>CM031237.1:561629414-562351594 GCA_018340775.1 Taxus wallichiana var. yunnanensis
AGTTAATAATAAGGTGAGGGTTTTGATTGTGATAGAGGCAATGGATTGCGTGCATTCGTCTCCTAGGTGGTGGGGCGGGTTTATTTGGATAAATCGAGGGCCAGCGGGCAGTGTGTGTTGTGATCGGGCAATCGGTGAGGTCCTGCCGTAGGGGAAGATTTGGCTAAGTTAATAGAAGTGGAAGGGGTATTTGTAGAGGTGAGGGGGTGTAAGGTGAGAACATGGGCATTTTAAGCTTTTTGTAGGCACTTCGGTATATGGTGGAGGCATCAGATTGGTCATTTACATTTCGAGTAGAATATGGCGTACTCAAACGTTCCCATAGGGCTCGCTCTCATCGTCTCCTGAGACTCGATGGGTCCTCACGTGTGAATAGGAAATTTGGTATGGAAGAAAGGCGGTTGTGATTCCACCACCGTGTGAGTGATACAAGGGGCAGATGAGGCACTGTATCAATAGATGTTAAGAGGTCGACTCGTCGCCAGACACTCAAATTCGTGGTCTTACGACCCTCGTGAGAAAAAACAGAAGGTGGGCTATTTTACTAAAAATAGCCTACTTTTTTCCTAACCGATGCCGGTTCCTACTCGACCGCCGCATTGCTACGCAACCGCCATCGCTCCATCAGAAATGGGCTCCCCAAACCAAAACAACGGATCGGAATTTCATTTCGGGAGATCAGTCGAAGGATTTCTGGATCAACAAAGGGCATTGCGAGCGAGGAACGGATTCCAGATCTTCACTTGACCAAGCAGAGACGAGCAAAAATACTAGACGTGCTTACAGCAAAGGAGATCAACTTGCACCTTCATCAAAACCAGTAAGTTACATCTTGCATGTCCTCCATTATAACATTTCTTATGCTTTTGGAATTGCAATCTTCCCAAATCCGTTTCTGAATTCATTACCCAACGTACCATTGCCTCTAACTATCATTCTTTAGCTTCTAACCATCCCATTTCCTAATACTATCCAAAAAAAACAGCCATTACAAACACCACAACCAGCCCAGAAGATCCTAGAACCAACCGTATTTCGCTATCGCAAGTCCGCATCGCTTATATAGATAACCATCGGTTCTTTTGATCCAAAACTAAGAAAAACAGGGCCTCAAGGTGGGCTATTTTACTAAAAATAGCCTACTTTTCCCTAACCGATGCCGGTTTACTTTCTCGACCGCCGCTTGCTACGCAACCGCCATCGGTTCATCAGAAATGGGCTCCCAAACCAAAACAACGGATCGGAATTTCATTTCGAGATCACCGGAAGGATTTCTCGATCAACAAAGGGCATTGAAAGCGAGGAACGGATTCCAAATCTTCACTTGACCAAGCAGAGATCGAGCAAAAATACTAGACGTGCTTACAAATCAAAGTCGAGATCAACTTGCACCTTCATCAAAACCAAGAAGTTACATCTATCCCATGTCCTCCATTATAACATTTCTTATGCTTTTATTATTGCAATCTTCCCAAATCCGCTTCTCAATTCATTACCCAACGACCCATTTCCTCTAACTATCATTACCTTAGCTTCTAACCATCCCATTTATTAATTACTATCCATAAATCCACATCGCCTTACAAACACCTCACTTGGCCACCTCACCATGACCTAGCCCTAACCCTAAACTAACCTAATTAGGACCCATGACTTGGTCTAGACTCACATCCATAACTAATGCCTCCTTACTCGCACCCAAAGCCGACCTTCTAGCCACTTTGACCAAGCCCGCAAGATCCCTGAGAAAAACAGGGAAGGTGGGCTATTTTACTAAAAATAGCCTACTTTTTCCTAACCGATGCCGCCTTACTGACCGCCGCTTGCTTACGCAACCGCCATCGGTTCCTCGTAAATGGGCTCCCAAACCAAAACAACGGATCGGAATTTCATTTCTGAGATCACCAAGGATTTCTCGATCAACAAAGAGCATCATGAGCGAGGAACAGAGTCCGATCTTCACTTGACCAAGCAGAGACGAGCAAAATACTAGACGTGCTTACAAAGAAAGGAGATCAACTTGCACCTTCATCAAAAACCAAGAAGTTACATCTCGCATGTCCTCCATTATAACATTTCTTATGCTTTTGGAATTACAATCTTCTCCCAAATCCGCTTTCAATCCATTATCCAACGTACTCATTGCCTCTAACTATCATTCTTTTGCTTCTAACCATCCCATTTCCTAATACTATCCAAAAACAGCCATTACAAACACCACAACCAGCCCGTAAGATCCTAGAACCCACCGGATTTGCTATCGTTATCAAGAATCGCATCGCTATAGGTAACCTCAGACGGCATCGGTTCCTTTGATCAAAACCAAGAAAAAACTTTTTCCCTACCTAGTTCCACAAAAAGCAATTTAATTGATATTTTACAAGCTTTTTTGTGTTAATTCACGCAAGCAGGAAACTCACCACCTTCGAAAGGAAGTTTTACATTTCCCTGGCCCAAGGCAGCTTCTCATTTATTGTTTAATCAAATCTTGTGGTCTTGTGTTCTTATTTGCAGGTAGTCCTTCCCAGACAAAAAGGAGTTCTCCGCAGTCAACCTGATCTTTCTCTACGGTACGCGCACATCATCTCGACATTCTACAGGTATTCCTCCTAACCCTAACCTTATCTGTTTCTAAAAGGAACGAAGCATTTCCGAGTGAAACATTTTGGCACTGACTGGGGGACCCATTTTGGGTTTATCTTTATTTCTTTCTTGCTTTCATATAGGGAGCATACTTGCTGCTTTTCTTCTTCTAGAGATATTCACAAGGTATTTTATTATTCTGGTAAAAGAACTTGCTTTGTTTTTGCATCTTGCATTAGTAAAAGTCATCTCTTTTGCTTCATCGAATATCACTTTCGATTTGGGTTTTAAAACACATGCATTGCATTCCCGCCGTTGTTTTTCAATTCTAGTGAACATAGATTAAGTAATGTGTCGTACACGTGGGGTGATATCCACGGTATTGACAGAAATTAATCTTACATTCACCGCACAACACATACCGAATCACTTCACAATTAACACAACACCAAACATCCCCTTTTTCCGCGGTATTCTCCGCCCGATTGAGGTAACCTTATAAGCCAAAACAACTTGACATTTCCTCTAAGTCTCTTGTTTAGGATTCTCGACATCATTCTACGCCTAAAAGGCATAAGCCCACAATAATTAAAATTAACCCTAAGGTTAATCTCTCTGATTTGCGTGTGCATCTTGCTTGTTTGTCGCTCTGCTTTTCTCTCGCATACTGCCTTTTTTGTGATCAATAAGTTGATAAATATACTCAACGTTGCTAAAAATCAAATTAGCAGCCCTTTGTATCTTCTTATCCTAGATTTTTGACACCGCATCGGGTTAAGGGACCGACGCTGCTTCCCCGTGACTGACACCACTTAGTAAACCGATATCGCCATCGCTCTCTCATCACCGACAAACCAAAGAATTTGCCAAATTCATCATTCTGGGGTTGTTTTTGTTCTTGATAGATTGAAACTTTACCGTGAACTGCTGTCCATGGTTGTTATCACTCGAAAACAAGCCGCCGCCATGGTTTCACACGCTTGCTCTGTTTCTTTGCCTGAATCACCCCCTTCACCTTCTATGGGGAATCCTACTGATACCAGTGAGGTTCCAAAAATTCCTGTGGGAGATAAGGACTTTGCCAAGTTTCTGGATGCTAATTCCAGCTCTTGTACAATACTATTTGTCTCATACCCCTGACCGTACACCTGATGGTCAGCTCCTCAGTAGGTATGCCTACAAGCATAGCCGCTCATTTAGCTCCCACTCCTCCCGAGCAATACCGCCTCGTTTCCCGCATCTCTAGCCCCGCCTCCCAATCCGACACCGCAGAGGTTCATACGACCCCGATTAGCTTTCCTTTTGTTAATCTTGACCCCACGCTTGCTACCACCAACCGCCTTACCTCATCTCTTTTTGCAGATCGCTCCATTCATGACTTGCTTCTCTCGCCACCTATCCACACGAGCTTTCCTTCAAGCTCCGCCTACCTTTTCATTCCCATACACGTATCCAAAGAACCTCAACACCTTATATGGGACATCCCTATTCTCGTGCACCATCATCTCATCCAACCACCGATTTCATCAAACAAATGATGGACAAAATGCAAAATTTGAGGCTTTGCCGGGAAGTCGAGCGCTGACATACGAACAAGTTTGTTTGAGCCCATTCACCCTTCTCGTCCCCCTTCATTCATATCCTCCTCAATGGGAGTTGCCAAATTTACTCGCTTTAATAAGAAAGAGGATCCTCAACAACACTTGCGATCATTTAGACATGCTTGTTATTTGATTGCCCATAATGACGCCTCATACTCCGCACCTTCCCTATGTCCTTATCAGACCCGCCTGAGTGGTACAAAGGTGCTTTAACCCAAAGACTCGATCTTCTCTTTAACCAACTAGCCCAATCTTTCGGATCATTTCTCCATTAACATTGCTAAGAAAGTATCTATCACCGACCTTTATGCCATCCGACAATTTGAGGACGAATCTATCGCAGATTTCGTTGGACGATGGCGGGGCCTTATCAACCAACTTACGTATGCCTTGCCTCAAACCGAACTTATCGAACTCTTTACGCGGCCTCGCGCTAAGCACATCTCCCCTACCCTCCAAATCCAAACTTTCCGTACATTCGACGAGGTTTTACTATGGCTCAAAATTAGAAATTCGAGCCTTAGAGGAAGAGAAATCATGTCGCAACAAGAACTCCACTTTCCGAACTCCCGATTCTACCAATAAACCAAATACCACCACTCCTCACGCGTCCACCTCTTCTAAATCAAAAGGAGCTGTCCACGCGGTGATGGTCAAATCCCAACCACCGTCCAATACTCCACCAAAACCACCTATAAATACAAAGCCGAACCCATCAACTACACTCCTCGGGAGAAACCTATGGTGTCATCTTGGAAATTGCTCAAAGCAGAGCCATTACCTTACCTCCCGTTAAACCTCATTCTCGGGTTTGATTCCACTCGCGCCATACCTTCCTCGGTACAAAGAAAATGACTTTTGAATCTTCCACCGCGTGAAGGGACACAAACCATGAAAACTGCAAGATGTTGAAAAACATAGTGCAGAAATGGTCGATGCGGGGATATAGCCCTCGATAATCCTAACGCCCCGCTAACCGAAATTTGAAAATTTTCAACAAGCCATTCCCGAATCACTCGTCCCAACAAGAACGCCAACCAGATATCTTAGCCGAGGAGAGTGTTCATGAGATCCATGCAGATTCGATACCCAAACAAAAGCCTCTATCGAGAAAATTTTGAATCAAGCCTCTTCACTAACACAGAGCCCGAACCTCCTTTACCACCATCAAGCCAAAGCGAAATCGCCTTTACCCATAGAAGAGTTAACGCGCCTGTGCTTCCTTCCCATCAATGAGTCTTCTTACACCACATCCCTACAAGATTGCATGAGCGGATGTTGTCTAATCTATCCATTTCCCGTGACGCCTCCTTCTACCACTTCACGCACAAGAGGAAGGTACGCCACTCCTTTGACATCCTTAGACGAGAAATCTCAGCACCGACATCACTAAATTCTTTAGCCGTGATGCACTCTCTCCAACATGCCCTTCGCCTATTAGTCCTCATCACCTAAATCTTTTCAACGACTCAAATGACCTCTTAACATCTATTGATACAAAGGCCTCATCTACCCCCCGTATCACTCCCACAAAGGACTGGAATTACAACCCACCTTTCTTCCGTACCAAAATTACAATCACACTGAGACCGCCATTCCACGTAAGATGACAGTTCCCTATGGGAACGCTTGAGTACCCCTTTTCTACTCAAATGCAAATGACCGATCCCGATGTCTCCACCATCTACCCGAAGTGCTTACAAAAGCTTAAAATGCCCATGTTCTCACCTTCACCCCCTCACCTCTACCAAATGCCCCGTCCACTTCTATCAACTTAACCAATCTTCCCCTACGCTGGGACCTCACCAATGCCTGGGCCTAACACACCCGCCTAAGCGACTCGATCTATCCAAAATAAACCGCCCGCCACCTAGAGACGAACGCAATCCGGCCTCTATCACAATTAAAACCTCATCGCACACCCACCTTCCATATTGGGACCTCATCCTCCACATTACACCAATATATCATACCTCCTTTGTTTTCTGCAAAACGACCTACGCCTTCTACACCTATACAGAGATCAAAGGGTATCACAACATCGTTACCCCGCGTATCCGGTCCACCTATCAACCCTAAACCAATCCCATCATCAAAGGATTTATTTTCTGTCACTCCCCTTTCTCCGTGGTTGTTTCCCGCTACCACGCCATCTGTAGCCTCATCATCTAACCAGCCGAACGTAACTTCTGTGTCCAAGAAACCACGTTTAGTGAAAAACATGTGTCAGCACCCCTCGGCTAAACCACCACCTGTACGAACCAACCACGCCCAAACATTACCAAAACCCGCACAACCAATACCTTCATCCGATTTTGACCCCCTCAAAGGATCTTACGCCAAAATCCTTGCTATGTTGGTGGAGAATGCGACCATTTCCCTACCTCCACTTAGACCTTATGACCCGTCTAAACCCCGACCTATGGGTTACGATGAGTCTAAAATCTGCGCTATCACCGCACACCAGACATGATGTGGAGGGATGCAAAGCTCTAAAACCATCCTTCGCACCACCTCTCCCGATAGAAAGATTAAGAAAGACAACTTACGAAGGGAAAGACCTCTAGCGTCAATTCCTCTACTATATCATCTATCCCCGCCTCACCAAGATCTATCATTATTACAACCCCACCTCTCAAGACCATGAATTATCCCAACCATCTTCCTCATCTCGATCTACGAGATTAATATGATTAGTGTCGCTACTCGAGGACAGAAAACAAATGGGAAAGCGAAAGAAAACACACTCGCGATCTCTTTCTCCTTCAACCATCCCGATTACACCACCACCTAAAGTGGTTATTCGCGACCCGCCTATCCCGCCTCTAATGGAGTTGCCCACCGAACCATGATCAAACAAACCTTCATCAATCGCCCGTAAAATGACACTATATGATCTCATTCGACTTCAATCTCATCGACAAGCTCTCGTTGAGATCCTTCAAGGGATAGAGGTTTTACCCAACGAAACCCCGCCCGTGGCCTCCATTCTAACACCCAATCACGCTTCCTCTCTCACCAAACAATCCATCTCCCCACCACTTCGCCTCAAAACAACAAGCCGCTGCAGCTAGTTTCTAAGATGAAATTATCGACTTTGGTGCGTAAGACCCCGACTCGCCTCTTTTCATTTCCGCTTACGTCCGAGACATTCGAGTACGCCGGGTTATGATTGACGGGGGCGCTAGCCTAAACATCATCTCTTCAAAAGCCTTCCAACAAATGAACATCCCTTCTAGTTGCATGTGTGCCAACCCCATCATGTTGCGATCATTCAATGACGCTATTACTTCTACCTTAGGCACCGTGATCCTCAACATTCGCGTAGGCCCACGTGACTTTACCCGAACTCTTCTATGTCCTCAAGGAGAGTTCCAATATAATATATTGCTGGGTCGCCCTCGATCCGAGCCATGGGATGCGTTCCCTCAACATTACATCGATGCATAAAATTTGAGTACGAGGGGAAGTCCTACACTGTAAAAGCTGATCCTCCCCCCTTCAAAACTTGCAATATGTTATACCGCCCAAACGATGTGCTTATACCAATTAAGACACCCATACATTCAACCCAACCATCCTCTTCAAATGTACCTCAACCATCCACCTCAACTGCACCTACGCCTTCAACTGATGAAACCACCGTCGCACAAACCACTTCTCTTCCCGCAGCCTAACATCCCAACCTCCGACCCTTAGTAGATGTTTTTCATCGCCTCACGCCTGGGGAGTACCGCCTATATAACGTTAGTTCTTTCCCTACCCCGCAGAGTACGGACAATTACATGCGCATCCCACCTACGACCGTCGCGTGGGGAGGTAATCTCTTACGACCACCCCATCGCGCACTAACCTAACGATGGGGGTGTTGACGCATCCTCCATTACCCCCGAACCTCCTCTTGGTGTGGTTCCCTTCCAATCCGATTTTCAATACTTGACAAATCGCTGCTTCGCCTCACCTTCTTGACTCGGGCCGTGCGCGTGGAAAGGCTTTGGTTTTGGCCTTTACGAACAAGGCCGACATACACTCATTCCCGTGACCACACGCAAACATAATGATCAAGTGGTCTCGGTTTTTCCGAAACACCTACACAGAGAGACACCTCCCGTCACCGTATCTCCGAAGAGGAAGACGCGTGCCTCTACCGAACCATCATCACCCACTTTGCCATCATCTCCCACGTAATCGATGGACCCCGAATCTATCCCTCCTAACTTTTTTTTTTTTTTTCATAAATGCTATCTTCATAGGTCCTCTCACTTATCAACGCGATAATGAGGACCCATCTTCTCTTCCCTTTCGTATCCGCATACATGATCAAGAGGATTCGCCTTTGATTAATGTTGTTGAATGCCAGGATGACGACTCCATCCTCACTTACCTGGGCGCGGATGATTCTTATATTCAACGCGCCTTACCATCTGAAACCCAAACTATGCTGAACGAATCTACTATAGAAATCAACATCCACACGGAGGAAGATCCTCACATAGTGAAGATTGGACAATCCCTTAACACATCAGAACAAGCCGCCTTTTCTACCTTTCTCCGTGCTCGCAACCAAGCTTTCGCATGGTCTTACGCTGACATGCCAGGAATTGATCCTACCATTGCCATCCATAACATCACCCTAAACCCCGATTCCAAACTACCAAACAGTAAATTGAGAAAATGCATCCACGCATTGCTTTCGGTCAAAGAGGAGCTCCAACGACTCCTTTCTCGCTTCCTTCATCTTGCCTATCGACTATCCTCAATGGATTTCTAACATCGCACTGCGCACTAAAGCGACAGGGGGACTTCTGATATGCACAGATTTCCGATCTTAACCTCGCTTGCCCCAAGGATGACTTCCTCCCAAGTATTGATCAACTTGTTGATCTCACTCGCGGGCCATGAAATGCTTTCTCTCATGGATGGCTTTTCAGATACAACCAAATTTTGGTCGCCCGCCGATCAACACAAAACCGCCTTCATAACTCCTCGGGGAACCTTCTCGTTATCGTGTCATGCCATTTGGCCTTAAGAATGCCGGGCTACTCTATCGCCGGCTATGACCTACATTTTTCATGACATTATGCACACTATCCTCAAGACTATGTCGACGATCTTCTCGCAAGTCTAAACATCGTAGTGAACATCTCGATGTTTTAACCATTATTTTTGATCACCTCGCTACAATATTCTCGTCCGCCTTCAACCAAGAAATGTGTCTTTGTGTTCTTTCGAAAACTTCTTGGCTTTATCGCCTCTTTTCATGCGTGGCATTGAGGTTGATCCATCTAAAGTAAAAGCTATCCTAGAAATGCCCCCACCCAAAACCTCAAACAATCGTAGTTTGCGTGGTAAACTTCAATCCATCCGGCGCTTTCATCTCCCAACTCTGATCGATGTCACCCTTTTCATCACCTTCTAAAAAGGACGTTGCCTTTCAATGGAGTGAGGAGTGTCACCAAGCCTTCAAGCTCTCAAAACGTATCTCTGCAGCCACCACCCGTGCTTATCCCACCCCGTGACGACCGCCCTTTCTACCTTTATCTTTCCGCCACCGACCATGCTATAGGAGCTATGCTCGCACATCGAGACTCCGCACGCCGAGAGCAGCCGCTTATTATATAAGTCGCACTTTCGTGGATTACGAGACTAGGTATACACATGTAGAAAATTGTGCCTCGCCCTATCATTCGCCGCCACCAAACTCCGACATTACCTCCTAATCACAAAACTTTCGTCATCACCAACACAGACTCCCATTCATTATATGTACGCCAAACCACACCTAAACCAACGCATCGCTCGATGGCTCATGCTCCTCGCCGACCTTGACCTTGAGTTTATACAATGTAAATCAATCAAAGGACAAACTCTTGCAGACCAACTTGCATGAGGCCCTCTACCTGGGAACAATTTACCAATTTTACCTTCCCGACGAACTCATCGCCACTCTTTCGCCTGAGAAGAGTCGATCAAATGACCTCTTCTTCGATGGATCTAAGTGCCGCCATGGGGAGGAGCCGGCGTTGTTCTCATCCTCTCTGACGCCAACCTATGCCTCTTTCATTCCGCTTGATTTCCCGCACTAATAATACAAATGGAATACGAGGCCCTTGTTCGGGTCTCCAAGTCATGCGATACACTTAGGCATTAAATCTATCAATATCTTTGTGACTCTCAATCGTAGTCAATCAAGTTATGGGCATCTACCAATGTAAAAACGAGGAACTTCAGAAGTACAAACACCACGTGGAATCACTTCTAACCTTATTTACTCACTATTCTATCCAAACCATTCCCCGCTCCACTAACAAATTTGTAGATACTATGGCTTGCTTAGCCTCGCAGATTCCCGCCGCACCAACTGACTCTGAATTATTCGTTGTGGTCCAGCAACTTTTTGCACCATCCTATTCAACCCCGGTAGTTTGCATGATAAATACTGTGTCTACTAATTCGCAGGATACCTGGTACCACCAATTTCACGACTACCTTACAATCTCTGTTCTCCCACCTGACCTTACTAGTAACGGAAAACGTGCTTTTCTTAAAAGTGTTTCGCGTTATGTTGTCATGGGAGGACTCCTCTATAAACGTGGCTTTGATGGCATCCTCCTTCGCCGTCCTAACCGGCGCAGAGGTCACCTATACCATCCAACAAGTACACGATGGGATTTGTGGTGGACATTTTAGTGGCCTTCGCTGGCTAAACGAATCCTTCGCCTAGGTTATTATTGGCCTACTTCAATAACGATCGCTACGAATATGTTAAGCGCCGTGTCATGTGTCAACAACATGCCAATCTTCAACATACTCCTAGCCACCCGCTACAAGTCGCCAGTGATCTTTGCCTTTCTCACAATGGGGTTTAGACCTTATTGGTGAGATTCACCCGACCTTCTTCACAACGTCACCGCTGATAATCACAATGACCGAATATTACACAAAATGGGTGGAGGCCATCCCACTCATTTCAATCAAAAAGAAAAATTGTCGAATTCATTAACCATCACATTATCTCGCCGCTTTTGGTATTCCTCATCGCCTAATAACAGATAATGGTAAATCTTTCAAAAACAAGTTGTTACAAAACCTTTGTGACAACTTTGTATCAAACTTAGTTTCTCATCGCCTTACTATCCGCAGCCAATGGTCAGCCAATCTTCTAATAAAACTCTAACCAAAATCCTCATGAAAGTCATGTCAATGAATCTGGAAGAAATTGCACGATCACATCCCCTTTGCCCTTTGGGCTTATCGTATTTCAAGATTCGTACTCTACTAATGCCACACCTTTTCTTTTCGTATATGGTACCGAGGCTGCTTTTGCCTCTCGAAATACAAATACCTCCCTTAGAATATCTCTTCAGATATTCTCACCAACGATGATTTCCGCCAAGAGCGGTTAGCCCAATTGAGCTTCTTGACGAACGACGCCTTACATGCCTCTCGATCACCTTCAAATCTATCAAAAACGCATCAAGCGTGCTTATGATAAGCGACTTCATGAGCGTATTTTAAGGTTGGTGATCTTGTCCTCAAAGAGAATCAACATGTCACCAAACTAGAAAAGAGCAAACGTGGAAAATTTGCTCCCAATCGATTGGGCCTTATATAATCACTCACACCTATGGATCGTGCACTTATCGCTTAGCTTCGCTTAATGGTAAACCCGAGCCCAACCCCTTAATGCCTTACATCTTCGCCCATTCTACTATCGTTGAATCTAGTGTTATATCACTTATCTACCTACCGCTCATCCCTTGAGCTCATTTACCGCTACATACACTTTGTTTTCTATATCTCTAAATAAAATCAAATCACTTCGCACCTCCCCTCGATAATGCCTTCCCTTTTTTAGTCTAGTCCATGACTTCAAAGTATTAAAATAAGCCGTATTCTTATGGGATTTTCTTGAGTCAAACTTCCTACTAAACTAGATGCTTCACGCCAAAAGAACATCTAGTCATCTAAAATTAAATATAGATCGCTTCCCTCGAAGGACAAATATATGCCAAACTATTGCTAAGCTATTATAAATAGATCGCTCCTCTCCTCGAAGGACAATATGCACTAAAATCATCTCTACATACTATAAATAGATCAAGCTTCCCCGAAAGGACAGCTATACACACAGGCCAGCCTTTTATCGAAGCTTCTCGCATTGATCACTTTCAGAAGACCTCAAGAATAAAACAATCAATATCCTCAGAGACTTCCCGCATCGATCGCCTACATTCAATAAAATAAAAGCCTCATACAAAAGAACTTTTGGGTCATGGACTTGTCTATTTAGGGTAGGTTCTCTTTCGTTGTAACAAGTTCTTTGTACTTCACCTATATCATCCACATCACCTCACCATTTGTTTCAACTCAAGGGACGTAACGCACACCCGATATATTGTGATCATACAACTCTTTTCAACTATGGACTTCTCGCCTCATACACGCACTTAGGGCTTCAGCTCGCTTCTACGTTGTGTGGTTTGTTTAGCTCTTTTCACCTACGAGCACTCTTTCCGCTTTGCCTCGCATCTAGAATTGTGTGTTGATCTTAATCAGACACTATTCCCTACTACTGGGTATGCTAACCTTTGCTTTACCTATACCTACACCAACAACATTATCCTACCAGCACCAACAACATTACCCTACCAACATCAAATTTTTACCAAACGACAAATTGCCTAAACCATACCAAATTGCCTAAATTCACCCCTCCCTGATCCTAAGGGAGAACTACATCGGTCTGAGGCCCTTCCTTGCTTTGTGCAATGGGCTATGTAGGCAGCACTTCGGAGACATGGGGTCTCCCAAGGTTAGCTCGACCATCCCCTACCATAACCTATCATGTGTGGTAAATATAAATATTTTGGTGTATTTCTATTTAATCACATTCCTCTTTGATCCTTTTTCAAAACACCGAAAGTCAAAACGACAACATTCTTATTATTATAACGCAAATCAACATACATATCTCGTTTTATTTAGATGTTAAACAAATACATCTTCTATATCATCGACACGCAGGTCGGTACTCTTATTTATCCTCATACCTTGCTAACATTTATTTAGACCCTCACGCCTCATCCCGACCTAGGTGATGATCGTGATCGTCGACCCCTCTCGCCAGGCCTCTCTGCCTCAAAGGTACTGCGCTATTGGTACGCCCACCGATCTCGCCAATCTCTCCTCGTAACATATGAATACGCCTCTCGCATGGAGAACTCCAGCCTCTAGTCTCGCCGCCCGTGACTCCGCAACCACTAACAATCTCTTGTCTCATTCACTCGCTTGAGCTGCCAACCAAACGCCAGCATTTATCCTCTCTCCGTAATCACCGCTATGTCGTGGCGCTCACGCACACCTCGCAGCTTCGCTACCCACCATAATCTATAGGCCTCTCGCATTCTCGCATCCATTACACAACGATCGGCTAGCTATCTCCTCGGGCCCTTCTCGAGGTGTTGGCCGGGTGGTGGAGAATGCCGCCTCAGATCGATCCTCATATATGGTCTATAAGCCTCGTGGTATGTCCCGCACAAATCCAAATTGTCACCGCACGCGATCTATGGAATCCTCTCATATTCACTCCGCCTCGTGCCCCGCGATCCACCTCAATCGCTCTACACCTCTCAACTCCTCACCTATGTTCTCGCTACTATATAGTTCCCGTAGGCCTCCAATGTAGATCCGCAACCGTCAACCTCTCCCATACCTCGCCTGTAATACTTAATGTCACCCGACGGCCCGAGATCTTGCTCTTGTTCTGCTCTCGACCCATCGTCGGAATCCCAACCTCTCGTACTCCGGCCTTCTCCTCGCCGATGGATCGGCCTATTGTCGCACACAAACAATGTGCTCATAGGCCCAACAGTGTAATAAGTATGAGCAATCCAACGTTGTCCTGTGACTTCGCCTACAAGCCCATAAACCCCTGTATAGCTCCGCCAAATATGCAGGTGCCCATGCAAAAGTCACGTTCCTTTCTATCATCTCCCAAATAACACCCATCAATGCCTTTGAAATCTTCCCCTTCTCGCCTAACGCATAATACCCTACCGCTATCATTAAAATCACTGCTAACCTTGTCTCCTCAGGGTGTGCTGCATACATTACCCCATATGTGAATGACAAACCTCGCTGTGTTAAGTCTCGTGCATATGGACCAAACACTTCTGTTATCGCTGCCCGCCCCGCGCTAGGTAGTGCCTGATATACTGCCTCCCGTAATAGGAGTCTCAAAATACGAACACATCTTCCAAAGTTACCGCTATTTCACTTGCTGCGCAGATAGAAGGTATTTGTCTCAGGATTCCATCTCTCAATCAGCGCCTGTAACATACCATGGTTACGTGCGATTCGGGAATAATAACGGATTCCACTTAACCCCAAACGATTTATCAATGTCCATTCCGCTGGTGTTACATCCGCTTGATTCGCGATAACAGCCACTGCACACTATCATTCATCCTCAACCCCGCTCTCGCCTCGCATACACCAAAACAACAAACAACCATTCAATCCATTAGGTCTTTTTCAAACATTCTCGAAATTTCTCCAAGAATCGGCACTGCTATACATAACCGATATCGTTGAATAACCGATACCGGGTTCTCCCTAACCGCTACGGCCACTCACAATTTTATACACCTTCCCTAAAAACAACCACCTACGACAATAATTTGCTCGCTTATTCGCTTTTTATACATACAAACATACCGAACCCCGATTGCCTACCCCGTAACACTTACCTCACCTCGCAACCCTTGTTATCATGTTTTCTTTCTCATATCTACCCACCTACTCTCCCCATCTTATTCACGAAACATGCAAAGAGTCAAATCACAAACAAAACAATACCTCTTGGGTCAGCAGCTTGAGGTGGCCTTTGTCTTCCTCATGTCCTCGCCTCGCCGATGCTTCTCCTCGTCTCGCCATGATCACCACCCTTTTTCAACTTTGTCTTTCTCGCTTTTCCTCAACCTCGGATCACATTTACTTTCCTTGTCTCTTTTCTCCTTATCACCCAAATCTCTCATGCAAATACCTGCCTCTTGCCAAAAAAGCGCCGCGTCACGTATTTAACCTCTTTTTGCATGGCTCTAAAATTAAAACTTAAGTCACCACCCTAGCTTTTCTATTTTTAGAAAAGCTCATACCTAAATAACCGATCGGCATTAACCGATATCGGTCTATTAGATACCGATATTCGGCTATCTTAACCGATATCGGTTACACACCTATCTTTTCTCAACAACGTTCTTTTCTTCATTTCTCACCTAAATTTTTGTCGCGCCCGCCTCTTTTCCTGCATAAACCACACAATTTACCACATTTTGTTCATCCACCACATATAACATTACATTTTCATTAAATATCATTTATTTTACACAAATACACAAACCATCAACTACGGATATCAAGAAACTATCAATCTATACATCATTTGGATCCAACTCATCAGTTACATATATCACAATGTCACAAAACCACCAATTCATCACATAACCTGACATTCATATATACGTACAAACAAACAAAAACATCAGCATCATCCATCTATCAACATGTCAATTAAACTCATCACACATTCTATCTATTACCACCATTAACCACATATTTCAACACATTTTCAACACCGCATGTGGATCAAAACATCGTCTCTATATATATACAAATTTTCAAAAATACAATGTGCCCTACATCGGGCCTCTCCGTGATCTCATACAATACCAAAGCCGCACGCAGCCGCAATACCTACTAAAATCTCGACTCGCTCGCAGCCGGTCTCTCATATCAAAATATACTCGCTCGCAGTCGATCAAATATACAACCTGCATTTCGCTCGCAGCCGGTGATATAATAAATAAATGAATCAAAACAATGAATAAGTGTAGGCACGCAGCCTCTATCAATACAACCGCTTCGCAGATCGGTGCCCATGTCCCTATACAAAACCATGTCGGGATCTATCGCCTCTCCCCACCGCCCGCACCTCTCCCGCTGGTCCTCGTGGTGCCTCTCGCCTCCCGCTGCTCACACGGACACGCCACCGTGGGCTGCTCCTCCCGAGATCTCTCGGGCCGTGCGAGGTCTCGCTCTATGAGCCGCATATGCTCGATACTCGACTCCGGTATTATCAAGAATATCCTCGATAATATCGGCCTCTACTCTCACCTCCATATAGCGATCTCGCGCCACTCAAGGAATCGGGCTGGTCCCTCTAGCACCTAACACCAATACCCCCGAGCTCTCGTACTCGCACTCGTGGCCGTGGTGCTGTGGTGGTGCCGCCGTGCTCGTACTCGCACTGGGCCGTGGTGGTATCTGGGGCTGTGGCTGTGCCGCCGCTGTACGGCCGCTCGTACTGCACTCGCACTCGCACTGCGTGGCCGCGGCCGGTGGTGGTGGTGGTGCGCTCGTGCTCAGCACTCGAGCTCGCTAATGCCTCGTAAGACTTCCCTATATGTGCTCATCGCAGCAGCAGCCTAACCGCCCTCGTAATAGCCGCACTCGCCCGAGCTGATCTCTCTTCTGCCAGAATCGCAGCTAAGTCTGGCCGCTAGCAGCGTGTGATTATCTCGCCGCTTCTCGCCTGCCTCCACCATACCTCTCGTATGCTCTCTGCACACCGCATCATCCACACTCTCACTCGCTGGTCTCTCCGCTACCTGGGCCTGATCCTAAGGTCAGGCGCCTGGCAAGTGGGGCTCTACATCATCCCTCTCCTGTATCGAGGGAAGGGAGGTGGCTCGCCCTGCCGCAGCCCCCATCTCGCCGCGCACTTCTCTCTAGGGGTATCCGCCGTATTTCCCTAGCCTCCGCCCCGCTATCCGTAATGTATACTGATCAAAGGCAACAGCACGCGGCTCTTCTCGCCAGCCGGTGACCTCTCGTAGGGTCTCCATACAATGTCTACTGCTGTAAGGCCCTCTAGCAAGTGTCTATAATAGACCACATCCCGACTCGCAACAACCGCCGTGGTCGCCCACGACCCCAACCACCTCTCGAAAGCCATATCGTATATACGACCTGTGGCTCTAGGCCGCCGGGTAGCCTTATCGCTCGATGCATACGATGTGCTCGTATGCCCAACAAAGGTAACAAAAATGTAGAACAAATACCAAATCGCCTCCTCCGATAGCCCCATAACTCCTCAGAGTAATTGCACTGCATACACCGGTGCCCATGCAAAACAGTGTGCTCCTCCACCATCTCCAAAGCAGCACTCCCATCAATGCCCGTGGGAAGCGGCCTCCTCTCAATCCGGAGGGCGGCGGTGATCCTTTATCATCATCAACACGGCAAGCCGTGTCTCATGTCTCTGCGCGCGTACATATCACCATATCCAATGCTCGCGCTTATGATACGTACGTGAAGCGCGGCCGCATCCCCAAAACCTCGCAGATGCTATCCATGGCGCCTTCGACTACCTAAAACGGCCTTCCTCGATCGCAGATGCAGGATGCGATACACATCCTCTAATGTGACGGCCATCTCCTGGCCGGCAGATGGAACACATTGGCCACCGGATCCCATCTCTCGATGAGGGCGACCATCGACCGTGATCTCTCTCTATCGCTCTGCACTCTCGACCCCGCCAAGTCCCACTCGCGCATGATGGCCCAATGCGCCGCAGATATGTGTGGCCTCATCCGACTCAATAGTGGAGGCATCCTATCACGCATCGTCAACTGCTGACGTGCCTGCAAAACCAACCCACATTCTTAGACCCACTCTTTATTATAACATCTACTTTACCATCTAAACCCCCTTTTGTAACACCCAAAATCTAACCCCACACCTCACCCTTCTCCACCCCAAAATCTAACCCCACACCTCACCCTTCTCCAACCCCCCACACCGACCCTAAACCCCATCCCAAACCCAAACCCCAACCCCACCCCACCCCCACACGCCACCCAACCCCAACACCCAAACCAACCCACCTTCAAACCTAAACCCTAAACCCAACCCCCCACCCCAACACGCCACCCAACCCACCTTCAAACCTAAACCCTAAACCCTAAACCCCATCCCAAACCCAAACACCCAACACCACTCCACCCACACCCCAACACGCCACCCAACCCACCTTCAAACCTAAACCCTAAACTCTAACCCCCCCCCAACAACCACCCAACCCACCTTCAAACCTAAACCCTAAACCCTAAACCCCCCAAACCCAAACCCAAACACCCAACCCCATTCCACCCACACCCCCAACACCCCACCCAACCCACCTTCAAACCTAAACCCTAAACCCTAAACCCCATCCCAAACCCAAACACCCAACCCCACTCCACCCACACCCCCAACACGCTACCCAACCCACCTTCAAACTTAAACCCTAAACCCTAAACCCCATCCTAAACCCAAACACCCAATCCCATCCCAACTTACCACCAACCTTCCTCCCCCACCGATACGGCCGATACGAGACCGACAGCCGGAGCCCCCATTCAACCTCACCTATGCTTTTTGCGACCGATGCCGATTGCCGCCTATTGACCGACACGGCCACTGCCTCCCGCCCGAGCCGAACCCGCGCGGCCCCAAAACCATTTTTCACCTATTTTTACCCATCTACCCACCCAAACACCCCCAAATTTTACACACCTAGCCGCCTTTACCCTATCTTACCTATCTACCCTCTCTCTTTTTCAAATTACGCTCTATTTTACTCCTCATTTCCTAAAACAACTAAATTCCTACCCAAACCCCCAATCTCACTTAATACAACCAAATGCATAAAATAACGAGTTTAGAACCTACCGGTACGACGACACGTCGTCGTGGTGGGATGGGTGGTGGCGGTCCAGCTGGTCCAGCTCCTCCAGCTCCTCCTGCCTGTGCCATGGCTCCAATCCCGATCCGCTGGGTCCCCGCCAATCACTCGCCGCTCCTCAACTATTCGGCCCACTATCAACTCTCTCCGCCAATCAAATAGCTCCACCTCACTCAATACCCCTCCAAATAAACTCTCCACGTCAGACAAGTCAATTTGGATTGCAAATAACAAAAGTGACAATGACAGGCCGTATTTTTCTTTTTATAGGTTTTTCGACCTTAACCGATGCTCGCTTTTTTTTGCCCTAAGAAACCGTATCGGTCCCTTAACCGATATCGGCCATGCGGAATCGACATTGGTTTGATACCCAACTTTCACCCCATTCTTTTCCTCGCTTTTACTTTTTTCACCTCGCCCTCTTTTTCACCAATATCACCTCTCCACCTTCAACCTACCAATCGCCCGACCACAACATTTGTTCCTACTGTCCCGACCCAAGGCCTCAACCTACCAATTTGGCCCGACCTAAGGCCTCGCCTCGCCAACCTACCTATTTGGCCCGACCCAAGGCCTCAACCTACCCAATTTTGGCCCGACCCAAGGCCTCAACCTACCTATTTGGCCCGACCCAAGGCCTCAACCTACCAATTGGCCCGACCCAAGGCCTCAACCTACCAACCCAAGGCCTCGCCTCGACCAACCCTATTTGGCCCGACCCAAGGCCTCAACCTACCAATTGCCCCGACCCAAGGCCTCCCCTACCTATTTGGCCCGACCCAAGGCCTCGGCCTCAACCCTACCTACCATTGGCCCGACCCAAGGCCTCGCCTCTACCTATTTGGCCCGACCCAAGGCCTCACCTAACCATTTGGCCCGACCCAAGGCCTCAACCTACTTATTTGGCCCAACCTACTTTTATTCGCTCCTCCAAGGCCTCGCCCTACCAATTTGGCCCGACCCAAGGCCTCACTCTACCTTATGGTCTCGCCCAAGGCCACAACCCAACCACTTGGCCCGACCCAAGGCCGTATCACTTCCATACCATACCCACAATCAACGCTTTATTTTATCCATCCATCATGTACCTTGTGTTCAATCGAGCTCACCTGCTCGTGTTTTTAGCACGATTAGGGTCCTCGACTTGATCTGCGTCGACCAACTTTGCCTAGACCTAGACCGTGACGCTTATCTCAACCAAACCAACCATTTGGTACTACCGAACATGCCTAAACGCTCTCAGACCTTACCTCGTTATATACCCCGAGCTACTTCCTATGCCTTGATACCGTGATTATATCACCCTTGTTTGGATAAACTATCGACCTTTGCCTATACATCGCTGGTTTGCTCGTCAAATCATATACCCTAGTCGTACTGTTGCATTTCAACATGCGTCTGCTTCCTTGGACCTTCCCTACCACCTTACCATCCTCTCTACAACATGTACCCTTTATCAACCCTATCCCTGATTTCCCGTTCACTCCATCGGTGATAGATTTGAGGGGGATTACCTATATCCTTAACATGAGAAACCACTTCATATTATTGTTCGCGCAGCTTTAACAAAACAAGCTACACGACAATAAGGGGCTAATGTAGACACCAAATTCGTGTCTTACGACCCCTTGTGACCCGCATCCCATTTCACAACCTAACCTCATTACCTAAACCTTACACAATTATTTATTAATTACCTCATAATTGATAAATCCACATCACCTTACCCGCCACCTCACTTGGCCACCTCACCATGACCTAGCCCTAACCCTAAACTAACCTAATTAGGACCCATGACTTGGTCTAGACTCACATCCATAACTAATGCCTCCTTACTTACACCCAAAGCCGACCTTCTAGCCACTTGACCAAGCCCGCAACCGATCCTCGGAGAAAATAGGGAAGGTGGGCTATTTTACTAAAAATAGCCTACTTTTTCCTAACCGATGCCGGTTTCTACTCGACCGCCGGGTTACACGCAACCGCCATCGGTTCCTCGTAAATGGGCTCCCAAACCAAAACAATGGATCGGAATTTCATTTTTGGAGATCACCAAAGGATTTGGATCAACAGAGAGAGTATCATGAGCGAGGAACAGAGTCCAGATCTTCACTTGACCAAGCAGAGACGAGTGAAAATACTAGACGTGTTTACAGCAAAGGAGATCAACTTGCACCTTCGTAAAAACCAGTAAGTTACATCTTGCATGTCCTCCATTATAACATTTCTTATGCTTTTGGAATTACAGTCCTCCCAAATCCGTTTCTGAATCCATTATCCAACGTACCATTACCTCTAACTGTCATTCTTTTGCTTCTAACCATCCCATTTCCTAATACTATCCAAAACCAGCCATTACAAACACCACAACCAGCCTTAAGATCCTAGAACCCACCAGATTTGCTATCAAGAATCGCATCGATTATAGGTAACCGCATCGGTTCCTTTGATCAAAACTAGAAAAACAGCCTTTCCCTACCTGGCCTAAATGCCAAGCAATTTAATTGATATTTTACGCCTTTTTGTGTTAATTCACGTTAATAGGAAACTCACCACCTTCAAAGGAAGTTTTACATTTCCCGGCCCAAGGCGCTTCCTCATTTATTGTTTAATCAAATCTTGTGGTCTTGTGTTCTTATTTGCAGTAGTCCTTCCTGCATAAAAAGGAGTTCTCCGGAGATCTTTCTCTACGGTACGCGCACATCATCTCGACATTCTCGAGGTATTCCTCCTAACCCTAACCTTATCTATTTCTAAAAGGAACGAAGCATTTCCGAGTGAAACATACACATTGGTGTAAAAATTCATCATGGCTAACTTGTGTAAATCTCCATCGATTAACGTGTATGGCATGCTGCATATGGAAAGTTATTTCTTCTTCGAGCCTTCATCCCTTCGAGTGACACACTCATATATAGGAATACAACAATGTCTTCTAAGTCAAAAGGAACGCTGCTTCAATCTGAATAGTTATGCATCCGACATTCTCGTCCTCAATTCTCTAGGCATCCTCGCCTAACTTAATCTCTTGACAAATGATCTCGGTCCAAAATTTCTTTTCCTTTCTTTACCACCACTGTAATGTCAAACTCCTGAAAAAAAAAAGAATCCAACGGCATATGTGCCCCTACAAAATGGGATTATTAACCAATTACTTTAGTGCCATGTGATCTGTATAAAATATAAAAGGAGTTACCAATAAGTATTATCTACACTTATACAACACATAAATCATAGACAAGGATTCGCACTCATCAATGCCGTTGTATAATTCTCCTCAGCTAGTGTCAACTTCCTACTCACAAAGAAGATAGGATGATCAACAATACCATCTCTAGGTTTTGCTAACACTGTGCCAATGGCCATGCCAGAGGCATCAACATGTACATGAAATGGCTTATCTCGAGGAAGGAAAATGCGTGAAGGGTGTAGAAGTAAGTCTTCCCTTCAATGTCTCTAACACTGCCTCACAGCAGTGCTCATCCCAACGAAACTTCCCTTTATTATTCAACAAATATTCCAAGGGCACGGCAATCTTAGCATATCACTTAATGAACTTTCTATAATAACATTTATGTCCTAATAACCCATGCACCTCGCTCTAGTTGGTAGGCTCCTCCAACCCTAAGATAATTGTAACCTTAGCAGGATCTACCAACAATACTTCTTTACAAATAATGTGTCCCAACAAAGTTCCAAAGGGTGTAGCAAAGATACACTTCTTAATATTTAAGGAGATTCTTAACTTCCTCCACCTTTCAAATATGAGTCTCAAGTTTTCAAAGTGATCTTTACAAGCCCATAAACAATCCAATCATCCAAGTAAACATGTAAAAACTTGTGTATAAAGTCTTCAAATGCTTGCACAATAATGCATGAAAATACTGCAGGTTCATTCTTCAACCCAAAAGGCATAACTATATATGCAAAATTCACCACTCACTCGATTCCTCAATGAGCTCTATGATCCTAGATTTCAATATATTATCAATCTCTTCCTTAAATTTTACATGTAGATCGGATTCATTCTATAATGCCTCTTCCTAACCAGGGTGCACACCTTCTTTTAACTTGATCCTCATCTCGCCCAAAGAGGGGTGTACTCCCTTCAACTTGTGATAGCCTCATAGAAATAAGTCCTAGAATTCATGCAAAAACTCAATTATCTTTGACACCTCTTGTTCATACCAATAGTCACCAATAATGACATCTTTAGGTTCTACATTTTTCCCAATGTTTACCTTCTTTATTTTCATAGGCTCATGGTAAGCGCACACCTTTTCATCTACATTTTATAAGACCTCACATGTACCCATAGTGTGATCAACATCCAGATTATCTACCTCTTCATCATTAATCATGTAAACCATCTTACCCTTTTATTTTTCTAGACAGGAACACACAAGTTGTTCCTCATCTGTCTCTTCTTCTTCAAAGTGTGCCTCTAGGTCTAGCTCTCCAAACATATCTAACAAGATTTCTTCATATTTTTCACTATCCCCTATCATAAGGAGCTTTATAATCTGTAATTATTCATTCACTAGAGGTTTAGTAGAAAATTAATCAAAGGTCTGAATCATACTTGAGGTCATCTCCTTCTAATTAGTAGTTTCTCTTATTAACTCTACATGCAAATACCATGCATGCGCACAACCACTTAGAGTAGTGTAAAACTTATGTAACCATAGTGAAGGTGGAAAGGCCTCATGTTCCTCTATCTAAAGTCTCTCACACTTCTTGTTGGTTGGGAAAATTTTGTTTTTAATTCAAGCGATAATTTAGGGGACAATAGTCCCTCCTCTTTATGGGAGAGGTTCCCTTATTCACTAAATAGAAGAAAACCTATTTATTTACAAATATACAATCTATCAATATTCAAATGAGGATCTTGATGCATCAAATGTATCCATATTTAATAATTTTCAATACAAAATAAAAAAATGTAGAAGAATTAATGATTTTGGGAATGGAGATGGCGATTTTTAGATTATACATCACAGAGTAATATCCTGCCCTATGCATGCATGAAATTTTAAGAGCACATGAATCCATATATATCGAATACAGACATATATGTGGTAGACACAAGTTCTAACCATAACATCAACTAAGTGAACACAAATTTTCATATCCAAATATATAAAATACACATTCATTAGGTAAAGAGCGGAAAAGAGGGAACACAAGAAAAGTGGGGAAAGAACTTTTGTATTGATCCTTATTGGCTCTATATTTTTTTACATTCCAAACATCAAAATCCAACCCCTTTCACAATGAAAAGAGGTTATTTTATAGCCACCAAGTAAGTTACAAGTAGAGACCTTTCATTTTACTTTCTTTTAATTAAACATTAATACTTAATCAAAAGTATTAAGTCATGAGTCAGCTTTAGTTACAAAATGCATTTTCAAAACAAGCTAGCTTAAAGATACATATTGAACTAAAAGGAAGGACTATGTGCTAGTTGAGGGAACATTTGAAGAAGAAGATGTGACAGGTCTTTGTTTTGAGGATTTGGTGCTTGAATTTTACAAGCACTCCAGCTATCTCCATGCCTTTAGGAATAGTGGTATTTACGTAGCATTTACCTAGATGTTCAAACAACCTTCCATGTCTTTCAGAAATTATGCATTTTGGGAAAATCCTTTCTTTTCTTTGATGATAACAGGTTTGTAGTGTACAGACATCCTTCATCTTCTCCCGAGTTATGATGTTAGTTTTGAAAAAATATTTGATGATTGATTTAAATTCTTCTTTAATATCCTATATTGTATTCCTACTCATGGAGTCTTCTTTGAAGAAATGGCATTAAAGATCTATAAATTCATCTAGTACACAAGCCTTAAAATCCTTACCTTTTTGGAACATATTCTTCAATTTAGCAATTGCTTCTTCCAGACCTTAATCTTCCAATTCACACTATACACCCATTTCTTCGAAATATTATTCTTTGATTCATTAAATATATTGTTTGGAATGAGAATTTTTTCATCAATATTTCTCATTTTTTGAGATCTTGCATGCACTATGTCCACATATTGAGCTATTTCTTTAGGTCTGCAATAGTTGAGATGAATGTTCGTTGGATTGAAAAAATATTATCATATACTTTGTATGCTTCCTCCATAAAATTCAGGCCATAAACCAGCAACTCTTCTACCATAGCCTCAATTTCCTTTCCATAAGATGTATGCTTATGGATTCCTTTGATGTTTATACCTCCTCATTAGTCCAGACAACAAGAGGTGGTATTGAAGTTAGAGGAGTTGGATCCAAAACCTTGTCACTTGTCAATAGGGACTTGATGAAGTTAGAAAGGATTTTCACTTGATCCTCTAGATGCTCTTGTGTTAACTTTATTTTTCTAATCTTTCAATCACTTTTGACACAGTCTCCTTAAATTTATGAACCTCACTTGCAGGAGTGGACTCACCCAATGGTATTCTTATAAATTCCAAGTCATTCAAACCCAAATATTTTTGTCCTTCTCAATTCTAGGTTTAAAAATCACCAAAAGTTGGTATCCTTTAGATTTAGACACCAATATGGAAGTGGTTTTAGCTTTCTTGGTAGATATAGCAAGATTTATGCCCAATAAGGCAGCTACAACATCAAATTTGGGGGTCATAACTTGAGATGAAGATTTCCTTTTCTTACTATCAACAAAAGGTTGCACCCAAGTGAAAGTGGTACTAGAAGGAGGAGGAATAAGAGGACATACTGTAAGTGTGCTCATTGAACCTAGGGTATATACAACTCACATTTCCAATGTAGATGTTCCAATACTAGAAACAGGTATCTCCTTAGCAGGAGTCTTTAGAGTCTTCATTGTTTTAGCTTTTGATTTTACACTCTCCTATTTTTATTCCACATCATCTTCCTTTTCAGAGATTCCTCCTTCTTGATTACTTTCTTCTTCTTCTTGACCTCTTGATTATTTCCTTCCTCTCGAAAGATCGATGGTTTTCTCAACCACAAACGTTGTCTCTATCTACTTCACGAGAAAGGGGCTGAGTTTTTCCTCTCCAATCAGCTTTTTATTCCTTCTCATCCTTTTATACTTCCTTTCATGGTATACACCAGAATTGAATATTCGAGAGGAGAGGGAGTTTATTAAGTGTGTGCTTTAGGAACTTAAGTAAGAAATTCTCTATGGGATGTAGAAACTTCTTGAGGAGGAGACCACAACCTACCCACCTTATATGTCTTCATTTTTCTATCAAACTAAACCTTGGCTCGACCAAGACCGGGTGGATGACTTTTTTTGCAAATCACCCTTCTCCTTCTTGAACCAATCAATAGTGTCAAGAGGAGTGTTCCTAATAATTTTTTTGAATTCAAAAGATTGTAATACTTTATCATCATCCCGCAATCAATCTTGTACTTTGTAGATTTCAAAGTCTTTGATTTTTTGTAAATAGAGTCAGCCATAGTACCTTCTTATTTCCTTGTAATCATTTGAGCAATCTACCCAATAATATTATAGGTCACAGAGGTGATAGAAGGACATTCTGAAATTATTGGAGATGAATCCTTTCAGATCAAAGAAATTTCTTTTCTAAAAAGAGTAGAAGTTAAATGCAGTAATAGTCCTCTCAATGGTTTGTGCATCCAAAGTAGTTTTGCAGGTGTAGTTACCCAAAGTAATTGGGAACTGAATGCCAAGTATCTTCTTCTCTTTGAAGGTTCTATACACTTATACAGATGCCTACAAATTTCTACTAGAGAAATATTATCACTACAAAACATTGGGAGCTTAAAGGGGGACCCTAAAACCTACTAACCTGATGTAGGAGAAATTTCTATATTGAATGTATAAGTTTCCATAGATAGAAATAAATTGTTTGGCTTTAGCAAAAACCATTAAGCTATGTTGCCCTCCAAAATCCTAACAATGTACATAATGAAAGAATCATTGACTCTATCTATTTCTTCAATACTCCTATTGAAAGGCAAAGAAAGATTACTCTTATACTTGGATGCACTATTAATTCACTCCCCTCTACTTATTTAGGACTCCCTTTGAGTACTTATAAGGTTTCTAGTGAGGTTTGGAATGATCTTATTAAAAGATTTCAAAAAAGCGGCTGGTTGGAAAGGAGCTTTACTTTCAAGTGTAAGCAAGTGTTTATTGATAAAAAGCACTCTTCAGAACTTACCTATTTATATCATGTCAATTTTTAGCATTCCAACAGTAGTTTTGAATAGTATTGAAAAAATTCAAAAGAAATTTTTATGGCATAGTACTGAAGACAGGTTTAGGTACCATTTAGTGGCTTGGGAGTAGGTCTATAAACCAAAGAGGATTGGGGGTTAGGAATAAAAGAAATCAAACATATGAATGCTACTCTTATTGCAAAGTTGGATTGGAGACTTATAAAAGAACACAAGCCTTGACAAGAGTTGGTTAAAATTAAATACCTTTCCAACCAAAGCAAGAATTCCTTTATTTCGATCGCTCTTCCAAATGGTTCTATTTTCTGGAACAATCTTATGCACGCCGGACATATTCTCTCTCGGGAATGTAGTCTGAAGCTTGGGGATGGTCAAGACATTAATTTCTGACCAATAAGTGGTCGATATTAACCGGTTTTCCTCTATGGTCACATTAAAGACAAGTTAATTAGAAATTATGGGCACAAAGTACAAGGATATATTGAGGTAGAAGAAAACAAAAGGAAATGGAAAAAGTTAAAAGTAGATGAGGATAATGTGCAACCTGATGTTTCATCTATGCAGATTCATCTCTCCCTAATTCATATCAGTCCTCAAAATCATAAGGATGAGCTCATTTGGAAAGATTCTTTTGATGGAGAGTACTCGGTTAAATCAGGTTACAATTCTTTCTTTGCCTCTATTAAAAGTGATACTGAGTGGCATAAGCTATGGATGCCAGAGCTAACCCCTAGAGTGAACTTTTTCTGGTGGCTCATCATTAAAGGAAAGATCCTAACTAATGACAATCTCATTAGGAAAGGGTTCATCATGCCGAATAGATGTTGCATGTGTCAGGAAGAAGTAGAAGACATCAAACATTTATTTCTTCATTGTAAGTACACTTCCAAAATTTGGCATCTTATTTTTGTAAAATTTAATCAGGATTGGATCTTTCCCCTCACTTGTCTTCAAGCCTGGGAACAATGGAACTCTCCTTACAAACATTGTGTGGTGAGGAGATTATGGAAACTAGTTTTACCCCACACCATGTGGCGAGTTTGGAAAGCTCGTAATGATGTCATTTTCAGGAATACTAGAAAGTTATGTAACAAAGTCTACAAAGAAATTATCATTGATGTGAAGGACAACATTGAAAGATTTAAACCTCCTAAAAATAGACTTTACCCTGAGGAAGAAGAGCACATTTTGGCTACTTGGAATATAGGCACTTTGTTTTGCATAAGAATAATAATAGTATTGATAGATCCACTGTCGATGGATTAAGCCTCCCAGTGCTTGGCATAAATTGAATTTTGATGGGGCCTCAAAAGGAAATCCTAGAGATTCTAGAGGAGGGGGATTCATTAGAGATCATAGAGGTTGTTTTGTTGCTACTTTTTCTGGAAAAATGGGTAGGCAAACTAACCACTACTCTGAAGCTCTTGCTGCTCTTTGGGGAATAAGGCTAGCCAGAGGATTGTAATATTTCAAATATTATAATTGAGGGTGATTCGCTGAACATTATCAATCTCCTAAATCAAAAACAATCCCCCAGTTGGTCAATCAAAGACTTCATTGCTGAAGCTACTGATATTTGCAAGAGTTTTGAAAATTTTGAAATCAAACATACCTACTGGGAAGGCAATAGGGTGGCAGATGATTTGGAAAATTTTGGGGTTAATAATACTTTTCAAACTTGGCTAAGAGGTGACATTCTTCCCACTAAATTTAATGAAGACATCATCAATGATTTGCATGGCTTGGAGCATAATCACTAATGGTTGTAGTGTTGATGCTAAGGAGCGGCTTTTTAAGTACATAATGATGACATCATCAAAGATTTACACGACCTGGAGCGTCATCATTAATAGGCATAGGGTGGATGCTAAGGAGTGGTTAAATAATTACAAAGTAAAGTCTAATAATTACATCTTTTCACATGATTGGGAGGGATTCAAAATAGAGCTGAGGCTGATCCGCATAGTTTTCAATTTTTTACCATTGCGGGTAGAGACACAGGAAAAATGGGGGGACCACCTTGCAATCTGAGCCCACTCATAATCCAGCTTGGAAAGATGATACAGTTCTTTGGAACTACCTTCAAAAAGGGGGTCTAACAAACTTTATTGAAAAAATACAAGGTTTTGATCAGGATCTCTCTATTAAATTTTCTCAGGGATGGAGGAATCGCGTGGTTAAGTACAATGAACATCGAAGTTGAGATATCAAAGGAGCTTATTGCCCAATTCACTGGGCTCAGTCTTGATGGCACAAAATTCTTTAACAAGCGGGTGGACAGAGAGGTAGAAGCTAAGAAGTTTCTTGATGAGGGGGAAAATCTTGAATTTGTGATGGCTGGAATCAAGCTTGCCTCTGTTCTCGAGCCGTTTGCTGAGATCACAAGGATGGTAGTAAGGTATGTTACTTTAGAGGGGAGATTTTTCACTATTCCCCAAAAGCATTTGATCTTTCTTAATCACTTGTAGAGACATCATCATCAACTTCCCTCATTACTTGTTGTACTATTTGGAGAAATTGGTGCTGGAAGTTCAAAATCACACTAGGCGCTTCCCTTCATCAAGGGTTAATACACCGCTTATTCACCGCCATCGCTCAACCTATCCTCACTTGGATTCTACTCCTCCCTCTCGCCTTCATTCCTCCCCCTGCCCCCTACCTCCATTCTCGCCTCGCCCAAAAGGTAGCTTGACAACCTTTGCTTCATTAGTAAGAAAAGGAAGGAGATGAAAACAAAGGTCCCTACTTCTCAGAGGGTTCTTAGAAGTCATAAAGACCTGGAGCTTGCCAAGAATCTGTTGCACATTAGTAATCCGGTGGAGGAGCCTAAGGATCAGGATTTTTGGTCGAGTGGGTAAGATGGAAAAGGAAATTCAAGAACTTAAGAGTGTTATAAGAGATATGGATAAAGCTAAGAGAAAAGGAAACTCGCAAAATGATGAAGAGGAGGATATCAATTTGAAATTTTCAAGAAGTTCCAATATCTAGATGGCAAGGACTTTGAAATGTAAAAGGACGTAATGATTGTATCCTCTCTCTGCCCTTAAAAGTATCTACAATTTCATCGAACAACATGTTCATAGTATTTGTAGTCTCAGTAGTATTACCGAGGACATTTGGGGCTCCAAGGAGAAAAGATATATTGCAATTGCTCAAGCAGATTTGAAAGACCCTTCCCAGGCCACCGCCATTGCATTCTTTGTCTCACTTCAAACAATCAAAGCCAAGATTGACCGGGCTATCAAGTGATGTGGAGTTCTGTTGCTATTTTCTGGCTGTGAAGTTGTTGTTGACTGGTGGTTTTGGTGCTATCTTTTGGTTGAGATGTCTAGTGATGGTTATCTCTTGTTCGTTTTTGTCTCTTCGATTTTGTTCGGATCACTATACATCTTGATCCTGTTTTATTATTGTTTTGTATTATCTGCTATTGAGCCCTCTGATGTTGGACGTTTTGCTCTTTTTTGGGTTGTTTTTACCTCTTTTGATATTTGGCTTTTGAGCCTTCTGTATACAGGGTATAGTCCCTTCAAAACTATTTACCCATGATAAAAAAAAAAGGATCATTGACTCTCCTAAAATGGTGATTGATGTTCTTCGAGTCAAATTTGAGTAATATTCATATCTTTGGGTCACTCTTCTTACCATCCACTAGAGAGAGACCCAACCATTATCTATATGCTTAAATAGTATACATCAAGTAATAGGTCATGTGGAAGACCTTGGTTCTCTACACATTAGTCGGGTTGTTCACTTAGGTTACCACAAATGATTTCCCCAATTCAAACTTATTTTCCTTCACATATGATGTTCAGGTATGGGCACATCTAGAAATGGAATTCATTAGTTGAAGGAAGTCCCAATATTCTTTCCGTAAGAGTGATGATGTCTGAAAGTTTTTCCTTGAAATCACTTATATACAAAGTCTTTGGCAACCTAGAAGCTCCTTTCTTTGGACCTTAAACCAAGACTTAGCCACCATGTATTTATACTTCTCAAGTTATTGATCAAATAGTTTTGGGCTTGTTCCAAAGTGAGAACATTTGAATCCTCATCTACCTGGAATCCCAAAGGCAAGATTGATACATCCTACATCTAACTTGGCAATCACTTGGCCTTAGGGGTCTGTGATTTCTTTTGTGTTTGGGTCAAAAAAGGAATAGTAGACTAGAACCGTATCTACACATTGAATTGAGACTAAAATCCTCCATCATAAGCTATTCAACAATATTTGATGAGTTGGTCCATAAAGGCGAGGATTAACATCATTGATTCATGCCCAAAATCATTGAATTCCATATGTTACACATCGGTGTCCCCCCGTGTTTGGTATGGAAGTATCGAGAGAGAAGAGATGCTCATGGCCTTTGAAATGGATCTTCATGAAAGAAAATGGGTTGAGAAACAATATCTCATATGGGATGATGGATGCTTGGAAAATGGAAATATGTTAGGGTATAAGATAAAATAGCTTCGAATTCTCACATAAGGCTTTTTAAAAGCTCTAATTTTGACCATCAAATGAATGATGACCTTCTCAAGAGCAATATGCACTTTGATTTTATGAAAAATTTAAGCAATGTCCTTGCCATGGCTAGAAACAGGTTGAGGAGGTGTGGGAATGGGGTACGAGAATTTGACTATAAATTCTTGTGGTAAAAATGATAAGTCTTCCTATTATATATATATATATATATATATAATCCCGTTTAGAAAATTCAGTGGAGTGCATTAAATAAAGGACTCAAATTATTATGGAAAATGGAAAAATTACAACACAAGATGTCATCTTGGCCTTTGGTAAGTGGGTATGGCGAGAAGAAAAGAGGACGAGAGGCCCAAGACATCATGGCACATTCGGGACACGAGGAGCCAAAATATTTGCAATATAAATAAAATGATTGCAGTAATGTGGAAAAGGTAGGTCTATGGAGAAATGAGGTTCGAATGTGCTTGGGATGCACAGGACAAAAAAAAGTTGAAAGGTTTGTACTACACCAATGTTTAATAGAAATCGTGTAAGTCGAATAAAAGGTTCATAGAAGGTCCATGGGAGATTGGGACACAAGTTCTCCATCGGGCTGAAACACCCACAAAACAAAGGATACTTAGAAAATTTTGAATTAAGGATTACAGGTACTGTGGGGATGCGGAGAACCAACGACTAGAGAGGACACAAACTGTGGGTTCACAAAAAGGTGAAACTCTTGAAAAACAAAGAAAGGCCAACTCATTGTGGAGAAGGTAGGGAAATGGGGAATGGGAGCCCAGAGGGACATGGGACGTGTGGGACAAAAAAACCTAAAACACCCACAAAACAAAGAAAAAATACCCTAATGCCTAAAATTGGCAAACAAAAGACTTCATAAAGCCTAACTTACTCAAAAATTTCAAAAAATTTAACAAAAATGCACATATTTTCTGGGTAAGTGACAACAGGTTGCTCTTTCTGGGGATTGGAATGAATTTATACAAGGTATAGAAAAGGAACTCGAGAATATATATGGTTAATAGCGAAGCGTTGAATCCCATTGGGAAATAGAGTCTAGAACAAACTAGTACAAACTAGTCCTAATTTTATCCTTTATTTAATAATAAATAAAAGGATAAAATAATACAAACTAGTACAAGAGGCATTAACAGGGAAAATTTTAGTGGCAAATATTCGTAATATGGTGAATATTCCATTTTTGAAAATTTTGAAAAGGCAAATTTTTTGGCATGGGTCAGTGACCTGTTCGCCTAAAAATTACACTTTAATTTTTTTTAGGGGATCGGCTTCGCCTACCCTTGAAAAATATCCCCTATATAAACCTAGATTATTCGCCAGGTAGAACACTTCTACTTCACATTTTTCAATAATATGATATATCCTGTATTATAGACGCGCGACAAGGGGGTAAGTTATTGACGCGCGACAAGGAGGGTTTGTAGATAAGGAGATACTGCAGATATTGACGCATAGTAGATGCATGAAAAAGAGTTTGTTGACGAGTGACATGGAGATTTTTTCGATGAGCAAGAAAAGGGCAGAGGCTACAGACGTGCGACAGCATCCTCAGTGACGCGTGACAGCACCCTCAGCGACACGCGACACCCCTCGGTGGCGCGCGCGGCGCCTCACCGGTGACACGCGACAGGCCCTCACCGACACGCGGCATCCCCCTCAATGACGCGCGCGACATCCCACTCGGTGACGCGTGACATCCCACTCGGTGTGACATGCAACATCCCCTCAGTGACGCGCGACATCCCCCTCGGTGGCGCTGGCGACATCCCCCAGCGACGTGCGTGACATCCCACTCGATGACGCGCGACATCCCACTCGGGTGACGCGCGACATCCCACTCGGTGACGCGTGCATCCCCCCGATGTGGCACGACATCCCCCTCAGTGACGCACGACATCCCCCTCAGTGACGCGCGACATCCCCCTCAGTGACGCGCGACATCCCCCTCAGTGACGCGCGACATCACCCTCAGTGACGCGCGACAACACCCTCTGTGACGCTCGTCAGCATCCTCAGTGACAAAGAGTTTGTTGATGAGCGACACCGAGATTTTTCAATGAGAAAGCAGAGGTCGGAGGCTGCAGACGCGCGACGGGAGATTTTGCTGTCGCACGTCAAAAAAATGCATTGACGCCGTCGATGCATTTTTTTCACGTGCGGCAAATCTCCCATCGCGTGTCTGCAGCCTTCGCCAGAAAGACTTGACAATCGGTGAAATTTTTCATACAACCCCCAAAAAATTCACCTTCCCGCGAAACCGGTTCCAAGGATATTCGCCAGGTATTCTCCACCTTCGATTTCCAAGAGGTCTCTTAAAATGAACCACAGGCATTAATAGGCTTTGATTACATCTCAATCAACTGAAGTTTACTTTGTTCTATTTTTAATAAAGCTAGGTGAATAATTTTTCCAAAAATAAAATTACTTGCTAGGCAAGTCTCTCTCCATGACATGCAACTTTGTCTCTTCTCTATTTTGTCTTCTTGTGAAGCATGCAAAAATCCAACTCTCTATTTGTGAGCAAAATAATTACATTAATTGCAATACTTTGCAAAATAATTCATCCAAATATCAATCATTTGGGACCACCTTTGTCTCTGATGTTGACACTCATTCTGTTTTCTAGTGATTGCATAAGTGACATTCTGCAAGTCAACTCTACTTCCTTGAAGTGGGGACCACCTCCAATCTGCTTGGTTTGGCCACCTTGATGGACTTAGCAATATAAAAGGGTTGACCATTTTACATGACACATGCCACTATATTCTCCACCACCTTTAACAAATACGTGCATGTATATATGTGTCGGTCTTTTATTTGAAAGTGTATAGTTTGGAAATTCCCTTTTCGGTGATCATGGAAGGCATAATTTGGTCCGCATTTGAATTTTTGAGCATGCACTATAGTTGTTAAAGTTCAATGCAATGATATTTTATTTTATTTGATGATGTGGGCTGGCCCCTTTACATGATGACTCACCCCTTATATGCTTTGTCGGTGGAAATCTGACCTAGGCCGAGTTTGCTTTGATATTTGAAATGGAACCTGCACCATTGATATTTGTACCGATTGGCTAATGTCGTTGATCTCTAACCCGTGATTAGGGTTCAAGATTTGCATTTAAAATGGTCGGTGGGGACTAACTACGGTTACTTATTTTGATCTCTATGCATAATCCTTAGCCTTTGATCTATGTACTTGGCTGAAGCTTGATCATTGATGCTTGACCCTTAGTTAGGGTTTTATTAACTCTCTCTTTGAGTTGGTATGGTAAAGGAAAACTTGAACCTGATGATCATTTCATTCGGATTTGGTTTGCAGGAAAATCCATGGAAAATTTTGCTCGATCCAATTCTTGAATCCCTTCAAGCTCAAATCTCTTACAAAAAAAATGGTTTTTGAATATGGTTCATTCGTATTTCATGCTTGTTTCTTTGGCGAGCTCGGCTCTTGCACAAGATTTTAAGTGTTTTTGCCTCTATTAAGCTTTCTATGAGATCTTGAGGCCACCATTTCTGATCATTTGGTTTTGTATCCGAGCATGCTCCTTTTCCCGAGGATGTGTGGGCATCGAATCTTGCACTCAGTTGTGGTATTTTAGATGAAGTATCCACCATTATTTTGATCTCGAGCTTGGATTTTTATGGCCGGTATGGTTTAGATTTTGAGCTCTTGGCTACTCCTTCTGAGCAAGATTTGGTTGATATTTTACCAGTTATCATTGTTTTAGAGCTCTGTTATTCTACAAAATGGTCTCTGTAAGTTTGTGAAGCTCTGCAAAGTCATGCGGCCACTGTTTCCAAGTTTTGTGAGTAAACCCTAGTTGATGTCGACTGCCACGAGTGTTCATTGGTGAGTTAATTCTACTTCTGCACACGTACATTTCCATTTCATCTTTCTTCCTTAGATATATTTCTAAAACTTTCAAGATGTTTGTGAATTCTGTAATTTCTTGATACCCATCCATGGGTTTTCTGACTAGTGGCCTGGATCTGTACTCTGATATTGAAACTTGAATATTATTTCAATAAGAGAGATGATTTTATTTGAAATACTCAAACATATTATAACCTGGATAACACGTGTTTCCTGATTCGAAGATCCTCCACTTGAGTTGTGCTCTGAATGTTATTTCAAACTCTGTTCATCTGGTAATTGTTTTATTTGCTCTCCTCCTTGCACCTCATGTGATCCCTGAGCTTACCCTTGGCCATTCGATTTATGTTCTTGTGGTTAGGGTCTCCAATTTTGCATTGAGATTTGTTGAATGTTTCTCCTTTTTAATTCCACACGGATTAATCTTTGAACATTGATTGTTAACTCAGTATGAGTTAGGTCAAACTGTGAAGCTCAACTTTTACATATTTGATCCCTGTAAGTCTATGACTTGGTAATTTTGCCTGAGATTTTTGGAAGTGCCCATATATTTGTGTTTTCTAAATCCCTATGTGAGCTATTAGAAGGATTCTGCTATCATGAATTTGAGATTTCAATGGATGCTTGATGTAACTGAAAAATTTCTTTAAAGTTTTGTGTAAAATTAGTTATCAAAATTGTATATCTCTTTTGAACTGAAATGATTAGACCTGAAGGCTCATTGATGTGAGTGATTGGACTTCTTCATTCTTTTCCATTCCTGAAAATTTCATTCTCCTTATCACAGTCACTTGGTTTGATCTGTGAATATTTTTGTTCTGAGATCTTGAGTATATAGTTGATCCACCGTTGTATTGTAAACATGTTGTACTTTTGTAACTTGGTAGTAGTCTGAAAGAAATATTCTTCTGAGCATCTATGTTTCACCTTGATATCCTTGGATCTAGACCTTTTCCCGAGTGTGGTTATCTTCCCTTTGCAATAATGAGCTGGAAGTAATAATTTTTCTTTTAAAATCTATATCATGCTTCCTTGCATTCATGTCTGTACCTTTTGATACAACATCATTTATGATCTTGATCATTGCTCTAATTTGAAACTTGTGAGTACTATTTCAGGCATAAGCCTTGTTTCCAATGCTTTATTTCCTTTCTGCAACTATTTCTTACTTGGATGCTTGCTGGAAAATTTGAAATGTTGATTTTTATGGTGAAGCCCTATCAAAATTTTCCCAGAATCATTCTCTATAATGTCTTTTCCAGAAATAGTAGTTGTATTTTCTAATCTAGAAAATAGAAAGTAACACTTTTCTTGTTGGAATGATATAGCAATTGAGAATTGAAATCATGTTAGTTGTTTATCTTGATCATGTAATGTTTTTCTGCTTCTTGTATCACTTATTTTATTTGAATAGTTCTTTTAAAGCATGTAGTAATTGAAAACAACATGATGAAAAGTTGTAAATGTCCATTTTACATGTCGAAGCCCTAGCAAAATTTTCCCAGAATCTTCTCTCTCATCCTATTTTAGTCATGTAATCTCTTCATTCGATTTAGCTTGACTTCTTGAAATCGATTCTTCCTCTTCTGCTGCAACTAAAACAAGTGTTTATATCTTCCACTCTCTCTTTTGTCTTGAAACTTCTTCCATTTCTACAACAGTATTGGAACTTTGAGTTACATTCTTCCTTTTCTTGCATGCACTTATGACTTGTCTATTTTCTTTTAGGTTTGTACACTCACGCACACTTAGGAAAATAGTTAGAAAATAATTAGGCTTTAGAATCTCTTGTGTCCATGCTTCTTATTCTCTTTTCTATTTTTTTCTTCCCGAGTGAGCTATGTAATCTAATCTTCAAATAAATTACATCTCCTGACATTGCTTAGAGATCCATATGCACAAATTAGGATAGTGTAGGAATATGGATTAACCTTGAGCTCTTTATTGATGATTTCCTTATTTTTGCTTTTCAGGTACCATGCCTTGAGGATGAAAGGAGCTAGCAAGGAGATGCTCTACACAACAAAGAATATACAAGGCAATGATGGGTTCACTCATACTCCTTTTCTTTCTCTTTCATGCATGTGTATATTTCTTTTCAGTAGTTGTACTTTACTTTTTAGTTACATCCCATAGCTTGTGTGGGAAACATTTGACTCTCCTTGTGAATAAAACATTGGATTCTGTAAATGAGTTGTATATCTCTTTCTACATTTCTACTTTCTGTATGGATTGTATAATGAACTAAAAAAACCTAGTAACATAATTGAATGTCTTAATCATAAAGGAAAGAACATTGAATAGAACTTGTAACATTTAGTAATGAACTCTAATTTTGTGTAATCTACACTTATGTTTGTTGTTCCAAAACTTTACACTTCACCTACTCTGCAATTAGATGTCCTCATCAAGATGACACAACTGTCCTTCGAGGATTGTGTTCTTTTGTTGAGGATGGTCATAAAATTGCAGACTATGTGATTTGTTATGTTTTGTAACAACACACATAGTTGCAGATTTCATGTAATCTTTTAAATAAATCAGCGTGAATTGATATAATCTGATATGATCTCCCCTAGCTTAGGTATATTTCACTCATGCTATCCATCATAACAAAGTTTCGATTTTCTATTTTTGCACAAGTGCAAAAATTGTCAACATTCGAGGCGATCCTGAAAAGTTTCTGCTAGCTTATATATCAATGCCTTACTCTTGTCCATTGGGCATGGAGTCCAAACATGCAACAACAATTTTCCTTTTCTGAAAATTCCAACCTTTCCAAAACAAAACTAAAGCTAGGAAAGGATCAGTAAACCAGATCATGTGCACAAATGCACTTATTGAATTGAAAAATGAAGCAATGTGCAGAAACTACACTTATTGAAGGGAAATCCTACTCTAACAATCACTATAATATTTTCAATAACAGTGTTTGAGAAACATACCATTCATAGGAATGGGAATTTCCTCTCCATTCAGCTTCGAAAGTTGAAAATCGTTGTGTTCCTTGCAAGCTGAAATCATGTAAGGACCACTCCAGTGTATCGGACTTTGAGTGTCTTCCGGCTTTACACGATCAACATCCCACTTCAAAACAATATCTCCTTCATTGAAGACTCGAATTTGGATTTCTTGTCAAAAGTCTTCTTGATTTGTTTCTGATTCTTTCTATATTTAAATGAGCTTGATCTCTTAGCTCTTGTAATTCCTTTAACTCTTCATAATGAACCTGTAATGGTTCATTCTCAAGTAGCTCCATTTGATGCAGTAAGTCTAATATGGGTAACTCAACTGAAATAGGCATTCTCACTTCTTTTCCATACACAAGTTTGTATGGTGAATTTCCAACTTATCTTTTAGGAGTCACTCTGTCAGCCCAAAGTGCGGAATTCAACATCAGATGCCAAGCTCTTTGATTATCCTTGAGTGTTCTTTTGATGATTCTTAATAGATTCTTGTTAGTACTTTTAGCTAAGCCATTACCTTGTGGGTAATAATTAGATGAAGAACTTAGATATATTCCATGGTTGTGACCCAATCTATTATCTTTGCACGAGGAAAGCTAAAGCATTATCGATATGATAGTTGTTAGAACACCAAATCTATAAACTATTCCTTCATAAAAGGATAGTATTGAAACTTCATTAGTGTAAAATAATCTATAGTAGTTAAGATCCACTTATGTCATTATAAAGAAAGTGGGTTTATCATGCCAATAAAGTCGAGACCCCACTACATAAAAGGTTGATCAAGCTGAAATAGGTGTAAAGCGTGCAAAGCTAAACATTCCTTTCTAACAAAGCACATTTCTTACACTTTCTAATCCATTCAAAATAGTCTTTGAATATACTAGGCCAATAGTAACCTACTTTCATAATTTTTAAGGTTGTAGTACGTCTTAGAAGTGACCTCCTGTAGGTCCTTCATGGAATTATGATAATATTTTCTAAATTTTATCATAATCAACACATCACAGTAAGATCCCATTTATATCCCTTTTGAACAACACACCATCAACGAAAAGATAAGGAATAGCTTGTAATCTGAAATATCTTCATTTATTCTTATCCATACCTTCCGGATAGGTGTCATCTTTGTAAGTATCTAACCAAATCAGTCATCCATCTTGATTCTTAGATCTCCCAAGCAAGTTCGGGTTGTTGACTTTTTGGTTGGACCATGATATTTGATTTCTGATACGCAATTTTAGCATGTTGTTCTAAGTCTTCGGGTTCCGCAGCTTGTTGTTTTTCCATATCAGAAATTAGATGTTCACATAAACCTTTTCCTCAAACTATTTTAGCAACCCAAATATCAACATCATATTCCATGACCTTTGTTATCCAGTTTGCTCTTTTCTCATTTAACTCCTTATTTAGTAAGAACGCTTTCACACTTGGATGAGAAATAAGAACATGGATTTTATTGTTCAAAATCATATACTTGAAATTATTTAGTCCTCTGACTACTGAAAGTACTTGATTTTCAAGGAATGTGTACCTTGTTTCATAATCATGCAAGCTCTGTCTGAAGAAAGCAATTGGCTGCTCAATATTCTCTTGATAACCTATGTTAAAATAGTTGAGATTGTTTCACCCCTATGAGTGTATACATTGTAAAATATTTATCAAAATTTGAATTTGCAAGAGTAGGAGCTTGGGAGAAAGCTGCTTTTATTGCTTCAAAACCTTCTCTTCCTTCGCTGGTCCAAGAGAAAGTTTTCTCTTTCTTTAGCATAGTTGTGAGTGGTTTAACCAATGCTACAAAATATGGGACAAATCTTCTAACAAAGTTTATTTTTCCAAGAAAAATTTGTAATTCCTTCTTATGATGAGGCAATGATAGCTGTGATATGGCTTCGATTATGAAAGGATCAATTGTTAAACCTTACTTTGAAACAATATGACCAAGTAATTTACCTTGATGTACTAAAAAGATAGACTTCAGTGGGTTCAAGGATATTCCAAATTGCCTGCATAACTAAAAATTCTACCTTAAATGCATCAAGTGTTCTTCTAGATTTTTTGAGAACATGGTAATATCATCCAAATAAACAAGAATACATTTATTTAACAAGCTCCGAAAAGCCATGTCCATTACACGTTGAAACATTGTGTCATTTGAAAGACCAAAAGGCATTCTTTTGTAAGCATAGGTACCCCACTTGGTGGTAAAAGATGTTTTGTATCTATCTTCTTCTTGGACTAAAATCTAATTATATCCGCTAGAAGAGATAGTCTATCTCGAACTCGAGACTATACTAAAAATCTGATCCATATTCGGAAGTGGGTAATGATCTTTTAATGAAGCTTTATTAAGATCTTTGAAATCTACACATAGTCTGATTTCACCATTCTTCTTCCTAACAGGAACAAGATTGGATACCTAAATTGAATGCTTAATCTGGAAAGATAATACAGATTCAATCAATTTAGATAATTCTTTCCTCATCATAGGTTCTATTTTTTTATTTACAAGCCTCTATTTTTGTCTTACAGGGCTTAACATTTGGATATAACTCGATTGTATGTTGTCTTTGGATCGGGATCGAATCCTTTCGATCTTGGTATTTCCAAGCAAAGACATCCTTAAACTCTTTGCAAAGATTAATAAATGACTACTTTTTGGTTAAGGAACATACCTTTCCAAGAAACAACTTTTTCCCTTCATCAACCAAGATCTCTTCGTAATTATCAGAGGGGTTGACATTTTAGTCTTCACCTTTCTTAACTGATCATCGAGTCTGAAGATGTCTTCCAATGTGACCAGACCTTGAGGCAATTTATTTGTCTTCAACTAAACAATCTGATCACCATATAAATGTTGTAACTTATCCTGATTAACTGCAGAAATTCAACTTCTTGCTGCAAAACCTCTGATTTGATCGTCACTTTCAAAAACTTGCCAATTTGATTCATTATTAGGTATAGAAGGCCTAAAATTAGCTTAATATGAGGCTGAATTTTACTGTTTTCGATCTGTTCCAACACTTCAAAACTAGCACCAACTACTGCAAGTCTATCTACATGCTTGTTTTCAGCTCTAGGAATAGACTGAATATTAATAGCTTTAAAATCTTCCATTAAGTCTGAAACTCTATGTCTATAAGACTTCATTAGTGGATTCTTACAAACATTGAAGTTTTTTACTTGATTGATAACTAACTCAAAATCACCAAAGATTTGTAATGTCTTTGATACCTCTCTTTCTGGCCCAAAGTAAGCCATGAATTAATGCTTCATATTCAGCTACATTGCAAGTACATGAAAATTGGAGACTCAAAGCTGAGAAATACCTTTCGCTTGTTGGGGAAGTGAGCATCAAACCTACTCCTGTCCTTTCTTGTTCTTAGCTCCATCAAAATGAAGCTTCCAAATCCCTTCTATTGAATCATCTGTTTTGGACAGCAAGGGAAGTGGTGTATTCTCTTCATGCATACAATACACACCAAAAAGATGTTCTTCAACTTCTTTAAAAGGATCATGGGCATGTTCTTCAACTGTATTTTCATCCATAAACATGTTAGAAACACCATCTAATGCTGAAACCTGAGCTACATCATCAAAATCAGATTGCTCTAAAGCTGAGTAATTAGCTACTGCATTTGGAGAATGAGGCTCAATATGGAATCTGGCCAATGGTTCTAAATTGATAGTAACCTTAGTTCCATAACGTGTAGTAAAAATAAGAAGGACCAATCCAAAGAGAGATAACCTCCTATTTTCACTATGAAATCTCTAGATAAGCACAAGGCAAAGTATGGAGGTAGATCCACAACAGTAACATCTTGCAAAATAGAAACATTTGGGCAAGCATGTAACGTTACCTCTAAATTTTTTATTATACCAACCGTATTAGTTGCAGTTCCATCAAGTTGTAAGACACTTCTTTCTGTAGGCTCATACTGTAAGCCTAATTTTTCTATAATCACTTTTGGCATAACTATGCTACTTGCACCACTGATCCACCATGTAATTATGAACTAGATTTTCACTAATAATCAGTGATAAATAAAATGGTGGTGGTTTCTTAATGTCATGAGCATTCAAAACTTTCTGAACCATCCACTTAACTTCTTTAATACGGTCTTGCTCAAACATTCCAAGGACCATGTCTATCTTCTGAACTTCCTTTTCTGCTGTATTTGAAGAAATCTACAACTTAGCTAGTTCATGAGAAAGTAAATCTTGTTGTCCAGGAATACTTAGAGCATCCCACATTGAGATGTTAACATTATGCTTTTTCATTACATCAACAATGTTAAAAGAAGCAATTGTCTTAGAGATAGAATCAACTATTTTAGAGTAGGCCTTAGAAAAAATTGATTTTGCTTCAGCTACCTTGGATATTTGAGGTATAAATAGTCTTCTTGGATCAGGTTGTAGTTGTCTTTGATGACTTTTATCAACTAGGACACTTGCTAATTTTTAGGAACAACAGGGTTGTTAGTTGAATTTGGAGTCTGTAGATGTTGTCTTGTTAGTGACAGTAGGTAGGATAGGCCTATTTTGTTGCTTTTGATTTTTAGCAGCCCTCCCTTGAGCCCTAGTAGTGACTGCAATGAAATCCTCCTCATTAAAACTGACTAAATTTTGTTCAGGTGCTTTCTAGACATGAGTCTCTTGCTGCCCACCCTCCATTTAAGGCATAAACAATGTTTCAGATTGAGGTTGCATAACAAGATTCTGGATTCAGAAAAGCATTTGGGTAAGTTGTAGCTGAATGAGGTTGATTGCAAGGTTGACACCACTCCTCTGTAACCATATTAACTGGAACTAAAGCGTTAGAAGAACTAGGAGCCTTTGGGTCAAATTTCCTTTGCTGGTAAGGATGCCTATAATTTTAATTTTGTTGATAGGGTTGCTTGTTTTGTTGATTCTGTTGGTAGGGCTGATAAGGAGCCTAGTAGGGTCTGCTAGGTAATGTAATTTTGTTCTCAATCAAAGTCAATTTATTTCCCATAGTCTGTAAATATTTGAATACATCATCTGATGGAGCTACAACAATGGGCTCTATGATTGTAATAGGTTGAGGAATAGGTGTTAAATCATCGAAAAAGGCATTAATGGCCTTGGCACCAATTTTCCATCTTGAATAAGGCTATTTTCAGCTCGGATAGCAATATCATAAGCTGTTGGGAGTGTATCTCCACCCATTGACTAAATCATAGTTGAGATATCACTGTTTAATGCTCTAAGATAATAAAGGAAAGCATGATCAGCTTGAGGCTTGACACTTACTGGAATTCTCTCCCAAGTTCTGAGCAAAGCAAATATTGAAACTGGACATAAATTCATTTGGATCTCTTTTAATAGTGGACAATTTTTCAATGAGAGACAAATGATTTGAATTGTCCCTGAACTGCAAGCTTCAACAATTTTTCACCTAAGTCATCCCAAGTTCTTATGCTGCCAATTTCTAGATTTCTATACCATCGCAAGGCTTACCCTTTAAAAGATGCAACTAAAAGTCTTAAAGCCATGTCTTCATGAGTGATATTATTTACTACACCTAGGGTTGCAACATATTTTATATGTTCAAATGCGTAACTCGATTTTCACCCATGAAAGATCCGCAAACTTTTCATGGCAGCATTAGGAATATCATGGTATACTTGGGATTAATAATGGGAAAACATTAGTAAAGGTCACAAAATTCTGAGGAGGTTGGATAGCCATTTGAAAAACTGGGATATTAATTGAGAAATTGATACATGGTGAAGGAATATTAGGAGGGTTACCAAAACCATATCTATTATAATGTAAAGTATTACCAACTCTTCTCCTTCTAAAGCGAATTCAAAGGTAAAGAAACAAACTCAAAAGGAATTCCTCTTACGGATGATCTTGTAGTCGGTTTAGGCATGGAACATGCTGTAATACTGGTCTGAAATCAGCTTTATGGAGTCGCCAAAAGATCATAAAATATTTAGAATAAACTAGCTGCAATTTGCTCCCGCAAGTGACTTTTAATCTGCTATAGATCTGTTTGTAGATCTTAAACTCGCATGCAGATCTAATTCATAGTCCCACCGGGCGTGCCAAAAACTGTTATCTCTCAAAAGTGTACCATGTAGAGAGATGGCTATATGTTTTCTAAGCTTGCACAAATAATTTATCTCTTTCTTAGATACAATGGAAACACCTCAGGTATGTGGGTATACCTATTTCGAGGTGAGTCTCCCAGTATCAAGGCCAATTCCTTATTGGTGTATCCTAAATTGCTTTCTCGGGAGTTTGAGAGTAAAAGATGACTGTAAAATGATTAAAACTAAGGTGATACACCAAATTTGAATGAGGTATTTGATTGAGTATATGCACAACTAATTTGTGAAGGATTCTTGATGCATGAACCAATAGTTTTCCGTAGAATATATAAGGGCAAAAACTTGATTGTACTGAGGGGAAATCACAACAGTATTGATAAGTTAACATGCACATTAAAATTTAGCAGAAAATACTAAATTTTGCAGCAGGGTAAGATGATTGGTCAGGAATTTGCATTCACAAGACTAATAGAAACATACACAAGACTGCAAATAATTGGAAAGGTAGAAAATACTTCACACATAGAAGGAAAAACTGGCAAAAATTGCTTCAGTACTCCTATATCCAAAAGTCCTCTAAGAAGCTCCTTATGTTGTGCAAACTCACACAATATATAGTAAAAAAATTACCCCCTTCCTAAAAATAGCCTAAGGCTATACTCATTAAATGTATCCTAATTTTATTCTTTATTTAATAATAAATAAAAGGATAAAATAATACAAACTAGTACAAGAGGCATTAATAGCCTTTGATTACATCTCAGTCAACTAAAGTTGACTGTTCTATTTTTAATAAAGTTGGGTGAATAATTTTTCCAAAAATAAAATTTCTTGCTAGGCAAGTCTCTCTCCATGACATGCAACTTGTCTCTTCTCTATTCTGTCTTCTTGTGAAGCATGCAAAAATCCAACTCTCTGTTTGTGAGCAAAATAATTACATTAATTGCAATACTTTACAAAATAATTCATCCAAATATCAATCTGACTGGGACCACCTTTGTCTTTGATGTTGACACTCATTATGTTTTCTAGTGATTGCATAAGTGACATTCTGCAAGTCAACTCTACTTCCTTGAAGTGGGGACCACCTCCAATCTACTTGGTTTGGCCACCTTGATGGAATTAGCAATATAAAAGGGTGACCATTTTACATGACACATGCCACTATATTCTCCATCACTTTTAACAAATATGTGCTTGTATATATGTGTCGGTCTTTTATTCAAAGGGTATAGTTTGGAAATTCCCTTTTAGGTGATCATGGAAGGCATAATTTGGTCCGCATTTGAATTTTTGAGCATGCACTATAGTTTTTAAAGTTCAATGCAATGATATTTTATTTTATTTGATGATGTGGGCTGGCCCCCTTTACACGATGACTCACCCCTTATATGCTTTGTCGGTGGCAATCTGACCTAGGCTGAGTTTGCTTTGATATTTGAAATGGAACCTGCACCATTGATATTTGTACCAATTGCCTGATGTCGTCGATCTCTGACCCATGATTAGGGTTCAGGATTTGCATTTAAAATGGTCGGTGGGGACTAACTACGGTTACTTGTTTTGATCTCTGTGCATAATCCTTAGCCTTTGATCTGTGTACTTGGCTAAAGCTTGATCATTGATGCTTGACCCTCGGTTAGGGTTTTATTAACTCTCCCTTCGAGTTGGTATGGTAAAGGAAAACTTGAACCTGATGATCATTTCATTTGGATTTGGTTTGTAGGTGAAGCCCTGGAAAAAAATTTCTCGACGCCATTACTGAAGCCCTTCAAGCTCAGATCTCTTGCAAAAAAAATGGTTTCTGAATATGGTTCATTTGTATTTCATGCTTGTTTCTTTGGCGAGCTCGGCTCTTGCACAATATTTTAAGTTTTTCTTGCCTCTATTAAGATTTTTGTGAGATCTTGAGGCTTCCATTTCTGATCATTTGGTTTTATATCTGAGCATGCTCCTTTTCCCAAGGATGTGTGGGCATCGAATCTTGCACTCAACTATGGTATTTTAGATGAAGTATCCACCATTATTTTGATCTCAAGCTTGGATTTTTTTATGGTGATGCGATTTAGATTTTGAGCTTTCGCTTTACTCCTTCTACGTCTAAATATTTGGTTGATATTTTACTAGTTATCTTTGTTTTAGAGCTCTTTTATTCTACAAAATGGTCTCTGTAAGTTTTTGAAGCTCTGCAAAGTCATGCGGCCACTGTTTTCGAGTTTTGTGAGTAAACCCTAGTTGATGTCGACTGCCATGAGTGTTCATTAGTGAGTTAATTCTTCTTCTGCACACGTACATTTCCATTTCATCTTTCTTCCTTAGATATATTTCTGAAAATTTTAAGATGTTTGTGAATTCTGTAATTTCTTGATACCCATCCATGGGTTTTCCGACTAGTGGCCTGGATCTGTACTCTGATATTGAAACTTGAATATTATTTCAATAGGAGAGATGATTTTCTTTGAAATACTCAAACATCTTTTAACCTGGATATGCATGTGTTTCCTGATTCAAAGATCCTCCACTTGAGTTGTGCTCTGAATGTTATTTCAAACTCTGTTCATCTGGTAATTGTTTTATTTGCTCTCCTCCTTGCACCTCATGTGATCCCTGAGCTTACCCTCGGCCATTCGATTTATGTTCTTGTGGTCAGGGTCTCCAAGTTTGCATTGAGATTTTTTGAATGTTTCTCCTTTTTAATTCCACATGGATTAATCTCTGAACGTTGATTGTTAACTCAGTATGAGTTAGGTCAAACTATGAAGCTCGACTTTTACATATTTGATCCCTGTAAGTCTATGACTTGGTAATTTTTCCTGAGATTTTTGGAAGTGCCCATATATTTGTGTTTTCTAAATCCTTGTGCGAGCTATTAGGAGGATTCTGATATCATGAATTTGAGATTTCAGTGGATGCTTGATGTAACCAAAAATTGCTTTAAATTTGTGTAAAATTAGTTGTGAAAACTATAGATCTCTTTTGAACTGAAATGATTAGACCTAAAGGCTCATTGATGTGAGTGATTGGACTTCTTCATTATTTTCCATTCCTGCAAATTTCATTCTCCTTATCACAGTCACTTGTTTTGATCTGATGAATAATTTCTTTTTTGAGATCTTGAGTATACAGTTGATCCACCGTTGTATTGTAAATTTGTTGTACTTTTGTAACTTGGTAGTAGTCTAAAAGAAATATTCTTCTGAGCATCTGTGTTTCACCTTGATATCCTTGGATTTGGACCTTTTCCCGAGTGTGGTTATCTTCCCTTTGCAATAATGAGTTAGGAAGTAATAAGTTTTTCTTTTAAAATTTGTATCATGCTTCCTTGCATTCATGTCTATACCTTTTGATACAACATCATTTATGATCTTGATCATTACTCTAATTTGAAACTTGTGAGTACTATTTCAGGCATAAGCCTTGTTTCCAATACTTTATTTCCTTTCTTCAACTATTTCTTTCCTTTCTGCAACTGTTTCTTACTTAGATGCTTGCTGGAAAATTTGAAATGTTGATTTTTATGGCGAAGCCCTATCAAAATTTTCCCAGAATCATTCTCTATAATGTCTTTTCCAGAAATAGTAGTTGTATTTTCTGATCCAAGAAAATAGAAAGTAACACTTTTCTTGTTGAACTGATATAGCAATTGAGAACTGAAAACATGTTAGCTATTTATCTTGATCATGTAATGCTTTTCTGCTTCATGTATCACTTATTTGATTTGCATAGTTCTTTTAAAGCATGTATTAATTAAAGACAACGATGATGAAAAGTTGTAAATGTCCATTTTACATGTTGAAGCCCTGGAAAATTTTTCCCAGAATCTTATCTCTCATCCTATTTCAGATGTAATCCCTTCTTTTCATTTAGCTTCAACTTCTTGAAATATAATTCTTCCTCTTCTACTACAACTAAAACAAGTGTTTATATCTTCCACTCTCTCTTTTGCACTTAAACTTCTTCCATTTCAGAATAGCTATTCGAACGTTGAGTTACATTCTTCCTTTTCTTGCATGCACTTATGACTTGTCTATTTTTATTTTTGTTACTGACCTATACCTACAAACTTAGGAAAAAGTTAGAAAATAATTAGGCTTTTGGCCTCTCTTGTGTCCATGTTTCTTATTCTCTTTTCTATTTCTACTTCTTGAGTGAGCTATGTAATTTGATCTTCAAATAAATTACATCTCCTGTTGCTTAGAGATCCATATGCACAAATTAGGATTGTGTAGGAATATGGATTAACCCTAAGCTCTTTATTAACGATTTCCTTATTTTTGCTTTTAGGTCCATGCCTTGAGGATGAAAGGAGCTGGTAAAGAGATGCTCTGCACAACAAATAATATACAAGGCAATGATGGGTTCACTCATACTCCTTTGCTTTCTCTTTTTATGCATGTGTATCTTTCTTTTCAATATAAAGCTATACTTTACTTTTCTTGGCTTAAATCCCGGCTTGTGTAGGGAAACATTTGACTCTCTTTATGAATAAAACATTAGATTCTCGTAAATTATTTGTATATCTCTTTACGTATTTCTATTTTCTCGTATGCATTGTATAATAAACTAAACAACTCAAGAACATAATTGAATGTCTTAATCATAAGGAAAGAACATTGAATAGAACTTATAACATTCAAGAATGAACCCCATTTTTTTGTAATCTACACTTATGTTTATTGTTCCAAAACTTTACACTTCACCTACTCTGTAATTGGATGTCCTCATCAAGATAACACAATTGTCCTTCGGGGATTGTGTTCTTTTGCTGAGGATGGTCATAAAATTGTAGACTATGTGATCTGTTATGTTTTGTAACAGCACACATAGTTCTGATTTCATGTAATCTTTTAAATAAATCAGTAGTAATGACATAATCTAATATGATCTCCCCTAGCTTAGGTATACTTCACCAATGCTATCCATCGTAACAAATTTTCGAGTTGCCCATTTTTGCACAAGTGCAAAAATTGTCAACATGTCTTGTACTACAATTAGGATTGAGTGTGCCTATAAAATATAGCCTCGCATTTTTGAATTTTTTTCCTCAATTACCACTTTGGTTTGAGAGGTAGGGTTGTCAATTTGGTCCCCTTTGAAGGTTTTACATGCTTCACATTTTGTGACCCATTTTGTTGCATCCTTAAACAACGTTGGCCAATAGTAACTTTCGCACGGATGATCTTATGAGTCAACATAATAGATAAAAATGACCTCCACATGCTTGATCATGGAAATATCTCAGCAACCTTTTCTATTGTTCTTTATCTACACATCTCAAAAATCTTCCATTAATTCCTCTTTTGAACAATGAATTGTCCCAGAGTACATATTGTGTAGATCACAATTTAACACCTCTCTTTTCTTTAGCACTTGAGGTGTGTTGGACATTCTCCATGAGTCATAAAGTGAGAAATTTCATCATACTATTAATTTTTTGAACTCAAGAAAAGGATAGCTAGGATACCAACATCTTCTTCTTTGGATGATTCAATCTGAGCACTATTGATGATTAATTCACGGATGCCTCGACCTTGAACCGGTTTAGTTGGCCTTATATCCGATCATACTCCTGGACCTTTTCCACCCAATTTCCTCTTTTCGAACCAAACTCTTGTTGTGTAAGGATTGACTTGACAGTTGTATCAGGCACAAAGACAACTAAGTAAGAATTGAGGATATAGAAATGGAATTGTTTAATTTCCTTAACCACAAAGAAAATCATGTTTCTCCATTTGTGTATATTTTAACTCATGAGCTTCAAGACATAACTCATGAAAGCTATAGGAATTTCACAACCTTCAGGATTCTTCTACACCAAAATGGTTGCCAGAGTATGCTTGGTGGCATAAAAATAGATTATGAATTCCTTCTCAAAATCAGGACAGGCAAGAACAAGAGTATTGGAAATAGTCTTCTTAATGTTTTCAAAATAATTTTTTCCCTCATAAGTCCAACAAAAATATTTCTTCTCTTTCATCATTTGAGCTATGCTCCTGGTTAATTCTACAAAATCAGGGATAAATCTTCTTAGAAAATTGATTTTTCTAAAGAAATAATGCACACCTTTCTTGCTTGTTGGAAGAGGAATTTTTTGAATAGCCCGGACCCTCTCTAGATCAATCTTGGTCCCATCCTTGAAATAATGTGCCAACGTAGTTTGCCTTTTCTAACACAAAAGATAGATTTCTTCATATTTAAAGAGATCCCATGTTCTCTACACTTCTGAAGGAAAACTTCAAGATGCTGAAAATGATCTTCTATTTTTTAGAAAAGATAGTCAAATCATCGAGATAAATCACAATGCACTTTCCTTTTAAATTACCAAAATCCAAATCCATTGCTCTCGAAAAATAGCACCAACATTGATGAGACCAAATGGCATCCTCCTATAAGAAAAAGTGTCCAGGAGTTGTGAAGGTTGTCTTGTGTTGATCTTGAACATCCACTTTGATTTGGTTATACCCTGAGAATCCATCAAGCATGGATAACATCTTCGAACCAGTGACAGCCTACAATATTTGGTCCATCATAGGGAGTGGATAATTATCCTTAAGAGAGGCCTGATTTAAATTCTTGAAATCCACACAAATCCATATTTCTCCACTCTTTTTCCTTACAGAACAATATTGGCTACCCAAGATGAATGATGAATAGGAAGATTATTCTAGCATTCAAGCAGCTTCTGAATCTCTTTGATGAATTGTATATGTAATTTTGGGATTATATTGTCTTTTCTTTTGGTGGAATGGCTTGATCCTGGTTTTAAAGGAATGTAGTGTTGCATTTCCCTTGGCTTGAAATATTTTAGATCATCATACGAATAAGCCAACACATCAATGTATTTTTTTAATAATTCAATCATTTTCCTCTTTTCATCCTTAGTACAACATTTTCCAATATTGACCAATTTAGGCTTTTCTTCACTCCCTATATTGATTTTTTCATATTCAACTGATTGATGGGCCTCATGTGATACCTTGGATTTGATATATCTATCATGCTTATCAAATAAATATTCTAAGCTTACCAAGTTCCTAGGTATCTTATTACCTTTCAACCTTATGCAACCATCTTTATCATATTCTTCTTCCACTCCTTCAGACATAGAGGATGAAACAAACTCATGATGAATAACTTCACTTCCTTCAAAATATAGCTGACTAAAATTATCCTGGAGCTAAAGGAAGGAGATTAAGTGTTGATCATCATTGAACACTTGCCAATGGTTCACATTATCTGGAACACTCGGTCTATGTATCATTTTGATTATGAACTTATCCTAGGAAAAGTCCGGGTGAGGGATTAGCAGAGATCCAGACACAGCTAAAGAATCAGCTCTAGAAATTTTCTCTCTAGGAAAAATTCAATAGAAAAGGCATCTAGCAATTCAATCGAATCCCAAACTAGATTTCTATAATGCTTTAGTCTTCCATTTTTTACTTCGAATACCGCTCCGACTTGCTTAAGAATGATTTCAGCATCTCCTCGAGCACAAAGATTCCTTATCCCCATTTCTCTTGCTACTATGTTAGGCCGAGAAGAAGGGCCTCATATTCTGTCAGTATTATTTGTTTTTTCAAACTGAAGATTATAAGAGAATGGGTGGGATTTACCTTCAAGAGAGGTTAGAACCACACCAGCTCCAGAGCCATCTAAAGAACAACTACCATCAAATTCCAATACCCAAACACCATTAGGGTCATCAATCACCCCTTTGGGAACCTTCATTTCATCCTCATACATTATCATGTAATTACCATGGCCAATGTCTTTATAGAGAATATGTGCTTTTGGGTGATCATTTTTCTGCACAATATACTCTTCCTACCTTTCAGGTAATAATTTCTTTATTTTTCCATTAAGTGAGATGAGAGGATAAGACCAATCCATTTGAATTTCTCCTCCCACTTCTTGTTGGACCCCTAAAATAAATAAGTACCTAAGATGCAAATCCTTGTAGAATGTGGAAGCATGGCATGACGGAAAGCTAAGAAGTAGTTCTTAGAGAGGTGGGTAAGCTCACACCCGAGGCAAGATGGATTTGGTACTTGGTGATTTTTGGACAATAGGAAAATATGTGCATAGGGAGCGAATGAAAAAGTGACCAGATACAGATGTGGATAAGCCATGGAGACTTACAACTCAAGGAAAGGATATTACGAGCATCAATACGGTTATCATGAAAGGATAAGGAGTCAAGGTTGTTAAGGATTAGCTGGAACATGCATGCTAAAGGCACTCAATTGAGGGAAACACATGACGACATCTAGCATATTCTTGGGTAGTGGTAGAGAAATCATGAGAGGATTCCTTTAGGCTTTCACAAGTAATGATGAGTGGTTAAGAGGAGATTCCTTCTTATTCTTCATATGGATGGTTTTCTAGTAGGGTTAAGAAGAGAGATAAGTTAGTATGTGGGGGAGGTATGAAAAAAGGAGAGAAAGAAAAATATAGAGGTATTGTGTAATGTGTAATGACGTAGATCTGTAATGTATAAAATCCCTGCTACTATGAACGTTCCCAGAGATGGAACCCTTCTTGATGTAATCTTGGCTACTGTATTTGATTAATGAATATAATGAAGAGTTTCAGAAGCACTCATGTGATGGATCTTGATCTATACATTTCCCTTATGTTCATGTGTGTGTTACTTAGTGTTTCTTGATATTATTCATGGTTTGATTCTACTTTCATTTAGTTGATCATGTTATACCATGCTCTGATGCATTAGACTAGGACTAGTTCTTTATCTCAATTCCTAGAATGGGTATGTTCATTCCATGTTTATGCAAGCACTCCCTTACCAAGGGTGATCATTCTCACAAATCTCACATAAAGGAGGGGCTCGTACACTTTACATACCTCGGGTGAGCTTCCAGACCAATCTAGATGATATGCCGATGCATTTGGGGTTGGTTGTTAAAGCAAGTGGTGAAAAGAGACTACATCTTGGTTCTATTGCCAAGACCTCTTTTCAAATTTGTTTTGAGAATGGTGCATGATGATGGAGCACTTGACCTTGATAGTGTCAAAGCATGGCTTAAAAGCATGGAGGATGAGTTTTCTCAGAGATTTAATACTAGACCTGAGTTTGATGCACGTAAATGGGTAGAAAAACATATGTATCATGAGTTGTATGAGACCTTATTTTGTTGTTTTCTAGTGGAGTTGTATGAATGGATTTCGCGTATGCATCTAGATCAATAGTACTATAGACCTCATGTATGGACCCAAGATGAGTATCGAGGCTGCATGATGTTGATCTACTTGGAAATGTGTTTTTGATCACTAGTGGAGTAGAGTGTTGACAAGTTACACCTTGGAGTACATGATTTCTACTTTATTCTTGTCTAGAGGTTGTTGAGTTTGAGTTCTTGAGGGAGCTAAGAGGATCATTCTTGCATGTTATCCCTTTATCTATAAAGATCTTGATCATTACACTAGTTTGGAAGCATTTCCTATGGCCGGCTAAGCTTCTTCTGAGTGTTGGGCGAGGAAGCTAGAGTGGAGGAAGATGGCAGACCTTGTGGATGAAAAGGAGAGGGAAGAGAGATGACTCAAGTATAATGAAGCTTAGAGAGGGAGTTAGAAAGATAACATGTGAAAACTACAAGAGTGATGGATTTATGGAGGTAGACATTATGGGAAGGATTTGAGGTTCACATGGAGGATGTGGAACCTGAGTAGTCTGAGCTACCCCATCTTGGCAAGTGTGGAAGAGAAACCCCTCAGCTTCTAGAGAGAGCTCATCATATGAAGAAAGGAGAAGATCCATCATTGCATCATATAAATCCACCTAGTGACCAACCCTTGGTGCTTAGTTTTCCAAATCTAGAGATAAGTATTACTAACCCAGTTGGTATTGGTGGAAGTAACCAGATCAACACCTAGGAGGTATAATTTTTCATTTGGTACATCCATGGTTGCACAATCATTTCCTATGTTTAGAGGTATATTGTCTGGTACAACATTTGGACAAAGTATGGGTACACAAAGCTTGGGTATCACATCTAGAAGTGGCATGGGACACACATCTGGTAGTGATAAAATATCATAGAATATTGGCACGTAGTTTAGCGTGACAGTGGGGACATAAGGCATGACCACTTCAGGACCTTTTCCAGCTATGGGAGGTGGATTTGGTGGGTTAGGTGGAGTAGGAACTAGTAGACCTAGTGGACCTGGTGGATCTAGGAGGATCTAGGTGGGTCAGGAGGAACAGGCATTGGTGGATCTAGTGGATCTAGGTGGTGGAGGAAACACCGGGGAATCCAGGTTCTGGATCAAATGGACAAGGGCCTCAACCACCTCAGCAAGTGTTCTTTGAAATGTATTTACATCTTCTAGATTAAAAAGGTGTTGAGGATGTTGTAGAGCATGTACACAAATGTGAGTTTTATGGTGTGAAGGGGATCACTACCCCAAAATGGAAGGAAAGTCATTTTGCAATGATGTTGTAAGGGCAACACATAGTTGGTACTGAAAGTATGACCCTCACCAGAACCATAGTAGATTATACCATGCATGCATAATTCCTTTTAGCTGAATTCCATATTCCTGAGTTTGAACAGAAGAGCATTAGCATGCATTGAAGGAGATTCAACAAGGTATGGTAGAGAGTGTGTGGGAGTATGATGTGCACTTAAGACTCTCTTGTCAAAATTGTCTTATGATATTCATCCTTCTCAGCATGCTCAATGGTTTTTGGAGGATTAATAATGCCCTTCGGAGAGCATTTTTGCATAAGACTTTCACAGACCCATGTGAGGCCTTGGAGGCTACCCTATGTGTTGAGGATGTGGGAAGCATGGATACCGGTGTTAGTCCTTTTCTTGAAGCTTAGATTTCTTCCATGAAAAAAGCTAGGAGAAGCTATATCTGTGAACTTGGCACATGAGACTCACAGTGGCCTATGGTGCATGGATTGTGAGGTAGAGGGGCATACGAAGGATAGTTTTCCTTAGAGATTGGTATGTGCCATGATGGTAGACTATGATATTTTCCATGGAGATCATGATGCAAGTAGGTTTCCTACTACTAGCTTGATCCATAAGAATGTGTCTTACTTATTGCAAGATTTATACCTCTACTACTCATGACACCAAGGATTATAGATTGATTGACCAGATACATGATGTCATTGATATTGGTGTGTGTAACCACTAGATTTGTAAACAATTCCAAGGATGATGGTCATCACTATGAAGGGCACGCAGATGGAGGAGCTCATGGAAGAGGATTTCATGGAGGATTTAGAGGCCATGGAAATCACGAGGTGGAAGAAGTGAATTCCCTCATGGAACTTGTTATAACTGTGGGTCCATAGAGCATTACAAGCATGAATTTCCTACCTACTATAATGCTCTTGGTGTGGGAAGAAGCAAAAGTATGAGGAGTTTCTGAAATTATTTGAACACATGAGCTAGCAATAACAGAAAGACAAGGGTGTCGGGATGGTAAGTGTGAAGAAAGTAGACTCAATAGTGGATGCCAAGGGTGGTGCATGAGTCAAAATTAGAACCTATACTAGTGACAATGTGAGATGAGGCTGCACGTGCCAAGGAAATACCAAATTAGAGACCACTTAGTCACAAGAGAAGAGGTGGTGCATGGGAAGTATCTGGACCCCACTCATCAAAAGGAAGTTTATCAGGAGACCATGGATGTGATTCAAAGCCTACAAGGAGAGATCCAGTACCTAAAGGAGTAGTCATGGTAGCTAGAGAAAAAGAAGAGCATTGAGGCTCCATAGAAGGATCTAGATGATGTCAAGGAGGTATGTAAGATGTTGAGGCAAGAAAATATCATCCCCTTACTAGGAGAGTGGTTAAGAGAGAAAGTACCAAGCACTAGAGAAAAGCATGAAAGGTAGGTTTTACATGCTAATCTACCTCCTCACAACATTGACTATGATAAGGAAATTACCCGAATGTCATGGTTGATGGATGGATCCTGAGAAATATCCTAATTGACATGGGTGCATAAAGTTAATGTTCTCACCTTGGATGCATGGAATCAAATGGGAAGGCCCCATTACAGCCATCTTCAATGTGTTATATATGGAAACAAGATGAAGGTAATGCCCATTGGAGTTTTGAAGGATGTTGTTATCACTATCCAAGGGGAAAATTCACTTTGGAGACTTTGAAGTCTTGGTGCTTGCTAAGGTGGAAAACTTTCCAACATTACTTGGGCACCCATGGTGCTATAAGAACAATGTTGACTTACATTTCAATAAGGGGTATATAAGTTTTGAGAACAAGGAGGAATGTGTTATCATCTATTGACAGATGGAAATTCAGCCCTATACTAAACCCTTGGGAGAAGGATATCTAGAATAGAATATATGTGTGCACTATCAGAGACCCTAAAGTTGTGCATCCAATGGAAGGGGTTATTTAGTGGGAAGATGCTCAATCTGTAAGTGATACCACTAGTGTAGCATGTGAAAATTGGGTGCATAGGACATATGAGTTAGTTAAGGAAGTTAAGAGGCTCTTGTGATGAGAGTAACAAGGTGCACTCAGTCAAGTGCCTAGGAGGAAAGAAGTTTCCAAGTTATACTTGGGGGAGCGACCCTGATGTTTTCCTGAGAAATGGAGACCCAGTGGAGATGTGAGATCGAAAGGAGAAGGATGCTTAGCTATACCTTTCTTGGGACCACATACACATTGGTGGGTGACCCATCACGATAACCTTATAGAGTGGTGTGAAGTGAGAATCATGTTCTCTATTAGGTTTTCTTGAGCAATGCACCTACTATTATCATATAAGATTATCATGGGAAGGAACCTACCTCATTTCACGTCTAAGCATGTGAGAAGGCCTAGATGGAAGGTGCAGAAGCCTTTCTACCTTCTTTATGGGTGCATAAGATTTTACTCCACCTTACAAGGTTACACGTGTGCATGGTACATTCACTCAGAGATGCATCATTAGATAGGAAACTGGTAGGAGTTGATGGCTGATCTCCTTCAAGCTTTTTGAATATCAAGTACTAAGCCATTGGTGGATGAGGCATTGTAGGTTGTTAAGTTCCTAACTATGGGAGATAGTGCCATGGTGGAGGATAGAATACTAGAATTATTGGGTGAACCTGGCTTAGAAGTTCCTTTGATGAGGAAGAATCAGGAGATACAACTTGGGTGGGCATGCATGCATAAAAAGAGAAAGGAAATTTGGTCTATGTGATCGATGGTGAAGAGGTGGAAAACTTGGATGTTAACCATACTATTGGTATGCATGAAGTTATGGATAGTGTTGATGAGAAAGTGCACATGTACCACCATGAACCCCTGAGAACTACGAAGGTTAACATTGGCTTGGATATGGAAACCTAAGGAGGCTACTATCGGGGATTACTAGTCAGAGAAGGAGGTTTCAAAGATCATTGATCTATTGTGTGAGTTTCAGATTTATTTCCATGTGGGTACCATGAGCTTAAGGAGTTCACCACTCTTTAGGAGATGAAAATCAAACTAAAGGAGGGAGTGTGCCCAATTTGGAAGAGACCTTATCAGATGAATCTGAATCTACATGTCGTTAAGGAAGGAAGGGATTTGACAAGATGATCACTTCAGGTATCATTGAGGTTGTTGAAGAATAAATGGATAAGTCCAATGATGGTCATTAACATTAAGAAGGATGGAAGGATAAGGATTTGTTTGATTATAGGGATCTGAATGTGGTATGTGTTATTGACCCTTTTCCAACCCCTTCAATTGAAGAAATTCTGGAAGGAGTAGCCAGTGTGAGATCTATTCTTTCATAGATGGATTCTCAGGATATCATCAGGTTAGAATTGCAAAGGAGGACCAAGAAAAGAAAAATTTCACCATTAAATGGGGAAGTTTTTCCTACATGGTCATGCCTTTTGGATTAAGAATGCACCTACTTGTGTTTTTGTGCATTGTGGTTCAGGCATTTCAAGACTTCATCCACAAGTTTCTACAAGTCTACCTGGATGATGATTGATATATATGGATTAGTGAGGGACCATTGTGACAATATGAGGCTGATGTTTGAAAGATGTCGGTAGTTGAGGATATCCCTCAACATTAAGAAATGTGTTTTCGCTACTCCATTTGGAACCTTATTGGGGCATATCATATGTAAGGAAGGCTTGTTGGTGGATCTTACCAAAGTTTTCATTATTATGGGATTGGGGGAACTACCAGCTAGAGCATGGTGCGTGATTCCTTGGGCATATGGGGTATTACCAAAAATTTATTAAGGGGTATGCCAAGATCACCACACCATTGGAAAATTTAAAAACACAAAAGTACATTTCATTGGGGAGAGGCAACATGGCATTTGATACATTGAAGAATAGACTTATTACTATGCCCATATTACACTTTCCTTCTTGGGACAAACCATTTCATGTGCATGTTGATGCTTCAGGATGGAAATTGGAGTAGTGTTGGCACAACCAGGTGAGGGAACTATTGACCACCCTCTTTGTTTCACAAGCAGAAGTTAACCCAACAGAAAAAACTATACTACTATTGAGTGTGAGGCATTTTCAATGATCTACGTGTTGCAAAAATTTAGGCAATATCTGTTGGAAACACCTTTTATATTCTACATGAACCACATGGCATTGAAGTACTTGGTAAACAAGCCCATTTTACAAGGGTGCATATGTAGGTGGGTCTTGTTGTTTCAAGAGTTTGAGTTTACGGTTGTTGTGAAACCGGGTAAGAGTAATTTGGGACCTAACCATTTATCAAGGATTGACTCGGGGAGGATGCATAGAGCATTGAGGATACAATGATATCAGATGCACAACTTTTTAAATTACAATGTGCACACCCTCTGACTTAGAAGATATTGTGGTGTTTCTCAAAATGGGTATGGCGCCAGAGGGAATGAAGACTTTGGAAAGGAAACAATTAGCTATATGCACACCTACATGCTAATTAGTGGAGACTTATACAAGCTAGGCCATGTGATGAGGTTTTGCATCATGTGTGTTAGAGCATGAGCATGCTGCAATCATGGAGGAAGCACATGGTGGAATTGCAGGAGGACACTATGCAGGGAATGTAACCATGCAAAGATCCTTCTAGCAAGATTTTTGGTGGGAAATGGTTTACAAATATTGTATCAGTATTGCAAGGCTGTGACCACTTCCAAGCCTTCCTTGGTAAACTAGGGAAAAGAGATGAAATGCCATTAAGGCTGATAGCTAGCATTGAGTTGTTTGAGAAGTGGGTGATTGACTTTGTAGGCCCTATTTCACCTGCCATGTGGAGGACTGTTCACACTATATAATTACCTATACTAATTACTTAACATGGTGGGTGGAGGTAGTGCCTACAAGGGATTACACATGCCCACAAATAAGATTCTGTGGGAAAATATAATCAACAGGTATGGGTGCCCTTTGAGTTTGACTAGTGATAGAGGTACACATTTCTTGAATGAGACAGTTAGGATCTTGTTGGTAGAATTCATGGTGGCTCATCACAAGACTACCCCTTATCACCCTCAGGCTAATGGAATAGTTGAGGCATTCAACAAGATACTAAGTCACACGTTGACCAAGATTTGTGATGTTGGGAGATAGGATTGGGATGAAAAAGTCTCAATCATGTTATGGGCATATAGAAACAACCTACAAGAGATTGAACAAAGCCACACCATTTCAATTGGTGTTTGGCATGGAAGCCATTTTACGGTAGAATTTATGCTACCCTCTTGCATATTTGCGTGCACGCAGGAGGATTGGCTAATGAAAAAGCATTACAAGAGCACATGGATAAGTTAATGTAGTTGGATGAAAGGTGATCACTTTCTAGATGGAGTCAGAAGACTAAGAAAGTGAGACAAAAATCATGGCATGATCATCACATTAAGAATAGACAATTTGAGGTTGGGAAGATGGTTCTACTATATGATTCTAAGTTCTAAGTTTTATGCACCATCTTAGGAAGCTCAAATTCCATTGGTTAGGGTCATACATTATGTCTTACATCCTTGATTCAAGTGCGTATTCGATTGTAAGTGTTGGATGGGACAAGGTTTCCAGGATATTTCAATGGGAGTAGGTTGAAGCCCTACTATAAATAAGGCTTCTATGTGTCTATAAAATAAGGCAATATTTCCAATTAGATTAGGTTTCCCTTAATGCTTTCCCCTTTCGGTTGTTTCCTTTGTCATCATTTTTTGTTTTGTGTTGCATGTTGGTGTGCTAGTAGCTAATTGCATTAGAAGTGGTTCTATGCATGTGAGAGGACCATGCATGCATTTTTGTGTGGGGTGGATTGGTAGATATGCTTGGATATGTTTAAAAAAATTCCTTTATAAGGGACTATTGGGAAACTCATTCTAAAGATAGAAGAATGGGTGGTATGGTGGATTAAGGTGTTTGGATTTGGGCGGTTATAAAGGTGTGTTGAGAGAAGTTTGAAGACCACAAGAGGAGAAATATCACATAAGTATAACATAAGGTAGGAAACACCATGGGAAACTACTTGGTAGTCAACAGAGGTTATGTACTTTGGCATGGTGATGACATGAAGGAGGTGTATGTGGTAGTGAAGTAGTGTTGGAGTGCCAAAAGGTTATAGTTGTGATGACATGTGAAGGGAAGTCATGAAAGTTAAGTTGAGTAAAATAAAGTACTCTATTAAAAAGAGACATTGAGACATGTGGTCGGAAGAACTTTAAGGTGTTGGAAAAGTATAAATAGAAGGGTAAGGGTAGTCATTTTGACTACTTTTCCTTAGAGAATTTATTTGTGTGTTGATGAGCTCAAAGTGTGATGAGGGTTTTGTGAAGGAGAGCGAAGAAACTTTCATGAACCAGTGTGATTGTGTGAAGTTGTGGAGTAATCTTGTGGTGCAAACAAGAGGAAAAGGAGACAAGTAGGGAAGGAAGGGTTACGTGAGAGAGAAGCGTGGAAGTCATTGAGTTCGGGTAAGATGCAGGAGATGTTAAGAGAACCTAGGGCATGAAGGAAAGGAGGAGGAAGATGGCACCAAAGAAGGCCCATATAAAGAGACCAGTGGTGGAAAAGGAGGATCCATGGAAATTTACTCAGAAATGCAATACCCTCCTGAGTTATCAGGAGAAAAAGTGGAGCTCAAAGCTATACAAATGCAAAATCAGCAAGTATAACCATAGGACAAGTGAAATGAGAAGCTGATGGGAAGACTTGGTTTTGGACACTCCATGGTAGATGAGCTTAGAAACCCTAGGGTTGATGACTCAGTACAATAGGAATTATAAGACCGAGTCTTGTAGCTATGGGAGCTTCCTTTCTTTGTGAAACCCACCCCATTATTTAGGTGGTTAATGTCACGGGTGCACAAGGACTTATTTTATTTTGTGGGGTGAAGGATGAGGATAATAGGCCACTTGATTAGGATAGTTATAGGCCTGAAAAACACATGAGAGACATGGCACTTGATTTATGTGCCACTTCTAAAAGATTGAGGAGCTAGCGAAGAAATTAAACTACGAGAAGGGAGGTAGGGCACAAGTAATTACAGATCTCCTAGACCCAGCATTGAGAGTCACCTCCCAACTCATTAGCTATAAATTGGGTGCATCAGAGAGATGGATGAACATTAACAGAGGTTCTTATACGTGGCCTATAGAGTGTCCAAGTGGGCACATTATAACTTTGCAAAGTTCATCATGAAGGGCATTATTGAGGAAGCGTGAGTGTAAATGAGGCAGGAGAAAAGATCACATGGGGCTCCATCCTATTTTGATCATGTTAGGGAGATTGGTGTCCCAGATGGACTAGACCATTTGGGAACATTTGGGTTCACCCACCCCACACACATCCCCTCTGTAGTCCATTCAAAAGTTCACCTACGATGGGACCATCTCGAGCACTTACAAGGCTTGAATGAACATGTGGTTTGAGATTTGCATGTGAAGATTTTGAGAATGAGTGGCGCATCCCCATGAGTTACCACAAGTTGTTGGGGACCAAGTAAATTTTTTACACACAACATTTTTGTCTAGCAAAATTTATAATGGCCAAGGGAGAGATGGGGCCATGGTGCAAACTCCCTTTGCATTTACTACCAAATATTTGAAATGCACCATCAACTAGATAAAGGATGCATGTAAAGTTGGTTTTTGATGTGGAAAAAGTGGATGTTGATGTCCACACATTACACGTAACATAAAAATTTGGCACTCGACCTACTTACATCAAAGTTTTGGAGCCATATTTTCTAGACTTACACCCTCAAGTCAACATTACCATCAAGGGGTATGTCCATCGGGTGTTCGTGTAGCTACTGCCCCCAAAACACAAGGGGGATTGAGGTGGAGGTTATAGACTCTCCCTTTCCAAATCCATAGGAGACACCAATCCCACCCATGAAAGCAGTAGTACAGAAGAAGAGAAGAAGAAGAGAAACATGATGAGGGAAAAGTTAGATACTTCCAGGAAGAGGAAGTACTACATGCATCGAAATGGGAGCAAGGGTGCCAACACTTCACAAGGTAGTGCGAGGCCTCATTATTAGGGGCATGAGGAAGGGAAGGAAGAGGAGGAGCTCCTGAAGAAAAGAAGTGGAAAACACAAGATGCATCGAGCTTCCTACAGGCTCGGAGGAAGGAGAAGAGGAGGACAACACCACCTTCAAGGTGGAGTTAGAGGTAAAACTTGAGGAGTAGGAAGCCAAAGCTGAGCTAGGGTTGAGGGTGAGGCATGTGAGAAAGGGAAGGAGAACTTTATAGAACTAGAGAAAATTCCATAATGTGTGAGGCCTCCCAACACAGACCACCAGCCCAAGAGGAGGAGATAAAGGGGACTCCTTCACTATAAAGGAGGATAAAGGATTTACCCTAGGATCAAAGAAGCAAAGGACCAAGCACAAGGCAATGAGGAAGAAGTGGACCCCATGTCCCCACATATGGACTTCATGGATGACCCCATGAAGGTGTTGCACAAGAGTTCTAGGCCACCCTCCCACCAAAAAAATTACATGGTTGGGATTTGATGGACCAAGATGGGGGTGTGCCCAGGACTAGGAAGATGCTCACTGAACATGCACTGCCACTCTGAGGAACCTAAGTTCAAGGTCAAAAATCACGTGATCAGGACCATTCATTTGAAGAAGAAAGGAGGAGATACATATAAGGTGGTGGATCCTAACCACCTAACAGATGAGAAAGAATGCAATGCATTACAGAAGATGTCCATGGAGGTGATTTGATGCATATTTTGGATGTAGGAGCCATTATTCGGACCTTGGTCATGAAAAAAAGAGAAGGAAAAGGAAGTAGACATATTGTGCTAAGGACTGAAGGGTGAACAAGTGCAAACCAAGGAGGCATATGACCAAGTTGGCACCTAGTAAAAATCATTCTGGACAATTTCGATGGATTGTAAGCCAGGTCAGGACTAATTACGGGGATGAAATGGAGTACCTCGAGGACCTCGTGGGGATGTTACTCATTAACATCAAGGATGGCGTGAGGCCCCATAGCTATAGATCTCACAAAGGAAAAATAAGAGAACAAGGTCACCATTGAAGCTCCCGATATCACTTTGAGTTGGAAGACTTGCTCTCCCAACTCAAGGAAGAAAATATACTAGTAGATAGGGGCTTCAATAGCTTGTAGAAAATGTGATCCAATTATCGACATGGGTGATGGAGGAGGAGGAGGAACCCTCAAAGGTTTTACAGAGACCATCCCTACCAACAAGTTGGAGTGCATGCATAGTTGGTTATTAACACCATGGCCCAAAGGAGAAAATCAAGACAAAGCATGAGAAGATGGACTTTAGAATCAATGAACTCTCGAGACTCCATCATTGAATGGATGGATGAGTTTGAAGGTGTCTTCACGTATGGAGTTGGGGGTGGCTATCAATGTTTGAAGGGGAAGGTGGAAGAGATCATCCCAGACTAGGTGCCCAACATTGTAGGAGAAGTGCCAGGAAAGGCCCTATCAAAATTGAGGGCCTGGGAAAATTTGAAGGATGAGATAGATGCGAGAGTTCCCCAAACTCCTCTAATTGGTTACATAACATATTCCTCCATCCTTCAATTCTTTATTCATATTCTTTCCCAACCACTATTCTTTATTCTTTGGAGTAGCATTCTTGCCTTAGCATGATTTGGGTTGACAAGTTTTTGTTTAGGGAGTGTGAAGGATTACAGGGTGACAACCAGTTTAGTGTGTGGGGTGATGTTGGACCCCTAAAATAACTAAGTACCTAAGGCATGAAGCCTTGTGGCATGTGGAAGTAGGGCATGAAGGCATGTGAAGAAGTAGTTCTTGAGAGGCATGAAGGCTCGCCCCAGGAGGATGGATTCGGGACTTAGTGAGTTTTGGACAACAGAAAAGACGCGCATATAGGGAGTGAATGGAAAAGTGACCAGATACGATGTGGATAAGCTATGGAGACTTGTGGCTCAAGGAAAGGATATTCCAGGGCATCAATATGGTTATCATGAAAGGATAAGGAGTCGAGGTTGTTAAGGATTAGCTGGAAAATGCATGCTAAAGGCACTCGATTGAGGGAAACACATGATGACATTTGGCATATTCCTGGTAGTGGTAGAGAAATCATGAGAGGATTCCTTCAGGATTTGTAGGTAATGATGAGTGGTTAAGAGGATATTCCTTCTTATTCTTCATATGGATGGTTTTCTAGTAGGGTTAAAAGAAGAGAGATAAGTTAGTATGTGTGTAGATGTATGAGGAGGAGAGAAAGAAAAATATAGAGGTATTGTGTAATGTGTAATGGCGAGCTCTGTAATGTATAAAATCTACTACTATATGAATGTTCCCAGAGATGGAACCCTTTTTGATGTAATCTTGGCTACTTGTATTTGATTAATGAATATAATGAAGAGTTTTAAAGCACTCATGTGATGGATCTTGATATGTACATTTCCCTTATGTTCATGTGTGTGTTACTGGTTTTCTTGATATTATTCATGGTTTGATTCTACTTTCATTTAGTTGATCATGTTATACCATGCTCTGATGCATTATACTAGATAGCATTAAATTCATAGAATGGGTATAGGACTACTTGGGAATCTTTGATCCTTCCAACAAGAGGCACCTCCTTTATCTCCATAGAATAACATGAGCTGAATGTTCATGTCAATGTGAGGCCAAGGGCATGAGAAAATTTATCAAGCATCACATTATCGAGATGCACCTCGCTTAATGAGATAATTGTTAACCTTATGACTGGCTTTGAGTAGTGTGGACATAGAAGGGTTCAATTTTTTTAGTTGTAGAAGGTGTTGAAGCCATCAAATTTTGTGGAGGTGGAGAGGTAGGAGTGGGTAAAATTCAACTTCAGAAATTTGGATTTTGGTATTTTTTATATGATCAATTATATCAAAGGACCCTGAGGTGGATGGGGCATCCAAGCTTAAATAAGTGGAAGTCTTAGGCTTATCAACTTTTGCAGATGAAGAAGTTTTGGACACAGGAGTTGAAGGTACATTAGCCTTAGGTGTAGAAGATGAAGAAGTAGGAGTGTTAGTATTACTTACCTTTTAAGTGGAAGTGGTAGGAATAGGTGCTCCTCTCCTTATAACAACTTGAATAGTCATTGGAATTTCCATATATTTCATTCTAGTTAGACCACTTCCTTCTTCTTGTTCATTTGTTCTCTTGTCATGACAACATATGTTTCATTGTTCATATCTACCACTACTTCATCATAATCATCCTCATCATCATCAACTCCTTATATGGTAAGGAAATTGACTTGAGAATCATTCACTTATTCTAGAATCATTCAAGTTCTTGAGCTTCACATGCCGCATTGATTGGAACCTTGAGAGGTGGTGCCTTGATTTCCAACTTAGGCTGAGTGGGAGGAAAACAATTTTGAGGTTTAAAATTCCTCCTCAAAATATCTTTATAAGGATCATTTTGGGCCAATTGCTTCTTGATGGAAATCATATCATTTTCCATCTTTTGAACTAATTGTTTAGAACTTGTGGTAGCAGAAGAAGAGGCCTTGGCTTTAGGTGGTTCCTTTCACAATTTTCCTGACATTATTAAATCATCTTCTACACTTATGGCCAAATGTTGGTCATCATCCAAGGTAGAAATATTGGCCCTTCTCAGTGCATAGCTTACCTCCGTAGTTGACCATTAAGGGAAAAGTACTTTTGAATTTGATCTACAGGATGAGTAGCCACTAGAATTTTATTCACCAACTTGTTAAATTTTTCCATGAACTCTCGCATGGGCTCATAAGGCTCCTTTTTTATTTGAGAAAGTTGAGCCAAAAGAGCTTGCACATCCTTTGAATTCTTGAACCTATTTTCAAATTGAGTTTTCATATTATCCCAGTTGGTAACGACACTAGCTAGGAGGTGATAAAACCAATCTGCGCGATTTCCTACGGTGACTCCACAAAAATACGATAAAGACATCTTCATGCTCAATTCCAAGAACTCCAAAAGCCATAATGAATGTAGCAATGTGCTCATCTGGATGCACTTTTCCATTTGTTCAAAATTTGGGGACATTCTTTCTATTCCTTTTTGTCATATTATGTAGGGGTTGGGAAAGAGCCAAAGTCACAACTCATTGTCCCTAAGGAAAAGGTACAATAGTCATTACGGGAAAAATGGTTTACAAAGGTATTTTAATCTGGTTAATACCAAGGCTTGAACAATGGGGCTCAACTAAGTCCTGGTATTACTATATGTAAAATCATGTTAGACCACGGAATAATGGCCAAGTATGAAGGTGCATAGGTGCACGGGGTCCCAGTATGAGAAGGGACGCAAGGTAAAAGCACATGAGAGAAAGGTTTAAGGAAGCACATAGCATGTGTGACATGAAAAAGGATGGCTTACTTGGTAGATCCCTCTAAGGTTACATTTATTATGGGGTTAAGGGAGCCTACTAGCCAAAGCACAGTGCATGGATTCCTTGGGCATGCGGGCTATTATAGAAAATTCATTAAGGGATATGCCAAGATTGCCACACTGTTAGAAGAGCTACTTAGACATAAAAGTTCCTTCCATTGGGGAGAGGTGCAGTAGAGGGCATTTGATACCTTAAAAGATAGGCTTATTACCGTGCCTATTTTATGGTTTCCCTCTTAGGACAAGCCCTTTCATGTTCATGTAGATGCCTCAAGGACTGCCATTGGACCAAGTGCTTACACAGATAGGTAAAGGGATTGTTTATTAGCCTCTCTGATTTGCAAGTAGGAAGCTAACACCGGCAGAGAAGAATTATACCACAACCGAGTGTGAGGCATTGTCAATGATCTATGTGCTCTTCAAGTTTAGACAGTATCTATGGCAACACCCTTTGTGTTCTACACCGACCACATGGCATTGAAGTATTTAGTGAACAAGCATGTTCTACAAGGGTGCATATGTCAATGGGTATTGTTGTTTCAAGAGTTTGAATTCACCATTGTAGTGAAGCTTGGAAAAATAAACTGTGGGCCTGATCATCTATTAATAATTGATTCAGGGAAGGATGCTCGAGTATTAAGGAAGCAATGCTAGATGCGCAATTGTTTAGGTTGTGGTGCACACCCTCAGATTTGGAAGAGATTGCAATATTTTTAAAGGAAGGTGTGTCACCGGATGAAATGAATACATTGGAAAAGAAGCAGTTGGCCATACGTGCCACATTCTACATGTTGATTAGTGGAGACTTATACAAATTGGGATGTGATGAAGTTTTATGTAGATGTGTCTTAGAGCATGAGCACCAAGCCATCATGGAGGAAGCACACAAAGGAAGTGCGGGTGGGCATTATGTAGGTGATGCCACCACACGCAAAATATTAATGGCAAGTTTTGGTGGGAAACCTTGTACAAATATTGTAGATATTATTATAAATTGTGTGACCATTATCAATGCATTGGCAAACCAGAGAGGAGAGATGAGATGCCTTTGTGCATTATTCCTAGTGTTGAGCCTTTTGAAAAGTGGACGAAAGACTATGTAGGACCTTTTACACCGTCAACGCGTAGGATTGGGTCACGTTATGTCATCACTTGCATAGATTATCTCACAAGGTGGGTAGAGGTAGCCCCAACTAAAGATTGCACGGCAACAACATAGTGAGGTTCTTGTGGGAAAACATTATCATGAGGTATGGATGCCCTTTGAGTCTGACCAGTGATAGGGGTATGCATTTCTTGAATGAGACCATGAGGATCCTATTATCTGAATTCATGGTGGCTCATCACAAGACTACACCCTATCACCCACAAGAAAATGGAACCATGGAAGCATTCAACAAGATACTGAGTCATACCTTGACCAAAATTTGTGATGTCGAAGACTTGATTGGGATGAAAAATTACCGCGTATTATGGGCTTACAAGACAATGTATAAAATACTAAATAAAGACACACCTTTTCAATTGGTGTTTGGCATGGAAGCTATTTTTCCAGTTGAATTTATGTTGCCTTCTCTACGAATAACGCATGCAGGAGGGTTAGCCGATGAACAAGCACTAGAAGAACGGATTGATGAGCTAATGAAACCGGATGAGAGGCGATCACTCACCCGATGGAGCCAAACAGGGAAAATGCAAATCAAAAGGCTTGGAATGATCAACATATTAGAAACAAGATGTTTGAGGTTGGGCGGTTGGTGTTATTATACGATTCTAAGTTTTGTGCCATCCCGAAAGTTGAAATTCCATTGGTTGGGTCCTTACATAATCTTGTACATCTTTGATTTGGGCATGTGCCAGCCATTCTGGCCTGGATGGGATGAAGTATCTTGGACACTTCAATGGTAGTAGGCTGAAGCCCTACTATAAATAAGTCTTCTTGGTGTTTGTAAATAAGGTAGTTTTTCCAGTTAGTTTAGATGTTTCCTTTATGTATTTTCCCCTTCTTGTATTTCCCTTTCGTGTTGTTGTTTTTTTACACCTTGGATGCCAATAACCTTATTGTTATTTTTAAAGAATTTATGAGTGCGTAGAAGACCGTGCATCGTTTTAAGTGTGGGGTGGAGAAAAGTGAAGAAGCACGTGATCAAAGTGCCAAGGAAGTTGTGTTGAAAATCCGTGTTGATTAGCTGGGTTGAAAGTGGTATATAACGAGGAATATGGAAGAATGGTTGGTGCTAGGGTAAAGCTACTTATAGATCCCATGTACTAAGGAGGATAAAGTGCATTTAAAGCAACACGAGGTAGGTGAGAGCAAGGATCAGGATAGAAGAAGTGCCTTTGGTGTGGGTTATGTGTGTGCAAGAGTCTCTTGTCAGGTTGGATTGGTTGTGCACTAGAAGGTTGGAAGAGTTTTCACGTAGGTTGGGCACGTAAGTGAAGGTGCTGAAGATGGGATTTGTTTGAAAAAACTACATTAAATGAAAAAATTACGGTGGTAGGTGAAGTAGCATTTAATGTTTAGAAAAGAGAAAACTATAAGTAAAGGGTCGGGGCACTCTCATTTTTACTTTACAAAATAGAAGAGTTTGAGATAAAAGTGAGTTCCATAAACTAGGGCTTTCAGATTCGATCGAGTGAAGGAAGATCTATGAGATTGAAGAATCCAGTTTGAGTTTGTGAACTAGAAGGGGTTACACAGGCATGGAAAGAGTGAAGAGGCATTGTCTTGTGAAGATTTTCATCCCAGTTAGGGTTCGAAAAACTAGGGGATGGGTTCAAAAGGATTGTATCATGGATTTAAGATCGGAGTATTAGAAGAAGTAAGATAGAGTAACAAGGAGAGAATAGGGCGATAAAAATACCTCAACCATGGCACCTAAGAAAGGAAAGGGCAAAGCCAAGACTAAATAACTAGAACTGTGGTAGACACAAATGAAGAATGGTATGCGGAGATGCAATACCCAGGATGGGGTGATGATAGGGAAGGAATGGGAATCCCTCTTAAGAAGTGTACCTATTAGTGACTATAATCACTACATAAACACAATAGAAAAAGAAATGGCATTGGAATTAGTATGCCCCACCAAAAAAAAACACCTAAGGGTTTGCCTATATACGATGATAACATTAAGGTTCAAATGGAGAAGGAAATACTTCTACAACTCTATGAGTTTCCTTATTTTGGAAAATGATAGCACCTGTACCAATGGTTGATGTCATAGGTACACGAAGATTATTTCCACTTTGCAGGGCATAAGATGCACATGACTCCCTAGCTGATTTCACAATTTACAGGCCTCATATGTGAGGGAGATAGCTTAGAAGATGACCTTGGTGATAAGGAGGCCATTCAAGAGACCATCACCGAGTATGCCTGCAAGAAGGGGTCATGGTACTATGACATTTCAAACATCAAGGACCTCGTAATGAAAATGGCCACGTATTTGGTGACTAAGCTAAATGGCTAGGAGAGGTGGACCAGTCAAAAACCTTGGCTACATGTCTACAGGAAGATTGCAGAGGGAACCATATACAACCTATCCACATACATTATAGAGGAAATTTTTAGTTGCACGAAGGAAGGGGATAGGATCCTCTTCGGAAACATCTTGCTCACCATTGTATTCATGGAGATTGGGGTTCCTGACACACCAAAAAAATTGTATGGGAGTACCCCACGAGGATCCTTCACCCGCGAAGAGGTTTGTAAAATATTCTTATGATACAGATGACAACACCCCATAAGGTGAGGTTGGAGAAATGGTACACGCACCTGAGAAATGCATTCGGGGTAGAGTGGAGAATCCCTAAACAACTCCCAGTGGCCACCGAGGGGGAAGCCAAATTCACGGTTTATCAACACTACTACCTCGGCAGATTCAAGTTGATAGACGAATCATGGAGACATTGGTGCAAGATTCCCTTCGCATTCAATTCTCGGTACTTCTAGCGATGGTGAATAGGTTTAAATAATCAAAGAAGCTAATGTTGGAGCTGGATAGTCTAGGCCAGAGAACATAGGGAGATGAGGAAGAAGCTGAATTACCTCAATGGGAAGTGCGATACGTGGAAAAGTACATTTCGCACGAGATTCAAATGACAAGGCCGATGATGCTACCCATTGCTTTGAAGGCTTTGTGTTACGCGTGTACTTGTACATAAGGCTGAAGTTTGAGAAGGGTGCATATCTAGAGAATGAAATATCCATACCCGAAGACTCCTTAGGGAAGAAGAAGCGATTCCAAGAAAAGAGGGAGATGAGAAGAAGGAGCACCAATTGTGTAGACTGCTCAGACAGTGAGCATGACATCCATGAGTGCTAAACCCAGCACTTACATATGGAGAAAGAAGTCTCGGTGAAGGAGAAGATGCCAGAGGTAGAGGTGCCTAGGCAACCCATCTCCAAGGAAGAATCACCTGAGGAAGAAGATAAGGCTAAATCCCCTGATCAGGAGCCACCTCTCAGGAAAAAGTAGAGGGTTGATGAAGAAGCTGACTCGGAGGCAACCGACAGCTTGGAGAAATACATGGGCGGAAGAGGGGATGAAAGTGAAGAAGATGGTGGCAAGGAAGAAGAGGCAGAGAAAGACCAAGAGCCACATGTGTTTAGCATCTACGACTCGGAAGAGGAGAGTGGAGATGAGAAGCAAGAGTTTGTATTCACATGGCACAAGGGTGCACAAGATGAGGAAGACACCAAAGACACAAAGGAAAATGAGGAGGATGTCAGGGAGAAGCAGGGAGCTATAAGCTTTACAAAGGAGTAGATCATGGAGGTGGTAGAGAGAGAAGCATAGAGAATGCTTGAGGTCTTGGTAGACCAAGAGTTGGAGTGCAGCACAGACATAGTGCTAAAGGAAGGGAAGGAGGAGAACATCAAAAAGATCATGACAGCCTGGGAGGCCCCGCTCTGACAAAGTAAGCTTCCCCAAAGGCATGCACTCGGGTAGGAGAACTCTTGATGCAGAATAGAGGAAAGTAATGGGCTATGTGGATGACACAAAGAAGGTGTTACATGCATGATTCCAGAGCACCATACCCACGGAGAGGCTCCTAGCCATGGGGTCTTTTGAGAAGGATGGCACGTACCCCAAAACCAAGAAGATGCTCTCTTGGGCGTTAAGTCCCACATTGATGAGCTAGAATTTGAAGTCTGCCAAGGAGCACTCATCACATTGCTAGAATCTAAGGGGGTCAATCCCTTAGTGAATGCTTAGAAGCTCTCGAGATGAGAAAGTCTGCAATGCACTAAACAAGAGTCACGATTGATACCAAGGCTTAATTATTTCTGCACAACAACAGGATCAAAGTGTTGGAGGTGAAGTTAGGAGAGAAGGAAGAAGAACTGGTGGAGAAGGCCAAGAGCTTGAAATAGGAAGAATTGATCAGCGCATAGTTAAGGCATGAGTTGAAGGAAGAGAAGGTAAAGGTGCAGAATTTTACAAGAAAATAGAGTCTATCAAAGGTGCCATCCTCTTGAAGCACTCGGACTTAGTGCCACCCACAAAAAAGTACTCGTTCCTCATGGAGTGTATATAAGATCTAACGTGCATCCTCACTATGGAGAGATGACCCTTGGCCCTGGAATCTATAGAAGAAGTGGTGCATGCTTGAAAGAGGAGGAAATGTTGAAGGTGGTAGCACTCATTTTTGAGTATAGCTAAGTACTCATAGAGGTTAAGATCGCTTTCCCAATCTACAGAGGCCACATATGATACATGTGAGGACAAGGATAAGATGGCGAGCTCCTTAGTCACCACACTTGAATCGAACTAAAATAATTCCAAGAAAATAACAAGGGAAACTGGGTGGAGAGGGACAAGGTTCTCATCTCAAGTAGAGAAGAAATCGAGAGGCAATTAAGGCTTTAAGGAGCTCAATTAAGTCCCTACTAAAGGAACTATACCCCAGTTACTAGAAGGATGGATAAACTTGAGGACCCGGGCAAAGAGATGGAGCAGATGTGGAAATTTTAGGCACCCAAGGATTTGGTCGAGTTTTGATGAAGTGAGCACCCCGGTGGGTGACCTCTTCCGAAAGGCACGGGGTGAGGACAAAGTATGGACTAAGCTTGAGGCGGAGACCTTCGGAAGGATTTTCCTAGCTTGTTGAATTGATGTCCCCATTCTTCATTCTTTCTTTGATTCTTTCATCCTTTATTCTTTTTGTAAAGTGTAAAAATATTCATTGGTTCCCTTTTCTCCTAAGCATTCAAGTGTTGATATGTGATTTCTAGTAAATGGATTGTGTACCTCGATTCGGAAATCATGCTTGATATGTATTAAATTTCTTGCAGATTGCGAGATCTTGGTAGTCAAAATATTAATAGACTCTTTTATTTATTTCATCTTGTGGTGAATATTAATCGATCACGGAATGAAATTATACAGTATTCATCAATAATATCTAGACTTGGACCGAGGAATTGATCCAAGTAATGCTTTAATTTTGTGAAGTGATAAAATTATATCCCGAACCTTGAGCAGGTTGCGAGGTATGGAAGCATTTGGTAAGCTGGTCAGGAGTATGACTCAGGCTGATCTTGAGAAATGAAACGGTTCCCGATATCTGGTATATCTGGAAGGTCTCGATTAAAGACCAGGTAATAATTCATTGACATACAATTCTGTAATAAGAGCGGGTGGCTCTGTTCAGAAAGTATGATGCGAGTCTCTCAGAGTTTTCAGGAGAAGGACCAAACTGAATTACTAAGGGTTAGTAACCTAAAACAATAACCTAACCTAGGGGTTAGATTATTGTTAGTCTAACCTAGACCTAGGCTATGTGTTATGATCCTAAAATAATAACTAAGTGCAAAATGGTTAGCATGGTTCTTACCCTAAAACTCTAACCTAAGATACTAACCTAGCTAACTAAGAGTTTATGGGAAGGGGCCTTTGAAGGGTGGCGAACCATGGGCGCTATTCTCTATGGCAATAAATGGGAAGGATAAGGATGAGGGACAGGCAGATGGCGGAGGCTTAGGCGGCGGCTAACCTTGGCAGACTTGGCAATTACTAAGTTTTGAAATGAACTTGAGATTTTGATGGACTGTCGCCAATTTTGGCGGTCGGTGGGAGTAGAGATTAGGCGGGAAAATTGGTTTAATGGCATTTATTGTTTAGGGAGTCGAGCCCGGAGCTCGCGAAACGGCATGCAAACGAGAAGTTGGAAGGTTTGTTTGGTGTATCGCGATTTTCGGTCTACTCTCTCTCTCTCTGCTAGTTTACTGGTTCTTACTTTTGATTCTCTTTGAGTTGCATGGCGAGAATGAATTTCTCTGGCTCTTTTCTCTGCCATGGAGGATATATTGTAAACGGGACAGCGAAATTTTGTTGGTCGCTGTATTTGGGAAAAAGAAAAGGAAGTTTGAGCTCTTCTGTTGTCTTCTTGGAAATTCGATCAAAATACGGGCATGTTAGGCCCTATCCTTTAAATATTTTCTTTGTCTTTCAAATGTCTTCATTAAAACAACTCTGTTCATTTGTTTGTGAAGATTAGATAAATTTTCTATGAAGATTTAGTTGATTTTGGCTCTGTATCTCTTAAGTTCGATTTTTGGCAATTTCCGCTTGTTGGGTGTTTGTTGAAATCGAACTTCAACTGTTTGTTGTTGTATTCCTTGGTTTAAATATGAGAGATTTATATTTATAAAGGTTTGAATGCTCGGCTTTGTTTGGCGAGAGCCCGTCGAATATACTTGTGAAGGGTATAGATCAACTTTGTTTCTTTGTCGACTTTTGATCGTCAATCTTTGTTGTGAGGCAGTAGAGGAATGATCTTGGTGTACCATTTGATTGTTACGTGCTTTTGAAGATTTTGAAGCTCTGTCATGGTTTTGTAAACAGCGACTAATGATACTTTGTGGGTTTCATTGTTTTCTAATTTCTGGCTTGGAATAGGCAACTGTTGAGTTACTGTAGTCTTTAACGACTCAGTGGATTTCATGATTGAATCGTTTACAGTAATCTACTGTTGTGAATGTAGATTCATCTTGAGTTTTGTTATTATATTGTCGTGGAAGCCTTGTGGAAAAGACAGGTTTTGTGGCTACTGTTATTGTAGTAAATACTGAGTATTGACTTTTTGTGGATGTATTGCCTTTCCTTGCGAAAATTGTTCGAAGGTTTCGAAGCAGCTCAGTTTATTTCATTGTTTTGGAATGAGTATATTGATTTGCTTATACTTGTTTCATTCGGAATGTTTGTCTTGAATGGCATGGAAGGATTTATCAATTAATTCTATTTTTATACTGTTGTTGGGTTTGTGATTATGGGCGCAAATCCGTTATCAGTATGTAGTGTGAATTAGTGGATTTATTAGGATTGAATTCGAGCAGTGTGAGAGGCGTTTCAATGTTCTATTTCTATTTTGTCACTTTATTCGAGTTAAAATGTGTATATACAGTTGTTAAGTGTTGATCCAGTGACTTGAAGGGAAAATCTGTACTGAAGACCTCTGTATTTTCTTGGAGTACTTTGTGTTGCATGTTGCTTTGGTGGTACAGATTCCTTAGGTGATCAACTACATATTCAACCTGTTCTATTTGTGCTAAATTATTGGCAGAGTACAGTCGGGTTTCTTGGTTGAAATAAGAGCTTGATTGTTTGTCTGATTTTTATATGCGTCATTGATGACTGTTTTCGTGTTCTGGCCCTGTTTGGGTGAGTTGCACTAGGGATTTGCATGCACCAAGGTAGGGATCGATTGATGGTGTTCCTTTCCGTTTGTTCAGCCCGATAGACTGAGAAAGTATAAGTATGCTAAGTTCCTTTCTGTTTGTTCAGTTCGATTGACTGAACATGAATTGGAATCAATGTGTGGTCATCATAGCATAGTTTCTCGGAAACCTTAAAAGGCTTAATGTTATAGAGTTGTTGATTACAGCAATACGCTTGAAGCTCTTGCTTTCGAACTTGGTTCGAAAGCCTTACTGTGTTTAGGAGAAACTAGTTTTGGACATCAGACTGATTTATGGATAGTTGATGTGTTAGTTGCTGTACAAGAGATTTGCTGAGTTTCTATTTTCGTGATTTAGAACAGTGATCTTGATTTCGGCCTGTCTAACTTGTTCATTTATATACTGGTTGACTGTTCTCATAAGTGAAGGCAGTACAGTGATGAACTTATGTAAAAAGGGAAGTAAGAATGGATTGATTCTTTCTCTTCCTTTATTTAATATTATTGATAATGAACTATCAGTAGGAAATTAATTTGGTAACGTTTTGGTAGGATTCCAAATTGTTATGATATTTCCTTTTTTTTTGAAAGAATGCAACAATCTGACCAGTGTCGTGATTTGGATTCAATGATTGTTTATATGCCTTCGTTCTTGTTTCTTTAATATCTGATGAAAAATTAGAAAGTGTTTAAGACTATTACGATATGATGATAGAGTTACATGTTTGTAATAATTTAGTATTACAAGGACATAGCCTGAATATGTTTTCTTATTTGGATATTTGATCTCATTTAAACAGGGTGTTTAATGGAAACAATTGATGGATTGCAATTGTTTTAAAAGTTAGTGCTTATCATGCTCAGTTCATTGAACTGACTCATGTTGACTATTTTTGCAGATGGTTGCCGTAAGAGGTAAATACAATGCAGATCTGGCGATCCGTCGATAGTTTATTTGATTTATTATGAATTACTGACTTGATTTTATGGATGTACTATATGAGAAAAGATGTTTCTTTTCCGTTAGCATTATATCAAGTATCTTTGTTGCATAAAATGTAATTATACGAGTTTGAAAGGAATGAAAATAAGTGTTTGATACTTATGTGTTGTATTCTATTATGAATGATGAACTTCTTCGGTTTACGTAACGAAGAGGCATAGTTATCTTTGTATAATATGGATGCTTTTGTGATTGACAATGAAAGCTTGTAAGTAATTAGACTAAATTCTTATGAGTATTTAGTAGTTCTAATTTGATCTGGATAATGCAATATTGTAACTTAAATATTGTCTCTCTAGAAGATAGGTTAAAAATTGAGCCTAAAAGATAACGCTAAACAAGTTGGATTGAATTACTAATCCTAGTCCTAAGTATAATAGGATAATAGTAGATTGGATTCTTAATCATTCATAGCTTTAAAATGAAAGGTATGATATGAATTGATTAAGAAGAAGCGATAGGCAATCGATGGAGTTTCGGTGGATCTCAAGCATAGGTTATGAGATATTATGCAGAATCATTGCTTAGAATCGGAGATGTATTCTAATGACTCCTTGATAGAAACTAGACCATAATACCTCTACCAAGTAATGGAATAATAGAGGAGGGTCGTCTTAAGAAAATGAATCCAGGGATTTGCAAAGGCTAACCTTAGGGAAAAGTCTTAAGAAGTAATTTAAACTCTAGTGCGTAACGCTTGTTTTGGGTAGATCTTCTCGAGGCGGATCTAAAGGTTGACGGCATAAAGTCGACTGCAGGGCTGTACCTCCGAGAAGATTAGGATCTTCTCGAAGTTACAACAATGCAGGTGACTTATGGCGACACCCCTTGCATTGATCGTTGAGATTTACACTTGATTTCGCACGAGTTACCCAGGGACCGATTAAGAACGTGGTCATGTTATATGACTGCCTCGAAGATTTGGGGTGTCATGACACACTGGTTGAACTGCAAGGTTGAACCAGTATGTCATCATATCCCTAATCCTCGTAGGCATCCATATAACATTATCACCTTGTTAATCTGCCTCCGAGTGATTCAGCTGTGAAAGAAAGGGTTGACAGTAATCAGTATAAGACATTCTATATAACATATGAATGGGGTGAAGGGCGTATTCAGTTGGCGAGTATGCCGTTAAGGAATACGAGACATGAAAGTATGTTTCAAATCTTTGGCCAAAGTATCGCAAGTGCTGATTGCGTTGTCTGATTCACCTAGTCTAAGGGATGAGATGCCGATGAATAATGGTACTTGATTATTGATTAGATTCCTTGACGAGCATTACGAATTCCCAGATTAGGGAAGAGAACCGCAAGAGTGATGTGTTAAATAAAAACACCGACTCTTATTACTCATGAATAGATCGGTAGATTACCGAGTCATGGAATGAATAGATCGGAAGTACTCCGAGTCATTACAGCTGCATATGGTTGCTTGTTATATGAATGGTTATTTGAATTGTGAGTTCTAAATTATGTATTTAGAACCAGTATGCAATTATCAAAAAAAAAAAAAAAAATTCACTTGTTCTAAAGTTAAAAATGAGGATGTTACATCTTGGTATCAGAGCTGAAGGTTGCAGCTCTTGGACCTATTGAGTCCATAATCTGATAAAAACCCGAATTTTCTTGTAACAGAAAATGGTTAGAACAAGGGGGAACGTTGCGAGTAATGCTCCACCTGAAGAAGGAGCGGCAACAACCCAGAAACTGGATGAGATCCTTGCTGCCCTGTTGGACACAAGAGATCGTTTAGCTGTACTCGAACAGCAGGTGATGGGGAATGAGGAGGAAGAAGAAGCTGATAATGATAATCAGCAACCTCCTGAGGACAACCCCGAAATGGGTGTTGATGTTAATCTTTGAAATGTACTGCCAACGAGAAAACAAAAGGGCAGTTAGCGTGAGAACTCACTAATGATATAAAAGGATAAGCCCACCTAAGTATGATGGCACCACATTAGGAGATGGAGTGAGAAGCGCTCGTGAAATGGAGAAGTACTTTGCTATAAGGAACTTCTCGGAAGAAACCAAGGCAATATGGGAGCCTATCGGCTTTCTCACGAAGCATCTTCGTGGTGGGATAGCCAAAAAGCTGAACTAAATATTGATGAGACCAATATCACTTGGGATCAATTTAAAAACTATTTTAGGCAACGTTGGCTGCCACAACTGACTTTCTATGATCGAGAAAATGACGAATTTCAGAACTTGACTCAAGGAAGTTAACGATGGCCCAGATTAGGAGCGGTTTACAAAACTTCTCAAGTATGTACCGCATGATACCAAGCTGACGAAAAGTTCGGGATACGGAAATTCATCATGGGATTGAATCTGTGATAGGGGAGAGGTCGATGTTCACGGTCCAACCACTATGGAAGGAGTTGTTGAAAAGGCCATAAGGCAAGAAGCAGAGAATTGAAGGCTATTTACTGCTCATAAGGAGGAAGTGCGGAAGAAGGCTGCAAACCCTTCTTGACCTCTCTTGCACCCAGAAAAGGACCATGGAAAAAGTTTGGGAACAAGAGTAAGTTTCCAGGAGATAACAATAAGAAGGCAGCAGTAAATAAGCCTGCAGGAAATGTGAAGGATAATTTTGCAAAAAATTATAATAATGGTCAGAAGTCCTATGGAGGACAGCGTGACAATTATAAAACTGGAAGCAACTTTGAGCCTAAGAAGGGACCTGTAGGAGGCTGCTACACTTGTGGTAAAGATCATTACGCAAATCAGTGCCCTTTGAAGAAGGATGATCGTGTCAGTGACATAAGATACATCTGCGATGTAGCGGACAAACAAGCTGAAAAGCAAGTGACACCTATAGAAGTTCCGGGTAAGTTATTCGGCATACCTGTCACTATTCTTTTTGATACAGGAGCTACTGAATGTTTTATATCTAACAAACTAGCTTCTAAACTTAAAAGAAAAGCTGGAAAAATGGATAAATCTTGGACTGTACAGTATGGTAATAATTCTGTTCATACAGTGAGTATGTGTCTTTTTGGAGCGGTCCTTGACTTACCTAACTTTTCCACGGAAGTTGATCTCTATGTTGCACCTTTGGGATCGTATGACATTGTCATCGGTGTTAATTGGTTAGCTGACCATAAAGCAAAGGTAGATTGCTATGAAAAGAACATAGAATGTTTAGATGATCAGCTGGAATCAGTAGAAATTCAAGGTGTGAAACGAGAAATTACAGTTAGAAAGCTGTCAGCTATGCAGCTTAAAAAGGCTAAGAATAAAGGATGTACCCTTTATGCAGTAAAGATATCTGAATCTTCTGAAGAAGATAGTGATTTCATGAAGCAAATCCCACTGTTACAAAGTTTGAGGATGTTTTCTGAGGAATTACAGGGTTACCACCCAAGAGAGAATTTGATTTTACTATTGAAATCAAGCACAGGCTGAACCTATTTCAGGCGCCTTATCGGATGACTACTATTGAGTTAGTCGAGCTAAAGGCTCGATTCTGACAGAGCTTTTGTCAAAGGGATTGATTAGACCAAGTGTTTCGCCTTGGGAGCACTGTGATATTTGTGAAAAGAGAGGATGGAACTACGAGGTGTATTGATTATCGGATGTTGAACAAAGCAACAATTAAGAACCGATACCCACTTCCTAGGATCGATGATCTGTTTGATCAAATGCGTGGAGCAGCGGTTTATTCTAAGATAGATCTTCGATCTGGTTATCATCAGCTAAGGATTAAAGAGGAAGATATTCATAAAAGCACTTTCCGAACAAGGTGCGGACATTATGAATTCACGGTTCTAGCCTTTGGGTTAACTAATGCACTGCGGCCTTTATGAATTTAATGAACAATATTTTCAAGAATACCTGGACAAGTTTGTACTTGTATTCCTGGACGATATTCTCATTTATTCTAAAAGTGTTGAGGAGCACAATGAGCATCTGAAGATAGTTTTGGAAATTTTGAGAAAGAGAAAGCTGTATGGTAAGTTATCCAAATGTTCTTTCTTTGACTCAGAAGTTCACTATTTGGGTCATGTCATAAGCAAAGAAGGAATCGCAGTAGATCCTTCAAAAATAGTGGCAATAACTGAGTGGCCTGTACCAAAGAATGTGCATGAAGTAAGAAGCTTCATGGGTCTTGCTTTATTCTTATAGAAAATTTGTAAAGGATTTTCTAAGGTAGTTGCACCAATAACTTCATTGCGAGAAGAAGGATAAGAAATTCATGTGGAATGACAAGTGCGAAGCGGCTTTCAAAAGTCGAAAGACCAGGTGACTTCTGCACCTATATTGGCTGTACATGCCAGGACCTAATGGAAATTTTACGGTGGTAGCGATGCTTAAGGGAAGGTCTTGGGGGTGTTTTGCTACAAAATGATCAAGTCATTGCTTATGAGAGTAGAAAACTTAAGATTCATGAGCTGAATTATGCCCCTCATGATGCGGAGCTTCTTTGCCATTGTTCACGCACTTCAAGTCTGGAGACACTACTTACTAGGAAACCTTTTGAGTTGGCCAAAAGCTGATCACTTGGGACTGAAATATATTTTTACTACTTTAATCGAATGCCAGACAAAGAAGGTGGTTAGAATTTCTATCACAATATGACTTTGATATCGAGTTATATCAAAGGAAAGGAGAATAAGTAGGCGATGCTCTAAGTCGTAGGAGGCACATTTCTGCTCTTATAACATTAAGAACTCAGTTTAAAGACGAGGTAAAAAGTGCCTCAGAATCAGATACATATTTTCAGCAAGTAAAAGCAGCGCTTGCTGCAGAACCTAAAGATAAAAGGTATGAAGGTTTTCATTTAGATAATGAAGGAATCTTGCGTTATGAAAATAGGGTATATGTTCCTGTGCTGGATGATTTGAGAAAGAAGTTGTTAGTTGAATTTCATAATTCACCTTTCTCTGGACACCCGGGTATCACAAAAATGTTAGCTGATTTGAAACAGCAATACTTCTGGAAAGGTATGAAAAAGGATGTGATAAATTTTGTGACTCATTGTCTGGAATGTCAGCGGGTGAAAGCAGAGCATATGCATCCTGCTGGATTGTTGTATCCTCATAGCATACCGCAGTACAAATGGCAAGTAATAACCATGGATTTTGTACAAGGACTACCCATGTCCAGGAATAAACATGATGTTATCCTGGTAGTTGTAGATAAGCTAACTAAGGTAGCTCATTTCATCGCTGGAAATCTAAAGGATGATTCTCGAGTGCTAGCCAAGAAGGTTCGTACCACGAAATTTTCAGATTGCATGGTGTACACAGGCGATTATTTACGGCGGGGATCTAGAATGGCGTCGAGGTTTTGTGCAAGCGCTTAATGCAGCCCTAGGAGCGAAACTAAACTTGATTACGCATATCATCCGAGAAGCGGATGGGCAAGGCGAGAGGGTAAATCAAGTGTTGGAGGACATGTTGCGAATGTATTGCATGGATCAACGGTATAAGTGGGAAGAGTATCTCCCATTAGTTGAGTTCGCATCTGACAACACTTATCACTCATCTCTTAAGATGGCACCTTTTGAAGCACTTTATGGAAGAAAGTGCGAGAACCCTGTAAGTTGGGGCAGTGTAGAGGATAGAGTGGTAATTGGACCGAGAGATTCTCACGAGAGATGGAGCAGCAAGTTAAGCTGATTCGTGAGCGATTAAAGGAAGCGGCGGATAGACGAAGAGCTATCTTGACCTTAAGCGGGTTGATAGAAAGTTTGAGCTTGGTGATAAGGTTTTTACTGCGTGTTAAACCCGAGAAAAGAGTTCTATAACTTTTGGCAAGGCTGCCAAGTTGTCACCACGATATGTGGGACCTTTTGAAATTGTCGAGATAATCAATCCACGTAGCTTATCGTTTAGCATTGCCTCTGCTCTATCTCGTATGCATGATGTTTTCCATATTTCTTTGCTTAAGAAATACGTTTGAATCTGTCACATGTTTTAAATTGGAATTCCTTGCGAGTCAGGGACCCGGGAATAATCGTGGTTAAACCCACAAGGGTGCTTTGGAAACTACTTGATTGCATTTAAGGAATCGAGATATTCAGCAATGTAAGGTCCAGTGGGACCAGTTTAGCGAAGAAAGTGCAACTTGGGAAAACCTGGAAGAGATGAAAACTGCTTTTCCTTCTCTTTTTGCAACAGAATGAAATCTGTTGATGAAATACTTTTATGAACTGATTGTTTTTAAGTATTTATGAAAGCCTGATTAAGGCAGACTTTATTCAGGTTGAATAAAAGTGAGGTGACATTGATTTCTGAAACTATTAAATATGGAAGTAAACACATTGTTTGTGTAATAATAAATTGATTGACCGGAAGGTTAAGTTTAATATGTAATTCATCGGGACGATGAATCCTTTTAGGAGGGAAGCATGTAACACCCTGAACTGTTGTTACTTTCTCCTAAGCATTCAAGTGTTGATATGTGATTTCTAGTAAATGGATTGTGTACCTCGATTCGGAAATCATGCTTGATATGTATTAAATTTCTTGCAGTTGCGAGATCTTGGTAGTCAAAATATTAATAGACTCTTTTATTTATTTCATCTTGTGGTGAATATTAATCGATCACGGAATGAAATTATACAGGTATTCATCAATAATATCTAGACTTGGACCAGAGGAATTGATCCAAGTAATGCTTTAATTTTGTGAAGTGATAAAATTATATCCCGAACCTTGAACAGGTTGCAAGGTATGGAAGCATTTGGTAAGCTGGTCAGGAGTATGACTCAGGCTGATCTTGAGAAATGAAACGGTTCCCGATATCTGGTATATCTGGAAGGTCTCGATTAAAGACCAGGTAATAATTCATTGACATACAATTCGTAATAAGAACGAGGAGTGGCTCATTCTAGAAAGTATGATGCGAGTCTCTCTCGAGTTTTCGGGAGAAGGACCAAACCCAATTACTAAGGGGTTAGTAACCTAAAACAATAACCTAACCTAGGGGTTAGATTAATGTTAGTCTAACCTAGACCTAGGCTATGTGTTATGATCCTAAAATAATAACTAAGTGCAAAATGGTTAGCATGGTTCTTACCCTAAAACTCTAACCTAAGATACTAACCTAGCTAACTAAGAGTTTATGGGAAGGGGCCTTTGAAGGGTGGCGAACCATGGGCGCTATTCTCTATGGCAATAAATGGGAAGGATAAGGATGAGGGACAGGCAGATGGCGGAGGCTTAGGCGGCGGCTAACCTTGGCAGACTTGGCAATTACTAAGTTTTGAAATGAACTTGAGATTTTGATGGACTGTCGCCAATTTTGGCGGTCGGTGGGAGTAGAGATTAGGCGGGAAAATTGGTTTAATGGCATTTATTGTTTAGGGAGTCGAGCCCGGAGCTCGCGAAACGGCATGCAAACGAGAAGTTGGAAGGTTTGTTTGGTGTATCGCGATTTTCGGTCTACTCTCTCTCTCTCTGCTAGTTTACTGGTTCTTCGCACCAGTTCTCTTTGAGTTGCATGGCGAGAATGAATTTCTCTGGCTCTTTTCTCTGCCATGGAGGATATATTGTAAACGGGACAGCGAAATTTTGTTGGTCGCTGTATTTGGGAAAAAGAAAAGGAAGTTTGAGCTCTTCCTGTTGTCTTCTTCGGAAATTCGATCAAAATACAGGCATGTTAGGCCCTATCCTTTAAATATTTTGCTGTCTTTCAAATGTCTTCATTAAAACAACTCTGTTCATTTGTTTGTGAAGATTAGATAAATTTTCTATGAAGATTTAGTTGATTTTGGCTCTGTATCTCTTCTGGTTCGATTTTTGGCAATTTCCGCTTGTTGGGTGTTTGTTGAAATCGAACTTCAACTCTGTTTGTTGTGTATTCCTTCTGGTTTAAATATGAGAGATTTATATTTATAAAGGTTTGAATGCTCGGCCTGTTTGGCGAGAGCCCGTCGAATATACTTGTGAAGGGTATAGATCAACTTGTTTCTTTGTCGACTTTTGATAAATCAATCTTTGTTGTGAGACAGTAGGGAATGATACTGGTGTACCATTTGATTGTTCTGTGCTTTTGAAGATTTTCGAAGCTCTGTCATGGTTTTGTTAACAATGACTAATGATACTTTGTGGGTTTCATTGTTTTCTAATTTCTGGCTTGGAATAGGCAACTGTTGAGTTACCGTAGTCTTTAACGACTCAGTGGATTTCATGATTGAATCGTTTACGATAATCTCTTTTTTGTGAATGTAGATTCATCTTGAGTTTTGTTATTATATTGTCGTGGAAGCCTTGTGGAAAAGACGAGGTTTTGTAGCTCTTTTATTGTAGTAAATACTGAGTATTGACTTTTTGTGGATGTATTGCCTTTCCTTGCGAAAATTGTTCGAAGGTTTCGAAGCAGCTCAGTTTATTTCATTGTTTTGGAATGAGTATATTGATTTGCTTATACTTGTTTCATTCGGAATGTTTGTCTTGAATGGCATGGAAGGATTTATCAATTAATTCTATTTTTATACTGTTGTTGGGTTTGTGATTATGGGCGCAAATCCGTTATCAGTATGTAGTGTGAATTAGTGGATTTATTAGGATTGAATTCGAGCATTGTGAGAGGCGTTTCAATGTTCTATTTCTATTTTGGTCACTGTTCAAGTTAAAATGTGTATATACAGTTGTTAAGTGTTGATCCAGTGACTTGAAGAGAAAATCTGTACTGAAGACCTCTGTATTTTCTTGGAGTACTTTGTGTTGCATGTTGCTTTGGTGGTACAGATTCCTTAGGTGATCAACTACATATTCAACCTGTTCTATTTGTGCTAAATTATTGGCAGAGTACAGTCGGGTTTCTTGGTTGAAATAAGAGCTTGATTGTTTGTCTGATTTTTATATGCGTCATTGATGACTGTTTTCGTGTTCTGGCCCTGTTTGGGTGAGTTGCACTAGGGATTTGCATGCACCAAGGTAGGGATCGATTGATGGTGTTCCTTTCCGTTTGTTCATTGATATAGGCGAGAAAGTATAAGTATGCTAAGTTCCTTTCTGTTTGTTCAGTTCGATTGGCTGAACATGAATTGGAATCAATGTGTGGTCATCATAGCATAGTTTCTCGGAAACCTTAAAAGGCTTAATGTTATAGAGTTGTTGATTACAGCAATACGCTTGAAGCTCTTGCTTTCGAACTTGGTTCGAAAGCCTTACTGTGTTTAGGAGAAACTAGTTTTGGACATCAGACTGATTTATGGATAGTTGATGTGTTAGTTGCTGTACAAGAGATTTGCTGAGTTTCTATTTTCGTGATTTAGAACAGTGATCTTGATTTCGGCCTGTCTAACTAACTTGTTCATTTATATCTTGGTTATTGTTCTCATAAGTGAAGCGATGCTGATGATGAACTTATGTAAAAAGGGAAGTAAGAATGGATTGATTCTTTCTCTTCCTTTATTTAATATTATTGATAATGAACTATCAGTAGGAAATTAATTTGGTAACGTTTTGGTAGGATTCCAAATTGTTATGATATTTCCTTTTTTTTGAAAGAATGCAACAATCGACCGATGTAATTGATTTGGATTCAATGATTGTTTATATGCCTTCGTTCTTGTTTCTTTAATATCTGATGAAAAATTAGAAAGTGTTTAAGACTATTCTGTAACAATGATAGAGTTACATGTTTGTAATCATTTAGTATTACAAGGACATAGCCTGAATATGTTTTCTTATTTGGATATTTGATCTCATTTAAACAGGGTGTTTAATGGAAACAATTGATGGATTGCAATTGTTTTAAAAGTTAGTGCTTATCATGCTCAGTTCATTGAACTGACTCATGTTGACTATTTTTGCAGATGGTTGCCGTAAGAGGTAAATACAATGCGATCGGCGATCCGATCAGATAGTTTATTTGATTTATTATGAATTACAGCTTGATTTTATGGATGTACTATATGAGAAAAGATGTTTCTTTTCCGTTAGCATTATATCAAGTATGCTGTTGCATAAAATGTAATTGTACGAGTTTCGAAAGGAATGAAAATAAGTGTTTGATACTTATGTGTTGTATTCTATTATGAATGATGAACTTCTTCGGTTTACGTAACGAAGAGGCATAGTTATCTTTGTATAATATGGATGCTTTTGTGATTGACAATGAAAGCTTGTAAGTAATTAGACTAAATTCTTATGAGTATTTAGTAGTTCTAATTTGATCTGGATAATGCAATATTGTAACTTAAATATTGTCTCTCTAGAAGATAGGTTAAAAATTGAGCCTAAAAGATAACGCTAAACAAGTTGGATTGAATTACTAATCCCTAGTCCTAAGTATAATAGGACAATAGTAGATTGGATTCTTAATCATTCATAGCTTTAAAATGAAAGGTATGATATGAATTCAGTTAAGAGAACTGATAGGCAATCAATGGAGTTTCAGGTGGCAATCTCAAGCATAGGTTATGAGATATTGTCTGAATCTGTTGCTTAGAATCAGATGTATTCTAATGACTCCTTGATAGAAACTAGACCATAATACCTCTACCAAGTAATGGAATAATAGAGGAGGGTCGTCTTAAGAAAATGAATCCAGGGATTTGCAAAGGCTAACCTTAGGGAAAAGTCTTAAAGTAATTTAAACTCTAGTGCGTAACGCTTGTTTTGGGTAGATCTTCTCGAGGCGGATCTAAAGGTTGACGGCATAAAGTCGACTGCAGGGCTGTACCTCCGAGAAGATTAGGATCTTCTCGAAGTTACAACAATGCAGGTGACTTATGGCGACACCCCTTGCATTGATCGTTGAGATTTACACTTGATTTCGCACGAGTTACCCAGGGACCGATTAAGAACGTGGTCATGTTATATGACTGCCTCGAAGATTTGGGGTGTCATGACACCTTTGGTTGAAGCTGCAGGTTGAACCCGGTATGTCATCATATCCCTAATCCTCGTAGGCATCCATATAACATTATCACCTTGTTAATCTGCCTCCGAGTGATTCATTTGTGAAAGAAAGGATTTGTGATGTCAGTATAAGACATTCTATATAACATATGAATGGGGTGAAGGGCGTATTCAGTTGGCGAGTATGCCGTTAAGGAATACGAGACATGAAACATATGTTTCAAATCTTTGGCCAAAGTATCGCAAGCTGCTTGATTGCGTTGTCTGATTCACCTAGTCTAAGGGATGAGATGCCGATGAATAATGGTAACTTGATTATTGATTAGATTCCTTGACGAGCATTACGAATTCCCAGTTAGGGAGAGAGACCGCAAGAGTGATGTGTTAAATAAAAACACCGACTCTTATTACTCATGAATAGATCGGTAGATTACCGAGTCATGGAATGAATAGATCGGAAGTACTCCGAGTCATTACAGCTGCATATGGTTGCTTGTTATATGAATGGTTATTTGAATTGTGAGTTCTAAATTATGTATTTAGAACCAGTATGCAATTATCAAAAAAAAAAAAAAATTCACTTGTTCTAAAGTTAAAAATGAGGGGAAGGAATGTACTAAGCATGGAGTTGTAATTTTTGTTTTTCTATTAGCTTAGTTACATACATCCAGTGATATGCATGACTGCGGTCTTCTCTCTGTGACACTCTGTAATGAATCAATGAATATAATGAGGTTACCTATTATAAATAGACATGGATATCAATGGTTTTAATGCATATTTCTCTCATATGAGTTTTCTTTCCTTTCATGTTATGTATAAAAGCTTGTATAGTTCTTTCTATCATAATGCATGTTACGATTCTTGTTAAATTACTCAATCTAAGGTGACTACAAGGATCTAGAGGCTGTTCTAAGCCCTTTGGTCCTTGTATGTTTCAACCTCCCTCATAAAAACTCTTACACTAATCATAAATGATGCTTCCCACTAAACTCACATAAAAGAGAGACTCAAGTACTCAAGCGCGTGCCTCGGGTGAGCACTCGCCCTGTTTGGGTGATAGGCTTTGTGTGCATGCGGTTCCTTCCTTTTGTGATGGGAAAATTGTATTTTTAATTCAAACAATGATTCAAGTGACACGGATCCCCTCCTCTTTATGGGAGAGGTTCCCTTATTCACCAAATAAAATAAAAACCTACTTATTTACAAATATAAAATCTATCAATATTCAAATGAGGATCTTGATGCATCAAATGTATCCATATTTAATAATTTTCAATACGAAGAAAAAAATATGTGGAAGAATTAATGATTTTGGGAATGGAGATGGCAGCACTTTCAGATGTATAGATTACAGAGTAATATCCTACTTATGCATGCATGAAATTTCAAGAACACATGAATCTATATATATATGAATACATGACATATATGTGTAGAGAACAAAGTTCTAAGCATAACATCAACTGAGTGAACACAAAGTTTCATATCCAAATATATAAAATCCACATTCATTAGGTAAAGAGCAGAAATAGAGGAACACGGGAAAAGAGAGGAAAGAACTTTTTTGTATTGATCCTTAGTGGTTCTTATTTTTTTACATTCCAAACATCAAAATCCAACCCCTTTCACAATGAAAAGAGGTTCTTTTATAGCCACCGGGGAGTTACAAGTAGAGACCTTTTAGTTTCCTTTCTTTTAATTAAACATTAATACTTAATCAAAAGTATTAAGTCATGAGTCATCTTTAATTACAAAATATATTGGCAAAACAAGCCAACTTAAAGATACATATCAAATTAAAAGAAAGGACTATGTGCTAGCTGAGGGAACATTTGAAGAAGAAGTGCCACAGTCTTTGTTATGAGGATTTGGTGCCTGAATTTTACAAGTGCTCCAGCTATCTCCATGCCTTTAGGAATAGTGGTATTTGCAGTAGCATTTTCCCAGTTGTTCAAACAACCTTCCATGTCTTTCCAAAAATCTGCATTTTGGGAAAAGCCTTTGTTTTCTTCGATGACAACAGTTTGTTAGTGCACATACTTCCTTCATCTTCTCCTTGGTTATGATGTCAGATTTGAACAATTTTTCTTTGATGAGTGCTTTAAATTCTTCCTTTAATATCATGTATTGTATTTCTGCTCACAGAGTCTTCTTTGAAGAAATGGCATTGAAGATCTCAAAATTCATCCAATACACAAGCCTTAAAGGCCTCACCTTTCTGGAACATATTCTTCAATTCATCAATTGCTTCTTCCAGACCTTAATCTTCCAATCCACACTATACACCCATTTCTTTGAAAGATTATTCTTTGAGTCATCAAAGATCTTATTTGCAATGAGAATTTGTTCATCAGTATTGCTCATTTGTCTAAGATCTTGCATGCACTCTGTCCACATCTTGAGCTCTTTCTCTAGGCTGCAATAGTTGAGGTGAATCTTTGTTGGATTGAACAAATATTATCATATGCTTTGTATGCTTCCTCCATGAAATTCAGGCCAGAAACCAACATCTCATCTACCATAGCCTCAATTTCTTTCCATAAGATGCATGCTTATGAATGTCTTTGATGTTTTGTACCTCCTCATTAGTCAAGACAACAGGTGGCATTGAAGTTAGAGGAGCTGGATCTAACACCTTGTCACTTGCCAATAGGGACTTGATGAAGTCAGAAAGGATTTGCACTTGCTCCTCTTCAAGCTGATCTTGTGTTTGATTTCCTTTCTCTCTTTTCAATCACTTTTGACATAGTCTCCTTCAAGTTATGAACTTCACTCTCAGGAGTGGACTCACCCAATGGTATTCTTGTCAATTCCAAGTCATTCAAAGCCAAATCTTTCTCATCCTTCTCAATTCTAGGTTTAGCAATCTCCAAAAATTGTTGGCCTTTAGAATCAGACACCAATCTTGAAGTGGTTTTAGCTTTCTTGGCAGATGGGGCAGGAGTTGTGCCCAATAAGGCAGCTACAACATCAAACTTGGGGGCCACAACTTGAGATGAAGCTTTCTTTTCTTACTATCAACAAAAGGTTACACCCAAGTGAAAGTGGTACTGGAAGGAGGAGGAACAAGAGGACCTAATGCAAGTGTGCTCATTGAACCCAGGGTCTGTGTAACTGACACTTCCATGATAGATGTTCCAATACTAGAAATAGGTATCTCCTTGGCAGGAGTCTCTGGAGTGCTCGCTGTTTTAGCTTTTGATTTTACACTCTCCTGCTTGTCTTCCACCTCATCTTCCTTTTTAGTGCTTCCTCCTTCTTGATTACTTTCTTCTTCTTCTTGACCTCTTGATTCTTTCCCTTCCTCTGAAAGATCAATGATTTTTCTCAACCACAATGGTTATCTCTTGTCTTCTTGGGAGAAAGGGGCTGAGTGTTTTCCTCTCCAATCAATTCTTCTTCCTTCTCATCCTTTTTAGACTTCCCTTTCTTGGTATACACCAAAGTTGAAGATTCGAGAGGAGAGGGAGCTGATTGAGTGTGTGCTTTAAGAACTAAAGTAAGAACTTCTCTTGTGGGATGTAGAAACTTCTTGAGGAGGAGACCACAACCTACCCACCTTATATGTCTTCATTTTTCTATCAAACCAAACCTTGGTTCTGACCAAGATTGGGTTGATGATTTCTTACAAATCATCCTTCTCCTTCTTGAACCAAGTCAATAGTGTCAAGAGGAGTGTGCTTGATAGATTTTTTGAATTCAAGAGACTATAAATCTTTATCATCATCCTACAATCCATCTGGTACTTTGTAGATTCCAAATTCTTTGATTTTTGCAAAGAGAGCCGGCCATAGTACCTTCTTCTTGCCTCATAATCATCTGAGCAATCTTCCCAATAATCTTCTAGGTCAGGGAGGTGATAGAAGGACATTCTAAAATTATTGAGATGAAGCCTTTGAGATCAAAGCAAGTTCTTTTCTGAAAAGAGTAGAAGTTAAATGCAACAATAGTCCTCTCAATGTTTTGTGCATCCAAAAATTTTGCAAGTGTAGTTACCCAAAGTAATTGGGAACTGAATGCCAGTTATCTTCTTCTTTTTTTGCAGGTTCTATGCAAACTTATCAAGCTGCCTACAAATTTCTACTAGAGCAATCTTATCACTACAAAACATTGGGAGCTTAAAGGGGGCCCTCAAAACCTACTAACCTGATATAGGAGAACTTCCTAAATTGAATGTAGAAGTTGCCATAGATGGAAATCAATTGCTTGGCTTCAGCAGAAAAACCTTTCAGTCCGTGTTTTCCCTCCAAAATCCTAACAATGTACATAGTGAAGGCATCATTGACTCTCCTAAAATGGTGATTGTTGTTCTTTAGAGTCAATTTTGAGTAGTATTCATATATTGGGGCATTCTTCTTACTGTCCACTGAGAGAGAGACCTAACCATTCTCTATATGCCCCAATAGTATACATCAAGTAAGAGGTCATGTAGAAGACCTTGGTTCTTTGCACATTAGCTAGTTGTTCACTTAGATTTCCACAAATGATTTCTCCCCAATTCAAACTTTTTTTCCTTCACATATGATGTTCAGGTATGGGCACATCCAAAAATGGAATTCATTAGTTGAAGGAAGTCCCATTATTCTAGCCAAAGAGTGATGATGTCTGAAATTCTTCCTTGAAATCACTTCTATACAAAGTCTTTGGCAACCTTGGAAGCTCCTTTCTTTGGGACCTTGAACCAAGACTTAGCCACCATGTATTTGTACTTCTCAGGTTCTTGATCAAATAGTTGTTGGGCTTGTGCCAAAGTGAGAACATTTGAATCTTCAACTACTGGAATCCCAAAGGCAGCATTGATACATCCTACATCCAGCTTGGCAATCACTTGGCCTTGGGGGTCTATGATTTCTTTCATGCTTGATTTAACCATGAAGCTAGAACCGTATCTAAATTGGATTGAGATCGGAAATCCTCCAACATAAGCTATTCCACAATCCTTGATGAGTTGGGCCACAGGCGAGGGATTAAGCATCATTGATTCATGCCCAAAATCATTGAAGTCTAGATGTTGCACATCGGTGTCCCCTATGTTGGGTATGGAAGTCTCGAGAGAGGAGAGATGCTCATGGCCTTTGAAATGGATCTTCATGATAGAAAATGGGTTGAGAAATAGTAACTCAGACGGGAGAATGGATGCTTTGGAAAATGGAAATATGGTAGGGCACAAGAAAAAATTAGCTCTGAATTCTCACAGAAGGCTTTTGAAAAACTCTAATTTTGATCATCAAATGAATGATGACCTTCTCAAGAGCAAGATGCACTTTGAATTTTTGAAAATGGTTAGGGAATGTCCTTGTTATAGCTAGAAACAACTGAGGAGGTGCGGGAATGGGATGCGGAATTTGACTGTAACTTCTTGTGGTGAAAATGACAAGTCTTCCTATTATATATATAATCCCATTTGGAAAGGGTCGATGGAGTGCATTAAATGAAGGACTCAATGCATTGCGGAACTGTGGCATTTATAACACAAGATGTCATCTTGGCCTTCGGTATGCGGGTATGGCGGAAGAAAAGAGCACGAGAGGCCCAAGACATCGTGGGACATTCGGGACATGAGGAGGAAATATCTGCAATATAAAGAAAATCATTGCAATAATGGGAAAATGCGGGTCTACGGATAAATGAGGGTCGGGATGCACTTGGGACACCTGGGACAAGAAAAGTCCAAAAGGCCCGCACTACACCAATGTTTAATGGAAAGCAAGTAAGTCGGATAAAAGGTGCACAGAAGGTCCATGGGACATTGGGACACAAGTTCTCCTCCGAGCCGAAAAACATGAAAAACCAAAGGAGACTTAGAAAATTTTGAACCAAGAAGTATATTACGGACCGCATGGGTTCACAAAAATGTTGAAACTCCCAAAATAAAGAAAGGCCAACTCATTACAGAGAAGACATGGGAAACGGGAACAAAGATCCCAGTGAGGGATATGGGATGTTTGTGACACCAAAACCTAAAACACTCACAAAAAAATCAAAAATACCCCAATTCCTAAAACACTACTAACTATTAAAATATCTTTATTTCCAGATTTCATAAAAAGCTAACTAACTTACTCAAAAAATTCAAAAATTTAACAAAAATGCATATATGTTCGGGTAAGTGACAACACTTCTAAACGTGATGTGAAGGAGCATCATTACCATGGTATTCACATATCTGTTAAGGTGCATTTTCCTTAGAAACCTAGTAGAGAAGGCGATCCTCACTTCTCTCCACTCCAAAATTTTATTTCTTTGTTTAGTCCACCAACGCCCAATCAGACTTGTGTAGGGTATAAACCAAGATATTTCTCCTTTCTACTTGATCTTCCCTCCGAGATTCCATGGTGCATAGAAATACATTAGGATTTCCTTCATCGATATACCAAGGTACTTGGTTATGACCCAAATGATGAATAATATGTGGATCGATCACACATGTAATCGTGTTCTTGATCTCACTCCCGACTATTTAATATGTCCCATATGCCCCGCTATCACAGTGCAACACTCGGTTGTATTGCTCATGACAGAGTATCATCCCACTGAATAACACCTTCCTTAGACAGATCAAGTTCTTCGGGATCTCTAATTATACACATGTATATTGTGTTTAGATCTTCTTCACTCAAAGGTTCTACATACGGTGCATCCTTCCCATCTATTAATGAAATAATCATGCTCTCTTTATTTTTCTCAAAACTAATATATCCTTTATTAAAGTGCATATCAAGCATTATTTATGTAACACCAAGAGCGTCCAAGTAATGTAGGAAGTTATCTGCCTTGGCAAGTGCCAAGACCTCAAATTCTCCATTAAACTTGGTTGTATACCAATAGTGGCATCCTTGATACTCCAATGGGTGTTGCTTTAGTCCTCTTTTCCATATACAACACATTTGAAGATGGTTGTAATGGTGGTCTCCCATCTGATTCCACACATCCAAAGTGAGTACATTCACTTATACACCTATATCAATCAATATATTACTTTCGGCAGTTAAGCCATCAACAATGGAATTTAAAGTGATTTCTTTATCATATTCAATACTGTGAGGAGGTAAGTTTACATGCAGGATCTAGTCTCTCACACTCAACTCCAGCATGAGGTGCCATCTCCCTTAACCACTCCCCTAATAAAGGAATGATTTTTTCTTATCACACCATCTTACAAACCTCCTTCAATTCATCAACATCTTTCTAAGGCAGTTCAACTTCCTTCACCTGCTCTAGCTTCAGTGACTTCTCCTTCAAGCATTTTATCTCACCCTATAAGTTTCTAATAATCTCCATAGTCTCTTGATAAACTTCCTTCTGATGGGTAGGATCTGGATACTTTGCATTTATCAAATCATTTTTTGAAATAACATGTTTCTTTTTCATAGCTTCAATAACATGCACAACCTAAGCACATGTAGTCACCACCATAGGTATCATCTCGGGAGTCGTGTTAACTTTAGCATCCAATGGTCATCCATAGTGTGTTATACTCCAAATATTCATGCACCCTTATCCTATTTGTGTTGCTTTCTCAATTTCTCATAAAAATATGGATATTCCTCAAACTTGTGATTCTTTCTGCACCATGAGAGAAATATTTTACCGAGGGAATTTGTGCCTATAATGATCGGGGATCCACATGTATAACAAGTTCCACTAGGAAATTCACCTCTTCCACCATCATGATCTTGGCCTTTGAATCCTCCATGGTAACCTCTTCCTTTACCACCTCCATCAGAACACCCTTCATTTTGGTTATGATTATGATGTTCACCTTGTTCCTTAGAATTATTTGCAACACTAGTTTGGCATACACCAATCTCAATAGCCTAATAGATCTCATCAATCAACCTATAATTCTCGATATCATGAGTGGTAGACTTACAAATCTTACAATAACAAGACACGTTCTTCTTGATTATGCACTATAACAATGGACATCAACTTGAATCATGATCCAAGTGACATATCTCATAATCCAACAACATGGCACACACTGATTTATGAGGGAAACTATCCTTGGTATGTCCTTCCACCTTGCAATTCGTAAACCAAATACCACTATGCATCTCATGAGCTGAATTGGATGAAATTTTCTCGACTATTTTTCCATATATCTAATTTGTTCCTCCAAGAATGAGATAACTCTGGTGTCTACGCTTCCAACTTCCTTAGGAATCATAGCTTCCTCTAATGCCTCATGTGGATCTATAAAATTCTTATGTGAGAGCACCCTTCACGAAATGTGTGATCAAACTTCCAACAAACCATTGTGCATGTTGGCTAGGGTGAATATCATAAGACAAATTTTATGACAAGGTTTTGAAATGGACATCATACCCCCACACTCTCAACCATACCCTAATTAATGTCCTTCAGCATTTTGATGCTCTTCTATTCAAAATCAAGTCTATGGAACTTATCTAAGAAAGCAGCATGAACACATTGTAGTCTACATAAATCTGGTTCATATCATAGTTCATATACCAACTAAGTGCATGCCCTTGTAAACTAGTATCAAAATGGCTTGCCTTATGCTCGGGGTTGTGATCCCCAAGCACACCATAGTATCTCACACATATACACTTTCTCAACTGCATATTCAATACCTTTGTACTCTAGTAGGCAAGAGACATCTTGTAATAGAATTGTTGGGGTTGGTGTGGACCGTGCCCACCAGATCTAGAACCTATATTACCTCTAGTATTCCCTCCACCTCTAGATCCACTAGATCCCAAATGACCTTATCCTCCTTATCCTCCCCATCTAATGAGCACCTGACTAAAGGATGTGTTTCCTTGTGTTCCAATAGTTGTACTAAATTGAACTCCCACAGTCTGTGAATTCATACTACTTCCAAATGTATTACCAATGTTTTATGTGCCCACGTTTAGCCGTGAGGTTGCACCAAAAACATACCACCAATAGGACCACCAAACAAATAAAAATGTGTGGCCATCTGAGAAACTACTATTTTCAAATGAAATTGAAAGCTACTTGTCACTACTATATCACCAATATTATCTCGTATCAATAATCTGTTTAGAACTAGAACACTAAGCACAAGGGAAAGGTCGTTAGTTGGGATCGATGATGCACACCCATGGTCTTTAATATTTCTTCATCATATGTTCTCTCATCAGAATCTAAATGGTACCTTATACCATGATTTATTAAGGATGGGAGAACTAGATGCTCTAGATCCATGTCTTCTATGTGAGCTCCAAATCCTTCCTGAGCCATCTCTCTCCTCAACTCCAAATACTTCTCGATGACACATATCCTCATCAATTCCCTCTCTCGCACTTCATTATAATTAAGTCACATTTCTTCTCTCTTCCTTTCTACCACCAGGTCATTCATATTTCACCATAGCTTTCTTTTTTCCCACACACACGGTGGGGTGTAGCTAGTCATAGTCACTCTTCCAAATACGGAGTTACGATCAAGATCTTAATCGCTAAAGGGATAACACGCAAATAAGATCCTCTGGGTTCGTGCAAGAATTGAAACTCAAAACTTCTAGATAGGAATAAGTAGAAACAACGATACTCCAACATGTAACTATTCAAAACACCACTCCACTAATGATCTACAATGTGTGTCCAAGTCAAATTAGCATCATACAAATTTTGTAGTCTTCTTATGTCCAAACAATTGTTCTATACCTCCAATTTCTCTTTGATGCATATGCTACCAGCCACTCATATAACTCTATAAGAAAATAGTAGAAAAACATCTCATATAGTTCATGATATAGATGTTCTTCAACCCACGTGTGCACATCAAAATCAGGTCCAATATTATATATGTGAGAAAACTCTTCCTCTAAATTCTCTACCCAACTATCAATAATAGAAAAATTCAACCGATACGTCTTCATCATGAAACACCCTTGCAACAACTCTAAAATAGGTCTCGTAATGGAACCAAAATGAAGTCTTATTTTACCATTCACAACCCAAGGTGCATTGGCACATCACTTAGACATACCTGAGCACTCACCCAAAGTGCGCAAGGGTACCAAGTCCCTCTTTTATGGAAGCTTTGTCAAGGTGTTAGCATGAAAGAACATATAATCCAGATCCATAATAACCATTCAAAGGTAAAGCATAAATAGATCTAGATCACAACCATAGTGCATAAAGAATCAAACAAGAACTAGTAATAGATTTACCATGCAAGATCCATCAATAAAATAATCCATCCACAACGATCCATTGTATTAATCCATAGCAAAACCAATAGTTGAATACATCATAATAGTCATCACTAAGTCAGGGGTGTAGGTACACCAAGAGTAGCATAACCTTACAATATCATTCACTCTCTCATACACACATGCACGCACGCACATGCACATGCACACGCACTCTCTCTCTCTCTCTCTCTCTCTCTCTCTCTCTCTCTCTCCTAAGCTGTGTAAATAAATACATATATATAGGTATTAGGTACTTTCCCTTCACTACTCTTGCACTCTTAAAAATAGGATGCATGATAACAATATCCATGTGCTACTACAAAAGCATGCAATCTCACTAATAATAGATTATCTATAAATAACTCTGGTTCTAATCCTATCATTATCTTCTTGTGCTGTTCAAACTACAAACTCCAAAATGCTTGACATGTCTTCCAAGTCTTATTAACAAAATGTTCTCACCACTCAATCCCATCTTAACCCGTATACAAAATGGCTTAGTATTAATCTCGAGTTCCTTGGATGTGAAACTACAAGCACAAATCATCCATCTTCCGCACCTACTTATGTGCCCCTACTTATGTGTCTTCAATACTTAGGCAATATCTTACCAACCCAACAATAAGCATGATTAGAAGAGATTAATTAGAGGTTAGTAACTCATGGAAGTTTTGGAAGGTTTAATTAATCAATTGGGATTAATTAATAGGTCATGTTTAGCTTATATACAAGCCATTTGGATATGATTTGGAGGAAATTAGTAAAAATTGAAGGGTTTGAGAGGGGGTTTGACTAATAAGAGGGTTCATTAATTAAATATGAGATCTTGGAAGGGTAATTAATTAATAATATTTAATTCATTAATTAATTAAAAGAGGATTTTAACTAACAAAGCGACGTTAATTGGTATCCAAGATGAGGGACAAAGTTATTTAATTAATGAAATGTTGTTAATTGACCGATAAAGTGGTGAATATTAGCTAATTAGTGAAAAATCACTAATTATAAAAAAATGATGGGAAAGAATACAATTAGCAAAATTTTAGTATTAAAGTTGCATTTTCGAATTAGGTGTCTACATTTTCCCCTCTTTGATGTGGTGTAGCATAAACAACGTCATTTCAAATATATTAGAAAAATTTATTTTGTATGGGTAGAAGAAAAGTTAGTAGGGTGGAAAATTCCCCCTTTAAACATCGATAGGGTGATAAAATAGGTCAATTGACACTCAAAAAAGAAGAAAAATGATCATGCTGAAATAAAATTCCATCATAGTGGGTGATAGGCCATCACGGTGGTCAAAACCATCATGATGAGGGCTATAAGTATGAAAGGAGGGGTAGAAACAAGTCATTGTTACAATTGTGTCTCGGTGGGTTAGAAGAAATAGAAAAGGTTAGTTAGAGGGAATGTTAGTTAGAATGGGAAGCAAGATAGATGATGGATTGGATATGATGAGGGATGGGAAGATCATAATGTAACTTGTGTACCGTCATGACTTAGAAGTACCTTTTATTTGATATAAGCATACAACAAAAAGGTAAAATGACATGAAAATCCATAATACCAATTTTTGTGTAATGCTAAAGAACTGAATCAAAGTAAAATACATAAGTAATGCAATGCGATAAAGTAAACAAAACAAACAAGCACAATCAAATGCACTCAAACAAACAACGTTCAAGACAATTATACTAATGTTTTTGTTATCCATCTTTAGTACCCAAATGTTTTAGTTATACACCAAGTGTTAAGATGACGCCCCAAGCAAGGATACATGCAATGGATTGGATGAAGAACATATAAATCCCAAGAAAATAAAATGTGCACTATGAAAATGCCTTGAGAAACGATATATGTTGGGAAGATGGACATAGTAAGAAAACAAGCTTTGTTGATGAAAAAATAACACATTGTGATCCACATGTCATGCACTAGAACTAGCAAGTTTTGCAATAGGATTTTTGTGGTATAATTTCCAAGGTTTTAGTGTTTTATTTTTTCACTATTTTAGGGTTTTGTAGATTTTTGAATGTTTATGAGAATTCAAATGTTTTGAATTTTTAGGATTTTCTAAGTTTTTCCTAATGTTTAGGATTTCCTAAGTTTTTCCAATGTTTAGGATTTTTCAAAGATTTTCCAAATGTTTAGGATTTTCTAAAATTTTCCAATTTTTTTGGATTTTCAAAAAAAGATATAGGAGAACAAAATTCCAAGATCCCCAACGAGAGGTGAGAAAATCCCGTGCATATATACAATAATAGTATAAGACCGATCAAGGCTAAGAGGGATGGGTTCAACAAGATGATGAACTCAAACCAATGAAAAACCTAAGGAGTGATCATACCCCTAAGTGCAAGATGGCCAAGAAACAAATGATATAAGGAGGTAAACTAGTTGTTTATTAAAATGGGGACAAAGTTTCCCTCAAACGTGGTAAAAATGAAATCTTATGCACATAGATGTTTTAAACAAATAATAAGAACAATGTGGATGCTATGGATGGATACGGAAAATTATGTAACTAGAAGATTTGTGATGAGTTAAAGGCACAAATCGTGAGACAAAATATGGACTACATCAAGATTCTAAACAAGGTTCATACAACATTTAGTAACATATTATTCTAATTTCTCATCTAGATCCATTGTGTGCACATGAAAATTAATTACTTCAAGAAGTGAAAAAATTATAGGCAGTAAATGAAGACAAACTAGCCAATGTGTAGGAATGATTGATTTTGATATTTTATTGGTGAATATAGGGTGGTAGGAGAGTCATACATTGCTCCAAGGCCAATCAGAGCACCCATAGCCCCAATGAATATGTATCTAATTCTAGTTGTAGTATTTCTCTACTATCAACAAGACGTCCATAGCCCTGATAGAGATACTAGAAATAACCCTAGAGATAAATTAATAGATATATTTATTTCTTTTCTTTTATATTTTTATTTATGATTAATTTTTTATTTTATGAAAAATATTTCGGCTCTTTTAATTGTTTTTATAATGGGTTAAGAACCACTAAGGGCTTGATGGAAGGATGTGGAAGTGGTTTTGATAATGACATTGGCTAGTGTCAATAGATATGCTCAAAGGTATTCAAAATAAGTTAATTAAATGTATGATAGTGACATGATCTCTAAGAGGTCATTCGTTCTTGAATTTAACGATGTAATGAAAGACCAAGGTCAAATGAATACAATAGATATGAATACCATAGAATGAGTGTGAATAGACTAACCAAGAGATCATCAAAGGAATTAAAATGATGGGTTATTTGCAAAGGATATTAAGAAAGCAAATAACATCCATGTGTATGCAATACCTATATTGCGATGTCTAATATTTGTAGTTTTGGTTTTTTTGTAATTTCTTAATGTTTTATCTAAAATTTTGATGGTTTTGTGAGGGGAAACCTCAAAGGTAGATGATGAAAATGGATGAAATGTGATGGAGGAAAAATATCCATGATAGGGTAGGAATAATAGGATAGGATGGAGTGGGAGGTTGGGACCAACAATGTCACTTTGTGTGATAGGACCTTACAACAATGTTTGTGATAAGGGAGACTAGGATTTTTTTCTTATCAAGAGTGATATTGGCTCCAATCTCAATGATCATGGTGAGATCATATTCAATAATTAATTGTGACTTATCTTGTCATATGAATATTTTATGTGGGAGCTTGAGTTCCATATCCATAGATTTTTGCACTTTTCGTCATACTTAAATTTTATAATTTTGTTGATATTTGGATTTATTTTGATATTTGGAGTTCCTTTGACTTTTTATTTTATCTTGAGGAATAAATTGTTTTTTATTCATATAATGTGATGTGTGATTTAGCTAATCCTAATAAATGGGGAAAGAAAGTGAATGTTTGGGATCAATGAGAGGATTGTTAGGGATGATGATGGATTTTCCAAAGTTATCAACAGAGCGATAGTTTGATGGATGGATAGGATATTGTCTAAGCAATGGAAATGGGCTAGTAGGAGGTGGCCCAAGGATAAAAGGTAATGGGATAGTAGGATGCGAGTCTAAGGAGAGATCATGATTTAGGGGATGTGATATGTAAGGGATGATTGGGTGATGAGAAGATAGGAGAGGGATCAAGGACAAATCTGGTTGTTTCACCATGTAATGGGAAATGGGATGATGGGAGGATAAGAGGAGGTCCTTGTTGGTCAATGATAGAGGGTTGATTTGAAGGAAGAGGTCGAAAAAATGTTTGGGATTTAGATGTTGGTTTATGATGGAGATGATGGGATTGGTTTTTTTACCTTATTATTTCCATAAAGGAACTTGATAGTGCATTGAAACGATATCTTGAAGGATCTTTACTTGTCAATTTTTCTATGTAAACACAAATATCAATATTTATAGGATTGGAAAGGTTATTGTAGACACCTAAATTCCACTTTTGTAATCTTATTGCTAAAAGCGCACTAATCACTCTCATTCTTACCATTTCTATTATAATTAGTGATTTCTACTAATTAACTAACATTTCTTATCATTTTGGTTAATTAACAATGCTTTTCGATTACCTATCCTTGTTTACATTCGGATGCCGATTTATGACACATCATAAATAAAATCCTCTTTTACACATAATTAGTGATATTAGCTAATTAAGCCTATTTTACCCTTGTTTTGGTCAATAAACCCTATTATTGGCTTAAACCCCTCTTCCAACCATTAAAAATCACCCCATTTCCCTCCAAGACATCTCAGAAGGCTTCAAAAGCTTATCCTAGCCTCCTAATTGACCCTAAGTGGTTGATTAAGGCTCCTCACATCCTAATCACTTGTTAATTCACTAATCATGATTAGCAAGCCTTAATGAGGATTAAAAACCTTAATCTACTTTGTGCTTTTAGTCCCACATGCACCAATATGCAAGTTTTTCTTAAAGGAAAAACTATAAAAAGGCTTAACCACATACATGTAAACTTTACACCATGCTTTGAATTACGTGTCATATAAGAAATGTGATTAAGAACCCAACTTCCTCCTTGGAATAGCTTGCTCAATATTTGCCTCCAATATTCATTTTGGTTAGTAGACGGATATCCAATATGGCCTTATAGCCATTTTTAGAGAGATACTCTCACCATTTGTGAAGTAGCAACAAACCATAATTTGATTGCTCCTAGATCTATTTAGGTCTATGTTAGTTAGTAATTTATACTAAGTAGGCATGCTTTAGCTAAGATTGACTAATATCATGTTATTTTTTCAAGTCTTCTATTAAGATTTAATCATTTATTTTACTATTTTTAATTCATATCTTTCTTAATAGACTATGTGGTGTTAATCTAGATATTTGGATTTACTGAATAGCTTTTAGTAGTCTTCATTTGGCATGCTCGATGGGTGCCTGTAATAGTGCCCATAATGGAACCTGAAGGGGCATCGGTGGTGTCGGTATCTGTGCTTTAACTACTATCTAGTGCTACACAATCACCTACTCCTAGACTAGTACATGTTGAACTTGTGGCCCTACTTGGGAGCTTCACGAACTTGTGCTTGAGGATCTAGACCCTTTACCCCCTATGTTGTCACATCTAACACTACTTTTGGAATCGTCAATCACTGACACAACACTACAGCATACCATCCTTGATAATTCGGGGTCATCCCTATATCTACTATTTGTGCTTGTTGCACCAAAGGATGTGGGCCCACCAGAGAAAACTAGTGCAAGCTCATCCTAGCCTAATTCATGGCCCCATATGAAAGGTCTCTCTCAACTTTCACGCATACCGCATCTCATCACCAAAAGTACCCTCAATGAAACCGAACTATCACCTGGAATGTGTCCACTTTATACCACTCAAGGATATAACTCCTACTCCTAAGAATTAAATGGTCAATTACCATAATGCTCAACTATGTTACATCTTGAGGCCACTGATACACCCTATATGGCCACCATGTAATCATATGAGGTTGTAGCTCATCTAGATACCACCTGTAATAGGGTGTGTCTCCAATGTTCCCATGAATATCACCCATGCATGGTTGCCCGAGTCATATGGGTGATATTCACAGAACATTGGAGATATGCCCATATTGCAGTGGAAGGAGCTAGGCTATCAAGTGAAGATCTGCATATAAATGAGCTAGTATACACTTCCCCTAGCAATAAAATTCTCTATGGAGAAGGTGTGTATCACTCCAATAGGACCCAAAAGAAACTAAGCACCGGTATTTTCAAGAATAAATATGCCGCTAACAAGAGCTAGTAGAAATACAAGAACCCATCCCGAGTGGATGATCGACATACATCTGGTAATGGCAATGGTCATACCCTTACAAGGTATGTCTACCACTATAAACATCTCAGCTACGCTCTGCCAAATACAATCCTGGTGACCATCATAATTAATCACCGACCTAGATAGGTACTCAAAATATATGTCACACATCCTCAAAAATAATACTCATCTTTCCTGTTGGAAGGTGAAATGTCTTACTCTCACTACGCCATCTCTCAGCTAAGGTTGTGGTTAGGCTATGATCTAAAGTAATATGTGGTATGTGGGCCATGTGTGATAGACCGGTCACCTTTGGTGTAAGCTCAAAATAAATATGGTCACGTCATCTAAATGACATCTTATATGCGCAGAGCCTCCCATGTCACTCCGCGTCTCCAATCGAGGTATCCTAACCTATAAAATCATACACAACACATGTTGAAAATAATTTTCTTCTATTTCTATCATCTTATTCTTTTATTTTCATCATCTAAGTCATCTATTCTACCATCTAAATTTTTCTAAAGAGCTTCCTAATTTTATTATACGTTCATCTAACTAAACTCTTCGCACCGGTTGCACTTTAGCGCGCCATCGCCCTCTTCTTTATACCAAGTGCTCCCTCTTTGTGAGCACCCCATTTTATACATAAGTTCCTATATTTGTGTATAGGTACACCTTATTCTTCCCCTCAACCTATTTTTGCACCAGCGCATCCCGACGTCATTGGTATGCCAATCTTCATGCCTACGTGTAGGCATCCATGCCATACCATAATTTACATGTGAGCACCCATTTTTAGCACCGTACCTATGAATATCCATGTATTTAACCCAAGCTCATTAGCTCTGTGTGGTTTCACACCAACATGCCCCAGTAAACATCCATGCATCCCATGGGCCACGCTTTATCATTTTTGCATCCATTTCCCACCCTAGTTAAAGTGATTTAATGCTCATAAATGCACTATAAAATGACAAGAGTGAAAATTTTGGCTTTTTGTACCTATGGGCCATCCACAGGAAGTCTCATATAGTCTCAAATGTGATCCACACGTTGTTTCCAGTTCTACACCCTCACCATTTATCTCGTAGGTCAGAGAAAATTCAGCAGTAACAATGGTAAAAGTGGGTAACAAATGAACTAGCCGTGATGGTTTTTAGCCCCCGTGGCGTGGTTTATATACCCATTTACCCCTCACATCATGTCTCTTGCTCTGAAAATAATCTTGGGACCATCACATTTCTTCTAAATTCTTCTAGCACTCTTTGTGATGATTATTTTTAATAAATAATTTTTTTCTCTCATTTTCACTGCTTTGGGGCATGTTGTTTGCTTCCCAAAACTCTTCCTGCTACTGGGAATATTTTTACCTTCCATTATATTTTGGTGATGTCTAATGACTTCATCCTTTCTTCTACAATGTTTTCTTCCCAAAAATTCAAAATTTAAAACAATATAAAATTAGTAAAAAAATCATTACAAATCCAAAAATTGTTAAACGGAATACACACAAATTGAAGCCTATATCAAATTAAATGTCCTCAAACATCAAAATTTGTCCTAAAAAATCATCTTTCTTATGTTCTTGTTTTTTCTTGTCTCAAACGACTTGCGGATCATCATGATCTACCTCCATTAACAAAGTTGACTTGCTTACTATGTCGGTACTCCCATGCAACAATGAGTTGCCAAAGAATGTTTCATAGTGTAAGAATTTTTCCATGAGAATAATTGTGTCCTCCATTATTCCCCTTGCATGTATCCTTTCTTGGGGCACCATTTTTAACCCTTGTCGTTACAACATGAACATTTGGGAATTGAAGCTTGATAACAAAAACATTGGTGCAACTATCTTGAATGTTGTTTGTTTGAGTATGTGTGATTGTACTTATTTATCTATTAGGTTAGTTGGTTTACTTTCTCATATTACATTGTATTATGTATGTTGCATGGAGTTACGCATTTTTAGTAATGAACAAATGTTAGTAATATAGCTTTTCATGTTATTTTACACTTTTATTTATTTTAATAAGGTTCAATGATGTAGATCATAGGGAAACATGATGAAACAAAGTTTCTTATTGAAATATTGGATGCAAGATCTATTCCTACATTCTCCATTATCATATCTTATCACTATTAATTTTTCTTCAAAAACACCTGGGGCAATAAAAAATCATGTTTATCCCTATCCTATTTCTTCTATTCGTTTCATTATATTTTCAATTTTCGATTGACTTCTTCTATCACCCCATCAACACTCAAGGGCATCCTTCATTATACTAATTTTTCTTCAAAAATTTACTTGTTTATGCTTTTCTACTATGTTTGAAGTGATGTCACTTACTTCACCTCAAACAGGGGCAAATGTAGACACCTAAATTCCACTTTTGCAATCTTATTGCTAAAAGCACACTAATCACTCTCATTCTTACCATTTCCATTATAATTAGTGATTTCCACTAATTAACTAACATTTCTTACCATTTTGGTTAATTAACAATGCTTTGTTGATTACCTAGCCTCGTTTACATTCAGGATGCCAATTTACAACACATCGTAAGTCAAAATCCTCTTCCGAACACACAATTAGCGATTATTAGCTAATTAAGCCTATTTTACCTTGTTTTGGTCAATAAACCCTATTATTGGCTTAAACCCCTCTTCCAACCATTTAAAATCACCCAATTTCCCTCCAAGACATCTTAGAAGGCTTTAAAAGCTTATCCTAGCCTCTTAATTTACCCTAAGTGGTTGATTAAGGATCCTCACATCCTAATCACTTGTTAATTCATTAACCATGATTATCAAACCTTAATCTACTTTGTGCTTTTAGTCCCACATGCACTTTGAGATGTAAGTTTTCCTCAAAGGAAAACTATAAAAAGGACTAACCTTATACCTTTAAAATTTACACCGTGCTTTGAATTGCATATCATATAAGAAATATGATTAAGAGCCCAACTTCCTCCTTGGAATAGCTGCTCAATATTTTCCTCCAATATTGATGTTAATTATTAGAGGTAAATCCAATATGGCCTTGTAGCCATTGTTTGAGAGATCCTCTCACCATTTTTGAAGTAACAAGAAACCATAATTTGATTGCTCCTAGATCTATTTAGGTCTATGTTAGTTAGCAATTCATACTAAGTAGGCATACTTTAGCTAAGATTGATTGATATCATGTTATTTATTTCAAGTATTCTATTAAGTTTTAATCATTAATGTTACTATTGTTAATTCTAGCTTTGTTAATAGAATATGTTGTGTTCTTTTAGATATTTGTCTTTGCACAGCAGTTTTAGTAGTCTTCAATTATAATAAGGTATGGTTGAAATGGCGGAGGGCTGAAGAGAGATTGGATTTAGATTACGAGAGAATATAAATCAAGGGATGAAATTGATTTAGACTGGGATGTCTCGAGAGTTGAATTAGATTTGGATTTAGGATAGGTTGGTATTGGCTTTCTTAGAAGATGGCTTAATGCACATAGAATAAGGGGTTCTTGTGGATGACATAGGTTGTGTGATGGATTATTCTTTAGGATAAATTTGATTGGGTGGGACCCAAAGGCACTGAAGATACTAAGTTTTGGATGGTATTGATTAGGATATGAAGGTTGGAAAGTTAGAGGTAGAGTAAGTTACCTATTTTTAGTTATGTGAAGAACCATCATATATCTAGTCATGGATGTCATCATTTGATTTGAATACCTTGACCTAGATTGTTTGATTGAATTGTTTCGTATTGAAGGAAGTTCTAGGTCAATTCAAGAATCGTAATGGTTACAAACATTCTCTGAAGATTTGGATGCTTATGTGAGTTTCCAAAGGAAATATAAGAAAAAAAGCAGAACAACATGACAATTGTGAAATGGAGATTTTTCAAATTTAAGATGCTTGATGAGGATTACCAAACAAATCTAATAAATTTGTGCATCATAACGATTTGCGAAATGGTTATATTCCAATATTTGGATGTTGAAATTTTTCTAAGGAAAACAACAAAATTTCGGTAGTGTAACGCATGCAAGTGATTGTTTTCCTATTTTTGTATGTTATAAATGTGTCTAAGGCAATTAGGATAAATCATACAACATAACAACATAATTTTAAGAATCAAGGAAGTTTGGAAAACAAGTTTCAAGTGTGAGTGTCAAAAATGGTTGATGATATTTTAGAAGAGTTTCTGGTTGATCTCTTTGATAAACGAATCCAAAATTTTGAGAGAAGTATAATTTTTGATTAAAAATATGAGGTACAATTGGAAAAAGTGTTGCTTTGTAAATTTTTAGGCTTATAAAACAATACGATTAATTGGCCCCGATTTTTAATATTCCTAGGGATTTGGGATGTTCTCTCACCCGATGCTTGTCTAAATGAGTACACACACTAGAAATTTTCTAACAAACGATACCATTTAATCAATCAGAATGGGGCTATTACCATAGATAACATTTGGTTTTCCTCACGAGATAATACTACTCAATCAAGATGGGGCACTACCCATTTCGTTGGCCAGTCCTCTCAATGTGCCAACTACTTTAGGGTTCTGTGGTACTCCTCATAATAAGTTTTAGGTATTATGCCCAAGTACTTCCCATAGTTAAGTAGATGGGTATTTACCCTTATCTAAACCTATGATAAAAATGTTTAGTTTATTTTATTGAATTGAGAAAAGTTTAAATATCCTTGACCAAGGAAACTGACATGCAAGGTATTAGTAGTTTGTTCCTTTAGTTTGGTAAAGTTTCCAAATGATGTGGTCCTACATAAGACTCATTAGTAATTTACCTGCGATCACAATGTTAGAAGAAAACAAATGATCATGGTTGTTTCTGATTCTCAAGATCACTTAAGGGAGCGAGAGAGGAGCATACATGGTTAGGATGAGGTAAAGTCAAGAATTAAAAGATGTCGAAAGGGAAAAAAACACTATTTAAATTGGTTAAGACAATGATCAATCCAATATATAAGATTTACAACCAACCTATATGTCTTAAGGAGAAAATTTAATCCAATATCTCTAACCAAGAAAACTTATGTGTTTAGCAACAATATTTATCCAATAATGTTATGTCAATCATGAAGGGAAATTATGATTTCATAATAAAAGTGTGAATTAAAATGACTAAGGACTAATGTTCACACAACTTGGTCATTTTTTATTTGGTTTTTTTGGAGAAGTTTTTATTTGGAAAACAAATGTAAATTATGTAGGAGATTTATAGAGAGAGATCAGATAATAAGAACACAATATGAATTATATTTTCAATAATCTTCCTGCAAACTTCATTACATACACTCCCATATAAATAGGAAATAGCTCCCCTATAATTTAGGAGGTAGCATAACAACTCACCAATATACAGGAGTTGTTTATAAGTCTCTAACAACATATATATTTGTTATTGTTGTTTTATAACAACTAATAACAAATCACTAACTTACTAAAATACTAACTTTACATTTACCTATATAATAATTACACACGTAATTATTATTTACCCACACATTCAAATGGAGTACTAACATATGAATTCCTAACATTCCAACCCTTAGTGCGAACATGGGAAAAAAATGCTTTTATCTTCGCAATGTCGCTTCCATGTTGTTCATGATCTATATGGTTTCTAGGACAATACCAACAACCTCTGGAGTGTTTTCCAAGTGGTTTACCAAAAACACAACTATAGGTAGCTTTTCCAAAGTGGATTACTAACAGCCTGACTATAGATGGTTTTCAAAGGATCCAATGACACTATATCATGATGCTATAGTACATTGTTTAGCTTTTATCATTGCTTCTCTTCAAGAGATTACATATTAGAATCCATGATAGTGCATTTATTCCCCACTCACAAAAAATTAACACAATATGTCATTTCCCCACCACAATGTGAATTTTCCATAACACAACACAAATAAATCTGAAATCAACACACCACGTTGAAAGAAAAAAACACACACACATGTCACTAAACAAGTGATGTTGCCACATCGTAGGCGACTAACAAGAGGTCGTTGAATGACCTTATTCATCCATTGCCCCCATCCTCCAGTTTCTTGCTACTAAATCATCCTGATTTATCTTTGAGGTTCATGATGCAAATATTGTTAATCTATATTATGAAAAGGTTCTAAATCTGAAAAAAACTAACCTCTGATGTTTTGACGATAAATTGAGAACTATAGATCCATTTTACAAAACATAAAATGCATCAAAATTCTGGTTTCAAGATATTTTTATTTGTGTAGAGAATCATTGGTGATTTCTAAGGAATCGTTAATGATTTAGAAAAATCATTGGTGATTTTTCCTAATCACTAGCGATTACGTTGCGAGTCCAAAATTGTTGGCAATTCTTGTAAAAATTCAACATCTCTTTCCAGATCCACATTTTTACACGTGTTTGAATTTTTTAACTACAAATTATGAAAATTAAGGAAGCATCCACAACAACTACACATGATGACTAAAATGCATAACTTTTAATCTAAGGAATGAATGAAGGCATAGATACACGTGGTACAAGATAAAAAAATCAACCTCAATGAACACTAGTCCTAACTTCATATACAAATGCTAGAAAAATTCTTTATCAAACCAGAATGAAAGCATTGGCTCCTTCACACTTTCTCTACAATAGCAACATAAAAAACAAAACAAAAATGGAGATCTGAATTGATAATGAAAATGCCTCTATTACAAAACATGAATATTCTCTGAAAATATCCTATCATTTCGGAAATAAACAACAGGGTGTGGTTGCCCCTCAATTCATATTAAAACTCCATTATCTCTTGAAAACCCTGCTCTGGTACCAAATGTAAATTATGCAGTAGATTTATAGAGAGATATCAGATAATAAGAACACAATATGAATTATATTTTCAATAATCTTCCTACAAACTTCATTACATACACTCCCATATAAATAGGAAATAGCTCCCCTATAATTTAGGAGGTAGTTATAACAACTCACCAATTTACGTGAGTTGTTTATAACTCTCTAACAACATATATATTTTTGTTATTGTTATTTTATAACAACTAATAACAAATCACTAACTTACCAAAATACTAACTTTACATTTACTTATACAATAATTACACACGTAATTATTATTTATCCACACATTAAAATGGATCACTATCATATGAATTCCTAACATTCCCCCCTTAGTGCAAACATGGGAAAAACATGCACAGTATCTGCCATGCTGTCACTTTTATGTTGCTCATGATCTGGATAGTTTTGGGACAATACCAACAACCTATGGATGGTTTTACCAGTGGTTTATACAAAACCACAACTATAGATAGTTTTTCCATTGGATTACTAACAACCACAACTATAGATGGTTTTCCAGTGGATCCAACAACCACAATATCATGATGTTGCAGTACATTTCTCAACTCTCATCATTGCTACTCTTCAGGAGATTACATATCAGAATCCATGATAGTGCATTTATTCATCACTCACAAAAAAATTGAAACAATGTTTCATTTCCCCCCCCACAATGTGAATTTTCCATAACACAACACAAAGAAATCTGAAATCAACAAACCACACTTTGAAAGGAAAAAGACACACAAACACACACACACACACACACACACACACACACACACACACACACACACACACACACACACACACACACACACACATGTCACTAAACTAGTGATGTGGCCCCGTCATAGGTGATGAAGATAGTTCGTTTAGTGACCTCCTTCCTCTGTTTCCTCCATCCTCCAATTTCATGCTACTAAATCAACCTGATTTATCTTTGAGGCTCAAGATGCAAATATTGTTAATCTATATGATGAAAAGGTTTTGAATTTAACAAAAACCAACCTCTAAGGTTTTGACGATAACTTGAGAACCATAGATTTTCTTTACAAACCATAAAATGCATCAAAAATATGGTTTTAATATCTTTCCAATGGTGTAGATAATCACTAGTGATTTTTAAGCCACCACCGGTGATTCAAAAAAATTGTTGGTGATTTTCCGTAATCACTTTGGTGATTGCATTACGAGTCCCGAGAATCATTGGAGATTCCTATAAAATTCAACAGATATTTCCATATCCATGTTTTTACACGTGTTCAAAGCTGGTTAATTGTATATTGTGAAAAATTGAGGAATCATCTACATAAAATGCACAGGATGACTAAAATGCACACATTTTAATATAAGGAATGAATGAAGGCATAGATACACGTGGTGCAAGATAAAAGAAATTCAACCTCAATGACCACTAGTTGTAACTTCATATATAAATGCAAGTGAAAATTCTTTATCAGACAAGACTAAAAGCACTGGCTCCTTCACACTTTCTCTACAATAGCAACACAAAAAACAAAACAACAATGGAGATATAATTGATATTAAAAATGCCTCTCTATTCTAAAACATGTATATTCTCTGAAAATATCCTATCATTTCAGGGAAATAAACAATAGGGTGTGGTTTCCCCTCAATTCATATTAAAACTCCATTATCTCTTAAAATCATGCTCGGTACCAAATGTAAATTGTAGCAGATTCTACAAAGAGAGATCGAGATAATAAGAACACAATATGAATTATATTTTCAATAATCTTCCCTGTAAACTTCATTACATGCACTCCTATAAAAAAAAATAACTCCCCTCTAATTTAGGAGGTAGCTATAACAACTCAACAATCTACGTGATTTATTTATAACTCTCTAAGAATATATATATTTGTTATTGTTGTTTTATAACAACTAATAACAAATCGCTAACTTACTAAAATATTAAATTTACATTTACCTATATAATAATTACACACAATTATTATTTACCCACACATTCGAATGGAGCACTAACATATGAATTCCTAACAAAAATATGGAAACCTTGGCTCAACATTTAGTAGTTTTGAGCAAAAAATGAATCTAACGTGAAAAGAAAATGACAAGTTTTAGGAGAAAGGAAAACCTAAATTTTTTGCAAAGTGAAATCCTAAATTTATATGTTCATTGTATTGTTTGTCTTGAGACCTTTTGTATCAAAACAAATGGAATCGTTTCAAGTTTAGGATCAAAAGTTATGGCATCTAGAAGATAGGTTCTGCAACCACATGCACAATCACGAAATCACACTTAAAGTCACAAAAATGCACTTACAGTCATGGAAACACACTTAAAGTCAAAAAAATGCACTTAAAATCATGAAACACACTTAAAGTCACATAAATGCACTTACAGTCATGCAAACGCACTTAAAGTCACATAAACACACTTAAAGTCACACAAACACACTTAAAGTCACACAAACACACTTAAAGTCATACAAACGCACCTAAAGTCCCACAAACGTACCTAAAGTCACACAAACACACTTCAAGTCATATAAATTCACTTAAATTCACAAAAAAACACTTATATTCAATAAAAAACACTTAAATTCATGCAAACGCACTTAAAGTCACACAAACACACTTAAAGTCACTCAAACACACTTAAAGTTATGTAAATGCACTTGAAGAAACATAAACATGCTTTTGATCATAGAGATATATTTACTGATAATAGAGATGTGGGTTTGAGCACGATAGCACAAATTCCAGGCATGGTAGCATAGATCGAGAATGAAGACGTATTTATAGTAGCAAAAATGAACTTAACCTCTACCTACAAAAAAAAGGTCAAAACACGGCCAAAAATAATTAAAATCTTGATTTTTTCTCGACAAGATTCAATTTTGACAAAAAATTTGCCTCCTTTATGGCTGTAAAAAAGACTCAACACTACCAAATACCAACATACATACTCAAAAACATAGAAATTTAAACAGATTGAAAGAACTTGCATGAAAATGGGAAATGAAGCTAAACTAAGAAAAAATAAATGCGATGAGACAAAGGGTGTGCCATATATATGCATGTGAAAGTAAACTAAGCTAATGGAAGGGATTTAACACCAAGTAAAATCCTAACTTAGTTCATTTAAACAAATACATCAATATTGAGCTAAAAATGAAATAGTAATTAACCTTGCACAAAATGTTAGAAATAAAGAATGCAAACCTCCCTTTTGATGTTTGGATGTGCTATGATATGTAGATACTCCCTTATGTGAACTAAATGCAAGTTATGTACAATCAAAGGGTTTTTACTAAAGTGGAAGAGATCTCATCAATATGGCTTAAATGCCATTTTTGACTCTTCTCCTACTAACTTTAACAAAGAGGTTTCTCAATTTATGCAAAGCTTTCTTGTGAGGGAAATTCTCTCTTGAGATATATGATGTCTTACAAGGACAAGGTGTAAGGTGTGACAAGGTGTACTAGGTTTCTTATATAGCTTTCCAATTTGGGAGAAGCTTACAACCTAGTGAATGTGGGATAAAGTGAATGTAGAATTAGAAAAGGATAAGCATGATTAGAAGATATTAATTAGAGGTTAGTAACTCATGGGAGTTTGGGAAGGTTTAATTAATCAATTGGGATTAATTAATAGACCAAGTTTAGCTTATAGAATCCATTTGGAGATTATTTGGAAGGAAATTAGTAGAATTTAAAGGGTTTGATGGGGGAATTTAACTAATAAAAGGGTTTATTAATTAACTACAAGATTATGGAAGGGTAATTAATTAATAATGTTTAATCAATTAATTAAAAGAGGATATTAACTAACGAAACGATGTTAATTGGCATCCAAGATGAGAGATTTAAGATATTTAATTAACGAAGTGTCGTTAATTAACCGAGAAGATGGTGAATACTAGATAATTAGTGGAAAATTACTAATTATAATGAAATTAAAGGAAAGTAGACAATTATTGTAAATTTAGTATTACAATTGTGTGGTATAAATTAGGTGTATACATTTTCCGCTCTTTTATGTGGTTTAGCACAAGTGACACCATTTCAAATATAGTAGACAATTTTATTTTATATGGGTAGAAGAAAAATTAGTAGGGTGGACAATATGTATGCATGTGAAAGTAAACTAAGCTAATGGAAGGGATTTTAACACCAAGTAAAACCCTAACTTAGTTCATTTATAAAAATACATCAAGATTGAGCTAAAAAGGAAAAAATTAATTAAATTTACACAAAATGTTAGAAACAAAGAATGCAAACCTCCTTTTTGATGTTTGGATGTGCTCCGATATGTAGATACTCCCTTATGTGAACCGAATGCAAGTTATGTACAATCAAAGGGTTTTTACTAAAGTGGAAGAGATCTCATTAATATGGCTTAAGTGTCATTTTTAACTCTTCTCCTACTAACTTTAGCAATGAGGTTTCTCAATTTATGCAAGCTTTCTTGTGAGGAAATTCTCTCTGGAGATATCAAATGTCCTATAAGGACAAGGTGTATGGTGTGACAAGGAGTACTAGGTTTCTTATATAACTTCCCAGTTTGGGAGAAGCTTACAACCTAGTAAATGTGGGATAAAGTGATTGAAGAATTAGAAAAGGATAAGCATGATTAGAAGAGATTAAAATGAGGTTAGTAACTCATATGAGTTTGGGAAAGTTTAATTAATCAATTGGGATTAGTTAATAGGCCAAGTTTAGCCTATAGAATCCATTTGGAGATTATTTGGAGGAAACTGGTAGAATTTGAAGGGTTTGTGGGGGATTTAACTAATAAGAGGTATATTAATTAAATACAAAATTGTGGAAAAGTAATTAATTAATAATGATTAATTAATTGATTACAAGAGGATTTTCACTAACGAAGCGATGTTAATTGACATCCAAGATGAGGGAAAAAGATAGTTAATTTAATGAAATGTTGTTAATTGATCAAGAAGATGGGGAATATACAATAATTAGATGAAAATAACTAATTATAATGAAATTATGGGAAATAAAATAATTAGTGAAATTTTAGTATTAAAATTGTGTGGTTGAAATTAGGTGTCTCGAAGTTTCGTTAGACTACCATAGTTATTTAAAAATATGTGATAGAACCACTGTGAGCCCTAAGAAACCTCATAAATTCTTGAGGGTTTTGATAACTTCCCATTCCACCATGGACTTGATCTTGTGAGGGTCCACCTTGACACCTTCATGAGATATGGTATGGCCCAAATATTCCATTTCCTTTACCATAAAAGATCACTTTGAAGGCTTTGCATATAGTTGATGTTTCTCCAAAGCTTATAAGATTGTATTTACATGATGTAAATATTTCTCCCATGATTTTTTGTAGATTATGATATCTATTTCACCTGATTCTTAGACATTTCTTTGAAGTATTGACAAAACAAATAGGGTAATGGGCGTAGGAGGAATACATGTTCAAATGTTGGTTGATGGGTTGTTGTGCGCGTATGACTTCCGAATCCACAGCTGGTTGTGAGAGCTTCCTTTTGGCTAGGAGGAACTACCTGTAATAAAAGCAAGACCACCAGAAGGAATTAAACAATATGTGCAGTGAACTACCTAGCATATGCTAGATCTAGGAAGTGTGATACTTCCTAGATGGCTATCAATCCACTGTTTTAAACAATTTAATGCGGTAAATAAAGTAAATCCTATTGTAATTTGAAATGATTTAGGTATCTCACTTAAAACACAATAAGAAAGATCTAATCTAATAGGCTAGGTTAGAGTAGGATCCAAAGGTCAAGTGACTGGTTCTGGGTCTCTGCAGGTCTGACAGAGGTCTCAGGAAGATCACAGGTGAATGAGGGTGAGGTAGAATTAGGTGGGTAGGTCACTGTTCTAGGTTGTATGGGAAAATACAGAGACCGATGCTAGTTAAGGGTGACCAATGGTGATTGGGTGTAACCGGTGCCGATTCTTTGTGGAAATGCTGGGAATGCCACGAGCAATTTGAGCTTTCAGGGGTCTCCTTTGTGATTGCACAAAGGACTTTGGTTGGTCAGAATGAGGTATTGGGTGGTTTGGGCAGGATCTGGTGAGGTTTTAATGGGTATATGGAGGGGTGAGTGTTGGAGGAAGTCAATGGGTGGCTAGGTGAACAATAGGTGACAATATAAGGATGGAATGAAATAAACCAGAGAAGTATAACATTATACTTACTTGGATCCTAGTCCTAGACACTTGAGTGAGGGATGGAGGTGTTGATGAGAGGTTGAAGGCTGCAGGTGATCAAAAATTGTAGGAGAGCTTCTGCATGGGCTGCATGTGCATTCCTCTTTGCTTGGTTAGATCAGATCATTGTTGGGATGGCTGTGCAGGAAAAGATGCTTGATCTCCTTCCTTGCATGTGTGTTCTCGCTGAAATTCACTCTCAGAAGATGTGATATCTCTCGGGAATGTGCTAATGTTCGTCAACCTTTTCCAATATTTTTCCAACCTTCAGAATAAGGTTGTTTTGAGGGTTAAAAGGGTAACCGATGGTGGTTCTAGCTTATCCAAAGTGACGGTTAGGGTAGCAACCGCATCGGTCGGTGGGATTTCTAGGTTTACTAAACTAGGAGATCCTCTTGATTTTCTCGAGATCTTGTGTCGTTAACCCATGGATTAGACTAGAAGCTTCTTGTAATCATGTGGGAATGTGGTTAGAGAGAATGTAGGCATTGATTTTTAGGGTTTGGGTAAGTCTTAGTTAGTTATGGCAACTTACTAAGAATAGGTCTTAGGTTGAGTTGGCTTGATGAGGTGTCTAAGTGAGGTGTATGTGTGGATATTATTTAACTTAAGATATTTAATTAATAAATATGGTGATGATAATGAGTTAATTTAATTAAATTAATATTATTGGGGTGAAGGGGGCCATGGCTATGTGAATGTGATGAAGGGTGCTTATTTGTCGAGGGACCAAAGGGGAGTGTGACCTAATTTTAGTGTATACAATATCATCAAAAATAACAAGACAAACTTTCGTAGGAATAGCCGAAATACAAAATTTGTCAAACTCGAAATGTGGATAATGCATTAGTAAGGAAACAAGGCATCGGTAAAAATTCATGATTTCCTTCATGAGTTATAAAGGATTTCATATAAATATCATCTTCCTTTACTTGAATTTGGTGATACCTAGAATGAAGATCTAGTTTTGTAAAATAAATTGCATTATGCAACTCATCTCAAAAAATCATCAATGATAGTAATAGGAAACTTATCTTTAATGGTGTACTTGTTAATTTCTTTGTATTCTGGACACATACACCACCTGAAATATTTCCCACACACCATCACCGATGGAGTAGAATAAGCACTTTGACTATGACGGATAATACCCATTTCAAACATTTCCTCCACCATATTCTCAATCTCAATTTTTTTCACATATGGGTATCTACAAGGCCTAATGTTGGGGATTGGCTTCTTGAAACTAATTGAATGGCATGATTACAATATATTTTAGGAGGAAATCATTTAACCCTCTTGAAGGAAACTTCATATCTATCAATAACCTTCTAAATATCAAGATGTGTGACAATATTTTGTGGTTAAATTTATGTTGAGAAAAATCATGCTACAAATCCTTGTGCCCCATTTTTATGAATATTTTCCATTTGGTGAGAGATAACCAATTGATTATATTATTCATGTAGTCCTTAAAGTTCAAATTGTATTCCTTTAGAATGAAAGCACATGAATAATTCCTTGGAATTTAGCTTTGTGTTTCCCAAAATTGTGAGCCGTTGAACACTTAAGACAATATCAACTCCACCCATGGGAATAACGAACATAGTGGACTCTCATTTTTAGTCACCCATCATAAGTCTAATTTGATGGTGTTTCCTTGAACATTGGAATGTTCCACCATCTACAAATCATTACTTAAAATTCATTTGTTAGTAGATTAAACTATTTGGCCTTGTTGCCAACTTATTAGTGATGAAATTGTGTGCACTCCCGAGTCGATCAATATTGTCACCTTCTACTTTTTAAGGTAATCCATCACTTAAAGTGTTTGTGGAGTGTTAATATCACATAGAGCATGACGTGAGATAGGTGGTTGGGGATCTTCAAGTGCTTCCTCTATATTTTCCACTTCATCACTTGATGTTTCTTCATCTTCTTCCTCCTGACCAATCCATTCAATGTAAAATGATTTATTCTTTACACATTTATATTATATTCTTCATTTATGATCACAATTAAAACATAAACCCTTTTTTCTATTCTCTTAAAAATTTCAAGGATTCAACCTTGTAGTTTGAGGTAAGGATGGTACTAAGGTGTTATGATCTCTAATATTAGTGACAATATTCCGATTTATGTATAAAAAAATCATCTACCCTACATGTCATGATTATAGAATCAAAAATAAAGGATGGATTGGACATTTATACCTCATGTTGGATGTGATCCTTGAGACTATAGACACAAAATATATGCACTTGGGTATATTTCTAGGTCCTAAATCATATTAATGTATACATGATTCCTAAGTAATAAAACTAGTAGTTAACAACTCCTTTTGGCCTTTTGTTTTATCTTTTGCATTCTTACTAGTCTTACAAATCTTACAGGCTTGTCAATACCTAACTAATTTATCATTTATGTCCTTAGAAACTAACGCCTAGTGAGGATAGAAGTTCCCAGGTAACCTTGTCCCTTATGGGTGCTCCTCAACCTCTATATCATTTTCTTACCCTTTTGGGTCTCTTTTTACTTCTTAGGCACCTTTTATTACTTTGGGTAGGCCTTTCAGTTGTCAATTATGAAATTCAAACAAGGGAATCATATATATACACAGTTACTACTCTCAAATAAGGTACCAAGCACTATAAGTACTATCTATCATCACCTAAGCTTGCATCAAGCACAACAATTACAAAGGCATACATCTAGCACATCCATACAAGGGACAAGGGTTGCATCACTCTACATACACATCATAGGAGGGGAAGTTCATTTTATTCCATCTCACACATTTTTATACTTGGAGAAATATATATCTATCCCACTAACATATTGTAACTTGCACAAGGGAAACTTAGGGCATCATTACACACATAACTACATGGAGTCTAAAATGTAGTGCAGAAATTGGTCATAAGATAAATCTTTGGGTGGTTGTTGGGGTCAATCAAACTCCCCATTCAACATCTTCTTTATTAGGTTTGATGTGGTTTGTGGTCATGTGAAGCTATTTATCTATTTTATATGTTACAAGTATGATCGGTGACATTGGAGAATAACCAGAGTAAACAAATATCAACAATGAAGCTTCTTCAACCAAGAAAATGTTAGAACTCCGAGAAGGGTGGCAATTAGCACCTAGATCAGTCACTAGTGCCCAAGCACTCCTTTCCTCTTTGGATGCTTCGTCATGTAAAGTTCTGAGTTATAGAACCTAGGTGAGCCTTGATGACATTTTTTCTTACATGTTCTAGCAATTTCTCGGTCCAGATCATCTCGAAGTTGTGTAAAATCAGCTAATTCATGTTCCCTTTCTCATTTTTTAGGGTTTCATATTATTACATGCTTATTTCTTCCATATTATTATAGTTTATAATATATTATAGTAGTTTCTCTAAAATAAGGTTTAATTCAATTTATATTAAATCATTTGGTGAACCTAATTTCTCAAACCCTGCCTTTCTTTAAGGCCTTATTTTTATGCCCGTCACTTGTAGTGGTCATTTTGGACCTTTTGAGCACACCGAGATTCCTCCATCTACGCGTAGGGATCTATAAACAAATGGTTGAATCTGTAATCCCTAATTAAATCAACCCACATTCCTCTTGAGAACATTTAAACTTATAATAGTGAGCAATCATATGATGAGGAAACTAATGTTGATCAAGAGCAACTTGACAAGCTCACTAATTTTTGTTCTTCTACGCACCAACCCTACCCATATTCCACATGTTCTAAATTATTTACTCATTGCTAAAAATTATCGATATTCTTCCACTCTCCTCTTATGGGATCCTCCTCGATCTACCAATGCCTCAACCCCACCCTCCACCATTCTTACTTATATTGCTACAATTATCATTCCCCTCATTCCTCCCAATACTTCTCGTACACAAATTGGCTCCTCTTCATAACTCGTGACCTAACTTATTTATACCATGATTTGCAATCCAAAATTCGCTAGCTATAGTAGGCCACTTCACATTCCTCTCCATCTCTAGATTCCTCACTCCTCCTTCATATCCCTTATGTACCTATCATTTCCTCTTATCCACTACCTCCTAAATTTATCACACCTAAGTTTCCTATGTTCAATGGCCATGGTGACCCTCAAGAGCACCTTTGATATTTTCACATTGCATTTCTTGATTATGTTAATGACCTTATACTATTGAAAAGAAAATTCCTGAAGCTTACAAAACTATGATATATGATGGTTTTACAATATACTTCTCATTTGGTAACCTATTTTACATCATTAGATGATGCTTTCCTTGCTCATTTTTCTATAAACATCAGCACTTTGAGATATCATATGCGTAACTTGCTAAAATAAAACAAGGATCCAACCAAAACCTTGTGAACTATATCTTGCGCTATAAGAACAATATTTCTAAGATGACCAATTTCCTAGTTGAGTGAAAATCACAATATATCTTTATTCAAATTATTTTGCCTCCACTTCAAAATATTTTCATCTTCAATACTTCTCCCTCATTTGATCAATTATTCCATACAATCAAATTTCTCAAAAGAAAGATTTTATATATGGGAAAATTAAAGTATTATGATACTTCTTCATCCTCATCCTCTAACAAGTTTCAAGATAAATCCACCTTTAAACCATCTACTAAGCCTATTGAAGCTAAAGCCACTATCAACATTGTTTCTACACCAGACAAGCTTCAATTACAATCCACGAGGCACACTTTTACTAGACTACCTTATGCACCTCAGTTCCTATTACCACATCTTATCAAAAGTAATCTCATTACTCTTCCTCCACTACTCAATCTCAATCCTTCTCACCCATATGGCCATAATTACAATGAAAATGCACATTGTGACTATCACCAATGCAATGGGCATTCTACTAACCACCGCTTTAAGCTCAAACATCTTATTCAAGATCTTATTGACAACAATTCCATCAAAATTAGTAAGCCATCTACTTCTAAACCAGTCAATGATAATCAAAATCTTAAAATCTTCAATGACCCATTTCCAAATCATGAAAAACAAGCTATTAATTCTTCTACAAACCATACATATCATTTTTTTCCTCTTCCCTCCTCGGGACCACTTGATTTCTTATTGCTACTGCCGACATGCCACCACCAATTATCACATTCTCATATCATGATTACCATGCTATATTTTCCTCTTATTTACTACATATTAATGCTTTTATTGGTACTTATACAATCAAAAATATGTTGGTCCATACATCAGCCCTTTCCAAATCATGTTACGTAGCACTCCTATTAGATATTAAATGTCCAACCTCCTTAATCACATTTCCAGTCCCTAATTCTTACGGTCATGTCATCCTTCCAATTACCATTGGGTCCTTTACCATACTTACACAATTCCTTGTTACATCTAAAATAAAGGGTTATGACATGGTCTTAGGTCTTCATTAGCTCCATGTTACCGAGGATATCCCTTCCATAGTCCACTTATGTCTTAAATTCATTCATAACAAAAAATTTTTCACCATCAAAGGTATTCCACCATGCACACCATTACCTCAGCCCACTCTTGCCTCTATTTTCACACCAGTCAAAACATATAAGCCTCCCATAACTCTCAAAAACATATAAGCCTCCTATAACTCTCAAGTCCACATCTATCTTTACACCTATATCTCCCATTCGTACCCGACCTACACCACAACCTCTTTATCCTCACTAGTCCATTAGTCCACCTCGTCGACCTAAGTCCCCTACTTGAGAATCCCATTCCTATAGGTGTTCTCCACCTCCTTCACCACATTGGTATCCCTCACATACACATATATATTCTCCCACACCACCAATCCTAGACCATATCTTCATGCCTCATCTTTTTTTAGATATTAGATAAGGGGCCCTCACTCTTTTCCTTAGTTTGATAACTTTCCATCACTTGCACACTTAGGGGCATCATACTTCCCCCCTACATCACCATTTGATGTCTTTGTTGGATACTCTTAGTTCACTTGCTACACTTCACGCTTTGTGCTTTAAGATACATATTTTCTAGCATCTACTCTTAATCACATACAATATGTTCATCACCAGATGATGTACACTTGTTATATGGTTCATGCTTGATTGAGGGTGCAATTCCTCTATGAACCTCACTTATCGCATCCTGGCTACTCATGCTTTGTGCTTCATGTCTATCTTTCTAAGCATCACCACATCTCTAGTAACCATGAGTTACCTCCATTACCCATGTATGCATGCAAAGCTAACTTATGCCTTATGAATTGAAACTAACACCTAATAGCTTCAAAACAAAGTCAACTAAACAATAACATCAAGATAAGAGCTTAACAAAAACTAACTTCTTCAAATGCATGGAACTTGAATAAATCAAACTAACATACTAAGCTATTTTTTACTCTTTAGATTGCTAACTAAACATGAACCTAGTTAGATCATATAGCAATCAGATTTGTGTTGTTTTCTTCAATATGGTGAAGAGATCTCTCTAAAATGGCTACAAGGCCATGTTTAGATCTTCTCTTACTAACCAAGATTTGAAGAAATGGATGCAAGATGGAGAAGCTATTACAATGGAGAATGGCTCAAGATCAAATGTCTATAGCTTTTGCTAATACAAATGAGGTGTAAAATTGAAAGGGATGCACTAGGTTTGTATTTATAGGTTTCCATTTGGGAAAGTTTAGAATCCTAGTGAATGTGGGATAATTGCAAAGTAGATTTTACAAGTGAATGCAATTTTTGATTAAGATTAGAAGTTAATTAATCTTTTAGGATTAATTAATAAGCTTAAGTAGGCTTAGGAAGCTTTTTGGGACCATCCGGAAGGGGTTTCGATAGACTTTGGATGTTCTAGAAGAAGTTTTTAGCCAATAAGAAGGTTTATTGGTTAAATGTAAGGTCGGAGGCTTAATTAGCGTATAATAGATAATTAATAGGATTAAAACTAATGAAGTTTTGTTAATGGGCATCATAAGTGAATAGAATCATAATTAGATAACGAAAGTGTCGTTATTTGACCCAATGAGAGGATAAGAAGATCGTTAGTGAAATTTAAGTACTAAAACTGCATAAGTGGATTTTAGGTGTATACAACCTGATGACGCACTCTTGCTCTGTGGTTCATGTTCGACTGTTGAGGTTAAAATTCCTCCATGAACCTCACTTATCTCCTTTTGGTTACTCATGTTATGTGCTTCATGTCTAAAATTATGAGCATTACCACATCTCTCGGTTCACAAACTTTATCTTCACTACCCGATGACACACTCTTACTATATGGTTCATATTTGATTATTGAGGATCACTCCTAAATGAACCTCATCTCATGCACATCAGCTGGGGATAGCATGGATCACCTCATCTACACATTTTACATATCATAGTACACCATCCCATTCACACAACATTTAGACATCTTGTTTGTATTGTCTCTTGTTATCTTATAATGTTCATATGTTACACTTTTTTTCCTATGATAGTTGGATTCTTAGTATGTCATTATATTTTTATATACACACATGCACATTCACATGAGAACTTGAGGTGAATGCAGGAACTTTACTTATTCTTACATGATGTGTGATGCTTGAAACTTCTCTTTACTAGCCCCAATGAGGATCCTAAGGGCCTCTACCTTTGTTACTCTCATACTCTACACATCATGGGTTATATTATTACATTATTTACTAGTTTTGTTACTATCACTATACTCTTGATGATATATATATATATATATATATATATATATATATATATATACATATATATATATATATGCTTTTACATACTACTTATCTTTCTAACATACTAATGGGTGTTTCATGTATAGCATTTCCCTTACAGGACCTATACAACCATGGTTATCTATCATTTCTTCCTTACTATTACTTTTTATTCTGTATGGGCTATGCCATATGTCTTTCTTGATCATTATTAGCTTATGGATGCTTTGGACCTCATTTTATTTTGATATTATGAGAGATGTCCCATGTATACAACCCACTATTTTGGTACTTTTGCCTTCATATTTGTTTTCCACATTGTATGCTATTACATGCTATTTATATTATACTAACATGTGTTATTATACTATCTTGTTTGTATGTGCCTCTGTTTCTACCATTCACATCCCCCTACCTATCACACCCCACATATTCAGTTTGTGTTTATGAAAGGATAAGTGGTGCGTGGGATTTTAGTGCTTGATGTTTTGTGAGATTCCTTTAGCTTTTATAAAATTTTGTTCTAAATTCGATCTTTAACCTATTATGATGAATTACATGTGCATGATCCTTATCATAACCTCTGTTGAGATTTGTGATCGTAATTGATTATATTAAAGGATATTGGAAAGTAATGTACTTGTCATAAATGATTTTAGAACATACTTACGTATCATTGTTATGTTGAGCCTATCCTCCGTATGATATGACCAAGTTAAAACATTGAAATTTTTATGGTTAGAGTATTGGAGAGATTTAAATTATGATAAATGGATACTTGATTGTAAAAATATTATTTCTAATTGCAATAAGTGAAATACAACTAGCCATCTTCATGATTGGTTTTAGAAGGTTGAGGACATTACTACATGACAAAATCTTCCTTTCGAGAAGCGGAGTAATGGTTATTTATTATTTACTCTACTTTATGGTTTTAAATAACCTCAAAGTTATTCTATAGGTTATCACCTATTGTTGTAAACCATGGACATTGGTCTTACTTATATGGATGACAAAATAATTTGTCTACATTCGAATGGTAAAATTTTTAACCTAGAAGTGGTCACTAACAACCTAGTCAAAGTTATCATTGTAGACACAAAAATTCAAAGTATTCCTACCCTTGTCTTCTCACGTGCACAAATTTCACCATGGCCCTAGTTAGACCCCCTTCATTTATTTAAATGCCCACTTATTATCCCCTCACTCTTAATTCCTAATAATATTTATTAGTTAATATTGATTAATTAATCTTCATTAATTAATTAATATCCACTAGCCCTAATGGACTTTCCTTTTAGGATGATTTTATCCCAAATCTACATCCCTATGCTTTTTCTAGCTTTTATCCTACCCATATTTATCTCCTAAATACCCATGACACATCCCTAAATGTAAATCTTCCAAATTCCCTGAAGCTTTAAAGAACTTTTCCCATTCTTAAAACCTGAAATCCTGACTGAATCACAAAATCCATGACTTTGGGAATGTTTCTCCACCTTCGAGGGTGACCCACCCCAGTCACCATTAACCCTATGCATGTGACTATCTCGAGCTTTCTTGCACTTGCAAATTATTTCTCGTGCTGAGCATTCTGCAATGGTTACTGAGACCTCTTGGATCTCCTTTTTCATGTGTTTGCATCACTCGTGAACATCCTTCATGAGATTACCATCATTTTTGTTGTTTTATTCGGTTATCATCTTATTACCATCACTTTTTGGATCTAGCATTTTGTAGGTTTTGTAGATTTGTTGGAACTCCATTATCAGTTTGTTCTTCTAGTTTCTGTGTTTGCAGGTCACTCATCTCACCCATTTTCCTTCAATTTTTTTCTAAACTAATTAAGTCGCCATCACCCTACTCAAAGTCTCCATCGACCTTACTTTATGATCCTATGTATTTTGATTTACATTCATCCTTTGTTTTCGTTTTGATTATCTTTCCTCTTAGACTCCATACTTATAATCCTTCTTATTTATTGCACCAAACCTACTATGCATGTACCTTGGTCGCCATCGACACTGGGACCTATTTGTCAACCAATACATCTAAAAGACTTGATTTTTTCTATCCCTATTCTTTTCTACCTAATATATTCTTCTACAGGTTATTCACAGAATCTACGGCCTTTATTGTGTCTAGTTTATATTCGTGTCTTTACATATCTACATAACTCTCTTGTTTTCTAGCTTCATCCACTCAAGATGTCATCGACCTACCCTTTGTAGTCCGGGTCATCATTGACCCAATCAGTATTCTTTATTGTATATCTATTTATATCAGATTTGTATGTGCCCTACATTTTTGCATTTCCGCTTTTTGTGCCTCGATTCTACATATTATCTTGTTTATTATTGTTTCTTTTAACATATCTTATCAAAAACATGGGTTGACATCCGCCATAGAAAGTTAACGCTTCTTGAAGCTGACTTCATTAGGTAAACCCCCATCTATTATCTAATTCTTTTTATTTTTAGTCATTCTTATTTTCAGTTATCCAAGAGCAAGACGAAGATAAATTACTTTTGTGCCTAATCATCCATATCACATATTTTAGGTACTTTAAACCCTCCATTTTTTTAGTTGTTTAGCATTATTTAGTAGCTAACATCATTAATTTGAAATGAACTAGAAAACTATAACAAAATTCATGTTTTGAATGATATTATCATTTGACTATGTTTTGATAGAATCTCACCTCGGGCATATGCAATAATATTAAGCTTGTTATAGGTTTGATCTAACATGCTAGATTGAGGTTTGATCATGTGAATAAGGCTATTTTATGAGATAACTTATCAACCTAATATATGATCACCATAAAACCCAACTTACTAAAGTGGGGATGGGTATCTAGGCCATAATGCATTAAGTTTAAATTAATGGGTATGGTGGTCACTAACCCCTATGTACCCATTACCAAATAGTAGATATTAATAACATTTAGAAGCCACTTTGACCATGTAATTGTAGAATGGAGAAGATAAGAGGTATAGTTTTCATGTGGTTAAACGGATGGGATGAAACTATTTTTAAGTATAAAAAGGCTTTGTTAAATTTAAATAGCAAAGTGATAGTCGGTTAAAATGGAGGCTCGAACTCTCCTACATTAATGACAATTAATAAGGTTCCAAATCTAGGGAAGTGTATGCAATGCCCAAGGAAAAATAAAGAGTTTTTTTGGGGTATGGATGTTTTTGTTTTACTTTTATGGTTTCATTGTGCTAGTAAGCTTTGCTTGAATCGAGCCAATCATATTTTTAAGCTCTTTTTCTATCATTGTGAACACTATCGGTTGAGGGATATCATTGGGAAACATTAATAGAATGTTATCATAAAAGGAAATGGAGATTATTTGTGGGTTTAGGTTGTGGTTTGATGGAGAATCGCTCGAACTTGTTACGGGAATTTGGAAAAAGAAGAAAAAGGGATTTTCATGAATTGTTCCCTCTCCTCCTTTATATCTTGTCCAATTTACTATTTTCATAATGAAAATATCTGAAATTGTTTCCTTATGCTTGATCTATGATATATGTGTGTTTAAATGGTATTATCTCTCAATGTTGTTGTTTTATCTCATTAATAGAATCTAGCACAGTAATTTTTTCATGTTGTGTACTTTGTTATTTTATGGGTTTAATGTAACCCTTCTCTTGGGTTTCTCGTTATTAATATTACGATGAATATTTTTTTGAATTTGGTTCTCACCCATAATATTAAGATATTATTCTTATAGTGATATTCCCATTTACAGGTATGAAGTTCGACTTGTTAAATTAATGGATATTTCTCTACTTAACATTTTGGGTATTCATTGTTTGACTTGTTGGGGTTGATTTGAATTTTACAATTTTGGGAATTTTTATACCATAAACCCATTTGGGATTTTCTAGTCAATTATTGAATGAGTAAAATTACATTTAAATCTTTACGATTGTATTCTTAGGTTCATCGACCGGATTTTAGTTCGCACCCTTGTATTAACAAGGGGAAACTCTACTTGCTCATTTAATCGGTTACTCTTCTCTTTTGTATGGTTCTTGAACAAGCTATTATCAACTTAGCTAATACGGATTTGTGGGTGAATCTAGGAGTTTATCTTGGAATGGATATGACTTATATTAAAGGTTAAAATTTATTTGTAATGGTATAAAGGGAAGTAATTTTTCAAGGGGTATATTTTACATTTAACCCTCTCTTTGATGGAAAGATTAAAACTTGTTTGTAAAGTATGAACGTTTTTGTGATAGGAAGTTATAGGGTTTTGATTTGTTTAAGGTAAATACATTTTACCTTAATAATAATGAATTGATACATGTTTTTTATTTAGAATATTGGACTTACCTTTGTGCTTATGAAGCCTTCCTTTGTATGGATAAGGAATCATATTATTTTATGTTCTATTGAAAGGGCTCTCGAGCTCTCGTGCACTGCTTTTCATATTTTTCTTTTGGTTGGTAACATGTTATGATTATGTGGAAAACTATGGTGTTTTTTTTATTAAGTGTTATCGATGGTTTAATTTGGAACATTCGAGAAGTTTAAGGTAAATGATACTTACCTTAATGTATTCAAATATTCACCTTGTTACTCATTACTTATATGGTTAAATTCTTTGGTAAAAGGGTTATCAAATGATCCATGATTGTTAGATAAAGTATTTACGAGGATAAATCTCTTGAATACATTGAAACATACTTCATGCCCAACCTTTGACCACATCATTAAAATGAATTAGGAAAATAAAATTGAAATACACTATGTTGGATTGTTATTGTATACTACGGGAAAATATGGAGTCCCCTTAATTAAGATACTAGCTTTGACTTAGGAAAGCTATTAAATTATCTTAATAACTATCAAATTTCTTCTTAATGCATGTAGTGTGGAATATGTACATAAATTAATATTGACTTATTCCTAGTAAGGAATGTCTCGTTAGATAATAAGGATGTTATTGTTTTATTAAAGTGTTATTTTTAGGCTCCTTGAATCAGCCACTAAGGCATTGGAATAGAATGCGGTGAACAATTATTTTGGATGCAAAGTAAATTATCTTAAGTAGATGCTAATTTTATACTATGTTCTATTATGTTGTTATATGATTTTAATATTGCAGCATTTCATTTATTCAAATATTAAATGACATAAACTGTTAAGTGGGAAAGAGGAATTTTCATTCCAGTTCATCGAATTGAGCTCTTCTAAAATTTTGTAGATTATGGATCTTAAATGTTCTTGGTGGATGTTGTAAAATATATTGTCTATTTTGATTTGTTTGATTAATGTTGCAATGTATTTGTGATTGCTAATACAAATGAGCGAAGTATCATTGTTACTTTATTTTAACAAAAGCGCTAAAGCGAGCTTAATTAACTGATTTGTAACTATATTGAGAATGAAATAAATAAGTTGAAATTATTATTTAAATATGTCTTATTATGGATCAAAAATTTTGAAAAAGGGTTACTCTACTTATATAATTTAATGTTATGGAACTTGTGTGATTTAAAATGTTATAATGTTAAATGATTGAATACAATATATTAAATGGATAGCATATGGTTATGTTGCACTTAAATATAAATGGATTAAGTACATTATGGACTATTATTCAATCATTATGGATATTATACCTAATAAGTATTATCCTTGGCATGATACTTTACTAGTGTAAATAAACAAATTTAGGATTGTGGATTTAATTCAATAAGCTACTAGAAATTTATATTCATAATGTAAAAATAATGTAAAGTATAACTTTAATCTGCATTTGAAAATTAAATAAATATAAAGGCATGTTTAACTATACCTTAAATTCATATGAACACTTATTAGTCATATGTGTGATTATTGGTAAAGTTTAAGGAAACCTATTATCGCATCAATGTGAAAGGGATCATCATGAAAAATGATATCTCACTATGGTAACTTGATCATTAATAATGATGCATAATAAATTAAGCGCACTTAAGGAAACAACTATTAATGATGTACTTGGTGTTGATAGATAACATAAGATCTATCTGTAGACCTAGAGCTATAAGATTCCATAATTGGTTATATGATACGTGTAACATTCCCATTTTAAGACTTTAGAAACAAGGGGAAAAAAATTCTACATAATGTTCTCTGTTCTATATAATCATAATTTGGAAAACACATTCCATGCCAATCAATCTCATCATAGATAACCATAGGCGATTGTAAATAACTCGGTGAACTAACGATCTCTCATTTCATGACTCAGTTACCAACCAATCTCCCATGTTAACTTAAGTATTGAATACTATGGGTATACTTATATATACTTGGTTCTCTTACCTGTGCAGGTGTTGAGTGTTTTGTTTAAGAAATCTATCTAGAATATTTGTTACCATATTCATCTGAAATCACATTTCTCAAACTAGGTGACATAGGACAATGCAACTAGTAGCTTGTGATACTTTGGCCAAATATTTCCCACATATTGTTCATGTTACTATTCCTAGATGACATACTCGTCTAATCGGAATACGTCCTTCACCCCACTCATATGTTATCTAGAATGGTCTTTACTAACTACATCAGAGTCCACTTGTCCAAGGTTTGACCCTAACCTAGGTTATTGACATAATTTGGTATAGGGAACCACTCACGATGACCTAGGGTATATGGGCATACTCATTCGACCTAAGTCAATTGAATGTGCCTAGTTACCCTAAGTCATTGAGAGTCACTTCCTATGCTAAATCATATCCTTAGCCTGATCTAGAGAGAAACTAAGTTCAAGTCCATATTTGAGTAGATCTAGATGAACCAATGTTGAAGGGTGTTGCAACATGTCAATTGCAACACTTTATCCTCATGAAGACCCAAGTCTTCACGAAGGTACAATTTTGTAGTTGGCGTGTGCCAACATCTCGACATAACTACTTCATCACGATTTACACACCTCAAGAGGTCATATCCACTTAATTACCTTTGGATTAAGATTCAAATCACAACAACCTTGCATAACCCTAATCCCAACAATCCTTAAGTTTTCCATCCTTATTTGAGTTGATTAAATAATAAGGAACTTCAAAAACCTATGATTGCTTTTATGTTCATTAACTTTTTCTTAACATGTAATTAATTGAAAACAGAAACAACATCCATCATAAGATTTATTTAATGTGTCTCATCCATTCAAGGAATGTATAAGAACCAAAACAAGTTCTGTTATTGTAGACTTCATAGATATGAAGTCTAAATGGTTTACAAACTCATATACCATTCATTTATTTTGTATCCTTTTGAGAGGAGGAGAACCTTCCTCTTTATGGTTAAGTATTAGGATTTATTATACCCTTATCCATTTCACACTTTCTAACATTTTATCCATACATTCATAAAAATCACAATAAACCATACAAGATTAGGTAAAGAACATCGATACAAGAAACTTTGTAAGTTGCATTCAAGTAAGGGAAAATGTATTGATTTCCCATTTATCCAACTCATATAATGACAACAAAAATAAGGATCCAATCAGATGTGAATGACAACATCAAAGATAGGGTTATAAATTTCCTTCATATTATGCACAAGAGAATTGACCTAATCAATTTAAGTAACTTCAGTCTTTTCAATTCATCATGATAAAATACACATTTTATAAGACTATGCATTACCGTATTTCATGTCAACAACATCAAGATCATTAAAGAATAAAACTTTTCTTTTTTAATACATCTCAATAATGAATCAGAATTCTCTATAAAAGCTCCATACTTTTAAGCAATCAATACATCATATAAGTTATTGCCTTCCGTTATCACCTACGAAGTCCATCTCGCAAAAATTTATAGCATGGTTCGATTCATTGAACTAAGCATGATAAGCACTAAGCATTCAAATGAAATGCTTTCAACTAACTATTTCATTAAACCAACTCTGCTTTTATGAAATAGTGAGGTCAAGCAGAACAAATAAATCATAAGTAATAACAACCATAAAAGAAGAACAATTAATCAATTTGAATAACATTTAAGGAAATATCATGATGTAATCAACAATCTATAGCATGATATCAAATAAATAATGTTCCATCCAATACACTTATCCATATCAAATAAAAGTACCTTCTAATTATTTCCTTCACAATTCATCTGAATTTGAAATACAAAAATTAACTTCACTATTTAACCAAAACAGAGTTACTTTCAGAAGTAGGAACCTTCTAACTCGGTGTTGGTGCGAAATCACAACCCTCGGATGTTGATCATATTTCTATTTTGATCATACTAGCATCCAAGTGTGATAGCACAACATGGAATCCTTTCTCCAAGTGTGGGACTTGCAAAGAAATGAGAAAGGAATCTCTAGAGAAGGCTGGTTCCTATTCCTAAACTACCTGCCACAAGCTATTCCAGTGCAGGCAAGCTAATCTAATCCTAATCTAACCATGCCAAGGAGACAAAGAGAGAGAGAGAGAAAAGGAAAACAAAGCCTACACTAAAACGGTGATACACTAGAGAAGGAAAATGTTGAACATCTATCAAAACTGCCATGGAACAAGGAGAGGTGAGCAATGGGAAGGATGGACAGATGCATCACAAACCCAAGGATAAATTTCACATAGAAAATGTCCCAAAACTCCATGAACACAGCTCCAGACTTGTAATGAACATTAGAACATGCACAAATACCTGCAATGAAGAGAGGCAAGAAGAGAACAAGCAAAAGAACGAGCAGGGATGGACAGATGCATCACAAAACACATTTTTTGTTGCTCCAGAAGTTTGCACAGAACATCATTTCAATAGTAAAAGGAAAAAACACCATTACGGAGCGCGGGGAGGAGGTTCGAACTCCAATTTCAACCACGGAGAAGAAAGAAGGAGGCCGAGCTGAAAAGATGAACAACCTTAGAAAGAAGCCCCTCCTTACAATTTATAGGAAGAATGGGAGAGGGAAGAGAGAGGAAATCCAAATCTAACCCAACCACCTCTAGGTTTCCTTTAATTTATCTCATTATGGCGGTGGGTGAGAACCCTAGCAAAAGCGGTGAACTGTATTTTGCATTAAAGCTGGTTGTTGAAAGCGTTGGTTACGGCCATTACCATGCACAGAGACGTTTCTTGATTTTCTCTCTCCAAACTGAAAAAAATTCAATATTGACCCCGAAATCGTGTAGAGAATTTCACCATCTTTCCATTGATATAAAAATGTGAAAATCTGAGCTCTGGATCGAAAGTTATGGCGATCTGAAGATTTAGGGCAAAAACAGGCCAAAACGGATCGGCGGGAAAATATTTGAATTTTTTTCCACGCTCTGCCACTTGGATGACACGTGTCAGGCTTTGATTCATCCGCGGGCTCATCCTTTGAAAATTTCTTTCGGGCCCTTCCTTAATTTGGACACGTGGCACTATTTTATTGGCTCGGGCCTGAGGGGTGCACTTTGTCCTTCAAAAATTTGGTATTTTTCACTTTGGGAAAATTTTCCCATTTCTCCCCGCGCTCCGCCACTCAAGTGCCACATGGCACGATTTCATTGGATGCGGGCCCTTCCTGACCATTTCCCTTTTGTTTTTCCTTTGGAAAAATTTTCAATCCTTTGGAAAAATTTTCAAAATTTTCACCGGGCGATGAGAGGTGAAGACACGTGGCGAGATTTGATTCGTTGGTGGCTCTTTCGGCTTTTCACGTCCCATGCATCCCTCGCGTACCTTTGGCCCGGCTGTCCCAAACTGCCTGGGACAAATATCTCTGAACCACCCGATTCGGGCTTCCTTGTTCCTGTTTGCGGTGAAGACACGTGGCGAGATTCCATTTGCTCTTGGCTCCTTCGGCTTTTCACGTCCCACGCGTACTTTTGGCCCGAATGTCCCAAACTACCTCGGATGAAAGTCTCTGTTTCGGCCAAATCAGCCGGTTCACGTCCTCCGCATACTTTTGTCCCAACTATCCCAAACTGCCTAGGACAAATCTCTCTCGAACCGCCCGAAATGGACTGACTTGCGCCAAACCGGCCGATCCGCGTCCCGCGCGTACTTTTGGCCCAACTGTCCCTAACCGTGTGAAACAAAAGACTTAGGTAATTTTTCTTTCTTTCAGCCGATTTGGGCCTTTCTTGTCTCTCGCGTCCCGACATCCCAACTGTCCCGGATGCTTTGCAGACCGCCGGCGGCTTTCGGCCGATTCATGCTCCGATGTCCCAACTGTCCCAAGGACCTTTGGACTAGGACTTAGCCGATTTTCTCCATTTTTTCTACACCAAGCTTGGCTTTTGCAATTTTTTCACATTTTATCAACCTATTGGGATTCCTTCTTAGATGGAGAGTTAGAAAGAAGCCGAGGGACCCTAGAAACATGATTTTTGCCTTGAATCAATATACTTTCTGGAATGAATAATCGATGCATGTTATCAAAATTACCCCTGGGGTGAATTTTGGATAACACTCACTTCTGAGAATTTCCTAAAAATACAACTACGATAGCTCATTCCAGCTTCATAAAGGATTTAGGATGAATCATCTAACAATATAAGTAAATAAGAGTTTCACATATCATATGTGACATCCTAATTCCAAATCCAAGACATAGCCTAATTTCTCAAGTTAGGCCATACATTAACATTAGGATAGTATTTACTCAATGCAAAACATCTCACATTAATCTAATATCACAAATATTAAAATCCTTAATACAATTCAAGTGAATAAGAAAGTAGTAATGACGAATACACAAGGGAATTAAAGAAAGTAATGCAATTGAACCAATTAAATCTTATGACAATATTTACCCAAAAGAAGAAGAACGACTGTGATAAAACAGTTAAGAACTTCCTTTATAATTCGGTTAACCTGAATCCCCATTCACAACTTTAGAAAAGAGAACACAACACATAACCTCCTATAATTTCCAAAGGGGTAGTGATTAGACTTTACCTCAGAGAATGAAAGAGAAGGATTCAAATGACATGATCGAAGGGAATTCCTACACTCTATCACATGTGAAGAAGGTCACAAAGGACAGATGCATACCCAATCACAACATCCCCAACTCCTTTATAAAAGAAAACACATATAAGAAGAGATTAAATAGAATGTGTGACTATTGCATTTGAAACAGATTTAAGCAAGGTTCCCCATCATGGAAAACCAATGACAATAATATTATACCCATATCAAAAAGGAGATGTAATGACAAAAGTTGCTAATCACCATATAGGGTAATTACAGTCTCCAATAGTCATTCAAAAATGTCAAAGTTTTAGTCAAGGATCCACAGAATGACCATTCCTTCAAGATGAAAGTACAACAATCAGCGAGATAGAATCTCAATCAAATCCTCATAGAGGTGAGAGAAATACATCTTATGAAGGGATAGAGAAAGTTCCATCACGATTCAATTCCAAAGAAGGTGTAACCCAAGATCGACATGGCTTAGCTACATGCGCACAAGCTATCAACAAAAATGATAAAATTCTTTTCATTGCATTTCTACAGATAGGTTCAACTTTGCACACCTCTACGAAATTGACAAGATAAATTATTCCCTCCAATCTTACTCAGAGATCAAAGAAATGGAAGAGTCCAGAAACCCCTTATTCAGAATTGATTTGGTTAGTTCTAAATCAAGAAACATCAACCACAAGTCGAATAGCATCCTTAAAGCTTCACGATATCCCAATCAAGAAGGATTTAACAAGTTTACTCAAGCAAGATACTCAAGAGATTAACCCAGATCATGAACAAATATTCAAAACCAACATCTACTTCAACAGGGAAGTAGACAACATGATCAACATATTGAAATCTCAAACAGAGCTACGAGAATAACCCTAGTATCGACTCAGACAAAGCTGACTCTCACAATGTCCCCAACCAATCAGGACCTCATCTATTTATCCTTTAGTTCAGTACTCAAGAACTTAAAGAAAGACAGTATATATAAGATCAGAAGAAAATACTTCACACATAGGTATTCCCAACAAGATAACATCAAAATCTAAGGGTCCAAGAAACAATTATCTCATAGTTTCCATAAAAGAACTTAATTCGAGTGACTCGATTTTAACTAAAAATTTTAGAGGAATAATAAAACATTCACTCTTGTTTCCATACAAGATGAATCCACAAAAATAGAGATTCCAAACACCCAATATCTACCCAGCTCCCATCGAATACTGAATTCAAAGAACTGATAGATTATACAGTAAGTTCAAGAAGAAGGCACACATTTACTGTTTTTCTATACAAATTTGAGTTCACACAACTCTGAATCCAAGCATGCATATTCATACAGTTCCAACAGGAGTAACAAAACTTCAACAAAACAAAGAAGTGACAACGAAGGATATTCATTTACCTTCTAACAACCCAAACTACAAACCCAGATTCAAAACTTGAAGCCACATTTCATTTCCATAAACCCTTTTCGAACAGACAAGAAAGATTTACGCATGCACTTCATTACTCAAATCACCACAAGATTTAAGGTGGGATTCAACATCAAATAAATAGGAAAACAACCCATCTCCTACCTTATCAAGCAGAGATTCCTCAAAATAAAAATAGAGATTTATCAAGCAAGAAAGCATGGTAATCATAAAAAAATAAAAGACCCATTTATTTCACGAGAGAAAAGTTTTTTTAATGAAGACATTTAGAGAAAAGCATAGCAGCTTAATGGATAGAGCCTATCATGCCTGATAGTGCTTCTATCGATTCAAAGAATATTTCTATCCGAGCCTTCACAACTCCTTCTCCAAATGAAATCAACAACCAAAACTTCCTTCTCAAATTCCTCATATACTTCCATTGGATCGAAAATAGTCCAAGGGAGTTAAAAATAGTAACAAACTGAAAATAGAACTGCTGGTTCAAAGAACCAAATAGCTCCATCTGAGCAAAAATCAAAATGCATGAAAGACCAAAAAACTCCCAAAAAATCCACTCACATGGTTTCCAAGGTGGTTTTCTCACCAAAACCGATGACCATAAATGTCATTAATTTCCAATCTCCCACCTATATCTCCACGCCACCACCATCTAAAGTTGGCGAGTCCAAATTCAAAGATAACATGCATTACTTAACTTTAGTGATGATGCCAACTAGGATTCCCTCTAGTTTCCATGCCTCTGTCAAACTGATACACTGCAATGTTTTAAATTCAAAATCAAATCAAATAAATGACTTAGAAACTGTCACCACCATCTCATACTTGTCATGCAACTCCCCTTAGGTCCCTTTCCATCCTTGCATTAGTTTAGGATAGATATCATTAGCTTAGGATCCAACCTTAGGTTAGTTTAGAAAGTATTTACCTTAGGTTTTTAAACATTTCCTTAGGTAAATTTTCCATCTTAGGATAGACCATACTCCATACCAATTTAGCATTAGGTAATAGGTTAGAAATAAACCTATAGTTACCTTAGGTTATTTCCAAATCCCCACTTTGTAAAACATACAACTTAGGTTAGGATGTAACAAGATTAGTGTAAACATAGACATAAGGTAGGTCTAGTTTACCTTAGGTTAGAATCCCGTTAGGATAGATCTTAAAGATCTAGGACTTAGGTTTTACCCTCAATAGTCCTAAAGTAGACCTCCATCCTCTTTATGCCATTCAGCATCCTAGAGAAATTAACAAGAAGATCCGAGCACACTACTTACAGCTAGAATGTAAAGCAAGAACTTCCAATAAGATCAATGAAATTGTATAAATACAAGAGTTCAGTCCTTTATTTCCTTCAACCTCTGAATGTCAGTTTACCATATAGATTAGGTAAGAAGAATTAAAACATACCTTGGATCAATGGAATTGATCAAGGTTTTGTTATTATAAAGAGATAATTTAAAAACAACATTACCAATTTACAACCTTTCTTATCTCAAATAGAATGGATTCCTTGCAAGAAAAAACATTTCAAGAAAAATGAATCCAAGAATAGAAATCAATTATCCATGGCAAGCATGATTTCTAATAGTCAAAAGAATACACCTTCTTAGGACAAATCACATGTCAATGCTTGCAATGCAAAAGAGGAAAAGTTAACAGTTTGCCACGGTGTTTACAATACAAACAAGATGTTGTCTTTTAAGAGCATTTCCATGAAATCACATGGATTAAGTATCATTCGTCGTATGTACAAAGCACAACGGTATGGAATGAGGTATGCAGTATTTTTAGATCACTAGGATAGGGTACAAATGTATTTATCTATCTTAATAAACTAAATCAACCTAGTAAATAGGAATGGACATTAATGAATGCTTAAGTTGTTAACTATGAACATAATAACTTAAGAAATGGAAAAGAATCCATATAACTAAATTAGGTGAAGGAAAGTTCCTAATGACAAATGTGTTGTCATAGAACCGAGCATGGAAAACATGTCTCTAAAACTTTGATCAAAGTAGTGTAAGTTTTGATTACATTGTCTCAATTCACCAAGATCTAATGTGTAGGATATCGGATGGGGTTCAAATGATTGAGTTCTAGGTATGCACTTAGAAAACATCACTTGATTATCAATGCATGTAAAATGAAACCAATAGTATACCTTGTATACACACTTGTAAAGAGTAATCTATGAGGATCGGTTACTAACCGACTCATGTAGTTGCACATGGTTTATGATTGTTATCGTATGGATTCAATTTCATATTTATGCTACATTTAAATTCCAGGTATTTAAATCAGTGAAGCATAAAGTTAATGTAAAAAACAAAAAAACATCCTAGTTGAGAATTATAATAAAGAGGTGTTACTTTTTGGTATCATATCTAAAGGTTGCATCTCTTAGACCTATTGAGTCCATACACATAATTTTTAAACCTGAAAAATAATGAAGGATGAAGGATGAACCATGGAGAATGAACCAGACCAAATTATGCTTCAGGTTTGGTGGTAAATAAGTTAGATAACACTCTAACAGTCCTTCATGACACACTAAACTAGAAGGATGTTGGGAGCAACTAGTAAAGTGTGAGCATGATCAGCCAAGGTAAAAAACTTGAACTGATTGATAAAAATCAGCAAAGGGTTTCTCAGATTGTTGAACTGACATGATGACATATTTTGGAACTTGAATCCAACATGAAATAAAAACCACAAAGGGGAGATGAAGTAGATAGGAGAGGACTATCTATTGTAGCAGCAGTGATTTGAAAGGCCAATCAGGATAGAATGAGATCTGCAATAAATTCTAACTCAAAAAGAGAAAAGTATACAAGAGAATTAGTTCTTCTCCACTGCAACTTTAGGAAAAGTGGGGGAAATGATGTGGCAACAAATGTAGACTTTACGAATGAGTTTAACAAGAAATACTTGATGTGATTTCAAGCAAGCAGTAGAACAACGTTGCGGTGACTAATAAGCTAAGATGAAGGAACAATATTTCCTAACGTGATATCGGTTAGGTTAAGTATAACTTCTTGTTGTTGTTTTAAATTTGATATTAGTATAGTTGAGTTCTTGGTATCTAGTGATTAGCTTAAATAGAATTAGAAATCTAATTTATCCTTTGCATATGAAGAAAAATTGTAAATCTATGACTTTCAATGTAACAACTTGACATTAACTTTTTGATCCTCATCATAGAATTTGTAGTTAATGAGTTCTTAAAGGACTTAATACATAGTGATTAACTTTGATTGTTTAGAATAAATCAATGTTTTTGTTGATATGGAAGATAACCAGTACATGGAAGCATGTGAAACAAAAATCCTAAAAGGAAAAGAGATAATTGACCATGAATTTATGTATAAGATATCCAAAAGGTAAAAATAATGGATGTATTTGGATAAAACCAATGGAAAAGGGATATCACGAGGAGCATGTTTGTGGCTAGGATGTAAATATTTCTAGTTTCGGATAGGTGCTTTGAATACCCAATAAAAGAAAGTATGTGATATTAATTACATACTTCTTTTATATATATATATATATATATATTATTTATATATATGGAGTTCCAAATTAGAATGGAATATTTTTCTATGATATATTGTTTGTGAGCCTTATATGGCACGTATTTAATTAATAAGATCTAGGAATCAATCCTATGACTTTATGAACTAATATTTTTGATAACAAGATCAACATCTATTTGGAATAAAACCATGAATGTTATCCACATATGGAAGCATTTTATATAAAATATAGTACCATTAAGAAATGGAAATAAATTAAGATCACCTAACAAGAGAAAGGTGACTTAACGAATATAAAATCCCTTTAGGATTTGAATGTAGTTATCCAGAGATGTTTGGCTTGGGTAATAAGTTATATTGAATATATTGTAAGAGATCATTGTTATTTGGAAAAGTGATTTCAGAACTACATTGATTTCAATATAGTAAGGATGTTTGATCCTTCAAAATTCAATAAGGAATGATTTGATTCTTGTATGAATGCAACCTTTATGGGATGTTACTGATTAAGGTTTACTTAGTTGTAATAGGTTGATGAATGATATAGCTATCGAGAGTAAATATCACCTCATGGTGTTTTTATCATTTCTTTAAAAAAAAAAAAAAAAATTGTTGTGCATATTGTAAAGAAAATTGTGAATTGCACAAGGAAAAGTCCAAAAGGAAATTTTAAGAATGAAACAACACGGTTTGGGAAGATAAGGTGAGGATGAAAACAAATTTTCCTTATTTGTTTCTATGTTATATAACTTGTGTTTTACTATGTGTTATATATATTAAATACTATTGCATGTTATGATGGCTGTAATGACAAAAATCATTTCATGTTGTAAACTATGTGATGACTTTTTGCTGATTGGAAGGCTACTACACCTATAAATTTGAATCAAATAGACTAGAAACTTGAAAAATTATGAGTTGTTAGTTGAAATTAAGGATTTTTCTCCTTAGCTATTGGATATAACTCTATGAATGATTAATTTGATTGCGATTAATGAGTAAAAATCATCTAGATAATGATTCATTAAGGGATGGAAGTATGTAAAACCCCGTAAATTCAGTTTTTTTTTATGAAAGGATAAGTCGTTAATGGGGGATTTCAATGCTTAATGTTCTATGAGATTAATTTATCTTCTATAAACTTTTTGTTTTAAATTCAATCTTTGACAGATTGTGATGGCTTACATGTGTTTGGCCCTTATCATAAACTTTGTTGAAATGTGTGATTGTAATTGATTGTATTAAAGGATATTGGAAAGTAATGGACTTTTCATAAATTATTTTGGAACATACTTACGTATCATTATTATGTTGATCCTATCCTCTGTATGATAAGACTAAGTTAATGCGTTGAAATATTTTTGGTTACAGTATTCGAGAGATTTAAATTATGATAAATGGATACTTGATGGTAAAAATATTATTTCTAATTGCAATAAGTGAAAAACTACTAACCATCTTCATGATTGGGTTTGGACGGTCGATGAAATTAATGCATGATGAAATCTTCCTTTTGTAGCAAGTAATGGTTATTTATTTTTACTCTACTTTACGATTTTAAATAACCTCATATTTATTTTATAGGTTATCACCCATTTTCGTAAACCATGTCAATGGTCTTACTTATATGGACTACAAAATCATTCGACTATATCCGAATGGTAATGTTTTTAACCTAGAAGTGGTTACTAACGACATTATGATATTAAATGATTTACTATATTTTGATGGAATCTCACCTTGGGCTTAGGAAATAATATTAAGGTTATTATATGTTTGAGCTAACATGCTTTAGAATAAGGTTTGATCATGTGAATAAAGCTATGTTATGAGATAACTTAGAATGGGTAATATATGATCACCATGAAACCCAACTTACTAAAGTAGGGATTGGTATCCTGGCCATAATGCATTAAGTTTAAATTAATGGGTATTGTGGTCACTAACCCCTATTTACTTAGTACTAACTAGTAGATATTAATGGAATGTAGAATCCACTAACCATGTAATTAGAGAATGGCTAAGATAAGATGTATAGTTTTCTTGTGGTTATATGGATGGTATGAATATGTTTTATATGTTAAAAAATATCTTTGCTAAATTTAAATAGCAAAGTGATATTCAGTTGAAATGGAGGGACCCACACTCTCTTGTATTAATGGAAATTAATAAGGTCCCAAATATTAGGAATTTCATGCAACACCTAGGAAAAAAAGGTGGTTTTGTGGTATGGATGTTCAGATTTTAATTTGATCATTTTCATTGTGTTATGAAGCTTTGGTTGAATGGAGCCAATCCTATTTTTGAATTCTTTGTCTGTCATTTTGAACTTTGCATGTGTGCTTCCACATTCATTTTTGGATATTTTTGGGAAACATTAATAGACTACTATCATGAAAGGAAATGGATATTTTATTTGGGTTTAGGCTATGGTTTGAAGGATAATTTGGCTTGACTTACTACGGGAATTTGGAAAAAGAAGAAAAATGGTTTTTCACTCCCCCACTCCTAGGCATGAATCGATCCCTCTCCTCCTTAATAGCTTGTTCCATTTACTATTTGCATAATGAAAATATCTTTGTAATTGTTTCTTTGTGATTGATCTATGATAAATGTGTGTTTAAATGGTATTATCTCTCGGTGTTGTTGTTTTATCTCATTAATAGAATCTAGCATGGTAATGTTTTCATGGACAACTTGTGTACTAATATTTTTGGGTTTAATATAACCCTTCTCTTGGGTTTCTCTTATTAATATTATGGTGAAATATTTTTTTGAATTTGGGTCTCACCTAAAATCTTGGGATATTATTCTTGTAGTGATATTGTTGTTTCTTGTATGAATTTCAAACTTTTCATATTAATGGGTATTTCTCTACTTATCATTTTTGGGAATATACTTTTTGGGTATTCATTGTTTGACCTATTTGGGGGTCGATTTGAATTTTACAGTTTTGGGAATTTTCAATACCATAAACCCATTTGGGATTTTCTAGTCAATCATGGAATGAGTAAGATTACATTTAAATCTTTGGGATTGTATTCTTAGATTCATCAAATGGTTTTTAGTTTACACCGCTTGTATTAAAAAGGTAAACTATGGTTGTTCATTTAATGGGTTACTCTTCTCTTTTGTGTATGGTTCCCGAACAAGCTATTATCATCTTAGCTAATAGAATTCATAGGTGAATCTAGGATTTTATTTTGTAATGGATATGACTTTTTTAAAGGTTAGCGATTTTCTCTATAACGGTATAAAGAGAAGTAATTTTCTATGTGGTCTATTTTATGTTTACCCCTCCCTTTGGTGGAAAGATTAAAACTTGTTCATAAAGTATGAACTTTCTTGTGATAGGAAGTTGTAGGGTTTTGATTTGATTAAGGTAAATATATTTACCTTAATAATCATGAACCGATACATGTTTTTGTTTGGGGATATTGGACTTACCTTTTTGGATATGAATCCTTCCTTTGTATGGATACGGCATCATATTATTTTATGTTCTACTTACGAGGAGCTCTTAGAGATCTCATGTGAATGACTTTTTTGTTTTTCTTCCACTTGGTAATGTTTTATGAGTATGTGGAAAATGTGGTATTCATTTTGACTAATTGTTATCAATGGTTGAATTTGGGACATTTGAGAAGGTTAAGGTAAATGATACTTACCTTAATGTAGTCAAATATTCATTATTACTCATTAATTATATGGTTAAATTTCTTGGTCAAAGGGTTATCGAATGATCTGTGATTGTTAGATAAAGTATTTATGAGGCTAAAGCACTTGAATACATTGAAACATACTTCTTCCCAGCCTTTGACCACATCATTAAAATGAATTGGTGAAATAAGATTGAAATACACTATGTTGAATGGTTATTATATAATTTTGGAAAAATATGGATTCCCCTTAATTAAGATAACACCTAACTTAGGGAAAGGTATTAACTTATCTTAATAAGTATATGATTATTGCTTAATGTATGTAGTGTGGAATATGTGCATAAATTAATATCGACTTATTCTTAGCAAGGAATGTCTCATTAGATAATAAGGATGTTATTGTTTTAGTGTAGTGTTAATTTTTGTCTCCTTTGAATCAGACATTAAGGCATTGGAATAGAATGCAGTGAACAGATTATTTAGGATGTAAAGAAAATTATCTTAAGTATATGCTAATTTTATATTGTGTTCTATTATGTTATTATATGAATTTAATATTGCAGCATTTCATTATTCAAATATTAAATGGCATAAAGCTGGTAAGAGGAAAAGAGGACTTTTCATGCCGGTTTAATCGAACCGACCTCTTCTAACATTTTTCAGATGGTGTATCTTAAATTTTCTTGGTGGATGTTGTAAAAGATGTTTTCTATTTCTATTTGTTTGATTAATGTTGCAATGTATTTATAAATTTTAATACAAATGAGAGAAGTATCGTTGTTTTTTTTTTTTATTTAACAAAAGGCTAAAGCGGCCTAATCCGAATTGTAACTATATTGAGAAGGAAATAAATTAGTTGAAACTATTATTTAAATATGTCTTATTATGGATCAAACTTATTGAAAAAGGGTTACTCTAATTATTTAATTGAATGCTATAGGAATTTATGTGGTTTAAAATGTTATATTATTAAATGATTGACTATAATATATTAAATAAATAGTATATGGTTAAGTTGGACTTAAATATTAATGGATTAAGTACATTATGTATTATTGTTCAATCATTATGGATATTATACCTAATAATTATTATCCTTGTCATGATACTTTACTAGTGTAAATAAACAAATTTAGGATATGGATTTGATGCAATAAGCTAAAAGAAATTTACATTCAGAATGTAAGATGAATGTAAGAGTATAAATTTAATTTGTATTTGTAAATTACATGAATATAACAACATGTTTAACTATACCTTAAATTTATTGAACACTTATTAATCACATGCATAATGATTATTTGTAAAGTAAGGAAACCTATTATCACATCAATGTGAAAGGGATCATCATGAAAATGATATCTCGTTGCGGTAACTTGATCATTAATAATGATGCATAATAAATTAAGTGCACCTAAGGAAAAAACTTATTAATGACGTACTTAGTGTTGATAGATAACATAAGATCTATCTTATAAATCTAGAGCTCTAACATTGGCTATATGATACGAACAAGATGTTGTCTTTTAAGAGCAATGACATGAAATCACATGGATTAAGTATCATTCATCATATGTATAAAGCACGATGGTATGGAATGAGGTATGTAGGTATTTTTAGATCACTGGGATAGGGTACAGATGTATTTATCTATCTTAATAAATTAAATCAACCTAATAAATAGGAATGGACATTAGTGAATGCTTACATTGTTAACTATGAACATAATAACTTAAGAAATGGAAAATAATCCATATAACTAAATTAGGTGAAGGCAAGTTCCTAATGACGAATGTGCCATCATGGAACCGAGCATGGAAAACATGTCTCTGAAACTTTGATCAAAGTAGTGTAAGTTGTTGATTACATTGTCCCGATTCACCAAGATCTAATGTGTAGGATATCGGATGGGATTCAAATGACTGAGTTCGGTATGCACTTAGAAAATATCACTTGATTATCAATGCTTGTAAAATAAAACCAATATTCTAACTTGTATACACACTTGTAATGTAACATCTTTGGCAAACCGATAGCTTTCTCCTCCTTACACTGCAAGCGTTGATATGTGATTTTTCCTCGAGAAGGTGTATTCTTTTGACTATTAGGAATCATTCTTACAAATGGATAAATTATTGTCCTTCATGGATTCATTTTTCTATGTTGTTGTTATTTGAAGTAAAATTATTCTTCCTTGGGCTTTGTAAAAGTTGTGAACCAGGAATTTCTATTTGCATACTTATTTTTAATAACAAAAAAACCTTGGATCAATTCCATTGATCCAAGGTATGCTTCAGTTTCTTACCTATTCAGTTTGTTAAGTCGACATTCTAGAATGGAAGGTATTAAGAGGAATAAGCCTTTGTAAGTTTACAATTTTTCGGACCCTTCTTTTGAGGTCCTTGTTTTACATTTTCTGTGAAATACAAAATTGGATCTTCTAGTCAATTTCTTATGACCTGGTTGGTGTAAGAAGGAAAAAGACTTACTTCAAGACTATTAAGGTAAAACCTTAGTCCTAGACTGTTAGGATCTATCCTAACTAGATTCTAACCTAAGGTAAACTAGACCTACCTTAGATCTATTTCTAACTATGCATGTTGCATCCTAATCTAGGTTGTATGTTTTACAAGTGAGGGATTTGGAAATAACCTAAGGTAATGAGAGGTCAATCCCTAACCTATTACCTAATACTAAACTACTATGGGGTATGGCTTATCCTATGATGGCAAACTTACCTAAGGTAATTTTAAATGACCTAAGGTAAATAACTTTTAACTAGCCTAAGGTCGGATCCTAAACTAATGTTTATCTAACCTAAACTAATGTAAGGTGAAAGGGGACCTAAGGGGTCACATGGAAAATGGGAGGTGGTGGTGATGGTTTCAATGGCATTAAAGAGATTTGATTTTTTGAATTTATGGGACATGGTACTGCCAGTTATGGTGGAGGCATGAAGTTTGATGGAATGCCTAGCTGGCATTATCACTAAAGATAGAGATGCATGCTTTAGTTAAGTTTGAGTTCGCCAATTTTAGATGGAAATGGCGTGGAGATATAGGTGGGAAAGTGGAATTTAATGGCATTAATGACCATTGGTTTTGGCAAGAAAACCACCTAGGAAACCATGCAAGCGGAATTCTTGGAGGTTGTTTGGTCTTTCATTCATTTCAATTTTTGCTCTACATGGAGATATCTGGTTCTTTGAACCAGCATGTTCTGTTTGCAATTTGTTTCTATTTTTGGCTCCTTTGGACTATTTTTGATCCAATGGAGGTATAAGAGGCATATGAGAAAGAATTTTTGGGTTGTTGAATTCGTTTGGAGAAGAAGGAATTGTGGAGGCTCGACTGAAATCTTCTTCAAATCAGTAGAAGCACTATCAGGCATGATAGGCTCTACCCATTAAGTTGTTCTACTTTTCTCTAATCATCTTCATTAAAAAAACTTTTCTCTTGTGATCAATGGGTTTTTACTTTATAAAGAATGCCTTGATTTCTTTCTTGAAACATCTCTGTATTTTTTCTAATAATGAGTCTTGTTAGACAATATGGATTATGGGTCATTTCCTATTTAAGTTAATAGGAATCATACCTTGATATTTGGTTGAGTTTGAATAATGTCGAACATATTTGAATCTTGCCTGTCTGCTAAAAGGGTTTATGGAAATATATGTTGTTGCTTTAAGTTTTGGAACTGGGTTTGTCTGTTATGGTTGTTAGAAGGTAAGAAAAGTGTCCTTCTCTATCACATCTTTGATTGGTTGAAGTATTGTTACTTCTATTGGAACTATATATATGGATGCTTGGTTCAATGTTGTGTGAATTTGAACTTGTATGGAAACAATAATGAGTAAGTAACTTCTTCTTAGAACTTTACTAAAGAAACTTTCACTGCTTTGAACTCTATACTTCGATGAAAGCTGAGTTGATAATGGGTGTTTGGATTTTCTATATTTGTGGATTCAAACTCGTGTGGAAACAAGAATGAATGATTTATTTATCCTCTTACCCTTTCAGTTAAAACTTAGTTGTTTGAATCTTGTTCCTTTATATGAAACTATGTGGTAATGGTTACTTGAATACTAAGATTTGAATTATCTTGTTTGAATATAATAATGTGTGAAATTTCCTTTTCTAAAATTTAAATGTTGTTGGTTTTTCTTAAATATTTGAAATACCAAACTAAAGGTTGGATAGATGAAGTCCTATTTTGTTTAAGGATATTTCGAGAGTTGGTTTGTCTTGAGTTGATATTTGAATTTATTCATGTAGCTCTGGTTGAGCTTGCTAGATGTCGATCTTACTGTCTTCTTCACTTTTGAGTTAGATGTTGATCGATTAAACTTATCGTTCTTGATCTGGGTAAACACTTAAGCTAACTTATTAGGGTAAAGTTGTTGAAACCTTACTATTGTGGTTTCATGAAGATTTAATGAATGTTTATGCAGATTTTGGTTGACATTTCATGATCTGGAACTAACCAATTGGTTCAGTATGAAGGGTTTTCTAGATACTTCAATTCTATGATCTCTGAGTATGTTGAAGGATTAGAATGTCTTGTCGACTTAGTAGATGCATATAGTTGAGCCTGTCCATAGAAATATAATGGAAGGAATTCTAATCATCTTTGTAGTTGATTTGTGCACCTGTAGCTAAGTCATGTCATTCTGTGTGTTGCATCTTCTTTGAAATCGAATTAGGATGGATCTTTCTCTATCCATTCAAAAGATGTTTTCTCTCACCTCTGTGAGGATGCAAGAGTGAGTCTTTCTTACCGATTGTTGCACTATCGTCCGGAAGGAATGAGTAGTCTATGGCTTCTTGACTGATACTTTATTGATTTGGAATGACTGTTGAAGGCTTGTTATTTTTCCTGTAGATGTTTAACAATTCTTGTTATTTCATCTCCTTCTTGATATGGATAATGTTCTACTGATACTATAATTGTGTAATGATGGGGAGCCTTATTTTGAGAACTGATTTGAATACTTCAGTCGTATACTCGGTTTAGCATCCTCTAGTGCATGATTTCTATTTTTAAAAGAGTTAAAGGATGTTGTGATTGGGTTTGTACCAGTCCTTTTATGACCTTATTTACTTGAGATAGAATGTTGGAATCCTCATCTAAACATGATTGATTGACTCCTTGCTCTTCTATTCTCTGAGGTAAAGTTTTCATCATTGTCTCTTTGGAAACTGTTGAGATTATGTGTTGCATTCTCCTTTCTGAGTTGTGAATTGATATTCGATTTAACCAAATTGGGAGGGAAGTTCTAACTTGTTTTCTCTCAGTTCGTCCTTCCCTCTTCTATATAAATCTTGTTATAAATTTAACAGGTTCAGTTGCATTACTTTCATGAATGCATTTGAGTATTCGTTGATACTTCTTACTTATTCACTTGACTTGTATTAAAGGAATCAATATTTGTAATAGTTGATTTATGTGAAATGCTATTTGTTGAGTGAATACTTTCCTAATTCTAATGTGTGGCCTAACTTGAGAACTTAGGCTATATCATGGACTTGAAATTAGGATATAGCATCTAAAATAGGAATTCTTATTTTATGTTGTTGATGATTCATCCTAAAGCCTTTCATGAAGCTGGAATTAGCTTGGTTGTAGATGCCTTTTATGAAATTTAGTAATATTGAGTTTGATAGTACTTGTTTCTTAGAGTAACTCTATTTTGGAAAAATAATGGAGTTAGTTTCTGTATTTCTAATTCAGATTGAATTATATAGGAAATAATTAGTAAGTACCTTTATTAAAAGGAGATAAGTAATTTGGTTGAAACATTACTTATATGATATAATGTTGTAGGGTGTAGATTATATCATGATCTTTTCTTAATGTTAATTCAGATTGTTTAATTGTTCTTCTTTTATGGTTGTTATTACTTATGATTTATTTATTTTCTTGGCCTTACTTATTTCATAAAAGTAGAGTTGGTTTTATGAAACAGTTAGTTGAAAGCACATCGTTTTAATGCTTAGTGCTTATCATGCTCAGTTCAATGAACTGACCCGTGCTAGCAATTTTTGCAGATGGACTTCATAAGTGATAAAGGAAGGAAATAACTTATATGATGTATTGGTTTCTTAAATTGGATCTTTTATAGAGAAATCTGATTCATTATTGAAATGTATTGAAAGAAGAAAAGTTGTATTCTTTAATGATCTTGATGTTGTTTGACATGGAATATGTCTAAAATGTATGGTCCTATAAAATATGTATTTTACCATGATGAATTGAAGAAGATTGAGAGTTACTCATACTTGATATGTCATTTTCCTTGAGTGAATTATATGAAGGAAAATTGGTAATCTTATTTACATTGTTATCATTCTTATCTGAATGGATCCTTATTTCGGTTGTAACTAAATAGGTTGGATGTATGGGAATTAGTTACAATATCCCTTATTTGAATGCAACTTATTAAGTTGGCATGCATCGATGTTCTTTTATCTAATCATGCATGGTTTATTGAAAATATGATAATAGAAGTATAACTTAACTACCATGACTCGTGTAATGGAAAAGGTTATAATGAACCCTATCACTTAACTAGAAAAAGGAAGGTTCACTCCCTCTGGAGTAATACCTTGATAGGTTTCAAAACAAATGTTTGGTATATGAGATCGTAATCAATTAGACTTCATCTCTATGAAGTCTACTTTAATGGAACCTATTTTGGATCTAACCAGGCTATGAATGGTTAAGTTATATTAAGTAAATCTTATGATGGATGTTGTTTCTGTTTTCATTAACTATACGTTAAGAAAAAGTTAATGAACATAAAAGTAATCATAAGTTTATGAGTTCTATATTACATTAACAACTCAATTAAGGATGAAAAACTTAAGGGTTGTTGGAATTAGGGTTAAGTAGGGTTGTTATAATTTGAATCTTAATTAAGAAATAAATGGTGTAAATGACCTCTTCTCGAGGTGTGTACATCAAGATGGGTAGTTTTGTCGGATGTTGGCACATGCCAACTACAAGACTGTACCTTCATGAAGACTAGGGTCTTCATGAGGATACAATGTTGCAGTTGACATGTTGCAACACCCCTCAACGCATTGGTTCATCTAGATCTACACAAATCGGACTTGAACTTAGTTTCTCTCTAGGTCAGATTAGGGATATGATTTAGCATAGGAAGTGACTCACAATGACTTAGGGTAACTAGGCACATCCAATTGACTTAGGTCAATTGAGTATGTCTATATACCCTAGGTCATCGTGAGTGGTTCCCTATACCAAATTATATCACTAACCTGGGTTAGGGTCAAACCTTGAACAAGTGAACTAACAGAGTCAGTGAAGACCATTCTAGATAACAAATGAGTGGGGTGAAGGACGTATTTTGTTAGATGAGTATGTCATCTAGGAATAGTAACATGAATAGTATGTTGGAAATATTTGGCCAAAGTATCGCAAGTTGCTGGTTGTGTTGTCCTATGTCACCTAGTTTAAGAAATGGGATTTCAGATGAATATTGGTAACAAATATTCAGATAGGTTTCTTATACATAACACTCAATACCCATAACAGGGTAATAGAACCAAGTATACTTAGTATACACTTAGTATTCAATACCTTAAGTTAACATGAGAGATCAATTAGAAACCAAGTCATGAAATGAGAGATCAGTAGTTCACCGAGTCATTTACTGGTTGCATATGGTTATCTCATTATGAGATTGATTGGCATGGAATGTGTGTTCTAAATTATGATTATTTAGAACAGATAAAATTATGTATAAAAAAATTCCCTTGTTTCTAAAGTCTTAAAATGGGAATGTTACACGTAAAGAGTAATCTATGAGGATCGATTATCAACCGAATCATGTAGCTAAACATGGTTTATGACTATTATCGGATGGAATCAATTTCATATTTATATTATATTTAACTAATGGGTATTTAAATTAGTGAAGCATGAAGTTAATGTAAAAAAATCATAGTTGAGATGCATGATAAAGAGGTGTTACATTTTTGTATAAGAGTTGAAGGTTACAGATCTTGGACCTATTAAGTCGATATGCATAATTTGTTAACTAAAAACAATGAATAATGAAGGATGAACCATGGAGAACGAACCAAATAAAACTATGTTTTAGGTTCGAGAGATAAATAAGTTAGAAAATACTCTAACATTCCTTCACGACACGACACACTAAACTAGAAAGATGTTGGGAATAACCGGTTAAGTGTGAGCATGATCAGCCAAGGTAATCAACTTGAACTCGATTGATAACAATCGATAGAGGGTTCTCTATTGTTGAACTGGCATGATGAAATATTTTGGAACTTAAATCTAACATGAAATAAAAACCCACAAAGGGGGGATGAAGTAGAGAGGAGAGGACTATCTTTGTAGTAGTAGTGATTTGAAAATCCAATCGGGATAGAATGATATTTACAATAAAATTCTGACTCAAAAGATAAAATTGTACAAAACCATTAGCTCTTCTCCACCTACAACTTTAGGAAAAGTGGGTAAAGCGATGTGGCGAAAAATTTAGACTATCAAAATGAGTTCAACAAAAAATACTTGCTACGATTTCCAAAGACGTGAGAACAATGTTGCGGTGACTAATAAGCTAATATGAAGGAATATTTTTTCCTAACGTGACATCGGTAGGCTAAGTAGAACTTCTGTTGATTTTTTAAATTTTATAGTAGTACAGTTGAGCTCTTGGTATCTAGTGATTAGATTAAACAAAATCAAATCTAATTTATCCTTTGCATATGAAGAAAAATTACAACTCTACAAATTTCAATGCAACACCGATATTAACTTTGTCAGTCCTCATCACAGAATTTGGAGTTAATGAGTTATTAAAGGACTTAAGACATAGTGATTAAATTTGGTTCTTATGACATAAATCAATGTTTTTGTTAATATGGAAGATACCCAATACCTAGAAGCATGTGAAACAACAAACCTAAAAGGAAAAGAGAGGAACAATTTGGATGATTTAAGTAATCATTGACCTTATATTAATGATGAATATATCTGAAAGGTAAAACCAATGGATGTATTTGGATAAAACCATTCGAAAAGGGATATCACGGGGGCAATTTGGAGTTGGGATGTAAATATTTCTAGGTTTCGGATAGGTCCTTCGAATACCCAATAAAAGATATTATTTGATATTAATTATATACTTCATGTTATGTGAGAAGATTATGGATGATAATATATATATGCTTATTTGGAGTTCCAAATTAGAACGGAAGATCTATCTATGATCTATTGTTTTTTAGCCTTATATGGCATAGAATTTATTGATAAGATCTAGGAATCAATCATATGACTTTATGAACTAATATTGTTCATAACAATATCAACACCTATTTGAAATAAAACCATGAATGATATTCATATATGGAAAAATTTTATATAAAAGAGAGTACCATTAAGAAATGGAAGGTAATTAAGATCACCTAACAGGAGAAAGGTGACTTAACGAATATAAAATCCCTTTAGGATTTGAAAGTAGTTATCTATAAATTTTTGGATTGGGTAATAAATTATATTGAAGATATTTTAAGAGATCATTGTTATTTGGAAATTTATTTCAAAACTACATTGATTTCAATATAGTAAGGATGTTTGATCCTTCGAAATGCAATAAGGAATTATTTGATTCTTATATGAATGCATCCTTTACGGGATGTTACTAATTAAGTTTTACTTAGTTATAGTAGGTTGAATGACTATAGCTATTGGAGGTAAATATCACCTCATGGTGTTTTTATCATTTCTTTACAAAAATTATTGTGCGCATTACAAAGAAAATTAGGAATTACAGGGTAAAGTTTGAAAAGGCAAGTGTAAGAATGAAACAACACAGTTTGGGAAGATAAGGTGAGGATGAAAATAGATTTTTCCTTCTTTTTTTTATGTGATATATAACTTATTTTTTACTATGTGTTATATATATTAAATAATATTGCATGTTATAATTAGCTTCATGACAAAATTATGTCATGTTTCGATTGTAATGTGACATTTTTTTCTTATTAAAAGGCTGCTAGAGCCTATAAATTTGAATTAAGATAGACCGGAAACTAGAAAAATTGTGAGTTTTGGATGAAAGTAAGGATTGTTCTCCTTAGCTATTGGATATAACTCTATGAATGATTAATTTTATTTTGATTAATGGGTAAAAATCATTGGTATGATGATTCATTAAGGGGGAAGTATGTCACACCCCGCAAATTTAGTTTGTGTTTACGAAAGGATAATTCGTTAATGGGGGATTTCAGTGCTTGATGTTTTGTGAAATTTCTTTAGCTTGTATAAACTTGTTCTAAATTTGATCTTTGACCGATTGTGTCAATTTACATGTGCATGGTCCTTATCATAACCTTTGCTGAGATTTGTGATCGTAATTGATTGTATTAAAGGATATTGGAAAGTAATGGACTTTTCATAAATGATTTCGAACATACTTACATATCATTGTTATGTTGAGCCTATCCTATGTATGATAGAACTAAGTTAATGTGTTGAATTGTTTCTGGTTACAGGTATTAGAGATATTTAAATTATGATAAATGGATACTTGATGGTAACAATATTACTTCTAATTACAATAATTGAAAGATGACTAACCTGTCTTCATGATTGGGTTTGACAATGAGTCGAGACATTACTACATGAAGAAATCTTCCTTTCGGAGCAGAAATGGTTATTTATTATTTACTCTACTTTACGATTTTAAATAACCTCAAAGTTATTATATAGGTTATTACCCATTTTTAAAAACCATTTACATTGGTCTTACTTATATGGATGACAAAAAAATTTGAATATAGTCGAATGGTAATGTTGTTGACCTAGAAGTGGTTGACTAATGACCTAGTCATAGTTATCATGTTGTGAATGATATTATGATTGGACTATGTTTTGATGGAAGCTCACATTGGGCTTAGGCAATAATGTTAAGGTTATTATATGTTTTATCTAACATGTTTGACTAAGGTTTGATCATGTGAATAACGCTATGTTATGAGATAACTTAGCAGGATAATATATGATCACCATAAAACCCAACTTACTAAAGTGGGGATGGGTATCTGAGCCATAATGCAATAAGTTTAAATTAATAGGTATGGTGGTCACCATCCCCTATGTACCTAATACCAATTGGCATGCATTTATGGCATTTAGAAGCCACCACCCATATAATTGGAGAATGGATAAGATAAGAGGTATTTTTTTCTTGTGGTTAAATGGATGGTATGTATCCATTTTGTAAGTTTAAAAAAAAGTATTTGCTAAATTTAAATATAAAAGAGATAGTCGGTTAAAATGGAGGGAACTTCACTCTCCTACATTAAAGGAAATTAATAAGGTTATGAATATCTAAAATTTCTTAATGATACTAGGGAAAAACAAGGAGTGGTTTTGGGGTATGGATGTTTAGGTTTTACTTTGATGGTTTCTAATTAACTAAAATTAAACTAAACTTTGAAAGTATAGTCACTAGTTAATCTAAATAGGACTAAAATGTTGTATAAATGAAACTTAAATAATATGGAACAATTGTAATTATTTATTCTAAGTGAAATAAACCCTAAGTATACCAAATAAGGAAAGGAAATGGTTTATCGATTTAAAGAGACGCGCGCGAGTTGTCGCAGGTATGGAAATAAAATTTGTAAGTGTAGATGATCACTCGGAAGTCTTGCAACGACCAGATCTGGAATATCTGAACTAACTAGGTGCCTTGGAAATTATAGGGGCACCCTGGGTGCACCGGTCTGCAGATTAGGCACCCTAGTCTCTGTAAATGCTCAGAATATGAATTTTGTATGGTCATAGGATGATCCCCTACTATGTTTGTCTATTGCACTAGATTTTTGTCTTTACTTGCCTGAATGTGGTGAATAATCAAATGATGACCTGCAATACAAAAGAAGTATTAAACCCTAGGAAAAATAAAGATGCAGAATAAATGGGTTGGACTAACCTCAACTGTTAAACTAGTGGTCTTATCACTAAGCGTTGCACTACATTTCAGACCCATTTGTAGTTTTGTTGCATGTGTGCATGTCGTGCCCTAGGTGCTCTTGTGCCAGATAGCACTTTGTGAAGTAGCGAGCAATAATAACTATAGAAAATGTAATAGCATGTGTGCATGGAATAGAATAGAATCCCTCCCCTATGTTGTGTGTGTTGATGCAGATCTATTATCCTTAATGCATGGCACTATGTGGATGCAAGTAATGCAATGGATGTAGATCTAGATGGAGTGATAGCAGTATGTGATGTTATGACCTTCATTATGGTCTTGTAACTTTATATTTATAGGTTTCTCAAGCTTAATTTTGTAATTAACCCTGACATGGCCGATTGAGAAAAGGATAAGGATGAAAAATGGCTAGAAAGGCCCCAAAAAGGAGGAAAAGATAAAAATATACTTGAGGTGCCCAAGGGGGACCAAGTTGCCCTTGGGCGTCTAGTACAAGCTTGAGCGTCCCGATTTTGGGCTAGAATGATGAGAAAATTGCGAAACAAGTGGATAAGTATAGAAAAATATGTGGGAATGATGAAATAAAATATAAGAAAAAGATGGCCAAAAGGTGGGATTAATTAGTACTTTATTCACTTGAGAACCTTCTAAATAGTAGTATAAGACTGGGCTAAATAATGCCTAAAGTGCATGATTTTGTGTCTACATTTTTCCCCACTTTATGTTGGTGAGAGGAAAGTTCGATGACATAAAGTAGATAGAGATGCATACTTGATATCCATGTAGAGTGTAGAAGAAGATGTGTTGATGGAATAGACTCAAGCGTGGAATGACAAAAAGAAAAATGTGGAGGAGCATGGATTCTAAAGATGAAAAATGTGCATAAAAAGTGATGAGAGTGAACCTAGGGTGGAACAGCGTGTGTGGCTACTTGTTGTGTGTAGTGTACCTACATGGTTAGTAAAGGCAAGTGCCTGTAGTGGTGTGTTATCATTGTCATTATCGTTGTTGTTTTTATTGCCCCCAATTTGATTGCTTGTTTCTCATACGACTAGACCTACAAGGAGAAAATGATCAAGTAGTCAAATATGTATGTATGTAAAAATGTTGTGTAAAATACGCATGTATATAGAAATGTGTAAAGTATGTAAATGTAAAATACATTGAAATAAAAGTGTAAATGGAACATGTGCACCTTATCCATGTTGAGAGAAAGGGTGTAGAAGGATACCATGTACCATCACAAGTTTTTGGGTGATCTCACACCAACTTGGCTAAAGAAGTATAGGAAGGAAATTCTATGTGTCCTCCAAACTTTAACCGCTTCTGCTGAAATGTGTGAAGATATCTCTGTATTGTCCTAGATTTTGGGTGATCGCGCCACTTTGGAAGAAGTAGTGTAGAGATGCACACCTTTGTAACCCCTAAGCTGTAACTACTCTGTAGAATTGTTGGACACCATGTCACGTAGAGGCCACTATGTATGCATTTTGTAGAATCGTTTGAAATCACTTGTTGTGTGTGAACCGGTGTAAATACATTGTGCTAGTAGAAAACCTTCAATTATTCCCCCTCTTTGGGGGCATGCAATGTCGATGAAAGGAAAATGTGTCCCCAAAATAGCACCAACTACACTCGGCCTATAGAACTCTACCTGCAAGGGGAAAGGGAAACACTTCGTAGATACCAAGGCATGCACAAAAGGGGGTGGCTAGTGAAAACAAATGTTAGTCTTAAATCACATGCATGCAGGAGACAAGTGTAAAATATGAAAAAAATGTAATAACTACGTCAAAATTGAATATTCCAGAATATAACTATTTAGAACACCATCAAATCAAGTATCCACCACGTGAGTCAAGATCAGATCAGCATCATAAAGGGCTTGAAATTATTCCTGTGTCTAGACAAGTGTGCAATACCTCTAATTCTTTGAGATGTATAGGCAGTAAGCCACTTGTATAATTCTACTGGAAAGATAGCAAAAAATCTCTCATATAAGTTGTCATACAGATCATGTTCTACCCAAGTGCATGCGTTAAACTCAAATCCACTATTGAACCGCCATGCATATTCTTCCTCCAGATTGTGTATCCATTCCTCAATACTTACTAGAGTTAACTGGTATGTCTTCATCGTGAACCATCTTGAAAACAACTTAAAAAGAGGTCCCAGAAATGGAACCAATGATGCAACCTAGAATTTACCAGATAACACCCTAGTCACACTTTGGCACATCACTCAGCCTTGACTAAGCACTCACCCAAAGCACGCAAAGGTACCAGATCCCTCTTTAGGGTTGTTGTAGTAGGATGTTAGCATGATGAAGGAATAAACATATAGATTCATAATCATTCCATCATTCTATAATGCATGCTACCCGTAGATTTATGAAAGAACAAGCTTAAACATTAATCATGATTGAATCAATAACATGCACTACTCAATTACACACAAAATTACACTTAGATTTAGTTAATATCTTCCATATTTATTAAATACGAAGCTCTTTACTGATATTATCAATCTATAACAATGCGCGTATGCATCTAATACTGATAATTCGAGACATATGCATATATTCTCTCACTACACACACACACACACACACACACACACACACTTATCACACTCTCTTTTTTTTCTCCACTATGTACCTAACATCATATATATAGGGTGGGGAATTTCCCTTCACCGCTTATCTATTCTATAAATAGGCTACATGTCATTGATAGGAACACGTCGTTTACAAGGAGACACACATGCAAGTGTGTTATCTATAGTCCTCTTACGATTAATCGAAGTTTCAATTCTATTCTCGGCTCATCTCCATGCAAAACACTTCGATCCACTTCTCCAAAGATATAAAATGCATTGTGTGCACGTCTACTGCATCGTTGGTGTGTTCTACACGCCTTCTTCTAAAAATAGGTCTTCATGCTCAAAATCAGCTAAGTCCTAAAAGTTGAACTTTCCTTCCACGTGAGGGTTCTTCCTTTCCTTCCGTGCCCTTGGTTCCAGGCCTTTTTCCCACGAGACTCCTTGTGTGATCTTTGAAAAGTATTATTCGATCAACATTACCCCACACTAATCTCATTGTCATCCCAATAATGTGTATCTCCAAAAAATCAAGTAAAGAATAGAAGAATGGAAAGAACAAGAATGAAATAATGTAAAGAATTATTGTGAGGTTATGAGGTAGCCTCCTTTGTATTGTTTTACAAGATATCGGCTCTAGATACTCCTCTTTTATTTTGGCCTCCAAAACCTACCATTCGGTGAGTGTCTGCTCTGCATTTTCACGGGATGTCCACAGTGATGGATTCCAACTCATCCCTCGCATGATATCTCCTTTCTCATTCTGCAGAACTAACACAACACCGGACATTGATGTCATTCTCCCTTCTAAAATATCCATCTTTTGAGAAATTAGCTTCCTAATCTCTTCTAGTCAAGTCTTGTGTGGCTCTTGTGTTGCTTTCGGGGCCTCGCGCTTTTTTAACCATTGACAATATTTTTGTGTGGCCCAATGTCTCATCCTTCATCACTTTTTGGACCTCATTGTTCTCTTCTAGGGTCCTTATACTTATAAGTGCCTCCGGATTTGTGCATATGTTAGAAGCCTAGTTCACTTTCTTAAATACTTCCTATAATGCCTACAACATCCCTTCATAAGATGTAATCTTTCGCATCACTGATTCCTTCTCTCATTCGGAATCTTTCTCTAAGCTTTCGGCACTTTCATGCATCTTGGTTCATCTTCAAGTACCAAGTCCACCAACTTTCCCACATAGTGTATCGCTGAAGGAAATGTTTGTGGTACCTTGCCTTCAAGTGTGGCCTTTCTTTAATGACACTATCCCCAATCTCCTCTACGATGCTAATAAATGCATCATTCTTCTTTGCATGAATTCCCTCTCCTTCATTATGTGTGATATCTCTACATCTTTTGTCTTGACTCCTCGCGTAGTGCTCTAATCATGGCAGCTTTGTCCATGTTTCTTCTAGCCACCTCATCGAAACCTTCACCAATGCATTGTTGACCTACTCATCTGACATGACAGTAGGATTTATAGTCATGTGTCTAGATTGGGATGCCTTCTTCATCATCTTGGAATGAATGACTCTTTGCACACATCAAAGTTAGGCTCATCCCTCTCTTGTGGCTGAGGTGGTGTAATGGCGCGCTCGGCTTCACCCTTATTTATAAGATCTCCTACCTCCATGCTCTAAACCACCACTATCTTCGCGCTCCTCCTCCTCATCCTCCGCTTCAATTGGCTCTGTGGGCTTAGGTGCTTTGGGATATTCTCCATTGTATTCCTCCCCTTTGGTTGTGCTTTAGAAGTGCGAACTCACCTTCCACATATTTTTTATTCTCCATCTTTGGCTTCAACTGGAGATACACCAATGATGCCCCCACATCTGCTATAGCCAGACTTATTGGCTTAATATTTAGCACCTCCGAAATGATCCTCTCTATATGATCACTTCTCTAGGATACATATACTTCTTCCTCAATGTATGGTAATCACATTCTACCTTATCTTCATTGAATACTAGTCATTTGCGCATGTCTATAAATCTATGAACAAATGCTTGGAAAAACCTTGCAGGTGAATGCGTAAGCCAATTTACACCAAGGGATCCAGGACTCCATCTTTCATTAGGAAGTGCATGATGCAAAAATGATGATATCCAGTGGCCGAACTTGTTTCCCTAACACTCTTGGTAGGTCCTTTGGGATGTACCACTCTTCTCAAAATGCCACGCGGAGCTGTCATGTCATACCATTTCTCCACCCTTTGCTTTACGTCATCTGTTATGGCCCCCTTGCATAGATACTTGTTGAATATTTCAGGTGGGTGACTTGTTCTTCATGGGGTAATCCCATAATTTTTCCTTTGGTTAAATGCAGTACTCCAATCTCCATGACGACCAGTGATAGTAGAACATCCCCAAAGTTGATCTTCCCCCTATGCATGCTTCTTCGACTATTTTCTCTGCAATATAGCCTGTAATGTTGTAGATTTTCCCTTCTGACATCTTACGTGCCACATGTAACCACATAGTATTTACCTGTGACCACCGCTCTTGATCATTCAACTTGGTAACAAGGTGTGTTGCAACTTACTGGCCGGATAGTTCTTCAATTTTTCTATGTCCATTCCACGTGGACCCTTCAGGTACCCCAACTCCTATCTGGTCTTTAAAATCATGGATTTATCTGTGAGATCACCTTTTATATCCTCTCATGTGGCCTTGAATCCATTAATCGATGAGACAAGCGCGAGATGAGATTCTAACTCTACATCTTGCAAAGTAGAAGAATTCTGGTGCACCCTTCTCATGATCCACTTGATACAAGGGCTCATACTTCTCAAAATATGGAATCTCATATAGTTTGTAGACCTCAATTCTCTTCGAGGAGCTTCTCACCTACATCAACATACACCAGCATATCGGGCCGTCATGTGCTTGTTTCTCTAGCGGGGAGTAAGGAATCAAGATCCTTCTTGTTCTCTAAAGTCTGTGATTGTATTCACTTAATTTTATATTTCTAATGGTGAATCCCATTCGTGATCGATGATGACTCCTTCTAGATATTACATCTCTGAAAAATGGATTTCGGGTGCCATCTCTTCCTCCTCGATGACCACCTTCTTCTTTCCTTTTACTATTGTTGCAGATGCCTTCTTAGGTGCCATTTTTACCTTGCAATTGTCTCCGCTTTAACTCTACAACTTTGTGAATCAAACCCTAGCTTGATTCAATCGTGCCCTAGGTGGAAATTTCATAACCTAACCCTTTTCTGTCTCCCTACTTCACTCAAACCCTTCACCACCAAGGACACAAGCTTCTTGTCACACAGATCTGGTTGTCATGCTTGGTTTCACACCCTTCACACCTTAACTCAATCACTCGGCTCTTCGCACTTGGCTCTTTCTTTAAATACTCTTAGTTACAACGGTAAAAATGAATCTGCATCCCATCCTTATATAAATTTTTCAAATTTTGATGCATTTATTGCTCCTTCACCTACCAAATATCCCCTCATTCATTGACCAAATTTGTTCGTTCTGTAAGATGGGCTTGTTTACCAAGTACTTTAATGCCATGTGATCTATATAAAACACAAATGGTGTTTCTAACAAGTAATTTTGAAACTTGTGCAAGGCATAGATCATTCAAAAAGCTTCACGCTCTATAGTTATATAATTATGTTCTTCAGAGTTAGCTTTCTACTAGCAAAACAAAGTTAGATGATCTACAATACCTTCACGAGTTAAGTTAACACAAGACCAATGGCCATGCCAAGCATCCACATGCATGTGAAATGGTTTATCCCATGAGGGAAAACACGAGAATGGGCATGGTAGTAAGTTTCTCTTTTAATATCTCAAATACACACTGCATTGCGGTTCTCCTAATAAAATGTACCTTTCACCTTCAATAACTCTTCCAAGGGTAGAAAAAATCTAGCATACCCTTTGATGAATTTTCTATAAAATCTGTATGACCTAAAAATGTGTGCACCCCAATTTCACCTGGTAGGTGCTTCCGTGCCTAAAATGACTGCCTGAACCTTGGTTGGATCAACTAGCAAACCTTTCTTGTAGATTATATGTCCTAACAGTATCCCAAATGGCGTAGCAAATATACACTTCTTGATGTTCAAAGAGATACTCAATTGTTTGCATCCTTCAAACATTAAGCGTAGATTGTCATAATGATCTTTCACAAGCCCATATACTGTCTAATCATCTAGGTAGACCTGTAAGAAGTTGTGAATAAAATATTTGAATGCCTGAACAACTATGTGCGAGAATACAACAGTGCATTTTTCAATCCAAAAGGCATCACAGTATAGGAAAAACTGCCCCATTCAGTAGTAAATGTTGTCTTTTCTTGATCTTCCTGAGAAATCCTAACCTGATGATACCCGAAAAACCCATCTATGAAAGAATATATTTCGTGCCCTACAACTCCTTCTAGTATTTCCTCAGTGAATGGCGTAGGGAATGGATCTGTGACACATGCAGCATTCAGCTCCCTATAGTCCACACATATTCTAATTCGTCCATCCTTCTTGATATTGATCACCATTGGGCTAACCCATTCTAACTCATCAAGGGGCTTGATAATTCCATATTTCAACATTTTATCAATCTCTTCTTTTACCTTTTCGCACAAATTAGGATTCATTCATGTAAGGTATCTTTCTAACTAGCCATGCACCATCCTTAAGTTTTATCTTCATTTCCCCAAGTGATTCATGCATGCCTTTAAGTTCATGATACCCTTGAGGGAATAATTCCTAATAATCCCTAAGTAACTCAATGATCTTTTCTACCTCCAAGTCTGACCAGTAGTCTCTAATTATGTCCTCCTTAGGCTCAGCCTCCAAACCTATATTCACCTTCTTTGTCTTCATGGGTTTGTGATAGGCACGTGTATCCTTGTCTGCATATTCCAAGACATTACGCACCCCTTTTGAATGTTCAATATCTAGGTTCTCAACTTCCTCATCATCCAGGATGTATACCATCTTTCATTTCTCTTTCTCAAGGTAAGTGAGTTCAAGTAGTATGGAGTCCATTTCTTCTTCCTTTTCAAAACATGCTCTAAACCCTGCCTCACCGAATGATTCCTGAATATGCTCTTATACTTTTGCACTATCTCCCATAGTTAAGCACTTGAAAAAATTTAATGCCTCTTCTACAGGAGGTTTAGTCAAGAAGTAGTCAAAGGTCTGGATCATTCCTGTAATTAAATCTTGTCGGTTTCGGTTTCTCGATGTATTTCGCATATACATACTTAGGAGCATACGCATCCTTATAGCGTAGAATAAAATATATGCACCTAGAATGAAGGTGGTAATGCTTCTGTCTTGTTTTCTAGAGTCTCTCACACCTTTGTTGAATGTGATGTTAAACGGGTTGATCTCCATGATAAGTGTAAATTTGCGTAGGTGCATTTTTTCTTACAAACCTAGTAGACAAAGAAACTCCAATCCCTTCCCATTTTATAATATTATCTCGATGGACTACCCACCAGTGCGCTACTATCCCATGTAGTGTATATACTAACATATCTCTTCTCTTAATTTGATCTGTCCATTATGTTTCCATGGCCTTCAAAAATGTAGTGAGATCTTCTTCTCCTATATACCAAGGTACGGTGTCGCCTATCCTTCGAACTGAATGAATTCCATTCTTTCACGTAACCACGCTTTTCACCTCGTGTCCTCTTTTCGATTCATATGTACCATGAGCCCAATTATTGCAAAACAATACTCATAGTATCACTAATAGAATGAGAATCCTCCCATTGTAGGATGCCTTCTTTTGATGGCCCATTGACCTCTGGATCCTAAATAGCACATACATAAACTTTGTTTAAGTCCTCCTCACTTAGAGGATCAACACGGTGTAGACTTCCCATCTATCAAAGGTATCACAACCCTTTCCTCCTTATTTTCAAATCTGATATACCCCTTATTGAATCTCAAGTCAAAGCATTATTCACATAACACCAAGGGCGTCCAAGCAAAGCTAGAAAATTTTCTACTTAAGTGCTAATACCTCAAAATTCCTAGTGAACTTGGCCCCTTGTATTGTTATAGATGCATCTTTCAAGACTCTTATGAGAGTGGCCTTAGTCCGATTTGTCATAAACAACACATTAGATGATGGCTACAATGGAGGCCTCCCCTTTTATACCCATGCATCTAATGTAAGTACATTTACTTCCACACCTGTATCAATCAATATGTTGCTCAATAGCCACCCATCCACAACAGCATTCAGAGTAATTTATTTGTCATAATCAATGCTATTAGGGGAAGATTTGCATGCGAAATCTATCATCCACTCTCAAGACTTACGCGTGGAGTTTTCTCTCTTAACCAATTTCCTAATAGTTGAATAATGTTCTCGTAGTGTAACATCTTGCACACCTCTCGTAGATCATCGATATCAATTTGGACTGTCTCCGATGCTTTATTTTACTCCTTTAGGTATTGTATCTCACTTTGAAGATTCCTTAGCACTTCCATGGTATCTGGTAAAATTCCTTCTAATGAGCGGGATGATCTCGGTATCTTGCATTCAAAACCTCCTCCTTAGTGATCGTAGGATTCTCAGTGCAATGCCTCTCTTACGCGCGTAGCTTCAACATGTGTATTAATCTTCAATTTCAATGCCTCGGTCCTTTTACAATCTTGGGCATCCATCGATCTTCTACCGCACGCTGGATTCTAACCATCCCGGTGCTTTTTTTTCTTGCTTATGTTGCTTACTTAGATGCTCATATAAATCTGGGCACTCTTCATAGCTATGGTTCTTTCCACATAAAGAACATGCAATATTCTGAGGACATTTACACCTATAGTGGTCAGGAGATCTGCACATATAACATGTTCCATGAGGGAACTCACCTCTTCCTCCACCATGGCCTTGTCCTCCATATCCACCATGATATCCATGTCCTCTTCCAACGACCTCCTTCAAAACACCCCTCATTCCTTTCATAGCATGTTTCATTATGATCCCAATCTTGGTGCTCATTCCTACCTTAAAATTATCTATTACACTTGTCTGCATGCACGTACCCAATATCTATAGCATCCTAGATCTGACCAATCAACGAAAATCCTCGGTATCATGGTTGTTGACTCGCAAATCTTGCAAAAGCAAGATACATTCTTCCTTATCACACACTTTGTAACAAAGGATAGTGACTAGCATCAAGATTTAAATGGAAAATCTCACGAGTCCAACAATAATGAGCATACGAGATCTGTGAGGGAAACTATCCTTGTGTGACCTTCCACTTCACAATCTGCCATACACCAAATTCTGAGCACGTTTCATGGGTTGAATTTGCTAATAACTTCTCTAACTTTGCTTTGTCATAGCTATAATTTGTGCCTCTAGAAATGGACTAATGCTAATTTTAATGCTCACAACTACCTTAGCACGTAAAGCTTCTTCCATTACTTTGCGTGGATCGGTGTATGTCTTATGTGACAGTGCCCTTCTAAAAGGTGTAATCAATCCTCCAATGAACCATTGTGTATGCTAGCTAGCGTGAATATCATAAGATAGCTTAGATATAAGTGTCTTAAAATTATCATCATACTCACATACACTCTAAATAGTGTCTTCAGCTTGATATCCTTGAGTGCATTTATACTCTTCTTCTCAAACTCGGGATATGGAACTCTTTCAAGAAAGCATCCCTCGGTCTTTGCATAATCCATGCAAGTTTGATCGGGGTCAAACTTCCTATACCAGCTATGTGCACACCCCTATAATTTAGTGGTGAATTAAATTTCCTTTCACTCAACAAATCATGATCCCTTTAGCATGCCACAATATTTCACACATATGCACATGTTCGGTAGCATCCTTTATACCTATATATTTTGGGAGATGAAGAGACATCTCCATATAGATATTTTTTGGTTCTGTGGACCTTGACCACCCGATCCAAAACCCCGTGTTCCCTCTGCCTCCCAGGAACCACCGAGATCAACTGGAACTAGAACCACCTATACCTCCCGATCCACCACCGTAGTCGAATAGGACCTATAGATGTACTCCCCTATGCTTTGATAGTAGTACTATACTTAACCCCTAAAGTCTGTGAGGTAGTTCCACTTCTAGAGGTGAATCCAACATTCTACACACTCACATTCTATGTGGATGATGTGCCTAAGAATGCTCCTCCATATAACATTGAAGTTGTATGTCCTGCCATTGATGTACTTGATCCCTGACTTACTCTTGCTCTCCTACTTCCCAAGTTAGCTTATTGGTTACTTATCATATTAGATACTAAAAAAATAAGTGCAAAGGCTAGGTCACCAGGTGGATTAAGATGTGAGCTTGTAGTCCGGGTAGTCTCTACTAGCTCACTACGTGAGGCCGAGAAGGGATCTCTATCATGCTTTCCAAAATGGGGGAGTTCCTGATGCTCTGGATCCATGTCTTCTATGTGAGCTTTAAATCCTTCACGAGCCATCTCTCTCCTAAATGCCATACTTTCTATAATGGAACATTTCTTCTCTATCTCCCTCTCACGTGCCTCATTATACTTAAGTTGCCTTTCCTCTCTTTTCTTTTATGCCACTAGGTTTACCATCTTAAACCAAACCTATTCCTACCCTCGCGCATGGTGAATTTTAGTTAGCCATCGTTTTACTTTCCCGAGTTCAAAGTTACTATCAAGATCTTGATCACCGGTGGAATACCTTGCAAATATGTTCCTCCTGAAACCTCAAAAATTGGAATTCACTATCTCCTGAAAGAGTACATCAAAATTGAATATTCCAGAATATAATTGTTTAGAACACCACAAAACCACGTATCCACCACACGAGTCCAGATTAGATCAACATCATAAAGGGCCTAAAATTATTCTTGTATCTAAATAAGTGCGCGATACCTCCAATTCCACTGAGATGCATAAGTAGTAAGCCACTCGTATAATTCTACTAGAAAGATAGCAAAAAGATCTCTCATATAAGATGTCATACAGATTTTGTTCTACCCAAGTGCATGTGTTAAACTCAAATCCACTCTTGAACCACTTGTGCATATTCTTCCTCCAAATCATGTATCCATTCCTCAATATTTTCTAGAATTAAGCTGCGTCGTTTCATCACGAACCATTCTAAAAACAACTAAAAAAAAGGTCCCGTAATGGAACTAATGATGCGGTCTAGAATTTACCAGATAACACCCTAGTCATGTTGGCACATCACTCGGCCTTGGAGTGCTCACCCAAAGCATGCAAAGGTACCAGTCCCTTTTTAGGATTGTTATAGCAAGATGTTAGCATGATGAAGGAATAAACATATAGATTCATAATTATTCCATCATTCTATAATGCATGCTACCCATAGATCTTTAAAATAATGATCTTAAATAGTAATCATGATTGAATCAATAACATGCACTACTCAATTACACATAGAATTACACTTAGATTCAGCCAATATCTTCCATCTTTATTAAATACAAAATCTCCTTACAGTATTATCAATCTATACCAATGTGCGTATGGATCTGATACAATAATTCAGACATATGCGTATATTCTTTGTTACACACACACACACACTTATCCCACTCTCTTTTTTTTTCCTCCAATATGTACCTAACATCATATATATATATATATATATATATATATATATATATATATATATAGGGTGGGGACTTTCCCTTCACCGCTTATCTATTCCAAAAATAGGTTGCATGCTATTGATAGCCACACGTCATTTACAAGCATAGCCACACATGCAAGTGTGCTATCTATAGTCCTCTTTACAGCTAATTGAAGTGTCAATTCTATTCTCATTTCATCTCCATACAAAATTCTTTGATCCACTTCTCCAAAGATAGACAATGTATGGCATGCATGTCTCTACATCGTTGGTGTGTTCCACACGCCATCTTCTAAAAATAGGTCTTCATGCTCAAAATCGGCTAAGTCCCGAAAGTGAACTTACCTTCCACGCATGGTTCCTTCTAGTCCTTCACCCTTGGTTCCAAGCCTTTTTCCCATGTTGACTCCTTGTGTCATCTTTGACAAGTATTCTTTGATCAACAAGTACTTTTGTTCATTTTTTCTAGTGCATTGTGATGAGTATGTATATATGGAATGGTGATGAAATGTGACATGTGGAGATATGTGTGTGAACCATGTAGCCAAGCATATACATCGACTTGTTGAATGGAGGAGTGATGATTTATCCCTAAGTGTATATCACTATAGAATGAGTGTATGGGGATGAGACGGATGGAAACATGTATGTGGACCATATAGCCTAAGTGTTTACCATGACTTGTTGAATTTATGAGTGATGATTTAACCCTAAGCATACATCACTATAAGATGAAAGGATGAATATGGGTGATGATTTATCCTAAATCATATGTCACTATAAGATGGATAAGAAGGGAGTGGTGATGTACCCTAAGGTGTATGCCACTACAAGGTGATAATGGGGGTGTTGATTTATCCTAAAGCTTATACCACTATAAGATGATAAGATGGGTGACAATTTAACCTAAGGTGTATATCACTAATGCTAGAAATGTCACATGAGGAAAATTTACATTGATTAATGTAAGGTCCATTTGATTGGTAAACCTCAACATTCGAGTATGGACCGAGGAACTAAAGTGTGTCATAGGGTGGTGAGTGCAGCATGTAGAAGACAACGTAGTATAAATGACCAAGGGATGAAGATGGTATGTAAATGCGTAGTGTGGTCAATTCAATGTAAGATATGTAGTGTGTATAGAATATGTAATGTGTGAGATGCAATAGTAATAGAAATGGAATATTTAAAGATGATAAGATGAAACTAGACCCATATGTAATGGAATCTAGTGTAGTATGTAGAATTCATATGATGAATAGATGTGTTATGTGACTCATGTAATGTAGAAATGTAGGGTGTGTAACTATGTAAGATGTGGTAATAGGTGTAGATAGAATATGGAGTGATAACATGTAAAGATAGACCCATATATAGAATGTAACCTAACGTAAATGTGGAATGTGAGGATGAAAATGGAAAACTAGACTCATATGTAATGATGACTAGTGTAGTATATGAAAAATATATGCTATGAAGATGTGTGATGTATAGGTGTAGGATGAATGATGTATATGATAGAATGTAAGTGTGTAGACCCTATAGTGTAGTGTGTGGGGTTCAGTGTAATGGTAATCCCTCAATAGTCTAGTGTGAACTGAAGCACAAGAGTGTGTCATCGGGTAATGAGGGTGTTATGATGTATGAGAGTGGTGACTAGGTAGTTATGTGAAGAGAAAGGGGTGAGGGAGCGTAAGTGTATGACATGATGGATTTCCCTCGATGATATCATGACTAAAAAATGTCGTCAAGAAGATCATCGTTTTCATGATCAAAACTAATGGAGTCCATTTATAAACTTGATAAGAAATAGAATGAGGAGGATCATAGATGGATGCAATGTGATAAAGGGTATAGGCATTCATCATGTATTCTTCATCCATAAAAGTGATTTGGTGGGAAGCCATGGGCACGCCAATGTGAAATTTTAGGAACATATATGGGAGAGGAATCATTAGTAATAGAGATAGTGCCGAAGGGCATGGGGAACAAAAGTGAAGAATGGAGTGGGTCAAGTGTACCTCTAATATAATCAAGCCAAGATTGTCCTAGTGTAAATGGTGAATCATGAGGGGTGTGTGCAACAAATACTATCAGATGAAAAACCCATAAGCCATAAGCCATTGTGGTATGGAAGTAGCTGTGATAGAGATGTGGTGAATGAAGGGGTGGTAAGATGTCATTAAGTGTCAAATCCAAACCTAGGTAAGCAATCACGTGTACATATAGTATTAGAACTAGCGAGATCGAGAGGGATATGTTCCCATAATGTCCTATTGATGTATAATGTGCATGTAAAGGGGGGTCATAAAACTATTTCTAATGGAGAATAAGATGAAATTACATCAACATTATTGACATATCCCTTATATAGGACCATAGCATTAGTGGATGGAGGTTTTTGAACCGGTATTCACCTAGGCCATCAACTACAAATGTTTCTTCAAAATAAGAATTTCCACGCCAAGAGGAGTAAAATCAAGTTGTCATAATGACTCATCAATGAGTTCTATAACATCAACCTCATTATGTGTGTCGACGTGGTGGAAACATTAGTATGTATGATGTCATTTTGGGTAGTGCTATCGAGGACATTAGTAGGTGGTGCGGGAGTGGGAGGGTAGCGAGTAGAGGTTGGTGGATGGAGCACCATCAGGACAAATATAGTGGGTGAAATGATAGCCAAGTGTGAGTAGATATAGTGGAGGAGTAATGTCAGGAGTAGTGGAGGTGGGTGCACTAGATTGACCAACATCATATTTATTGAGGTTAGCATAGGGATGTGTTTTGGCGGTGGAACAATCATAGAGGTGATGGGATCAATGTGATAATATTTGAATGGTTCTGGATCAACGGTGATAGTGTGTTCATAGCCATCATGGAGGAATTTGACACATTGGTGCATAGTGGATGGCATGGCTTGCATGGTGTGAATCCAAGTCGACCTAATAGGATATTGAATTGGAAAGAAGCATCGAGGATGTAGAATTTGGTGAGAACGGTTTTAGGTCCAACCCGAATATGGAGGGAAATAGTGCCTAGACATGTGCAAGTGGAAGAATCATAACCATGGATGAGGGTGGAGTTATGGGAGATGAGATTATCATCATACCTATCATTGTAAGATGAATGGGCATAAAGTTTAACTACATACCCATTATCAATGAGTAAATTCTTAATACAAGATAGAATAATGACAATAATGAGCAATGGTGCACAAGGGTTATGTTTGAGAAAAGGGAGATATATCCTCATCTGTAAAGGAGATAGAATGGGGAAAACTATAGAGAGACTGAATGATATTTGAAAAATCTACACAAGAGTGGTCATGTTCAACATGAATAACGCGGAGGTACCTCTTGTGTGTGGTTCGGTAATTTGGCGCATTATGCGATAAGTCATAGAGTGATATCTTAGCGGTGTATTCTTGAGTTGATCAATAATGTCATAGCCTTTGGAAGTAGCTAATGGAGTGGTAAGGTGGATGATGGTGGAAAATAAATGGGTGGAGTGAATGGGGAGTAAAGTGAGTGTGAAGAGTAATAACTATATTAATATGGTGTATAAAGGAGGCACGACAAAAGTGAGGGGGTTTTGTGTATGCACACGCATAAAGTTGGTGGTGGTAGTAACTATATTGGTGAATTTGGTAGGTGTATATGTGGGATAAGAATTAGGCCATAACTTGGTAAGGATATGACATGGTGCAAAAAGGTGTGAACAATGAATGTAAAACCCTAGAAGGTACTATAAAGAGACGTTAGGTTCACCAAAATGATTAACTAAAATTAAACTAAACTATGAAAGTATAGTCACTAGTTAATCTAAATAGGAGGACTAAAACACTATATAAATGAAACTAAAACAATATGGAACAATTGTAATTAATTATTCTAAGTGAAATAAAACCCTAAGTATGCAAGAAAAGGAAATGAAATGGCTTAGCTAATTCAAGAGACTATCGTAGGTTTCCTTAGGTCTAGAAATAAAATTTAAAAGTGCATATGATCACTCAAAAGTCATGTGAAGACCAAATATGGAAGATCTGAACTAACTGGGATGCCTGGGAAGGTAATGGGATGCCTTGGGGAGCCCTGGTCTATAGATTAGGCACCATGGTCTCTGTAAATGCTCGATATATGAATTTTTTATGGTCACGGATGATCTAATTTATGTCTATCTTTTTCTACACTATTTGCTAGACTATTAAATGTGGTGAAATATGGTGAATAATCAAATACAACTTTGTAATATAAAAGGAAGTATCAAACCCTAGGAAAAATAAAGATGCAGAATGAATAGTTAGTCGACTAAACTTAGCCACCAAACTAGTGGTCTTATCACTGAGCATTGCACTACATTTCAGACCCGGATGTAGTTATGGTGTGTGTGTGTGTGTGTGTGTGTGTGTGCTGCCTAGTCATGTAGGTTCTTTCGTGTAAGTCACACTTTGTGAAGTAGCGAGCAATAATAACTATAGAAAATGTAATAGCATGTGTGCATGGAATAGAATAGAATCCCTCCCCTATGTTGTGTGTGTTGATGCAGATCTCCTAGCCTTGATGCATGACACTATTTAGATGAAATTGATGCAATGATGTAACTCTAGATGGAGTGATAGTATTATGTGATGTTAAGACACTCATTATGGTCTTATAACTTTATATTTATAGGGTTCTCAACATTAATTTCATAATTAACCCCGACATGGCCAACTAAGAAAAGGATAAGGATGAAAATGGCTAAAATGCCCCAAACAAAAGCATGAAAAGAGAAACATATACCGAGGCATCCAAAGGGGGACCAGAGCACCCCGAGGCGTCCAAGTACATGCCCAGCACCCTTATTTTGGGCTAGAATGATGGGGGAGTTATGAAATAGGTGGATGAGTATAAAAAAATTCATAGGAATGATGAAATAAAATATAAGAAAAATATGGCCAAAAGGTGGGATTAATTATTACTTTATTCACTTGAGAACCTTCTAAATAGTAGAATAAGACCGGGCTAAATAATGCCTAAAGTGCATGATTTTGTGTATACATTTTTATTGTGCTACGAAGCTCTACTTAAATGGATCCAATCCTATTTTTTAGCTCTTTTTCTATTATTGTGAGCTTTGCATGTGTGCTTCCACTATCAGTTGAGGGATATTCTTGGGAAACATTAATAGATTTTTATCATAAAAGGAAATGTAGATTATTTGTGGTTTAGGCTTTAGTTCGATGGAGAATCTAGCTTGAGATTACTACATGAATTTGGAAAAAGAATAAAAGGGGTTTTTTCCCCCACTCACACGCATGAATCATTCCCTCTCCTCTTTTATAGCTTGTTCCATTTACTATTTTCATAATAAAATCTCTCGCAACTATTTATTTTTGTTTGATCTATGATATATGTGTGTTTAAATGGTATTATCTCTAGGTGATGTTATTTTATCTCATTAATAGAATCTGACCCGTAATGTTTTCATGTTGTGTATTATTTTTTTCGGTTTAATGTAACCCTTCTCCGGGTTTCTCGTTATTAATATTATAGATGAATATTTTTTGAATCTAGGTCTCACCTGAATCTTGAGATATTATTCTTATAGTTATATTGTCATTTACTTGGTATGAAGTTTTGAATCATCTTATTAATAGGTATTTCTCTCTTATCATTTTTGGGAATACATTTTTTTGGTATTCTCTATTTGACCTTCTTTGTGGTCGATTCAAATTTTACATTTTTGGGAATTGTTTATATCCTTAAACCCATTTGGGATTTTCTAGTCAATCCTAGAATGAGTAAGATTACATTTAAATATTTGGGATTGTATTCTTAGGTACATCGACTAGTTTTTAGTTTACACCCTTTTATTAACAAGGGGAAACTTTACTTGTTCATTTAATTGGTTACACTTCTATTTTTTTATGGTTCTTGAACAAGCTATTATCATCTTAGCTTTATAGATTCATGTGTGAAACTAGGACTTTATGTTATAATGGATATGACTATTATTAAAGGTTAATAGTTATTTGTAATGGTATTAAGGGAAGTAATTATTTGTATGGCATCTATTTTATGTTTACCCCTCCCTTTGGTGATAAGATTAAAACTTGTTCGTAAAGTAAAAACTTCATTGTGATAGGCATTAATAGGGTTGTGATTTTTTAAGGTAAATAAATTTTACGTTAATAATCATGAACCGATACATGTTTTTGTTTGGGGATATCGACTCAAAATTTTGGCTATGAAGAATCCTTCCTTATTATGGATACGACATCATGCATTATTTTAAGTTCTACTAATAAGGAGCTCTCAGGGCTCTCATGCATGATTGTTTCATGTTTTTCTTCTATTTGGTAACATTTTGTGAGTATATGGAAAATTGTGGTTTTCATTTTGACTAAGTGATATCGATGGTTAAATTTGGGACACTCAAAAATTTTAAGGTAAATGAGGCATACCTTAATGTAGTCAAATATTCACTGTTAATCATTACTTATATGGTTAAATGTTTTTGTCAAAGGGTTATCAAACGATCCATTATTGTTAGATAAAGTATTTATGAGGCTAAAGCACTCAAATACTTTGAAACATACTTTTTCCCAAACTTTGACCAAACCATTAAAATGAATTGGTGAAAGAAAATTGAAATACACTATGTTAAATGGTTATTATATAATTTTGGAAAAATATGGATTCCCATTAATTAATATAACAGCCTTTGATAATTTAGGGAAAGGTATTAACTTATCTTAATAAGTATATGATTGTTGCTTTAATGTATTAGTGTGGAATATGTGCATAAATTAATATCGACTTATTCCTAGTAAAGAATGTCTCGTTAGATAATAAGGATGTTATTGTTTTATTATAATGTTAATTTTTTCTCCTTCGAATCAGCCATTAAGGCATTGGAATATAATGCATTGAATTCTTTTTTTGGATGCAAAGAAAATTATCTTAAGTATATGCTAATTTGATATTTTGTTCTATTATGTTATTATATGAATTTAATATTGTAGTATTTTAGTATTTAAATATTAAATGGCATAAAGTTAAGAGGGAAAGAGGACTTTTCATGCCAGTTCAATCAATCGAATCTCCTCTTCTAACATTTTTCGAGATGGTGGATCTTAAATGTTCTTAGTGGATGTTGTAAAATATGTTTTCTGTTTGATTTTTTGATTGATGTTTCAATGTATGTGTGATTGTGAATGTAAACAAGCGAAGTATCGTTATTTATTTTGATTTAACAAAAGGGCTAAAGTAGCCTAATCTAATTTGTAACTATATTGAGAAGGAAATAAATTAGTTGAAACTATTATTTAAATATGTCTTATTATGGATCAAACTTATTGAAAAGGTTTACTCTACTTATTTAATTGAATGTTAATTAACTTATGTGGTTTAAAATGTTATATTATTAAATGATTAGATATAATATATTAAAAGGATAATATATTGTTATGTTGCACTTAAATATAAATGGATTAAGCAAATTATGGACTGTTGTTCAATCATTATGGATATTAGACCTAATAAGTATTATGCTTGGCATGATATTTTACTAGTGTAAATAAACAAAATTAGGACTGCGGATTTAATGCAGTAAGCTAATGGAAATTTACATTCAGAATGTAAGATTATAACTTTAATCTCAATTTACAATTTACATTAATATTATAGCATGTTTAACTATACATTAAAGTTATATGAACACTTATTAATCACATGCGTAATGATTATTTGTAAAGTTTAAGGAAGCCATTTATCGCATCAACATGATGGGGATCATCATGACAAGTGATATCTCACTGCGGTAACTTGATCATTAATAATGATGCCTAATAAATTAAGAAGACCTAAGGAAACAATATTATTAATGACTTACTAATAGATAACATAAGATCTGATAACATAAGATGTATCTTTAGAGAAATCAAAATATGAAATCACATGGATTAAATATATTTTCATATATGTACAAAAGCATGAAGGTATATGTAATGAGGTGTGCAGTATTTTTAGATCATATGGCTATATGGTGTATATGTATTTATATATCTTAATAAAATAAATCAACTTAGTAAATATGAATGGACATTAATCAATGCTTATGTTTTTAACTATGAACATAATAACTTAAAAAATGAAAAATAATCCATATAACTCAATTCGGTGAAGGAAAGTAGCTAATGAAAAATGTGTCGTCATGGAATTGAGCATGGCAAGTATGTCTCTAAAATTTGATCAAAGTAGTGTAAGTTGTTGATTACCTTATCTCAATTCACCAATATCTAATGTTTAGGATATTAGATGGGGTTCAAATGACTAGTTCAAGTATGCACTTAGAAAACATCACTTGATTATCAATGCTTGTAAAAGGAAACCAATAGTATACCTTGTATACACACTCGTAAAGAGTAATCTATGAGGGATCGATTACTAACTAACTCATGTAGCTACACATTGTTTATGACTATTATCAGATGGATTCAATTTTAGATTTATGTTGGATTTAAATGCTGGGTATTTAAATTAGTGAAGCATGAATTTAATGTAAAAAAATCCTAGTTGAGAAGCATAATAAAGAGGTGTTACATTTTGGTATCAGATGAAGGTTGCAGCTCTTAGACCTATTGAGTCCATAATTTTTTAACTGATAATAATTAATAATGAAGGATGAACCATGGAGAACAAACCAGACCAAACTATGTTTCAAGTTCGGTGGTAAATAAGTTAGATAACACTCTAACAATCCTTTGTGACACACTAAACTAGAAGGATGTTGGGAGAAACTGGTAAAGTGTGAACATGATCAACCAAGGTAAACAAATTGAACTGATTGATAACAATCAATAGAGGGTTTCTCGATTATTGAACTGACATGATGACATATTTTGGAACTTGAATCCAACATGAAATAAAAACCCCCAAAGGAGATGAAGTAGATAAGATATGACTATCTGTTATAGCAAAAATGATTTGAAAGGCCAATCAAGATAGAATGAGATCTGTAATAAATTTTGACTCAAAAAGAGAAAAGTATACAAGAGTATTAGCTCTTCTCCACCTACAACTTTAGGAAAAGTGGGGAAAATGATGTGGCAGCAAATGTAGACTACTAGAATGAGTTCAAAAAAAGACTTGTTGTGATTTCCAACAAGCAAGAAACAATGCTATGGTGACTAATAAGCTAAGATGAAGGAACAATATTTCCTAACATGACATCAGGTAGGTTAAGTAGAAATTCTTGTTGTTTTTTTAATTTGATACTAGTACAACTGAGTTCTTGGTATCTAGTGATTATCTTAAATAGAATCATAAATCTGATTTATCCTTTGCATATGAAGAAAAATTACAAATCTATGACTATCAATGTAGCACTAACATTAACATTGTCTGATCCTCATCACAGAATTTGGAGTTAATGAGTTCTTAAATGACTTAAGACATAGCGATTAAATTTGACTATTCTGACATAAATCAATGTTTTTGCTAATATGGAAGATAACCAATACCTATAAGTATGTGAAACAAAAAGCATAAAAGGCAAAGAGAGGAAAAGTTTTTATGATTTAAATAATTATTGAAAATGAAATTATGATGAAGATATCCGAAGGTAAAACAATGGATGTATTTGGATAAACCCAAATTTTAAAGGGATATCACAAGGGGGCGATTTGGAGCTAGGATGTAAATATTTCTAGGTTTTGGATAGGTGCTTCGAATACCCAATAAAATAAATTATTTGATATTAATTACATACTACATGTTATGCGAGAATATTATGGATGATAATATGAATATAATATGCTTATTTTGAGTCCTAAATTAGAACATAAGATCTGTCTCTGATCTATTTTTTGTGAGACTTATATGGCACGGATTTTATTGATATGATCCGGGAATCAATATTATTACTTTATGAATTAATATTGTTTATAACAATATTAACATCTATTAGAATAAAATCATGAATTCTATCCATATATGGAAGCATTTTATATAAAATAAAGTACCATTAAGAAATGGAAGGCAATTAAGATCACCTAACAGGAGAAAGGTGACTTAATGAATATAAAATCCCTTTAGGATTTAAATACAATTATCCAGATATGTTTTGCTTGGGTAATAAGTTATATTGAATATATTGTAAGAGATCATTGTTATTTGGAAAAGTGATTTTAGAACTACATTGATTTCAATATAGTAAGGATGTTTGATCCTTCGAAATTCAATAAGGAATTATTCAATTCTTGTATGAATGCAGCCTTTATGAGATGTTACTAATTAAGGTTTACTTAGTTGTAACATGATGAATGACTATAGCTATCTCGAGGTAAAGATCACCTCATGATGTTTTTTATCATTGCTTTAAAAAATCATTGTGTGCATTGTAAAGAAAATTGGGAATTACACAAGGAAAAGTATGAAAAGAAAGTGTAAGAATGAAACAACACGGTTTGGGAAGACAAGGTGAGGATGAAAACAAAGTTATCCTTATTTATTTTTGCGATATATAACTTTTTTTACTATGTGTTATATATATTAAATAATATTACATGTTATGACTGGTTTTAATGAAAAACTTATGTCATGTTACAAATCTATGTGACATTTTTTGCTTATTGGAAGGCTACTACACCTCTAAATTTGAATCAGATAGACTAGAAATTGGAAATTTGTGATTTTTGGATGAAATTAAGGATTATTCTCCTTAGGTATTGGATCTAATTTTGTGACTGATTAATTTGATTGTGATTAATGAGTAAAAATCATCCTTTACTTTCTTATACATCAATTTCATCCTTATACGCAACAAGAAGTACCTCACATCAGCAACAACATGCTACTATTTCTCCTTTCCTTTTATATCTCTATGTTTAAAAATTGTATGTTTAATATTGCAAACTATGTGGAATCTAGATTTTTTGGGGTTTCCTCTAGTCAAGCTTACTTTGACTTGGTTCCCTTGTCTCTCTTTTGGTTTTCTTGTTTGACCATGCTTATTTTTTTGGAAAGGTTATTTTGGTCCCTTCAAAACCAAGTTTTATTTACCTTATCTAAAAAAAAACACACTACTACACATACACTTCACCCCTAGGATCTATCTCCTTCTCCTAGTTTCCATGTTTCACATTACGATCACTTCACGCTTTACTTTTCCACACTCGACACACTATCATCAAGACTCTTCTCTACAAGATTACAAGGTATGCATATTCTATCTACTTTATGTTATCGAGTATTCACTTAACTACATAAGTGGGGGAAAATGTAAACAAAAAATCTATGCACTTGGGTACATTTCTAGGTCCTAAAGAATGTTAATGCATACATGATTCCTAAGAAAGAAAACTAGTGGTTGATAACTCCTTTTGGCCTTTTTCTTTATCTTTTACATTCTTACTAATCTTACACATCTTACAACCTTCCGATACTTGACTAATTTATCTTTTATGGCCTCGGACACTAGCGCCCAGAGAGGATAAAAGAACCCAGTGGCCCTTTTCCTCTTGGGCGCTCCTAACCCTCTATATCATTTTTTTACCCTTTTGGTTATATTTTTACTTCTTGGGAACATTTTATTACTTTGGGTCGGCCTTTCATTTTTCAATTACAAAATTCAAACAAGGGAAACATATATATACTTATTTATTGCTCTCAAATAAGGGACCAAACACTATAAGCACTATTTATCATCACCTAAGCTTACATCAAGGTACAAGAGCATTACAAAGGCATACATCTAGCCCATCCATACAAAAGACAAGGGATGCATCAATATGCATACACATCGTAGGAGATGAAGTTCATTTTATTCCATCTCACACATTTGCATACTTGGAGCAATATAGATCTAGCCCACTATCATAGTGTAACTTGCACAAGGGAAACCTAAGGCATCATTAACACACATAACTACATGGAGTCTGAGATGTAGTACAACACTCGGTCGTAAGATCACTCTTTGGGTGACCGCTAGGTCATTCTCACTCCCCATTCTGCATCTTCTTTATTAGGTTTGATTTGGTTTGTGGGAATGTGCAACTAGTTATCTATTTTGCAGGTTATAGGTATGACCAATGACATTGGAGTGAAACTAGAGTGAAAAAAAAGATCAACAAAGTGAAGCTTCTCCATCTGGATGGGCCAAAACCTAAGTAGTGGTGTGACACTAGCGCACATGGTCACTGTTTGCTTGCCCACCCAGTTAAAATCCCCTATGGGAACTTATCCTCCTGTATAGTTGAGTTTCTAAAACCTTGGTGAGCCTTGAAGACACTATTTCTCATGCGACAGCACGGTGGTTACTCCTTAATCTCGACGTTGGTGAAATCATCTAATTCATCTTCCATTTCTCATTTGCTAAGGGTTTCTCCTCTGGTGCATGCTTATTACTTGTATCTTACTATCACTTATCATCAAAATATCATTACACCGGTGGCTACTTTGAAATAAGGTTTAATTCAATTTATATTAAATCGTGGTTACACCACTTGAAAAAATCATTCAAATTATCATCTATAATTGTATCCACCTGATGATAAGATTTGGAACTATAATCCTTTACTCGCCCATTTTTGTAGTTTTCCAATTGGATAGAATAGCTCTTATCCACACTATTTATATAGTGTACTACATTCCTTTAAACAATGGTGACATTAATATATTTATTCTTCTTTTGAGTACACAACCAATAATAACATGTGAATTTTTTGGCTCCATATACAAGGATGGTAACCACCTTTATCCATTTGGGACTTTATGGATTGTGGATTTTCTTTTTAAAAATGCTAATGTGAATATTAGGAATTAAACAACATTCACCACCATCACCCTGATAAAATTAATCAAGGCTTAGATCCAACATTCATTAATGCCAAAACTTTAAATCTAACAATGCTTAAACTATCTAGAAATCCTCATCCTAAGCAATCTAGTCCTCCTATGGGAACTTCTATCATGTACAGCTTATGAGTTCTAAAACCTCCCATAGCCTTGAAGACACTTTTCTCACATGTTCTAAAGCAGGCTTAACTCTTCAAATGATCTCTCTCAAGAGGACAAAATCAACTCTTAGTCATCTTCCCTTTCTCTTTTCTTAAGGGTTTAGGTGTAGGTATAAAGGTGCATGGAGAACTCTTTATATAGCCCAAAGGATAAAGGATTCAACACATCCTAGTTTATCATGGGATAAATGGAGATGTATTAGTTATGGATAAGTTACTTTTAGATAAGGTTTAATTTAACTTTATATTAAATCCTTTAGTGGCTCATATCATAAGAATTAATAATCATGATTTAATTAATCATCTATAATCTTTTATAAGCTTTTAATGGATTTTAGATTTGGAACCATTAATGTAATTACTAACCAATTTTATAAACTTTTATTGATTTAATAAATCTCTCTAATTCCAATTAATACTATTAATTAGACTAGATAAAGGTGTTGATGTAAAAAATGAGTAAATTGGGTATTATATGACTTTATTCTTCTTTTGATGTAATCAATTAATGAAAATAAGAGAGATGAATTTTATTGACAATATGTCCTCAATTTGTGGGATAGGAGATAATTAGGATGTCAAGTATTTAAACCTTTCTCATCCATTTGGGATTATAGGTGTAGATAAAAAAAAGTCCATTTGGTTGATCTAATTGATTGGATCATTCAAATTGAACTTGCAGATTTCCACTTTTGAATAATTATACGCCATTGGCTAGATGATCCACCAAGTTGTGCAAAGGATCCTCCTTGATTTGAGTGATTTAGATTTGTGTGTTTATTTCTTGAGGAAACCTTGTGACTAGAATTGGAATTCATGCCAATATTAATACTTTAAAGAGTGAAAATCATCTCCTTTCTAAGTGATTCAAACTAAATCTAGATTTCACCCTTAAGGTTACCTTCTAGTGCTTGAAGGATTCCTTCCATTTTACCTTGAAGTACTTGAATCTCGTGGTTAAGGTCATCCTTACTTACCATATTATGAACCTTTTCTTGAAGTTGATTGACTTCCTTTGACACTCCGTAGAACATGAATATTCCAAATCCATATTTTCTCTATTCAAATTCATTCCTAGAGTGGCTTAACCCTTCCCTTAGCCTCTAGTTTATCTCCCTACAAGTATTAGGGTAAAAATTTATGGTTTTTTGTTTCACCTATTATCGACCAAATAGAGAGAAACATATGGAATAAACCCTACTTAATTTTTGATGAGCTTTTTGAAATTATAAGAAACTTAGAAAAATGGTAGTCTATGGATGGAATTTATGAAAAACACTAAAATGGATATAAATTGTGAAAAATAATTCAAAACATTAGTAATTTGGAGAGAACCTTACTTGCTAATGTCGTCACTCAATTAAAAATTATAAAAAACTAGTTACTTTTTTATATATAGTCAAATCTTCATAATTATTATTTTGACCCAATTCTAGAGTTTAGTGGGATGTTATTCTTCCGGTGTGTGAATTCACTAATGCCTCAAGGTTTTGGTGTAACATTTCATTACATTTGGTATTTGAGAACCACCCAGTTTGATTCCCAACACGGGTGGATTTTTGGCATTGAAGTGTTCTCTCGGGGCTTACATAGTGTTGGGAATGGTCCCACTATACGGGCACAAATTTAGCCTAAGGTTTGGGCTATGGAGTGTGGTGGGATGTTATGGTCTTGGTGTTTCGATTCACTATTTCCTCAAGGTGTTTGTGTAATTTTTCATTACATAATCCCCGCATAATGGCCTCTTCAATATGGGACTATGTAACACCCTTTGCACAATGTCCCACATATCCTATTTTCTTGTCCTCTTGCTCCATCAAATCATAACAACATTGTGATATCTCTACCATGTTTAAACCATCTTCACACAATCCTTGTGTAGCCAAACCATGATTCATAGAGTGCCATAATCCTATCCTCCCAATTCTTTATGACATATTTTCACCCACCGTATCCTAATATACACTACGCATAATAACTTAAATTCCCACTTGATATCACACAATAATTTCAATTATTCATGTCCCACTTGATTATATCTAACACATACACTTATTTTCTCTCAAGATTTATGATTTGTAAGTATTATACACACATTCATGACACTTTCAAGAATATACACAAAGATTCTTATAAGGAAGATAATGCATCATAGTTTAATGCATAATATTTGTATTACATAGACTACATAATATCATGCATATACATAATTTATTTATATTATATTTACACACATCATTTTATATAATTATTTTTTTTATTCTCTTGTCTCGTAGGAATTGAAGGCATGGTCATGGAAGTTTCCCAAAGGAGTGGGCAAGAAAGTTATAAAGTCCCAATGGTCACATTACACGAAAGAAAACTTGATACTTGAGTGATAAATGAAAAAATACATCCTAAAGTCAACACCAACCATTGAATCTAACACTAACAATATCTAGAATAGGAAATTTTTTCAGTAAATATAATCTTGTTCATTATTTTGAGAAAAGAAGGTGGAGAAGATTTTACTAATCACATTATGTCGATGTTAAGTCCCACATAAATTTAGATGAATATTGCTTAGACCTCATGTCATACCTACGTACACTATCAAATTAAATGTTATATGAACTATACTGATTATCAAATGTAACATTATTCTAGATCTTTTAGGCATGCAATCAATTTGGTTAGTCATGTTGGCATGTTGAAGGTTTTAGTTTTTTTATTAATATAAAAGCTAATTAATGAAGGATAGGATGATGGAGAAGGTTTAGAGGATGCTTAGTATGTTTTCAATATGCATTTTCAAATGATTTCATGGTTGTAAGATGGAATACAAATTTCTTTGAAGTTTCCTTGATTACTTAAGAGTTTACTTGAATGCTTCGAGTTTTTCTTAAGTCTATTTTAACTTCTTTGAGTGTGGAATTATAGTCATTATTTTACCTCAATACTTCTTTCTAACCCCAAACGCATTATCATCCAACATATGGTTGGGCAAGAACTCACCCTATGCATGGGCACGGATCCCCTTGTTTATGTGAGATTTACAAGAGAGTTCTTCCATTAATGGAATATTTTATAGAAATAGAAGTACATTGATCTACTTTTAAAAGGTAGAAGATATAACTAATATATCTACACATTAATGCATCAAAAATCTAACAAACATTGTAAGAAGTACAAGAAACTAGATCTGAGTCATGATAATCCAAATAACATGAGGGTTTACACCCATAAGAAATTTATATAGAATAGATCCATGTATATTGATTTAATAGAGTTCTGGTATCCATATTACATTCAAAAGGATCATCTCGGACCATATTCATCAAATTATAAGGACTCAACTTTAAACATATCTGATCGTAGATCCTAACTATTCTTTTCCCCATTATATCCTTATTATAGATCCCACTCATACATATTCTTAATGGTATCCATTACAACCCTCTAACACTAAGTACTCTAAACCCTAGCACCATGAACTCCAAACCCTTAGCATTTCCTAACATTTCTACAGCACTTCGTTACTCTCCTTCTCTTTCTCTATTCCCCTCTACACTCTACACCCGTATATCTCTCTATTTATTCTCTCGCACTAAGCACTCCTTTAAATAGGACCATCATCCACCACCATGACTTCTCTCCTGAGTAGATCGCATGCTCAGTGTCGATGTGGTCCTCCATTGGTGAATTCTTATCCTCTTTGCAAACCTTCCACTAACTGTAATGATGCCTCTGGAATATTCCCTACATGGAATATCCTTTTCTTGACCTCTAAGGTTCCAGGCTGGCACCTTATCCACTTATCACACCTATTTAGGTCCTCGTATTTTTCTCAAGTGACTCCATGATGCCAAATATGGCTAATTCCTTTAAACCCTTGTTCTTCCTCCCACGTGTGCCCTGTTTCACTTAAACACTTCTTAAACCCCTTTTCCTATGCGGTTTTCCCTCATCACCCTTCTCTATTTACTATCCTATACACGCACCTCTTGGTACTTAGCCAATATTTTAGGGTCCAACATCACCCCACACTATGCGTGTTCTCCATCCTCAAAAACATTCTACTTCCTCAAAGAATAAAGAATAGAGGTATTAAAACAATTAAAGAATGGAAGGATGGAATAATGGAAGAATATAAGAATATGCTATTATTACATGAGGAGTGGGAACTCCTTCTTCACGGATGCCTCAATATTCTCCCAAGCATCTACTTCTCCCTATGCCTACTAAAGTAGGTCACCCACTAATGTGATTACTTCATCAAAACTAATTTCCTCGCTCTTATATTTTAGCATATCTACAATGCTTTCCATCTTACTTGCTAAGATTTCCTAGTGCATCCATCCTACGAGTGACTTGGGGTATAGTTCCTTTATTTTATTCTTAATCAAACCTCACAAGGTTTTGATTTCTTCTAACTCCTTCTAAACTTTGGCCAATATATTTTCGCTTTTACCCTATTTCCTTTGTGTTTTTCCTTAAAATCTTTCAAATCCACCTCATGTGTAGCAACCAATATTCTTACTACCTTGTCTCTTTGTCACAGTTTACCATACACGGATTTGGAAATCATGTGGTAGTCTTTAATGCGGTAAGGAGCTCGGAGTACCAGTCACTATTTCCATAATATTCATCATTTCCTACCTTCTAGTGTGCCATCACCTCCTCTTTAACTCTAATGTGAGTGGTTTCCTTTCCATGGTGAGGATGTGGATTAAGTCTTCCAAGAAGTGTGTGGTTGACTTTTCTTTCTTCTCGGGTGGGGCTATGTTTCAGTGTGCTTGAAGATAATGGCATATGAAATGGCATTTATATTCTTATGGACTTCATGCACATTTTCCTTTTCATCCCTCATTTCACACCTTAATTGCGCACTAATCAATTCCTTTTGTTTTATTTCTTTGTCCCACTCAATGATCTCCTCATTATTTTTCTCAAGCTCTTCCTCCAAGAACCTTATCCTTTCATGTTTACTAAATATTCTTACCTCTACCTCCACCGATGCTTTGTTGAGCGTGTTGCAAACTTTCTCATTAGATAGTTGTTGGGAATTTACCAAAGGGTTTACTCCCTTGGCATATGGTATCTTCATCAATGCATCTCAATTTACCTCGAACATGGGTTCATCATGTGGGACTCAAAATCCTAAGATAGCATTTTCCTTGTGCGTAGGTATGTACCTTCTTCATCAAAAGAATACCAAGTGAGGAGTTGGTTTTTGGGCATGGTACTTTGGAAGCACACACACAATACCTTGTTCAGATCATTAATGTAAGTCATTTCTTGTTCTGTGTCACTATTATTCCCTTTCCACCTATGTGTGTTGCCTTTGGGAAGCTTACTACTAAGATGGGGTCTCCACCCATGCTTCCATACTCATTTCCACACTCAAGATTTCCTTTGTTTCCTTCAACAATTCTTCTTTAGGTGCACTTCGCTCTACTTCATGTTCACCAACTATTGGATAATTACTGCCACTTCCCTCTATATAGTGTTATCCATCTACTCTTTGGTTGGGGTCGGGGTCTTCTATCCTTCATGTTTACTTCCTCTCTCCATCCATTTTCATGAGAACCTTCCTCATTCTCATCCTTCTCTTCATTTCCTTCTTCATGACTCATGTACATTATACACAGATGATCTTAAGCCTCACCATGCTCTTCATCATCTTCATCACCCTTTTTGGCCTCCATACTTTTTTTTTTTGAGTCTAACCCTTTTTCACCTTATGCTTCTTCCTTATTAATGACTTCAATTCAGGGACTTCTCTTTTCTTCTTTCTCAAGTGACTCTCCCCTTACTATGACTCTTCCTTCTATGGTGACTCTTCCTTCTATGGTGACTCTTCCTTCTATGGAAAATCTTTTCTCATGGGAGACCTCTTCTAAAGGATGTAATTACTTATGCCCATGCCTAACTCCTATGCCCCTACTTTTTGTATTGTCTACGCGCTCTCGTGCCTTTTTCTCAAGATCCTATCCTCTGTCTCTTTACTTAGCATAGTCTTTTTCACATGGTGGGGTCCTCAGAATGGAGACATCATCTTCAACATAAGAACCCTCATTTCATACTTAGGTCTTATACGTAAATATACCTTCATTGTTATCCTTCCTGTAATAGGTAATGTTATTGGTTTTACCATGTGCACATCATGGAGGACATACTTCTCTGACATAGGTGCACACTTCTTGGGGTATATTAGCTTCATACACATCTCGTGGTAGTCTTAATCTACTACACTTATATCAAATCTGAGTTTCTTTTGCCACTTTGAATCGATTAACTTTTTCCTTTAAGTATTGTGTTGTGAAGGAGAAAGGAAATTTACACCAAGGACTCTTGGTTCCATCTGGCAAAGTAAATATGCCGATATAAAATGCTGGTATATGAAAAACTCAACCTCCTTGTACTAATGATGGTAATTGCTTGGTATTCTCCATTCATCCCCGAATGCATCACGCATCCTCTTATACCATTTTTCTAGGTGTGCCTTATGAGTGGTTGTCATGGTGTCATAGCTATACTGCTTCAAACCTCTTCGTGGGGATGGGTTCTCATCTAGGTATTCCCAAACAAAATTATTTGGCCCCATCAAGGGCACTCCAATCTTTGAAAAGATGATGGTGAGTAGTAGATTACCAAACATGATCTTCTCTCCATCGCGTGTGGCATTTATAATCTCCTCTGCGTAATAAAATCTAAGAGGTTATAGATGGTTAGCTCTCGAGATATTACGGCACACATTAACATGGCCTTATTGATCTTGTCCATCTCTCTTTCCCATTCATTTGTAACCAAGAGTGTGACCATCCTCATCACCAAGTCAATAATTGTAGAAATGTCAAACTAGCGTAAACCCTTATAGTCATAACCTCAACGGTATTTTTAATGTCTTCCTTATCTTCTAAATCATCATCAATGAATCTCCTTCATAGATAAGGCCGATGAAATTAGAAATTATATTAGGGGTTATGTGCATCCTCCAACCTACAGAAATAGAAGTTGTCTTCATATAAGTGCAACATCAACCATTGGTATAGTCTCTCAAGATTTTCAAAATAGGGAAACTCAAAGTTGTAACAACCCATCCTTCTCCATTTTCACCTTTACCTCATCATCATAGATGGGAATTCCATTTAGTGTCCTCTTCTCTGTAGGGTGAACCAGTTCTAGTTTCATTTCATTTTTGGTGCTCATTCAATGGTTGTAATCATTAATGGCCATCTTCTTGATGTGAGACACCCATTCTTTACCAAGTAATATGTCATCCGGGTACTACATTTCCATGTACCATTCTTCATTAAACTAGTAGAAATGGCTTGTTTTCCCTTACCCTTTCCCTTCTTTGGTGAAACATTTGCTACTTTCTTTGGTTTCATTCCTTTGTCAGGTCCCTAAAATTTCTTCCTCTCTCCTAGTCCTAGCTCTACTCAACTTTTCAGCTCCAAACCTTTGCAAAATTTCCTTCAAACCCCGTGCCCTAGTTATGCATTCCTAACCTAGAAAATCCTTTTTCCACAAGACAGGGTAACACTATAGGATTCTTCCACGTAACCTTCTCCGCTTACGCCCATGTACTCCTTTCCACTCTAGTTTGCTAATCAAACTAGTTATGCACGTAAATCTTCACAAATTTTCTCAAACCTTCTTCATAAGGATGCCCTAGTCCACGAGATCTCTTTGATAACTTAAAACACAGGTAAAATAACGCACCCCCGATCTTCTATTTATAAATTTTTCTCTTCTTCGTGATAAATGGCATCCTACCTACCAATGTTCTTTTATAATAAAGGTGCATTTTTTCCAACACCAATCTTCAGCACTTTTCCTCCATGCTCAATCCTATGTGAACATTTTGGTGACCTTCTAACGTAATTACCTCGACCATATAATTCTTCGTGCTTTCTCCCATGCTAAAGTCAATTCTTCCTCTATGTCTTGGACCAAGTTCTTTCTGCTTCCTACCTCATGTTGCTCCTACACTTTTTACCCTTATACGTGGTTTCTCAAATCCTTTTGACACCATCCTTCCCTTATGTTCACCTTTTCCATGCGCGATCTTCCAATCCATGTGTTTTTAATTTTTAAATTAGGCCATCAACCACCATAGCTTCTAGTAATTTTCACATCACTCCACCCCACACAAAAATGGATTCTGGTCCTCTGCGCATAGAAATTTTTGAAAATAATAAGTGGCTACCAGTCATAAAACAAAGCAAACAAAGCAACAAGAAAGGGAAACACAAAGAAATGAAACTATATCAAAGTAAATCCTTGGCTAACTAGCAATAATTACCTTATTTACAAACACAAAAAGACTTATTTATAGTAGGGCTTTAGTATACTCCCATTAAAATGGCCTACAACACAGTTCCATCTAGCACTTGTAACTAGCAAGTCCTAAATCAAGTATATAGGATATAATGTACGGGCCCATCCAATGGAATTTGAATTTCCCAAGATGGCGCAGAAAATTGGAATCATATAATAGAACCATCTTCCCAACCTCAAACTACTTGTTCTTGATGTGTCTATCATGTCATGCCTTCTTCCTGGATTTTTAGTTTTCTTGACTCCAATGAGCAATAGCCCACCTCTCATCCAACTACATCAACTTATCAATCCTCTCCTCAAGTGCTTGTTCATCATCTAACCCTCCTGTGCACATTATATGCAGCGATGGTAACATGAATTCAATAGGTAACACATCTTCCACGCCAAACACCAATTGAAAAGGTGTGGCTTTGTTCATATCTTATAATTAGTTCGATATAACCATAACATAGTAGAACCTTTGTCATCTCAATCCTTTCTTCCCACATAAAAATTTTGGTTAACGTGTGATTCAAAATTGTGTTAAACACCTCAAATGAGTCTCATTAGCTTGTGGGTGATAAGAGGTAGTCTTTTGATGGGCTACCATGAATTCTACCAATAAAATTCTAATTGTCTCATTTAAGAAATGAGTATCCCTATCACTTGTTAAGCTCAATGGCATCCATATCTACTAATTATATTTTCCCACAAGAACCTAGTTGTTGTTGTTATTGTGCAATCCCTTGTAGGTGTCGCTTCTTCCCACCTTGTAAGGTAATTTGTGCATGTAATGATATAGTGTGAACATGTCCTTTCACGGATGGAGAAATAGGGCCTACAAAGTCAATTTCCCACTTCTCGAATGGTTCTACACTGGAAATTGGTCTTAATGGCATTTCATCTCTTTTCCTTGGTTTACCAAGGCACTGGTAGTGGTCACAGGCCTTGTAATACTTGATACAATCTTTGTAAATTGTTTCCCACCAAAATTCTACTAGAAGGATCTTACATGTGGTTACATTCCCTGTATAGTGTCCTCCTAGTAATTCCACCATGTGTTTCCTCCATGATTGCGGCATGTTCATACTCTTACACACATCAAAGACAAAACCTCATCGCATCCTAGCTTGTATAAGTCTCCACTAATTAACATGTAGGGTGTGGCACGTATGGCTAACTACTTCCTTTCTAAATTCTTCATTCCTCTCGGCACCACACCCATTTTTAGAAACACCGCACTATCTTCTAGGTCGTAGGGTGCATGTTGCAACCTAAAAAATTGTGCATCTAGCATTGTGTCCTCAATGCTCTGCACATCCTCTCCTGAGTCAATCCTTGATAGATGGTTAGGCCCCAAATTACTCTTACCCAGTTTTACAACAACTGTAAACTCAAACTCTTGAAATAGTAGGACCCACCGGCATATGCACCCTTGTAGAATGGGCTTGTTTACCAAGTAATTCAATGTCATGTGGTCCGTGTAGAATATAAAGGGTGTTGCCAATAGATATTGCCTGAATTTTTGTAGCATATAGATCATCGACAATGCCTTGCACTTAGTAGTAGTATAGTTATGTTCTTGGGGTTAGCTTCCTACTAGCAAAGCACAAGGGGTGGTCAACAATTCCCTCTCTAGGTTGTGCTAATATTACTCCAATCACCATCCCCGAAGCATCAACATTTACAGGGAATGTCTTATCCCAAGAGGGAAAGCGTAATATGGGCATGGTGATAAGCCTATTCTTTAATGTGTCAAATGTCATTTGTTGCACCTCTCCCCAATGAAATGTACTTTTGTGCTTTAGTAACTTTTCCAAAAGTACAACATCTTGGCATACCCCTTAATAAATTTTGGGTAATACCCCATATGCCCAAGGAATATATGTACCGCACTCTAGCTGGTAGGATCCCCCAATCCCATAATAATGGAAACTTTGGTAGGATCCACCAGCAATCCTTCCTTACATATGATATTCCTCACAGGTGCCAAATGGAGTAGAAAAATCACATTTCTTAATGTTGAGGTATATAGTCAAACCACAACATATCTAAAACATTAGCCTTAGATTGTCACAATGGTCCCTCACTAATCCATATATTATCCAGTCATCTAGGTATACTTGTAGAAACTTGTGGATGAAGTCTTGAAATGCCTGAACCACAATGCGTGAAAACACAACAGTGCGTTCTTCACTCCAAAAGGCATGACCGTGTAGGAAAACATTCCCCATTCAGTGGCAAAAGTTGTCTTTTCTTGGTCCTCCTTTGTAATTCTAACTTGATGATATCCTAAGAATCCATCTATGAAAGAATAGATCTCACACCCAGCTACTCCTTCCAGATCTCCTCAATGAAGGGGGTTGGAAAAGGGTCAATGACACATACCGCATTCAAATCTTTGTAATCAATGCAAATCCTTATCCTTCCATCCTTCTTAATGTTGATGACCATTGGACTTATCCATTTTGATTCTTTAACAACTTCAATGATTCCTAATGTGATCATCTTGTCAATATCCTCCTTGAATTTGACGTGTAAATTTGGATTCATTCGATAAGGTCTCTTCCAAATTAGGCACGCACCTTCCTTTAACTTGATCTTCATTTCTCCCAAGGAGTGTTGAACTCCTTTAAGCTCATGGTACCTATTGGTGGTCAAACTTACACTCATGCCTTGGATCTAGAACAATCGATTCGTTTGAGACAACAATGGAACCGTCTCCAAGTTTTGGGACCTCGCACACGTGAAACGGGTCTCCTGAGAAGGTTGGTTCCTCTATCAATTTCTACTACTGCTGCTAATCCTAATGCTAAAAGTTAAAACTAAGCTAACAATGCCAAGGGACCAGGGATAAAAGGATAACGAAAGGAAAAATAATCTAAGGAAGGTGATAGCACCAAAAAAAGAGGGATGAACATTATTTGTTCTGAGTGAAAATGAAGGGAAAGGCATGAAAGAAGGCTAGGCATGTGTAGCACAACTAAAATGCATTTACCAGATTAGTTTCATAGAGCACAACTAAAAATGGAACTGCAAGGAATGTAGAGTGACACAACATACACATAATGTAAAATAAAGGCAAGAAGAAGGAATACAAACACACTAAGGATAGAGAATAGTCACAAAACGATGTTTCCATTATTTTCAGAAATGCACAAAACTGTTACAATGGTGAAAGAGGCTGATATCCACATAAACGAACCAGATATAGAGGTCTACAACTCAGAATACAAAAATATGAAGTCCTTAGTCAAGTGCATAAGGATCCAAAGTGTCCAACATTAACAATGATCCCAACTCTTACATTTATAGATGAATCCATGGAAGAAGAAGAGAAGAAGGAGGGAAAATCCAAATTTGAAATGTAACCACCAACAAGAAGCATTTAATTCCTGTAAATTCACCTGAAATGTCATCAATGCACTTTCCCAAGCCTATTCGACGTGTTTCAGGAGAAAATAGGGAAGATTAGATCAAATTAGGGGTTAGTGTAATCGATCTACTCATTAATGCCCAGAAAGATGTTTTCCCATTTCTCACCTACCAGATCTACCAAGAATTTAAATTTGAATATCTAGCATTGTAGCTTATGTCAATAGCTATCAATTAAGACTAGGTGTGCATCGATCGAGCTCGTAGCAAAATATATGGTTGTCAAAAGTTTGTCGATTCATCTACACATGCAAGACATGTTACATGCAAGCATTGGCTAAAAGGATGGCCAACTGTGTAAATCTTCTTGTCATTTATGCCACGTGTCACTCATTGATTTGTTGCAAAGCTTCAGTGCCCTATTGGAAAAATTTGATAGGTTTCATGTGGCACATCAAGCATGTAATAGAATGAAGTGGAACAAAATAACGTAAAGGAGGGCACAAAGGTATGCATGTGTGTTAGTCCGAAAATGCATCGCGTGGACGATCTATGGATAGACGCAGGCCAACGCAGCGGTGTGCAGGGCTTAGCCCCTCTTTGAGACAGCAAAGCGAAACTGGTTTATTGCTACTTCTACTAGCAGGAACCTATGCAAGTCTCACAGATTCTGCCTTCGGGGTTGGGATCTCGATCCCAGTAGAGTGTTCTAGGCTGCGAAGAGAAAGGAATGAAAGAAGGAGAAGAGAAAGAACAGATCCGAAGGAAGAAAAGAAATGAGTTCCAAAGCGGAAGGGTCAGAAAATCTATGCTTTGGGCTTGGTAGTAAACAGAGCCAAACCTACTTGCATAAATAAACAAAGCAATACTGATAAACAAGTGACGGAAAAGTAGATATGAATTCAACAGAAAAGACACATGCAGATCTAACATAAGAAAGATCTAATGTATAACACAGCTATTGAGCACAAAGTCTGAATAATTGTATTAATTGTTTTTATCTGTTACAAGAAAGCTCAAAGTCTTTCTCTCCTCACTTCTATTTCTATCTGAAAAATGTTCACCCCGAATACAACAAGTATTCTAGTATTTATAGAAAGTGAGGGAGAGAGAAGGCAAAATGGAGCCAACCACTTATTCACAAGATATTTACAAAATATCCAAAAGTCATGTTGACTTTGACAACTTGGATGGATGACATCATCCCATGATGCAACATGGATGATGTCATCGTTTGTGCCAACACACTTCAGATATTTCGAAGAGAAAGTCGGAGAATAGAGAGGAGAAGAAGAAGAAGAAGAAGAAGAAGAAGCTATTCATCATCATCATCCTGTGGCCTAAAAGGGGTCGCCTGTTTCTGATGCTGATCAGGAGATGAGATGTGGAACTGAGCGCGGTATTCCAAGAACTTGCTGATCATTGGCCCAAATTGATCTTGTGATGGATCCTTGTGCCGTTCACTGATTGCTTCGCAAGTCTCCCGCTCGTCTATGAGCTTTTCCGGGAGTTTGGAATAATCTTTACCCGCCTCGATTAGGGATCCGATGAAGTCCCTACAGGCCAGTAGGTTATTGATGGATTCGATGTCAAACGTGACTTCTGGCCCTGTCCCTTGAGAAGCTATCTCCTTGAAAATTCGGATAGTATCGTCAGCTGATCTCAAGGTGAGGGAAGGAGTGAGCAACCCTGGAGTCATAGATAGAACAATCTTCTCCATTTGATGCATCGCATCCAGGGCCTCTTCCTTCACCTTGTCTATCTTCTCTAACACAAATTCGAGCTGATCTATCCGATAGTCCAGAGTGGACATGGTCTTGTTGAGGGTCCTTGGATGACCGAATACTCCAAACTTGACCAAATCTTCGACTGAACAGTCGAACATTTGTTGGAAGGCCTCGTGTTGGAGTCTGGCATTTTCGAGCTCTTCTGATACTGGACTTGCTAATGTTTGGAGTTCCTTATTCGCCTTCTCGATGTTCAGGTATAAACCGATATACTCGCGATCACCTTTTCACTATCCTTAAGGATTTGGCTTCTCCAATGAAACTTGACCATACCACCTTTCGCCGATCTTTGAATATTCATTGATCTTCTCTGGTGAGCAGCTCGGGAGTCTCGGCGGCGATTGTGGGAGGTGCACTTCCCATCTTCTCGTAGGGCTTAGAAGCAGTATTTATTCTGCTCCTTGAGTAGCCTCTTTTCTTCCTTTGTTTCCTGAAGCTTTTCGCAGAGTGCATCAACTGCGGAAAGAGCTTCCCCCTGGAGACTTTCAGAGGATGTCCCCATTGTGACTTGGGTCACTGTGAAATCTGCCGGAGACAGATCTTTTTCTCTTTGGTGGGATCGGGGTAGGCTATTTCCATAACCCTCTCACCATGCGCGCTCTTGGAGAAGTGTGTAACCGGCTTGTGCTTCTTTGCTCCTTTAGCGGAATGATCAAAAAAGTCCATCGGAGCGATGGGGACTTTCCTCTTTGGTTGGCTCATTCTTTGAGAGATCCAAGCTGGTCCTATTGAAGAAGGACCCGGACAGACGAGGGGGAGGCAGCAACGGTAGAAGAGGGGAAGAACGTGGAGACACGCGGCGGCGGCATTGAAAGAATAGCCGAAGACATGCCCACGGGAGGAAGGGAAACCGCAGCTGTAGAAGACATGGGAAGGGAAGGGAGCCCGGAAATGAGGGAAGAAATGGAGGAAGACAAATCAGCGAGAGAGGAGAAGATGGACGAAGAGGCAGGGGAGAGAGTAGAAGAAGAAGGAGAGGACACAACCAAAGGAGTGGTTGCCGACATCTGAGGAAGGGGAGGAAAAGAAGAAGAAGGGATAGAAGGGACCTCTGTAGTTGTAGCGATGCCGACATCCTGGGTGGATGGGCGTATAGGACTATCCTCTGTCAATTCCTTCTCTGGCGAATCCAGGGTTATTACTTGTTCAGGCTCTGAAGGAAGAGGACTTTCAGGGGCTTCCTCCTGAATGGTGCTAGGCTCACCTTCCGCAGCTTTGCCTTTTAGCTGCTTCTTTGACCTTGGAGGTGCATTACCCAAAGGAGAAGTTGTAAAATCTACACCGAGGTAGATTAACCCATTCATGCGGCACCAATGCTCTGTTCTCCGCATAGTCTCCTTGACCCTCTCCTCGATTGTCTGAGGAGCCTTGCTTCTGTCAATGTCCGGGAAGGGCCAATCATCCCCTTCTGTGTCATTATACACTTTGTCTACTTCGTCTTCCGTGGTTTGGAAGCCTTTTGGGACAATGGCCACTCCGTAATGGATGATTTCCGTTAATGCCAAGCGAGAGTGATCCTTTCTTCTGAGTTCTACCTCATGGAGAACGTCAATGTAGATATCCTCAATCTGAGGGACATGAATCGGATCAAGCTTAGCCCTTGGTAGACAGCCCCTAGGGTCGAATGTAGGCCTTGCTGGGAAATCATGCTTTAGGTTGAGCAATTCTAGCTCAGCAAACATCTCCTTCGCCTTGTGATAGCTGGAGCATGTGTAACGGCCTACTGTGAGGGGGAAAGGAGTTCCGCCCTTCTTTCTCTTGAGGCACTTTTCATGGTATGTGACGAGCTGTCTTGACAGTTCCAATAAAATCAGCTTTGGTCCAGCATACCTTGGCAACCTGGTTGGTTCGCCCAAAAAGTTGACCGCCCTCAGATAGGTGAATGTGGGAAACTGGGTGAACAAGGCCCCCCACTTCTCTGTGACTGCCACTATGTTTTTGGTTGTCCGGCTATGAGTCAAATTTGGCCGCAACATGCACATGATGTGATAGAAGAAAACATCATTGATCTTAGCGAAGTGTTGGATGCTGTTCTCCAGCTTCAGCTCTTGATAGTATTCATATATTTTGGCCTGAGGCCAAGTTCCACTTCGGTGCAGCCCTGGATAATCTCTTTCAGACGCAGCAGCATACACTACGTAGGAGTTCATGTGGAACACTCCTGTTGTAGCGAACTGTTGCAGTTGCTCGGATATTGTGCTGCTTATTATCTCCCCCCAGCAGAAACGCTGATCGGGCAGATTCTTATTCATTGTTTCCAGGTACCGCAGCATCCACTTATGGAAGTAGTGAGCATCTGAAAGACCGAAGACTCTGCTCAGGAAGGTGATTGTATCACTGAGTTCCTCTGAGAAATCACTCCGGTGGATAGTTTGAGGCCACCGGGTCACTACCTTCTTATTCTTAAGGTAGACCTCATTCATTAACTGCATGCACTGGTCCTCGTTGTCCTCCCAAGCCTTGATGCATTCTTGCTGGCTAACAGCCACATAGTTCCGGTGATGAGGGATGCCAAGCATTAACTCAAAGCGACGGGCAGTAAGGTTTATAACTACCTCGCCCTTGCTATTCTCGACACATCTTGTGTCTTTGTTGAAGGATTGTGCAACAACCATCATAAACTCGTTATTAACAGCACTGACAGGAATCCCACCGGCGAAGTGCAGGGCGCTGCCTATCAATTTATCCATCCATGGACTCCTTGTCACTTTCTGAGTCCTTACCCAGAATTCCTCTATGTCAATGTGGCCCAGTTCAGAATCCCTGACATCCATATTACACTCTGCCTGTGATTCGGGCATCCTGACCCTCTGATATTTGTATTTCATTTCTTCTTCTGTTAGCTTTGCCTTCCCTCTTGGTTTGGTGGGTCTCTTGCTTGACGTAGACATGTGTTCTTCAAGGCTTATCTGATGATCTGCACGTAGAAGGAGCGAAACCCAATCCAAGAAGCTTGAATTAGTCATTTGATCTTCCATTGGAATACTAGCAGAAGAAAGAGTTAGAACTTTTAAGGTTCGGGGCGCAGGGCGCATGAAAAATGTATATAACCGGCTGAATAGTCAAGGCGCACAGGAAAAGGGTGCAACAGAGGTTAAGTTGGCGCCAAAGGCGCATGGCGCATGGATGAAGCAGACTGCATTTTATAGAAGGGCGCACAGGAAATGCATGTTACATTGAGATTTGGTGCGCCCTTTGGCGCATGGGCAGATTGTGCAACATGGAAAAAAGGCGCGCCAAAGGTATATGGCGCGGCGCATGGAGGGTCTACACAACATCATGTACTTGCAACGGAAGGTGCGCCCGCGCCTTGGAGGCTTTACACTTGCGCAAATAACTCTTGCGTTGCATGGAAGCTGGGCGCGCCCTTTAGCGCATAGAAGAGGGATGCAACAGGGGTAAAAGATGCGCCAAAGGGATATAAGGAGGCGCGGGTTTTGAGCGTGTTACGGGCCGAAAGGGTGCGCTTAGGGGCGCATGATTCTTGACTGCAGCATGGGGGATAGACGCGCCGAGGGGCGCGACTGTCTAAGGTGTAACATGGCGCGACAGCGCTCCACGGGAAATACCAAAACACTTAAACATTTAAACATTCTTCATTCTAACACTCACAAAGGAGGCTTGGTGGAACTAGGCCCTAAAAAAAAAAGGGGTTTCAACCACACCAAGCCTAATCAAACCAACTCCCCCTACAAACTGGAAATGAGGGAGGGAGAGGATGAAGAAGTTAAAATATGCGGGATAGGGGAAGAACCAGCCCAATGCAAAACGATATTTAAAACAGGCCATCAAACGAAAACCAGACCGAGCACACCAAAGCACAAAAATGAAAAAGAGGATGGACCTCTTACCTTCGAATGTATAACGACGGTTTGGAAAGCGGGTCCACAGAGCGAATGACAATTGACAGAGCAGAGCTGACACACCCAGAGCAACCACGTGCCTTGACAAAATGCAATGAAAATGACATGGCGCGCACAGGTATATATAACAAAATTTGTCATTAATGCGCCAACCACCATTTGAAAAGGCGCGCGAAAACTGTTGTCGACAGGAAAAAGCGTGCGCCCTTTGGCGCGCGAAAAGGAATGACAACAGGAGCATAGGTGCGCCTTTGGCGCGCCCAAAGGGATGTCGACATGGGGAAATGTGCGCCCTTTGGCGCACCAAAACACGATGTTGCAAGACAAATACATGCGCCCAGCCAAAAAGGCTCAAAAAAGACTAAGTTCGAAAGCTAAATTTCCCGAGAAGGAATTTTAAATCGTTTCGAACGCGAGGGATCCCTATCGAGGGATCAAGACAAAATTTTCGGTATGGTTATCGGTAAAATTGCCCTTGTCAATTTTACGGGATAACAATGTGTAAGAATGAGGTGTAGGAGGATGACAGAAGGAAGGTGTGTGTGCCATCGCAACACTCGTAAAGGAAAAGGGGAAAATTGGTGAGTGAAGAACATATGGTCAAGGCACAACTATTACAAAGTAATGTGTGGGGCACACGAGAGGGCTAGGGACTTAGCTGATTAAATCAAGTACAAGGTGTATACACGGGATGAATAGCTATTAGGAAGAAGGTGAATGCATAGAAGATGCGTGCAAGGTAAGAGTGGAACAAAGAGGAAAAGGAAAATGGAAAGGGGAGAAGGGGAAGTGCGTAAGGGCACACAAGGAAATAGTGACCAAGTGAATGTGCCAAGGAGACAACTGAGGTGCATGCCACTTGCAATGAAGATCTCGAGTCGAATATGTATGTAAGTTGTCCAAATAACTAGGAGAGTTTTTTGGATAACAATTTTAGTGAATTTCTCGGGCCATCTACCTCGTTAGATGAAGGAGATCGATGGCTATAGCATCCATTGGACATGGAGTCTGATATGTAATCATGAAATTCTGATCTTCAGCTTTGAAGAACTTCCCCTAAAGTCACTTGAAGGATCATTTCTTCACTCTATTCTAAATCCTACAAACTCATCGAAAATTATCGAAAGAAGATCAGCATCCTGGAAACAAAATAAGAGTGTACACAAGAAGAAGGATCTATGTACAAACAAACAATGTGCATATAGTGCACTTGGAGGAATTTAAACTACTCTAATATTTACAAAATGATGCAAAACTTAATAGAATGGTTTGAGATAGATCCCATTTACTAGGATTCATAGCGCGCCTCCATCAAGATGAGTTAACTCGAAAGAGTTATCCTTCTTGCATGAACTGATGATGTATGGGCCACTCTAAAGTGCATAAAACTTTGAATGGTGCCCTGGATTATCTCTTTCAACATCCCATTTCAAAACCAAGTCCCAAACTTTGAAATCTTGGGGCCTATCCTTTCTGTCAAACCATTTTTGTGTTGCTTATTGATGTTGTTCTAGCTTGATCATGGTAGAGTTTTTTTATTCTTCAAGATTAACTAGCTCTGCCATTATGATTTCTCTCTAATATGCACCTTTGAGCTCTATTTGTTGGGCAAGTGCTAATGAGTTCAACTCCAACATCAAAGGAAGGGTAGTCTCCTTTCCATAGACAATCTTATAAGGAGAATTACATATTTCTTTTTAATTATGATTCTATCTACTAGAGCATGCGCGAGACCTTTGTATGCCACTGTTTTTGGCTGATGTTCATTGTGTGCTTCATGATCCTGATTAGGTTCTTGTTTGTTGACTCTACCATACTATTTCCTTGAGGGTAATAGTTGGAAGAATTATTCAGATAGATTCCCATATTTAGAGCCCAATCAGTGATTTTAGTGCCAAGGAAGGCTTTTGCATTATCAAAGATAATGGTTTGAGGAAATCCAAACCTTGTAATTATACCTTCGAAAAGTCAAGATGAATGAATTAGTTGATTCCTTGAGCGCAATGCTTCTTCTGTCCATCCGGTAAAGTAGTATGTAGTTATCAAGCACCCATATATGTCTAGCGCTTGAAGGTGGATTGATCATACCTATGAAGTCGAGACCCCATTGCACAAAGGGCTAATCCACTTGGATTGGTTGAAGGGGAAGAACTTCCAATCTCTTCTTTCCTACAAAGAAAGCACATTCCTTGCATTTTGTGACCCATTTATGTGCATCTATAAACAGAGTAGGCCAAAATATACCTGCCATTATGATCTTCATTGTTGTAGTTTTGGTAGATAAGTTTCCACCAGAATCCATCGTGAAATTCTACTAACACCTTTTTACTCTATGCTTTGTTTATACATTTTAACAAATGACACCATGAAGATTCTTCATGAAGATAATTCCATCAATCAAAACATAAGGGATAGATTGTAACCTTAGATGTCTTCTCTTTTCTTTTTCTTTTTAATCCATGGATGATATGTTCCCTCGAAAGGAATGTGATCATGTCCTTCATCCAATCATGTGTGCACAAGATCTATATTATGTCATATTTCGTGTGTGGGGAGGTCCTCATCTAGAAAAAGAAGTCTTAGGTTCATTATGTGCATCCTCAACAAGATGCTTGCAGAGCATGTTACCTCTTACCAACTTTTGGATTTGATAGTCACATCATACTCCATGATTTTGGTCACCCATCATGCTCTCTTTTCATTGATTTTGCTCCCATGATGAAGTCTCTAATAGAATATTGGGATACTAACACCTTGATATGATTTGTGGTGAGCATACTTTTTAATTTCTTGAACATGCATAAGATGGCATAGACCTATTTCTCTATATGACTATATCTTAATTCATAATCCTTTAGCATCTGGCTGAAGAAATCCACTAGTTGTTCTAGCCCTTGTTCATTTTCTTATGTGTTAGGACAAAGCATCAACACTCGCATCAATGCCATAAGCATAAAGGATAAAATCCTTTGAGTAATTTGGGTTAATGAGTGTTAGTGTGCAAGAAATCTCTTGCTTGATTTTTTTGAAGCTTTTCTTTCCTTCTCGATGTCCATTTGAAAGTTATGTCCTTCTTGAGCATCAGGGTGATGGGTCTAAACTAGTCCTACAAAGTTAGGAATAAAATGCCTAACAAAATTGATCTTATCGAGGAAGGACTACAAGGCCTTTTTGTGCGCACCGGTAGGGAAAGAGCTAGGATGGCTGAAACATACTTAGGATCAATTGTGATGTCATCCTTTGAAACCACATGGCCCAAGAGCTTTCCCTACACCACTAAAAATTAAACACTTTTGGGGTTAAGAGATACCCCATACCTTTTTTCATCTCTCAAATACTTTCTCTAGGTGTGTCATGTGATCCACACTTTGCTTTGAGAAGACTATAATATCATCAAGGTAGACCAAGATGAACTCATTGATGTATCCTTTGAAGGAAATATCCATGGTGCACTAAAATTTTACGCATGTGTTTGACATACTAAAGGGAATCTTTTGATACGCATATGTTCCCCACTTGGTTATAAACATTTTTTGAATTGATTTTCTTCCTTGACCAAGATCTGATTGAAACTTGAATACCCATCCAACATTGAGAATCTTTACATTGGCCATAGTCTACAGAATCTGCTCCATTAAAGGTAAAGGATAATGATCCTTTAGAGATGCCTTGTTCAAATATCTGAAATCAACATAGAGTCTGATTTCACCATTCTTCTTATGCACACTGGAACTAGATTCATGACCCAAGTAGAGTACTTGATGGGAAAAATAATCTTCACCTCAATGATTTTGGATAATTCCTTTCTCATGAGGGCTCTATCTTTGGATTGATTGATCACCACTTTTTCTAAAGGGCTTGATACCAGATCAAGTTAAATGGAGTGTTGAGCAACACTTGGATCAAAACCATTGAGGTCTTCATACTCCCATGAGAAGATATCACTATTATTTTGATGAGAGAGATTAAGGCTATTTTTTTAATCGTGTGCATGTAAGATTTACTTAGCAAAGAATTCCTTTCCACATGCAATAGTGATTGGGAGTTAAGTATTTTTCATACGTCACACACATATAATTTTCTTCACCCTTGAACTCATCATCCAAGATAAACATTTTCTATAAGGTGACCATCCCTTTAGGTAACTTATTTTTCTTTAGTTGTATTACTTGGTCACCATAGCTTGTCATGCAAATCAGCTTACATACTTGATGAGAACTCAACTTCATTCTAGATGAACTGGATGATCTGCGCATCATTATCAAACACTTGCCAGCTGGTGTTGTTATCTGGAATGGATGGTCTAATCACCATCTTAATGTGTTGAGTGTTTCCTTTGACAAAGTCCTCAGCATGAGAGAAATGCAAACCAAGCACGGCCATTTGATCAACTTCTTATTCATTTTACATGGCACCACCTACATATTTAGAGCATCAAATCTCTCAAGGAGGTCCCAAAATCTGTATCTTATAAGATTTGAGAAGCTTATTCTTTTTCATTCACTTTTTGGTGACTTGGTGGATAACCAATTTTGTATCCCCAAAGATTCTGCAACACCTTAATCTTTTCTTTTCGAATAAGAAAACCATGCACCAAAGATCATCATATTCTTCCACATTATTAGAGCAAAATGTAAAACTACAACTTGTGCATGAAGAATAATTTCTCATCCTTAGGGAAATGAGAACGACTCCTACTCCCACGTTGTTTCTAGCTTCTGGATCCATCAAAGTATAACTTCCATAGACCAGGGTTCTCTTCACTTTTCTTGAGTGCGTGGCAACACAACTTCATCTTCTTCAAGAATGCAATAAGTACCAAGCCCAGTTTCATAAGCTTCCAAATCTTTAGCATATGGGTCAAATTTATGGTGCCTCTCTACCCACTCATCAAGTACTAGATCAAGAATAGAGGTGGAAGAGGTTCTCTTCAGAAACTAAAGCTTGTTCTTCTTGGATTAAATAATTGGCTTGGAGAGGGGATGGGACATATGACTCTACATGATAGGAAAATATTGGCTCAGCTTGTATGGTAAACCGGTACCATACCTTGTCTTGAGTAACATATGGGACCAATCAGAAGACAAGTAACCACCCACTTTAGCAATAAAATCTCTTGACAAACATAAGGAAAACAAAGGGGGTAGATCAATGATTGACACATCTTGAGTTATTGTTAGACTTGGACATGCATGGAGGGTTAACTCAAGATCCTTGATGATTCCTAGGGTAGTGATAGTTGAACCATCAAGTTTTAGGACTCCTTTTGTTAGGGGGATATACTTAAGACCTAAGACATTAGCAATATTCTTAGGCATGACAAAATTACTAACCTGAGTCAATCATATAGTTATGGACAAGATGTTTTCCTATTATCAAAGACATATAGAAGGGTGGGGTTTTAAAAACTTACTTACTTGCTTCTCCTCTTCTTGGAAGATATTGAAAAAAGTGCATGGTTTTTGAATACTTTGATCGGTCATAAAAGTTGGGCCACAACTTCATGCAACAATTCACACTTGGATGGAATGGTCAGGGCATCCCACATTATAACATTTATGTTTGTCTTATTCATCTGGTCCATAATGCTAAATGGAAAACCCATTGACTTGTGCATTTGAGAAACAACAACATCCTTGGTTGCACAAGATTCTTGAACCTTATAACATAGAGGGGCTTGACCTACCTCCTGAGGAATGTGCTGCCACTTCAAGAGAGAGATTTACGTAGATCCTCAGTGTAGGAACTTGAGAACTTTACTATTAGATGTCTTAGATGCTTCATTTTTATTTTGAGGATCACTCTTGAGTTCTTTGGAATTATGACTTGTGTACATAAGGCTCAAGAATTCTCTTCTTATATCGTTTGTTGTCTACAACATGGGCATGAGGTATTCTTATTTCATCTCATAGCTTGGTTGATTGTAAAAGTCCTCAATTCCAAAAACATCAAATTTTCCTCTGGAGAAGCTTCTGGCCTTTCTTAGTTATCTACTTCAGTGCTCTTGTTGAAGGCTCACATCAGAAGCATTCTAGATCATATAGGCTTACATGCATGTAGCATTAGCACAATGATACTGACTATGAGGTAAGGAAAACACCATTCAAACTCATGTGCCATTTTGTTTTGGACTGGGACAAGTGCTTTACTTATGTTGGGCATTGGAAGAGGTTGTGCTGGAGGAATAACTTACAAAGGCAAGTGTGCATTAGCATGTCATTTATCATTCTATTGGTTTTTTCCATATCTTTGATTCCCATATTGATTCCACCAAGGTTGATTTCTCTGGATTTGCACCTGATTATAACTACCTCTAGTAGGCTTGCGCCTATTGCTTTTCCAATGATATGACCTTGTTGGACAAGTTTCTAATCGGGCCTTCAATTCATCATCTTATTTTTGTTGTGTAGGAGAGTAGGATGTAGATGCAACTGGTTGTGTGCTCTACACTAGAACTGGAGCAATAGAAGGCTAGGGGTGCTGGAGACATCTCTAGGAATAAGGGCACATGAGGCCTAATCACCAACTTCCTAGTCTAAATGTAGAGTTCTTTCTACCCTAAATGTTGTAATAATATTCTAACTCCTATATATTGAATCATGACTAAAATGTCACTATTACATAATCACCACATAGTATAGGAGAAAGACATCCTAATTATAAGGAGTCTTACCACTACCAATCTCCCAAGTCTTCCAATTATCTGGGGTTGAAATAACTCACGTCCCACACATAACAATAAATATAATAATATTTGTTGTACAATATATACTCCAACTCTGATAGATAATCTTCAATTTATCTTACAAATAATTATGAAGAAGTTGTTTTCCTAATCATCCCCCTTAGCAATAGATGTAGGTCTCAACATGGTACCATTTGGAGTGTTTTTCCTTGAAAGAGGCTCATGATTTTCATGATGAACATCATCATGTGTAATGGTTTTACAAACGGTTGCATTAGCCACATCTTGAATGTGGTTTTGCATTGACTTGATTTTCTCAAACCACAAAGTATGGTACTTTGAGCAATGGATTACCATATCACGTTGGTGGTTTTACAGATTGGTTTACCAGGAACCACCAAACGAAAGTTTCAAGTGGTTCCTATAACCACATCAGGATGTGCCAAGTACCATTATATGCACCTCATCAATATCTTTTAGGAGGATTAGAGTGTGCACGGTGCAATCTAGATGGGGATGTACATACATAGAAAAAGTTTCTCGATGATGGAATATGGAACATTCAAAGGATCATTTCCCTCAATGTGAAATTTCCATTATTATGTACTCTTCTCATAAAAAGCATTGAAGACTACAAAACTAAACTCTGGAAAATGTTGGGAGTCACGATGTGTTAAAATAAATACATAAAGGATGGACCAATACCATGTTCACACCTAGAACTTAGCAATATGAAATTTTTAGCTTCACTATTTGTCCCACCTGGGTTTCATGCCAAAAAATTGTTGGTGCTAAACTTGTACCCATGTCTCTGATAAGAACCAGTTCTTTCCCAACAATGTGAAACACTTTATCTTTCCAAGTTATGGACCTTGCGCACTTGAGAAATCTTCCGAGAAGGTCGGTTCCTCTATCTTTTTACAATTTACTACTACTCCTAATGTTGAAAAACCTAAAACTAACCTAATAATGCCAAGACACCCCCTTTTTTTTATAGAATTACTCTAAAGGAAAACTAATCTAAGGAAGACATAACACAAGAAAAATGAACATGGATGACAAAGAGAATTAAATGAAGGAAAAGGCATGAAAGAAGGTTAGGCATGTAATATTTAACTAAAACTCATTTATAACATCATTTTATGATGGAACACAACTTTAAAAATGGAACTGCAAGGGACGTAAGTGACTAAATGAGATGTGTGCATTATATAAGACTAAAACAAAGGATGAAGCCAAAATAATAGAATATTGCTAACACCTTGATATGATTTTTAAGAGATACTTTTGAACTTATGAATGACACGCATAATGGATTAAGACCTATTTCTATGTATGGAAAATATCTTAATTCATAATCCTTCATAATGATCTGAAGAAGAAATGATACAACTAGATGGCAATTCCAGCCTTTGTTCATTTTCATGTTGAGGATAACATCATACACTGAGAATTTTCCATAACATAAATCCATAAAATCCTTTGAGAAATTGAGGTTGATGAGTGTTACTGCATGCAAGAATCTCTTGAGATTTTTTGAAGTTTTCTTTCCTTTTGTTTGAACATTTGAAATTATGTCCTTCTTGAGCATAATGGTGATGGGATGAACTACACTGCAGTTAACTATAAAATGAACAAAATTGATCTTACCGAGGAAGGACTATTGCAGGCCTTTTGTGTCTCATCTAGTAGGAAATGGCTAGGATGGTTGAAACATACTTAGGATCGATTGTGATATTATCCTTTGAAACCACATGGCCCAAGAGTTTCCCTACGTTACTAAAATTACACTTCTTGGGGTTAAAAGACCCCATACCTTTTGCATCTCCAAAGAGGTCTTTCTCTAGCAAATCATGTAATTCATGCTTTCTTTGAAAGATCCAATATTCATCAAGGTAGACCAAGATGAACTTATTGATGTAGCCTTTAAAGTTCAAAACCATGGCACGTTGAAATGTTGTGCCTACATTTGATGCAAGAAAAGGGCATAATCTGATACGCATATGTTTGATCACTTAGTTGTAAAAAACCATTTTGAATTGATTTATAACCAACTTGACCAGATTTGATTAAACTTGTGGCCCATCCAACATTGAGAATATTTGCACGTAACCATTGCGCCTTCTGAGAATATGCTCCATTGAAGGCAAAGGATTAATGATTTAGAGATGCCTTGTTCAAATACTTCAAATCAAAGAGCTGAACTAGATTTCACCATTCTTCTTACACACCGAACTAGATTCATGACCCATGTAGAGTAAGTACTTGATGGGAAAAATAATGTTTTCCTTAATGATTTTAGATAATTCCTTTCTCATGAGGAGCTCTATCCTTGGATTATAAGATGTTTTGTTTACATGGGCTCTCATATCAGATCAAGCTCAATGGAGTGTTGAGAAACACTTGGATCAAAACCTTTGAGGTCTTCATACTCTAATGAGAAGATATCACTAATATTTTTGAAGAATAGATTAAGGCTCTTTTTCATCTGCAATCATAAGCTTTACTTAGCGTAATTCCTTTCTATGCACACAGTGACTAGGAGCACTTATAATATTCCACATAATACCTTTCTTCACCCTTGAACTCATCATCAAGGTAAACATTTTCTCTAAGGTGACCATCCCTTTATTGAATCATGACTTTTTGTCACTATTGTATCTCTTTAGTCACATAGCATGTTCATAAAAACCACTTACATACTTATGATCCCAACTCATCTTCATTCTAATGATGAACTCAGATGATCTCGCACGTCACTATCAAACACTTGCTATTGGTGTTGTTATATGGAATTTATGGTCTAATTATCTTAATAATGTTGAGTGTTGTCTTTGACAAATCATCCTAATTAGGAGAGAACTACGAACTAAGCCATGGTACCATTGATGCTTTACTTCCTTATTCATTTTGTGTGGCACCACCATACAGATTTAGGGCATCAAAGCTCTCAAGAGGTCCACAAACTGTGTTTATAATATTTTAGACTTATTCTTCATCATGCACTTGGTTCAAACTATGGTAATAACCAATTCCATGTCACCCAAATATCATGTCAGTGCCTTAATATTCTTCTTCCACGTAATAATCAGACCATGCACCAGTGCCTCATATTCTACTACATTGTTAGAACATGTAAAATACAACCTATGTGTGCAAAGAATAATTTCTCATCCTTAGGGAAATGAGAACAACTCCTACTCCCATGCCATTTCTACTTCTGGATCCATCAAAGTATAACTTCCATAGACCAGGTTCTCTTCACTTTGCTTGAGTGCATCACGGCAACACAACTTCTTCTTCAAGAATGCAATAAGTACCAAGCCCAGTTTCATAAGCTTCCAACTCTTCAACATATGGGTCAAATTTATGGTGCCTCTCCACCCACTCATCAAGTACTAGATCAGGAATAGAAGGTGGAAGAGGCTTCTCTTCAGAAACTGAAGCTTGTTCTTCTTGGATTAAATAGTTGGCTTAGAGAGGGGATGGGACATATGACTCTACATGATAGGAAAATATTGGCTTATTGTATAGTAAACCGGGTACCATACCTTGTCTTGAGTAACATATGAGACCAATCAGAAGACAAGTAACCACCCACTTTAGTAGTAAAATATCTTGACAAACATAAGGAAAACAAAGGGGGCAGATCAATGATTGACACATCTTGAGTTATTGTTAGACTTGGACATGCATGGAGGGTTAACTCAATATCCTTGATGATTCCTAGGGTAGTGAAAATTGAACCATCAAGTTGCAGGACTCCTTTTATCAAGGGGCTATACTTAAGACCTAAGACATCAGTAATTTTCTTAGGCATGACAAAAGTACTAGCACCTAATTCAATCATACAGTTATGGATAATATTTTTTCCTATTATCAAAGACATATAGAAGGGTGGGGTTTTAACAACTTTACTTAATTGCTTCTCCTCTTCTTGGAAGATATTGATAAAAGTGTGTAGTTTGTGAATAGTTGATCAATGCATGTGGAAGTTGGGCTAGAGCTTCATGCAACAAGTCATACTTGGGAAAATGGTCAGGGCATCCCACATTATAACATTTATGTTTGTCTTCTTCATCTAGTCCACAATGCTGAATGGAAAACCCATGACTTGTGCATTTGAGGAACAACAACATCCTTGTTTGGTTTCTAGCATAGAGATCTTGAACCTTAGCTCAAAGAGGCTTGACCTACCAAATGAGGATGTGTGCCACTTCTGAAGGAGCTTTGTGTGGAGCCTCGAGTGTAGGAACTTGAGAATTTTACTATTGATGTCCTTGCTTCCTCATTTTATTTTTGAGGATCTTTTTTGTTTCGGAATTATGACTTGTGTGCATAAGGCTCGAGCATTATCTTCTTATATCTTGTGTTTTCTACAACTTAGGCATGCAGTCTGTTTGCATCATCTATAGCTTGGTTGATTGCACAAAATTCTCAATGCCAAAGAACATCAAATTTTCCTCTAGAGGAGCTTCTTAGCCTTTCTTGGTTATCTACTTCAGTGTGCTTTTTGAAGGCTCACAGCTAGAAGCATTCTAGATCATATAAGTCTTACGCATGTAACATTAGCATAATGATATTGCTATGAGGCATATTGCAAGGAAATCACATTCAAACTCATGCCCATTTTGTTTTAGACTACTAGGACAAGTTCTTGACTTGTTTTGGAGTCATTGGAAGAGGTTGTGCAGGAGGAATAACTTGCAAAGGAAAGTTTGCATTGCATGTCATCTATCATTATACTATTTTTTTCATTATCTTTAATTCCCATACTGATTCCACCAAGGTTGATTTCTCTGGCCTTGTGCACCTGATTGGAACTACCTTTGTAGGCTTGCACATGTTGTTTCTCCAATGATATGACCTTATTGGACAAGTTTCTAATCAAGGCATTCATCATCTTATTTTTGTTGTGCAGGAGATTAGGATGTAGATGTAACTAGTTGTGTGCTTTGCACTAGAACTAGAGCAATAGAAGGTTGGGGTGCTAGAGACATCTCTGGGAATAAGGGCACAGGAGGCCTAGGCACCAACTTACTAGCCTGAATGAGATTATTTCTACCCTTATTGCAATGTTGTATGCACTGGTAAGGTTCTACTCCCATAGATTGAATCATGACTAAAATGTCACTATTCAAATCCCTTAGATAGTACAAGAAAGCATGTTGGGTTGTAGGCCTTACCACTTGAGGAATTTTGTCCCAAGTCTTCTAGAATCTGATGTTGAAATCATTCATTTTCTCATTGGGTGTGCTTTATTGTTCATATTGGTCATCTAATCCACCAGTGATAGATGATCTGATTTATCTTCAAATTAATTAAAGAGTTATTCCAAGCTCATCCTAAGTAGCAATAGATGTAAGTCTCAGGCCATGGTACCATTGAGTGCTTTTTACCCTTTAAAGAGGTTGCAAAATCTAAAGAATCATCATCATGTGTAATCAAATAAATAAAGCATACATTGGCCACATCTTCAATGTGTTCAACATGGGTGACTTGATTTTATCCTATGAAGTATGGAATACTCTTGAGCACGGTCATTAGCATATCATGTTGGGCATTGAGATTGAGTGGCTTCTGCTAGTGAAACTTGGTGAAGTTCCTTGGAGGAGGAGGAGGTTGAAGCACCATGGCAGGGTGTGCTTGTCTATTTTGAGGAGGAGTAGAGTGTGTGATGGGTATGCACTTGTGATGGGGATCTACACATGTGTTTCTTAGTGAAAGATGGAGATATTCAAAGGATCCTTTAGCTACAAAACTCTATCTGTATGCACTCTTCTCATAAAATTCACTCAAGGACTGCAAAACAAGAGATCTGAAATTTGGGAGTCACTAGATGTGTTGAAATAAGCCTCTAAAGGATGGAAATACTAAGTTCACACACTAGAACTTAGAAATATGAAATTTAAGCTTTCACTTTTGTCCCACCAAGTGCAAGAAATTTTGGTGTTCAAACTTGCACCCATGTCTCGGATCTGAAAAACCAAGTCATTTGAGACAACAATGGAACCATCTCCAAGTTGTGGGACCTTGCACACTTGAGACAGATCTCCTGGAGAAGGTTAGTTCCTCTATCTATTTCTACTGCTACTGCTACTCCTAATGTTGAAAGGTAAAACTAAGCTAATAATGCCAAGGGACCAAGGATAGAAGGATAACATAAAGGAAAACTAATCTAAGGAAGGTGATAGCACCAGAAAAAGAGGGATGAACATTATCTATTTTTGAGAAAAATGAAGGGAAATGCATGAAAGAAGGCTAGGCACGTGTAGCACAACTAAAACGCATTTACCATGATCAGTTTCATGGAACACAACTAAAAATGGAACTATAAGGGATGTAGAGTGACACAACATGCACACAATGTAAAAGAAAGGAAAGAAGAAAGAATACAAACATGCTTAAGACAGAGAATAGTCACAAAATGATGCTTCCATTATTTCTAGAAATGCATGAACTGTTACAATGGAGAAAGAGGCGATATCACATGCATGAGCCAAATATAGAGGTCTGCGACTCAGAATACAAAATATGAATTCCTTAGCCAAGTGTCGTAAGGATCCAAAGTGTCCAACATTAACAATGAGCCCAGCTCTTACATTTATAGATGAATCCATGGAAGAAGAAGAAGAGAAGGAGGGAAAATCTGAATTTGAAATGAAACCACCAACAAGAAGCATTTAATGCCTAAAATTCTCCCGTAAATCTATCAAATGCGCTTCCTCAAGCCTATTTAGCATGTTGGAGGAGGAAAGAGGGTAGATCAGATCAAATCAAGTGGGGTTGGAGTAATCAAATCTACTCATTAATGCCCAAAAATATGTTTTCCATTTCTCACCTACTAGATCCACCAAGAATTTGAATTTGAATATTTAGCATTATAGCCTACATCAACAGCTATCAATTGAGACTAGTGCACACCGATCAGAGCTCATAGCAAAAGATATGGTTGTCAAAAGTTTTTTAGAGTCATCTTCACATAAAGACACGTGGCACATGTAGATTAGATGAAAGGATGGCCAACTATGTAAATCTTCTTTTCATTTCTACCATGTGTCACTCATTGATTTTTTGCAAGGATTTGGTGCCCTGTTGGTGTGATTTGATAGGTTACATGTGGCACACTCAAGTGTGTCAAAGAATGATGGCACAAAATGGTGTAGAGGAGGGCACAAAGATATGCATGGAAGAATGAGGCATGGGAGGATGACAGAAGGAAGGCATGTGCGCCATTACAACATGTGTGGAGGAAAATGGGAAACCAGGTGAGCGAGAACATATGGTCAAGGCATAACTATTACAAAGTAATGTGTGGGTCACGCAAGAGGGATAAATACTTAGCTGATTGAAGTAAGTACAAGGTATGTGCACAAGATGAATAGATTCTAGGAAGAATGCAAATGCGCAAAGATGTGTACAAGGTAAGAGTGGAAAAAGAGGAAAAGGAAAATGGAAAGGGGAGAATGGGAAGCATGCAAGGGCGCATGAGGAAATAATGACCAAGTGAATGTGCCAAGGAGACAACTGAGGTGTGTGCCACTTGCAATGAAGATATCGAGTCAAAATATGTATGTAAGTTTTCCAAATAACTAGGAGAGTTTATTTAGATAACAAGATACCCATACGGAAACAAATCCTTAAACTTCATGCAACAAATCGATGATCTTCAAATGTCCTTTTCTATCTAGTAATCTCTAATAACAACCTCCTTAAGTTCCACCTCCGAACCAATATTAATCTTCTTGGTTTTCAAGGTTCATGGTAGGTGCACTTTCTCATCAACACTATTCATGACCTCGCGCGTGCCCACATATTATGGTTAATATCTAAGTTTTCCACCTCTTTCACCATATATTACATAGACCAATTTTCCTTTCTCTTTTTCCATGCATGCATGCACTCAAGTTGCACCTCCTCGATTCTTTTACTCATCAAGCGCGCTTCTAATCCAGTTCACCCAATAATTCCAGTATTCTATCCTCTAACATGGCACCATCTCCCATAGTTAGGTGCTTTACAACCTATAGCACTCATTCACCAATGGTTTAGTACTCCTAGTACTCAAAAGTGTGAAGGAGATCAATTTTCAAACCCTACGAGTTTCATGTCTAATGGCATAACTCTAGTGAATGTACCATGCACACATAGACTTGTAATGTGGAGTAAATCTTATGCACCCATAAAGATGGAGGCAATGCTTCCGCACCTTCCATCCAAGCCTTCTCACATTCCTAGACGTGAAACAAGGTGGGTTCCTTCCCATGATAATCTTATATAACCATAGGTGCATTGCTTTGGAGAAACCTAAAAAAGAACACAATTCTTGCCTCACACCACTTTAGGATATTATCACGATGGGTCTCCCACCAAATGATGTTACTCTTGAAAAGGATAGCTAAGCATCATTCTCCTTTAGATCTCACATCTCCACTTGGTATCCATTTCTCGTAGGAAAACATCGAGTTCGACTCCTCCAGTATAACTTGGAAACTTCTTCCTCCCAGAACCTTGGCTAAGCACCTTTGTTACTCTTATCACAAATCCTCTTAACTTCCTTTTGACTAACTCATATGTCCCATGTGTTCCCAATTATCACATGCCACACTAGTTGTATCACTTATATATTAAGCATCTTCCCACTGAATAATGCCTTCTTTTGTTGGTTGCACAACCTCAGGGTCCCTGATAGTGTGCATATAAATTTTTTCTAGGTCTTCTTCTCCTAAGGGCTCAATATAGGGTGTTGACTTTCCATCTGTCAAAGGGATGATAAAATGTTCCTCCTTGTTCTCAAAACTTATATATCCCTTATTAAAATGTAATTTAACATTGTTTTTATAACACCAAGGGCACCCAAGTAATGTCGAAAATTGTCTACCTTCAATAAGTGCTAAGACTTCAAAGTCCCCATGATTTTTGCCCCTTGGATAGTGATAGAAGCATCCTTTAAAACACCAATGGGCATTACCTTTGTCTTGTTAGCCATATACATCACATTTGAAGATGGTTGTAATGGGGGCTTCCCATTTGATTCCATATGTCTAAGGTGAGAACATTAACTTTTGCGCCATGTCAATTAGAATATTACTTAGGAGCCACCCATCAATAATTGCATTTAGGTAATCTCCTTATCATAGTCAAGGTTGTGAGGAGGAAGGTTAGCATGCAAGACCTACCTCTCACGCTCTCCTCCAGTACTTGGTACTTTACCTCTCAACCATTCTCCTAATAGAGGAATGATATTCTCTTAGTGCAACATCTTACACACCTCTCGAACATCATCTATATCTACCAAGGGACCTCAACACTCTTCTTCTACTCCAAACTTCTTGATTTCTCTTTTATACATCGTATTTCCCCTTGAATACTTCTGATTACGTCCATGGTCTCTTGATAGACTTCCTTTTGATGGGTAGGGTCCGAATACTTCCCATGTACCACCTCTTCTCTTGTAATTAGTGACCTTTTCTTTGGTATCTCCCTAGCATGCGTAGCCTCAACTCACGTTGTCACCAATACATGTTCTAACTCTAACTCACGTGCCATTCTAGGCATCCACTTTGTTGATCAACACGCTTTATGCTCACCATCCCAATGCCCTTATCCTTCCACTACTTCTAGCTCATGTGTTCAAATAATTTTAGGCACTCCTCATACTTTTTCTTCTTTCCACACCAAGAGAAATGTAGCATATCATGGCATGTGTTCTAGACCCACATTTGTAACAAGTTCCAAGTGGTAACTCACTTCTTCCGCCTCCACAGGTTTCCACGACATCTAAATCCTCCACGAACACCTCTTACGTAATTCCCTCTATCCATATGCCCTCATAATGATGGCCCTCATCCTTAGAACTTATTGCAATACTAGTCTAGCACACACCAATCATCAATGATGTCATGTATTTTTTCAATCATTCTCAATCCTTGGTGTCATGAGTAGTAGAGAAAAGTGTAAATTTTGCAATAAACCCACCGTGCAAGACACATTCTTACGGATCACGTCACTCTAGATGTGTACTAAACAGACACCCCACTTGCATCATGATCTCCATGGAAAATATTATAGTCTACCATCATCGTGCGTCACCGATCTCTCGAGGACAAATTTCCTTCATATGCCCTTCTACCTCACAATTTGTACACCATAACACGATGTAAGTCTCATGAGCCAAGTTTGTAGACAATTTCTTGAACTACTTTTTCATTACAACAATTTTGGCTTCCAGGAATGGACTAACTCCCCGTATCAATGCTTCCTACTACCTCACTCACATACCTAAGGCATCCTCTAAGGCCTTGCGTGAGATCTATGAAAGTCTTTTTGTGAAATTACCCTCCTAAACGGTGTGATCAATCCTCCGATGAACCACTGAGCATGCTACAAAGGATGAATGTCATAAGATAACTTGGATAAGAGAGTCTTGAAACACATTTCATACTCCTACACACTCTTTTCATTCCTTGTTGCATCTCCTTCAACGTGCTAATGCTTTTTTATTCAAACTCAGATATGTGGAATTTCACAAAAAGGCATTACGCAATGTAATGTAATCCACCACTATCTAGTGTGGGTCATACTTCTTCTATACGAGATATGCACATGTCCTTACAACTTAGGTTAAATCAAAATGAATTGATTTCCACTGCAGGGTAGTGATCCCAATGTGCCATAGTAACTCACACTTGTGTACATGTTCTGCGGCATCCTCAATTCCCTTGTAATCAGTAAGTGGAGTGACATCTCATAAAACACCTATTGATGGTGTTGTGGACCTTGTCCTTTCGAATATCATCATGCTGAAGTTTCCCTCTTGGGAGCAGTAATTTTGGGGAGGACTAGATCCAAGACCTTGATTCCCTTGATGTTACCTCCACCACTAGACCCACTAGATCCACTAGTACCAATGCCTCCAAATCCACCAGATCCTCCTCTTGTCGTAGGCAAGGGGCCTAAAAAATCAGTGACCTACAAACCCACCATCACACTAAACTTTACGCTAACAATCTATGATACCGAATCACTCCTAGATGTGTTTCTCGCAACTCACTCCCAAATGCGATACTCAAACCTTGTGATCCCACACCTTTCCCAAATGTTGTGCCAAAAAAAATAACCCCAAACACAAGAAATGATTGTGCAGCCATAGATGTACCAAATGAAAAATTATACCTCCTAGGTGTCACTTGACTACGAATACCAATACCAACTAGATTATCAAAGCTTATCTCAAGGACTAGAAAACTAAGTGCAAGGGTCTATTCCTTATGTAGGTTAAGATACTTGCCTATGAATCTTCTCCTTTCTTCATATGACGAGCTCTCCGAAGCCGAGGGGTTTCTCTTCTGTGCTTTCCAAGATGGGGTAGCTCAGATTGCTCAAGTTCCACGTCCTCCTTGCGAACCTCAAATCCTTCCCGCAACGTCTTCCTCCATAAATCCATCACTCCTGTAGCTTCATGTTATCTTGTTAACTCCCTCTCCTGATATTCATTATACTTGATTTGCCTCTCCTCTCTCTCCATTTCTACCGCAAGGTCTGCCATCCTTCTACCATGTCAGCTTCCACACCCTATGCCTAGCAGGACTTTATCCAGCCATGGGAAAGGCTTCCAAACTTGAAGTAATGACCAGGATCTTGATAGCCAAAATTTCATGTGGAATAGCATGAAAGAATGATCCTCTAACCTCCCTTAAGAACTCGAACTCAGCAATCTCTGGGAAAGAATACGTAGAAATAATGTATTCTAGGGTATAGCTAGTCAAAGACTCTACTCCACCACTGATCAACAAAGACGGGTCCATGTTAGATTACCATCATGTAACCACGAGATATTCCTCCTAGGTCCAAACACAAGGTCTATAGCACCAACTCATCCTTGATGTATATGTTGATAGCCATTCATACAACTCTACTGGGAAATAATAGAAGAATGTCTCATAGAGTTCATGATATAGGTTCTCCTCCACCCATTTTTGTGCATCAAACTCGATCCAATTGATCCTCGAACCTCTCGAAAAAACTCATCCTCCGTGATTTTGAGCCATGCTTCAACACTTATATCCCGAGAAGGTCAAGCACTCCATCATTACACATTTCTCTCACAATAGCTTCAAAATAGGTCTCGCAATGTAACAAAGATGTAGTCATTATTTTACCCTCAATACTTCTTTCTAACCCCAAGCGCGTTGGCCTATCATCTAGCATACATTGGGCACTCACCCGAGGCACACACGGGTGTCGATCCCCTCCTTTATGTGAGCTTTGCAAGAGAGTTTTTCCATTAATGGAGGATTATTTACGAAACAAAAGTACATTCATCTACTTTAAAAGGTAGAAGATATAACTAATAGATCTACACATTAATGCATCACAAAAGCTAAAAAACATTGTAAGAAGTACAAGAAACCAGATATGAGTCATGATAAGCCAAATAACATGAGGGTTTACACCCATAAGTAAGTTGTACATAATAGATCCATGTATATTGATTTAACAAAGTTCTGGTAGCCATATTACATTCAAAAGGGTCATCTCAGACCATATTCATCAAATGACAGAGACTCAACTCCTGTAAACCTATCTAATCAGAGATCCTAACTATGCTTTTCCCCATTATATCCCTTGTTACAGATCCCAGTACCCATACATATTCTTAATGGTATCCCTTATAACCCTCTAACACTAAGTACTCTAAACCCTAGCACCATGAACTCCAAACCCTTATCATTTCCTAACATTTCTGTAGCACTTCATTACTCTCCTTCTCTTTCTCTTCTCCCCTACTCTGCACTCTGCGTATATCTCTCTATTTGTTCTATACACCAAGCACTTCTTTAAATAGGACCATCATCCACCACCATGACTTCTCTCCTAAGCAAATCACGTGCCAAGTGTTGATGTGGTCCTCCATTGGCGAATGATTATCCTCTTTGCAAACCTTCCACTAACTGTAATGATGCCTCTAAGAATATTCCCTATGTGGAATATCCTTTTCTTGACCTCCAAGGTTCTAGGCTGACACCTTATCCAATTATCATGCCTAGTCGGGTCCTCACATTTTTCCTCAAGTGACTCCATGATGCTAAATATGGCTAAGTCCTTTAAACCCTTGTTCTACCTCCCGTGCACTGGTGCGCACGCCTCTTAGTACTTAGCCAATATTTTAGGGTCCAACAAGACTAAATTCTTTATAATTTTTCTGGATTTTGTTATGATGTTATTTTATGAAGGTCATATTGATCTAGCACATGAAAAGTAAGGTGGAGGAGTGCATGTACATGTTTGAGCATCATTTTGCAGGTGATCATCTAGACCTAGTCTAGGTGCTTAAAGGTCAAATCGAGCATGAGAGTAAGGTACAGAGGTGTGTGAGCTCATGGAATCATGTAGGAGTGTGAGACATGTTGTCTCAAGTATGTAATTTCCTTTGGGATTTCTTGGAAGTTGAGTCATGGTGTTAGTCTACTTAGTCTATGTTTAAATTAGGCATAATCCTAATGTTTAGAAGCCTATTGGATCATGATAGTCACTTGCAGGTATGTGTGAGATATTGAGGACATTCATGGAGTTATTTTATGTTATTTCCATCATGTAGAGATAGTTTTCGAGGTTTCATACTTAGTTTTAGTGTTTAGTTTTAGTGTTCGTTCAATTTTTATGGCCTAAAACACGTAAAACCCTAAGGCCTAGTCATCTAAATGAGATGGGACGTGAAGATGCAGATATGTTTGAGAAATTTTGATGATTGGAGATTTTATCATAGGGTTGTTTTATGTTGTGGTAAATTATCCAGGTTTTCATGATGAATATGTTGTAATATATTGAGTTTTAACCAAAATAGGGTGCTTAAGAATGCTTTTTCCAACTCAAGTGAGTGAAATGCTCATGATTGTCACATGTAGATTTTGTATGGAAATATTATCCTTTCAATGATATTGGGGCATGGAGTTAATAAAATATCAAAGTTGGAATGATGTTAAATGAATCCCAAACATTTACGAATGAATGTCAAGAAGATAAACTACTTATTATGAGTTAGAAACCCTTGGTTGAGAGCGATCGAAGAAAAATTCTTGGTATGTTCCCAGAATTGATTTTTTGTGCTAATATGATGATTGGAATTTGTATAGGGTCCTCCTAATTTATAGAAAGGTATGATAGAGCATGTGGTGATGAGTGGACCCCATTCAAATAAGCAAATTTTTGAATATATTCAATTTGGAACAAAGTTTTCCAAAGGAGATATGAAATAAATTGACATTATTTTTATCCTGGAAGTTTTAAGTGATGTTCATGATGGTTTAAAATCATGGTTGATATTCTAAAGTTAAAAATGTTCCTTATTTATGAATATTGATCGTAAAGCGTTTTGGGGCAATTCGGAGCAATTTGAGAGATGGACGTGGTTGAAGGCATTCCACTTGGAATTGGAAGGAAATGTAAGATGTCATAAAAATTAGATTCATATATATTTCTAATGGTATATTTTTTCCTCATGATGATGAGTTTTTATAGGTCAACTAGCTCAATTTGTGAAGAATAAGGTTGTTTGTTTCTCAGACAAAATTTCTTTGACTAGGAAATGGAGGTAAACGACACATGAGATGGATTATTTTATGTTTGATATCAGTTGAAAAGTGAAGAGGGATGAATTTTTTTCCTATTTAATGCCTTTGTAGGTCTTAAAAGTATCATCAAGGGTGCAAACTAATTGTGTATTCTATAACTACTTTTGGGCTACTCAATCTAGTGAAGAGGAAAGTTGGTGTGGTTTGCATGTATGGATGTTTCATGAGATCTAACAAGAATGGATGTGATATAAAGGTCAAGGGATTCCAATGAGTGGTTACATTTCATATTTTAGGTGTTCTTGGGTGTTCTTGAGGCCCAAAGATGAATATTGGTTCCTAAAAATAGTTGTTTTGAGAAGGATATGAGCCTTCTTGAGTAAGTTATGAATAATTTTATTGGTGCAAGATAATGTATGACCATGTATGGTGTTTTATTACATATTTGAAATTTGATAATTTTTTAGCTTTACTAACCATGGTGATGGTGTTTTTGGTTTTTTAATCATCTAAGTGATGGGGTTTTGAGTTGTTTTTGAGCTAGTTTAGTGCATTTGGGCATGACCGACCTACATGGGTCTATTTTATGAATGTGCATGAGTTTATTGTTATGTTTATTATTTGTGTTGGTATAAATAATGATTAAGGACATACCTCCCTTATGTTTATGAGAAGAGAATGGTATAAAGTGAATGTCCTGAATTCAAATTTAAACTAGTTGAGAGAGTGGGAAAAATTAGAACCCAAGTGTGAGTGTGTAACAGGTATGAAGGCATCATTTCAGATCTGAGGAATTGGGTTTGAGGAATTTTTTTCCATAAAATAAAATGAAAGAGCGAGCTAGGTGAATGAGGGTTTGAACAAGGGTTTAAATGTGTGTGAGCTGAATTTTTGATCTTCATTAGTTGTTGCAGAAACAAAATATCATATATCTTCATCAAAAGGGGGTTTACTAGGTGTTTGATCGCCTTAGGGGGTCAGTAGCCTCCTTGTGGAGTTTGTGTTTCACTAAACTAGGGGTTGGGGGTTGGTCCTCTTCGTTGAGTTGGTGCTCAAATAAATTTGAAACATAGCTATAATAAATTTTTGTTTCAATGGGGTTTTCTTCCCCTTGAGGGTTTCCCACTTACATCTTGTTTTATGGTGTTCTCTCTCATGGTTATGGTTATTTGAATGTATATTGTATGATGTTGTGCACACATTAATGGTTGAATGGTTTATGATTTAAGAAAGTAAATTTGAATTTGTTTAAAGTTTTAAAGTTCTAATTCACCCCCTTAGTCCATTGTACTTCTTACAATTAGTATCAAAGCAGCTCCTTTTGGATAAGTTTGACAACTTAACGAGAGATCCTCTTGAAGAACAAATCCATGGGTAAACCATCAAATGTTGAAGAAGCCCTCAAAAAGAAGTATGATGTTGTAGAATCAATTATTCATAGTTTTCAAGAACAAATGAGTTGCATGGTAGATGAGCATGGTCAAGCCATTTAGGTTTTGGAGTCACAAGTGGAGAGGGTTTCTAAAACCCTAAAGACTAAAGAAGAATATTATAGTAGGTATGAAGATGAGTTGAGATCCTTAAAATAAGAGTTAGAGCAGGTACATAAGAGGTTGAAAAACTATGAGAGGTTAGAGAAAAGTTCAAAATCTCTAAATGATATATTGGATAACCAAAGGGAAACAAAATAAAAATCTAGTTTATGATATAAAGAAGAGCATTCAGAGAAGCATGAAGCTGACAAAGTTGGACCTAGTAATGTTGTTAAAGCTATGAAGGATGTTAAATATCTCAAGAAGGTTATCAAGAAACCCAATGCAATGAATTCTACAAGTAAGTTCAATGGTGTTTTCTACTCTTGCAATACTTTTGGTCATAGAGCTAGGGATTGTAGGAGATATGTTAAGAATGCATTTCCATAGAGCAATGGTTGGCATGATCATTCATATCAATCAGAGATATTACATGTTATAATTGCCATAAGAAGGGTCATATTGCCAAGTTTTTTCATCAAGAGTCTCCTAATCAGATTTGGAGGAATGAAAATAAGTATGGAGTTGTGTGTTATAGTTATAATTAGATTGGACATGTAGCTAGATATTGTCATCAAAAGGGTTCTAAACAAAGGGATGGAGATTATAGAGGTAAGATTTCTTCTACTTGTTTAAGTGTAAGAAGGTTGGTCACATTGCAAGGTATTGTAGGGTGAAGGTGAACACATACAAGAGGAAGGATGAAGTTAAGACTGATCATGTTGGAAAAGTAAAGGAAGATCTCATGTCTACTCCAATCAAGAAGGAAAAATAAGGTCCTAAAGTTTTTGGTTCTATTCATGATGAACCTATTTCTCATAAAGGTATATTTGTTATTGTAGAACCTCAAGAGTTGTTGATTATCTTCTCATGAAGACCTCAAGAAGAGTAATAGATAAGAAAAGGTATAGAAGTTAAGAGATTTGATGAAGGATATTGGTATCATGTCCCATGTGGACATGGATTTTCTACACTATTAGGTGAATTTGGATGTCATTGGTGCCTCCATTAGGCTTCATGGAGCCATCATATTGAATTTGAAGTATGAGAAGGTATATTTTTACCGTACATGCCGGTTTGATCTCGAGTCAAGTATAGTCTTGTTGATTTTTTTTGAATTCCTTTTCTAGTTTAAAAGGAGACAATTATAGATTATGGTGTGTATATAAATAAAATCACACACTTTGGGTAATTATCTAGTCCTTATTACATACTACTATTCATATGATTCTTAAGTAAGAAAGGTAATAATTAACCCATTTCTTTGGTCACCTTTATTTGCTTTCTATTGCTACTTTCAGTCTTGCACCCTTACTTTCTCAATCTACATTTTTACTCTTCGGCATTTGTCATCCTAGACACCAGTGCCCAGCTAGGATGCCAACGCCGGGTGCCCTTGTCCCCTCCGAGAGCCCCTATCCTATTTTTACTTTAATTACACTTTTTGGGTACTTTCTATCCATTTGAGCATCTTGTCTTTTTGGTAATGGCCTTTCGGGGTTAATTACGATATTCAAGCAAGGGAATCATATAAATATAAAGTTATGTGATCATAATAAAGGACAAAGCACTAAGCATTAGCTATCACCACCTAAGGTTGCATCCATCAAGGCATATAAGAGCTCTATTGCATCCATCTAGCTCCATCAAAAGGGACACAAGGGATAGTTTTCTACATCACACTTCATATGATGGAATTTCATTCTATTCCATGCACACATTTACTACATTATACATCTAGCTACTTGCTCGTTATCCAAGTGTGATTGACACAAGAAAAACCTAGGGCACAATTTTGCACACACACACACACACACACACACACACATAACTACATTGGGTATGAGATGTAGTGTAGCGCCCGATTGTAAGTTCACCATTGTGATAGATAAGGATAGTCGACCCTTATTTTACATATTTCATTTTTTAGGATTTGATTTCTATTTGAGGGTTTTACATGTTCATAATTTATTGCATATTTGAAGTAACCTCGCGATCTTGGTGCGACCTCCTGAGCAATCAAAGGGGACTAAAGGTGAACACCTTGTGATACCTCGAGAGGATATTTTCTTCGAGCATTTATGTAGACCTGTGTACCTAAAAACAGGTCTAGGGAACCCACGAGCACCCCTGTCCCTCTCTGGCACCCCATTCCACTGCTTTCTCGAGTTCTACCTTTTTCTCGAGCTCGAGTGCAATGGTTAGTGATTCACATTTTCTATTTCTCCAACTCTATACATTGTCGAACTCTATGAATTAACTAATCCTTTTTACCCTCTCCTTGCAATTAGGGTTTCATTATTTATTACTTAGTTTTCTTGTGTATCTTTGTTGTACTTAATTTTTATTCATTTATTGCAATATTACATTTAGATTAATCATATAAATTACATTTTATCTTAATCAGGTTTGTTTGTAAAAATGGTCTACTTTAGGTCATGTTGAAGTGTTCAAAGCCACCATGAAGCCTTGTCAAGGTGTCCCATGCTGCAATGTCGTATCTTAAGACCAAAATATTAATCATCTTAGGGGGAGTATGTATCCATATTTATCATAGTTCAAGAAGTTTGTGTAATTTTTAGATAGCTTGAAGGTCTCTTGTAGTTTGTGAGTCGATTTGTGTCTCGGTTTATGTATAGAGTCAAATGTGAATACCCTACAACTACGTCTTCATTATATCCAAGTTGATAATGATTTTGAGCATTCGAGTTATGATCTAAGAGTCTATGATTATGTCTCAACACTTAGAGAATGAACTTAAAGGAATCTTACGAGTCTATTGGAAGTATTCTTGGTCCGAGGCATGGTATTGTTTAAGAATGATTTTTTTTTTTTTTTCATGTTATCAAGTTGTTAATGTCTTGTTATTGATCCTTAAGGTCGAATATATGATTTGCATGTGAATGAGTTAGTTAATCATATCATGATGTGCATATCCTACATTTGAGCATAGTGTCTTATAGGTCACTCAAAATTCTATCTTGAGTACTACTCTTGTTGTGCCTAAAATTCTCAAGGGAAGTCTATAATATCATAGTCCGAGTATGAAGTCTTGTTGGTCTATAAAAGAGGTTTATCTTACCCCATCTTGTGGAATGGCTATGGTATGTCCAAGTTGTATCGAGAAGGTCTATCATGTGGTCTAGTTGTTAAATCTCATGTGGTAAGTCCTTGAGGTTTAGATCTTGTTCCATGTCCTCATAGTTTTATTTTCTCAAGAGTATATGAAGGAACGGTTATGTAAATGTCAATTTCTCATTATGGTTGAAGGAAGGTCCAGAAAGTGGTTTGAAGAATGTTGATGTATAAGTATATGGGTTAAGATGTTTATTGATATATCAATATATATATATATATATATATATATATATATGGGATTATTCCAAAGAAGATGATTAAAAGGTGAAATGATCAAGGAATATATGTGGTGCATTTTAATTTTTAAGATTGTAAATTCCTACTCGAGTAGTAAAACTTGATATTGAAGCAAATCACAATGTTAGAATGCATTCATAGTGTTTCATGTAAAGATATCTAAAGGAGAAAGTTTCCTCAAGTGTTTATAGATATTTTGATGTTATTTTTAAGCTTTTAAACCATAGAATAAGTAAGATATTGCAAAAGGATCCTTCTCGGGCTTTGTGAAAACCCTAACCTAGGGTTTATGAGAAAAATGCCATAAATGGAGATGGAGTGAATGGAATCGTATGAAATTTTCACCATATGTTCTTGACATATTGAGGAGATAGATTTGAAATTTTTAGGGTGTTCTAACATTATAAAGTCACTCATTTTATTGACAGTCTGAAATAGTGCTTTGGAGACCTAATTGATAGAGGTGACTTGCAAACTGGGTAGAAGTTCTTCAAGAACATACTATAAGCTTGATAGAGAAGATAAAATGGCCAAATGGGTACTCAAAATAGGTAAGATGTCTCTATGAAAGTGAATAAAAAAATATATAGGTGTGAATTTCTCATGAAGTAGGGCTAGTAGAATGAAGAAGTAAAAGTGAGAAAGAAGATCTTAACTTGCAATTTTGTCATCAAAGGAATTTTGAGTCATTCCAAGAAGTTTTGTGAAGTTGATGTTCATTATTAATAAATGAAACTCATTAGCTTGACAAGAAAGTATTTTAAATCTATGTATTATTGGTATGAGTTTACAGTCTATGTTTACCCATAACTTGGAGAAAGGATATATAGATGTGGGTACATGAGCTTAGGATATTGTTACCATGTTATTGAATTTTTCAAGAAGAAAACGAGTAAGTTTGATATTAGTATCAGATAAGGGAGCAGGATCATGAAAGTGAAGCCATTCATCCCGATTAGTTCATTCATAACATAGTATTTTTAGATTGGTAATAAGATTTAGTTTTGAAGGGACTAAAAAACCCTTTACACAAAAATAATCCAAGGCACACAACCTCAACAAAAATATCCAAAAGCATAGTGTCAAATAGGCTTAACGAGTAGTGCAAACAAAACAGAGTAGACCATAAGCGTTCTAAGTATTACAAGACAAAAATTTTTTAAAGGATAATATACTTAGAGTGACAAGGCACAAACAAACCAAAGAAAGGAAAAACAGAGAAAAGTGAGTTCATTCATAACATAGTGTGACAATGCAATTCAAGTGAGTTCTTTTTACAAGTATGCCTATAAGGCATTCTCTTATCTCTTGAATCAAGTTTGATATGGTCCAATAATTTTATTTCATCAAGAATATGGTCTAGGCTTTCTAGCAAGTTAGAAAGGTGCTCTATTATGCATAACAAGGTCTATGAAGGAGGCATAGTATCCAAACTATCACAGAGTTAGTATAAGGATTAGTTATGTTTTTAAAGGTGTCTGAGTGTGTGCTTGTTTTAGCAAAGGAAGGGGTCTTGAAATGAATAATGTCTACAAGGTATGATTGTATCAAACTCGTATGTATATCTAGTGAGGAAGGTCACTATGGATAGTTAAAGAAAAAATTATGTGTTTTGTGTATGTGGAAATGCATGCTACATGTGTAAAGTACATAATGGCTTGTCCTTGATGTTGTGAATCCTCAAAATCCATGCTACAGGTGGTCTAATATTATGGAACACATCTTAAAGGGTGTTCATTGGAAGAACAAAAAGTTTCCAAGTGATTTAAATAAGTGCCTAAGAAAATTTTGTGTCATAGGTTTGTGAAATCCTCCAAGACACAGGGCACCTAATTTATCTCTCAATTAGGTATATAACATGGATATAAGGCTTGTGTGATATAATTATGGTGTGTACATGTTTACTCCATATGGAAATGGGTGATCGGGCAGAATTATGGTGTGTACATATTTAATTCAAATGGAAATGGGTGATTGACACTAAGAGGTTATAATAACTAGTAAATAAGACTAGAAATTGTAATTTAAAACTTGATTTGAGATAGTATTAATATGGTTGAGTCATCTTTATGACCTATAAGCAAGGTAAGGAGCCTAATTCTTGTACTCTCTACTAGAGTAGGATGTCATTAACCTAGGAGGAGAAATAAGGTATTGTTTCATGGTATATGTGGGATTCTAGAACATGAAAACGTTTTTCCTAATTGCTCTAAAGAGGGCATTTAGGGATTTCAGTCCTTGAAGGAGGTATGAGGTCAAGATATGAAGTTGAGCTAATTTTGAGTTTTTATCAAGATGATAATAAGTCCAAGAAGAGGTAAGTATGATGGTTTTATGTTATTTCATGATCATAATATGGTTGGCATGAGTGAAAGACAACGATAAAGGACTCTTTACAATGTAATTCAAGCTATGAAGAAGGCAAAACAGTATAAGGAAGTAAAACAAATCCTTGAGCTCAAATGGTGAATTTGTGTGATTTTTATCTCAAATAGGAGTTAAAATGGTGATCTAATCCCTTTTCTCATCATTTTTGGCATGTTTAAGTTCATGTATGCTTCTACTCAGGGGGATTTCATTGGTTTCTAGCTGAGAAAAGAAGTCAAAATCATAGTTTAGTGAGAAATGACAAGTTTGTGAGCTAGTGTGAAGTTTTTGGTTAATGTTTACAACCAAGAGGTGATTATATGAAGCTTAGAAAGATGAAGATCATTTGGTACATGTATGAAATTTTTCATTAATGTAAATAGGGGGAGAAGATTAAGTAGTTTTTCATTAATGACAAAGGGGGAGATTGTTGGCATGTTGAAGGTCTTGGTGTTGTCATTAATGTAAAATCTCATTAATGACAAAGAGGGTGATGGAGAAGGGTCATAGGATTCTTAGTATGTTAGTGACATGGAGTTTCAGATGATTTCATGGTTGCAAGATGGAATACATATTGCTTCGGAGTTTTCTTGATTGCTTTAGAGTTTTCTTGAATGCTTTGGAGTTTGTCTGAAGTTTGTTTTACTTGCTTAAGAGTCTAAAATGAATGCTTCAGAATTTATCTAAATTTTATTATGATGCTATTGTATGAAGATATTATTGGTCTAGTATATGTAGAGTGAGGTGGAGGAGTGCAAGTACATGTTTGAGCATGGTTTGCAGGTGATCATCTAGACCTAGTCTAGGTGCTTGAAGGCCAAATGGAGCATGAGAGTGAGGTGCAGAGGTATGTGAGCTCATGGAAGCATGTATAAGTGTGAGACATGTTGTATCAAGTATGTTAGGTCCTTTTGGAGATCCTGGAAGCTGAGTCATGGTGTTAGTCTACTTGGTCTAGGTCTAAACTAGGCCTAATCCTAGTGTTTAGAAGCCTATTGGAGCATGATAGTCACTTGCAGGTATGTGTGAGCTATTGATGAAATTCATGGAGGTATGTTATGTTGTTTCCATCATGTAGAGATAGTTTGCAGAGGTTTCATGCTTGGTTTTAGTGTTAGTTCAATTTGTTATGGCCTAAAACATGCAAAACCCTAAGGCCTAGTCATGCAAATGAGATGGGACATGAAGATGAAAATATATTTGATAAAATATGATGATTGGAGATGTTATCATAGGGTGTTTTGATGTTATGGGAAAAATTTCAGGTTTTCATGATGAATATGTTGCAAGATATTGAGCTTTGACCAAAATAGGGTGCTTAAGAGTGCTTTTTCCATCTCGAAGTGAGTGAAATGCTCATGGTTAGCACATGCATATTTTGTATGGGAAGATGAGCCTTTAAATTATGTTGGGGAATCGAGTTAAGAAGATATTAGAGTTGTAATTAGGTCAAATTAAGCCCAAACATTTATGAACGAATGTCAAGAAGGTAAACTTCTTATTATGAGTTTGAAACCCTTGGTTAAGAGCGATGGACGGAAAATTATTGGTATGTGCCCAAAATTTATCGTTTGTGCTATTATGATGATTGGATGTTGTAGAGGACTCCTCCATATTTCTAGAAAGGTATGATACAACATGTGGTGATGAGTGGACCCCATTCAAATAGGAAAGTTTCTGAAGATGTTCAGTTTGGGACAAAGTTGTCAAAGGAGGTATGAAATGAATTGACATTGTTTTTAGCATGGGAGTTTCAATTTATGCCCATGATGTTTTCAAATCATGGTTGAGCCTCTAAAGGTAAAAGTGTGCCTTATTTATGAATACTGGTCTTAAGGCAGTTTTGGTACAGTTCAGAAGCAGTTTTAGAGATGGACGTGGTCGAAGGCCTTCCACTTAGAATTGGAAGGAAATGTAACATTTTCTGAAAGTATATTCAGAGGGATTTCAATGGTATATTGTTTTCACATGATGAGGTTTGATAGGTTAACCAGGTCAATTTATGAAGAAGAAGGTTGTTTGTTTCTCATAATAGAATTTCTTTGGCTTGGAAATGGAGGTAGGAGACACATGAGATGGATTAGTTGATGGTTTCTATTAGTAAAATGAATAGGGATGTGTTTTGTTCCTATTTAAGACCTTTGGAGGTATTTAAAGTATCACCAAGGGTGCAAACCAGTTGTGTATTCTAAAATGGATTTCTGAGGAGCTCAATATGGTGAAGAGGAAAGTTGGTTTGGTTTTCATGTATGGATGTTTCATGAGCTCTAGAAAGTGTGGATTTTATCTACAGGTCAATAGTATTCCAATTATTAGTTACATGCCATAGTTGAGGTGTTCTTGGGTGTTATTGAGGCCCAAAGGTGAAGATTGGTTCTAAAACACCTTTTTGAGAAGGATATGAGCCTTCTTGAGTAAGTTATGAATAATTTGATTGGTGCAAGATAATGTACGACCATGTATGGTGTTGTTATGTAATTTTTATCCATTTTTTACACCCCCTATAAAATGGATAGCTTAGGGAGTCGGAGCATTGGTAGTCAATGGAAAAAGGAAATGCTTTGCAATCTTCGTGGTAGTTTTGTTTTGGCTTGATCGAGTTGGTCTTAACTTGAGTTGGCTCACCACGGTGAATGTTGGAGTTGACAACCATTCTCGGTTGTAAAATTGGTTGAGTTTGAGGAAAATTTCTCATGGTTGGATGCCTAGGTTGGGCGCCTGGGTTGGTCGGCACCGGAGGTTGGTCGAGATGGGTGTGTCAACCGGGTTGGTTGGATAAGATGGACGGATGGGTTAGTCGGTCGGGTTGGTCATCCGACTATTAAGGCAACATGGTGAAAAGCTCATGGTTGGACAGTCAATGACGTATGAACAAGATATATGGCATCCATCCCCCCTTGGGTTGGATGTCACAGAGTTAGACGACGTCCAACCCCAGGTTGGATGGCACAAAGTTAGACATCCCATCAGGATGGTTAGGTGGCACATTTTACGGATAGGGTTAGATGGCCATCTAACCCCATCATTTTTATGGTTCATAGATAGATAGTCATCCAACCTCCTAGGTTGGATGACCCATGGTGTGAAGATGGTGACTCCCAGGCTAGTCGATGGCAAGAAGCATGTATGGCCATGAAGTTAGACATCATCCAAATCTTATGGTTAGACAACATTGAGGTTGAATGGCCTACTCATTCTTGTACGGATCATGGTTAGATGGTTGTCCAACCCAGACATAGAGAAGAGCTCGTGGCCTAACCATTTGTTTTCTCAAAGGGGTTTGTATGACCCATATGGTTGGACAATGTCCAACCCAACATGGTTGGATGACCCGCAGGATGGACGAGTCATAGGTCGGAAAAGGTAGGTGGATGAATGACAACTCAACAACCAAATTTAATGAGGCATGGCACCCATGACTACCTATGCAAGAAAAGTACTAAATTATATGGCTCCCCATACCTCTTTAATGCATCCTTCCTGGTTAGTGGCCCAAATTGCCTATATATTGTAAAATCTACCTCATTTTGAGAGGAGACTTTTGAAAAGAAAATGAGCTCTGTCAAAATTGTTCCAGAGCTATTGTGAGCTAAAGGCCTCAAATTTGGGCATTTTGTAAATAATTCGTGCCTTGTGCCTATATTGTAATGGATTGTGCATGTTTTTAGCAATAAAATTCATGTTTTGTGGCTTTTTCTCCCTAGCTTGTATGACATTGCATCTTTTTCCTTCCATTATATTTGTAGGTATATTGTGCATATATATATATCTTTGTAAGATCCATAATTTGTTGTGCTTTATGAAATATAGGGAATTGAATATTGTCTTGGAATGTGGCACCTCCACCTGTCCCTCTCTTACCTTGTTTACTCCCTATTTTTTTACTCACTTAGATTGTTTCACCCTTTCTTGGTGCATCACCTTCCCTTAGAGTAGGTTTATTTTTATGCATTCTTCTATCCTTGTCTCCTTGGAAAACATTAGGGTAGGATTTGTTTGTTTTTTCATTCTCTGCACTTTGGAGAAGTTGGCACTAGGTTAGGAGAAGAAGTTGGATTTTTCAAGAGGATTATCCTACTTGCAAGGTTCCACATCAGCGGAAAATCCCATGTTATGCAAGTCACACTGTTGATTGCATCACACACAAATCACAAGTGATTAGGGGTGTTGTAATTTTGCATTAACAGTAATATTTGACATGTGTGAGAAATTTGGGATCTTGACTAACCATGGTGATGGTGTTTGTGGTTTTTAGTCATCTAGGTGATGTGGTTTTGAGTTGTTTTTGAGCTAGTTTAGTGCATTTGGGCATGGCTGGCCTACATGGGTCTATTTTATGAATGTGCATGAGTTTATTGTTATGTTTTTTTGTTGTTTTAGTAGAACTAATGATGAAGGGGTGACCTCCCTTATGTTTATGAGAAGAGAAGGGTATAAAGTGAATGTTTAAGTTCAAATTTGAGCTAGTTGAGAGAGAGAGGTAAAAATTGCAAGGGTGACAGGTTGAGGAATGTTAGAGAGCTTGTGTGTAATTTTTTGATGCCAAGTTTTTCCATGAAATAAGAATAAAGAGTGAGCTAGGTGAATACAAGTTTGAAGGTGTGTGAGCTGAAGTTGTAATCTCCATCAATTGTTGTAGCAAAAAAATATCGAGATCTTTGTAAAAAGGTGGTTGAGTGGGTGTTTGATCACCTTAGGGGATTATATCCTCCTTGTGGAGTTGGTGCTTCACTAAACTAGGGGTTGGTCCTCCTTGTGGGATTGGTGCCTCACTAAATTAGGGGTTGGTCCTCCTTGTTGAGTTGGTGCTCAACTAAATTTGAAACATAGCTATAATAAATTTTTGTTTCTATGGGTTTTCTTCCCCTTGAGGGTTTCCCACTCACATCTTGTGTTATGATGTTATCTTTCATGGTTATGGTTGTTTGAATGTATGTTCTATGATTTTGTGCACACATTAATGGTTGAATGGTTATGATTTAAGCAATTAAATCTGAAATTGTTTAAAGTTTTAAAGGATTGATTCACCCCTCCCCCTCTTAGTCCATTATGCTTCCAAAAGGTCCATATGGCGGCCATGTATCTACTTTGTCATAACTCCATTATGCAATTGGTTAAGGCCTTGAATGTAACATTTTTAAGTGTGCCTCAAGTAGTTGTCATATCTCCTATAAATATCCAACTAAAAGGCATTATTTTGGTCGATCCTTGTAGAAATATTCTTTGCATGTATTGATGCATTTTCTTTATTCACTTATTTTTACTCTATGTTTCACCCCAGATATTGATGTTTTGTGCACTTTTTTCACCTAGTTAAAGTAGATCTCCCTTATCTTTATAGATGTATATTTCATTATTTTCTGGAGTTAACGTTTTTTTCCTATGTGTTTGAAGGATTTGTACATTCCTTGCTCTACAATAAGTTCCTTAGACCTCTTGCACATGCTCATATCTTGATCGAGCGGATGTTGGTATGAGCTGGAGTGTGGTTTTATGTATCTTCCTTTACCAATCAAAAGGGGTTTCTTTTGCGCATCAGATTCATTTCTATTTCTTCCATACCCTTCCCCTCATTTGAGTTTTTTTATAACTTAGTTAGATTAGGATTAAAGCTTGCAATTGGTTTTATTGCTAATTTTTTGATGATTGCATGTGATACTCATTGTGTGCAATCCTTCACACTCCCAATATCCTACAAATGCGATGAATGATTGATTCATCAACCTCCCATGCTTTCTTATCCTTTTGAGGTTGGTTCCTAGTTTTCCCCATTACACATTCCCATGTGCAGTCCCATGAGAACCTACAAATGAACTAGCAATGCCCTTGTATAAATCATAAACATCTACTCTCCCTTTATCTTGAGATATTCCTAGTACATTATCATTCAGTTGTTGAGATCCAAGAAGAGAGGAAAGAAACCTTGGAGAACGATTTCTTGAGCCCGTGTTAAATTTTATATTATGCCTTCCCACAGTGCCTTCTTTTCAAGAGATATAGATCCTTTCCCATTTACATGAGACCAAGGTTTCCCATGCTTTTGCATGCCCCTGACTACCTTCTGCCAACATCAACATTTTTGGTGCTATGAGAGAGGAATCAAAGTGTGACACTTGTGGAGATCAACACATGTCAAACTAGATGCAAAGAACTCAAAGTTGTTAAGAGGAAACATGATGAAGATATGTGTGTGTATTGAAAATTAGTGTGAGGATTATTTTAAGAGGATGATAGGGTGAAGTCATAAAAAGGCTATAAAATATTACTATAGGGGTGTGACAACATGTGAAATATGATATAATCGAGCTACACATCAAAGCTCTCTCATAAGTACCATTATTGACCAACCCAATGTAACCCAAATGATGCATGTAACTATTTTTGGGTGTTCTGAAATATCCCTTAGGACGTCACTATGGGGAATCTAATGATTCAATGATGCATGTGAAGAATAAAATTGAGTAAAGTGAAAACTTATGTGTATACATAATCCACCTTAGAATTGTTTTTATGACTCTAAAAATCCTCATTAAATAAAAATAATAATCCCACATTGGTTGATTGGATTGGTCCGTGACAACACATAAACCCCAATATATCACAATCCTTATGCCAACATGGGTGACACCATAATGGATGTGGCCCTCTTACTAACATAATGGTTGATTGGTTGTGGGATGAGTATGGTTGCTTGTTCGGACTTCTCCTCTCCTCCTAAGTCATTTCAAAAACTCCTCTAAATACATGATCATTACCTCAAGTTGGATATGCCTCTTTAGTCCATCTCGGAATAGCATCTATGACTTTGAAAATCCTCATTAAATCAAAACATTAATCTCACATATGATGATTGGTTTTGTCCGCAAAAACATATAAACCTCAATGTACCATGGTCCTTATGTTGATAAGGGTGACACCACAATGGAAGTGACTCTCTTACTAACATAATGGTTGATTGGTTGTAAGACAAATATGTTTTTTTCTCACCCTTTCCCTCTACTCCTATGTGGCTTCAAAACTCCTTGAAAAATGCATGTAAATACATGCTTTCTACCCCAAGTTAGATATGCTTCTTTAGTACATCTTGGAATTGTTCCTATGACTCTAAAAATGTTCTTTAAATCAACAAATTAATCCCACATTGGTTGATTGCCTTTGTCTACTGAGTAGAACATAAACACTAGTCTATAAAACTTTATAACTTTGACAAAGAAAAGCAATCATAATTGATAACTATCAATGGAGATCATACCTTATTATTAGTGCCTTCCTTAATGTGAGCATTTTTGTTTGTGGATGGATTGATTCCTATTATAAAACTTCACAATACATTTAAAATTAGATTTTGTTTGACTTATAATCTCTTATTTATAACATTTCAATTTACTCACCTTTATTTTTCCTTGTAATATTTATGCCGAAGGCATTCCCCTATGGGAAAGGCCCTTGCGAGCATTTCTTTGACTATGTTAAAGTTGACGTCCCATATGTTTTCTTTTTTGGTGTGTTTTAACGGTTTTGACGTTTTTCGTTTATTCCTCTGTTTTTGAGTCTTACGATCATGCGTCTATTTTTGAGTCTCGCGATCTTGTGTATTGCGGAGCCTAATAATATTAGGGCACATTCGGTGCAAATGAACAAAAGATCATAGTTTCAAAAGAAACCAACCAAAATGCCTGCAGATTATTGAGGTCTATGTGTTTGCAAAGCCATTGGCGCGTCATTCTAGTTGGTGAACCTGACGAAGCTCGGGAGGCTACTAGTTTTGGTCTTCGTAGTTGTGAGATTGTGAATCTAGGCGATGCATGCCATGATGTGCAAATTGGATGTGACGGTATTTTCACTAATTCCTCTATTTTTGAGTCTTAAGAGCATGTGTCTATTTTGTGAAGAGATAATTTCACAATATTTTGTGAAGGGAAATGCGAGATAGAACCAGAGCCCTCCATTCTCATTGTCTGAGGGTTCCTCCCAACAACAGATCTTCCTTCGCATTAGAAACTTCTCTTCCTGTTGCTTTTCTACAATTTATAAACCTTATCATGAAAGGGCCAAGGGAGTCACAGGGGTGGGGCAACAAGTGGGTTCAGTTCCAGGAGCCTTATAATAAAATGCCCAAATCGTCTGGAACACCTTCAGGTAAGCAAGCATTAGTATTACTCAGTTTTTGCCCATATCTATGTTTAGGATAGATCTTAAATTTAGTAGTATTTTTCTATAGGGAGGGTTTATCCGATGCGGTAATTGATCTTGGGGTTAATGTTGTATAACCAAACATGTACTGAACTATATCAGTCAATGAATATACAGAGCCCACTTTCACGGGGTGTGGAAAAAATGTAATTTTGGGAAATTCAATGTAGCCCCTTTTTGATACCCCACAACCTCACTTACACTGTCACACATTCATTTTCAATACTCCACAACCTCATTTAATTCAACTCCAATGCAACACTTTGGGTACTCCTTCTTGATCTTCATTTTGTGCTTATTTCATTACTCTTTGCAGCTTGAGGTAACATAGCTAACAATTCTATAGCGTAGATGTTTCAGTGGACGAATACCATCGATACAAGGTATATTTTTTGTTTAAATTTTGTTTAGTTATGTTCACAAACTAGTGATGCTTAGTTCAAGTGAAGGCTTGTACCTTGTAGATTGTTATTGGTCCTTTGTTGCTGAAATGAAATTGAATGTTAAATTTAAATTCCAAGTTCAACTACAAATATTTGGTGTGCAGGAGGATGTAGAGCTCATGGTAAAGATGAACATGGATGCCTACTCGTTTCTCAATATCATGGTCGAGAATTTTCCCAAGCATACCAACAGGTTTTTTCACCGTCAAGTAGATCTTATAGCTAATTTTTTTGAAAAAAGAGTGCAATAGTTAGAGAATCCAAGTTAAATGCAAGCTTTTTTCTCCACTCTCCAATGGAAAATCAGCATTGCATTCTTCTAGAAGTGTGGCACAATAGTATTTTATTAAATCATAGAAATCCACATGTTTATAGTGCTATATATGGAAAGAACATAAATTATATAAAAAAACATCTAAATCTAATCATGGCTGATAACCATTTTTACGTGCAACGATAGTAATTTACTTCCTGCAATTGTAATCCTCCTTTTTGTGAAATGTACATGTGTGTAAAAACTTATGCATGCCTTCATTTTGCTTCTTTTGCTATGTTTCTTGACTTTTGGTTAATTCTATACCTTGACATAGATGTTATGGGCTACTAATACCGTGAGCATGGATTTTCTTTACAATGTGTTCTTTAGCTCAAATTTAGATGGTTTTCTTTATGATGGGCTCTTTTATCACAACTTGATATGTTTGTTGGTTGAATATAAAGCAATACCCGATAAGCTTGCGTGTAGGGAAAAACATCATCTATAAAAAAATGAGAAAAGAAAATGAAAGATGATAAGGAACACACTAGACCTAAGACAAGAACCATAAGAGCCCATCCAAAAATATGACTACAACCATAATAATATAGTCCTAGAATCCCTGGGAACTCAAAACAAGGATAGGAAGGGGCCACCCAAAAAGCTGACTATTACTGTGAATTTGAAACTAAGATGGAAACAGTTGGAAGCATCAAGCATTGGAATCTTGTGAGATATCATGGATATTCACTTTCACATGTCTCTTATTATTACTAAAAATGGTATGGCTTTCAAATTCTAAAATCAAGATACCTACACAAAACAAAATTTAATGCAAATTTTAATGTTTTTTTGTTTAACTATTATGATTTTATTGTCTACCACACTAACTCTATCACCACTATTTTCACTGTATCTATTACCACCGAACATATCATAGCCTCTTTTAGTGTTCTCTTTGTATTAGCCTTGAGAGAATCTCATCCACTAAAAAATAAATAACATCCTAGTCGACCAAGATGCTTATGATAATTGTCATTAAACTAATTTATAGTAGTTCTAGAGTATTTGATAATATTAAGTAGAACCCACTCTTGCTTCTAGAAGAATTCCCATGACAAGAAAAGATAAAGTTATGATTAATGCATGTTTTTTCTAGAAGAATGTCCTCTATGAAAAGAAAATATAAGGTTACAATTCAACATGAGGTTTTCTATATATTAAATCACAGCTATAAGAACATTTCCCACTATCAATTAATTTGTTGTAGTTAACAATCTCAAGGGTTAATGAAGAAGACACTAAGTTCTGCAATTTAATCCATCATTGTATGAAAAGTACATACACAAGTCACATCTCTATAGATCTTATGCCACCCTTCACTTGTTGTTTTGATAACTTTCTTGACACATTGTTTATTGCATTCCCTGGATGGATGTTATGGGCTCATGTGGATCACAGTCTCTTGCTGTGAAATTTGGTTTTCTTTCAATGGGTTCTTTATCACAACTTAAGATGGCTTTTGGTTTAATATAAAGCATACCCAGACAGGCTTGCATGTAGGTGAAAAACATCACCACATATATATTATATTATCATTATGTCTCATTTATCAAGATTATAAATTATTGGTTTTGATTATTTATGTTGAAGGTATAGTGCAGAACTTGCTTCCAAGCTTCCTCCTCTGGACATAATTATCACAACAATAGACCCTTTTAGGGAGCCTGCCATACTAATAGCCAATAGAGTTCTTTTAGTGCTTTGCAATGGATTACTCAGTTGAAAAATTTGCATGTTATGTGTCAGATGATGGCCAATCTCCTATTACTTTCTACTCTCTACTAGAAACCTTGAAGTTTTCCAAAAAAAATGGGTGCCCTTCTGCAGTAAGTATAATATTGAGTCAAGGGCTGCATTTATGTTTTTCTCCAAGGAACCCTAGTATTCTAATCCAAGTTTTCTACAACAATGGGAATGCATGAAGGTACTGAGATAGTTGTACAATTTTTGCAAGAACTAACATTACAAGATCGGATAGAATTGTTTTTCTCCCATCCTTTTGGCCAAAATGGATGGTAGAAGTCTTAGAACCCATCACAAATATATTTATAACTTGTTTTTTCTATACATATTAAGTTTTCGAATAAATCCACTAGGCTCTGTTTAACTGTCTTGATTTAACAATTTAACATTTCATATGCTAGGTTATAACTGTAATACAACAAATGCAAGAAACATTTGAACATAGTTAATTTTTTGTTTATTAGATGCATTTTAAATTTAAAGGAAGCTTGTTTGACCATTTATGTTTCAATAGTTTGTTGTTTACCATAATTCGGTTAATTAATCTAGCTTCTTGCATTGGCAACTTTCCCAACTAGAAATCATATTTTAAGCTATAATAGTTAAGAAGTGATGCATATCAAAATGAATATCAGACCAGTCTTTCACTCCCAAATAGAAGAAGAAACCCTCTGCATACCATGGCCAACGTAGAATTCCAGAAGGTAAAAATATATCATCAACGTTGTATGTTACTTCTCATATTTATTCATTGTGCATATGGAAACTAGTATGAATTTAATGTCATGAATCTACACGGATTATAATAAAATGTTGAAGAGTACTAGATATATATTATTTCCTAGTTGTAATTGCTATAACGAAATCCATGATTGCATGCATAAGTGAATTTTTGGACTTGAGATTTTGATGACACTGTTGTTTTCTATGAATATTTACAGTTGATTGCAGTGGGAATATTTATTGGAGTACTATTACATGCAGGGATTCATCTTGGTTGTAATTTTGTTTGGATGGCTGAGGAAGATGAAGAAACATATAATAAAAGCATCGGTACTAAATTTTTGAAGACACAAAGCCTACATTTGCGGGAATTCTCATGACTGCAGAAGTGGCGACGGGTGGTTATGGTGATTATCATGTTTGTCACATTTCTATTAGCAACCCACTAGCCTAGAAGAAGTATTGTTAAGCTTCCATGGCCTTACACATGTAGATTAACAATATTTAACATTTTCTGGTATTCTCATCATTTGTTTGCTCTGGTGTACTCACTTTTCATAGCTCACTCCATGATGTTATTCCTTTCCCATGGATGGTCTCAGAAGATGGTGAGAACAATGTTAGCCTTTATATTTTTAGTGGTTTATCCCTAGAAAAACTTGAGCTAATTACATGATCTCAAATGTCTTTACTAGACTTGGTATTACATTTCAAGACTCTTACATTTGTATATTCTTGCATCAAAACTTGGTGGAAGTCTCTTTAAATTTGAATTATGCTTAAATTCAAGAGTTGTAAGAATTATACATTTGTTGTCATTCTCTAAGGGAGAAAATAATATATCCTTGAAGTTGTCATTATTGTTGGGGCCCTAATGTAGCTTCCAAATCTTTAAGGTGCGTAGGCATGCACGGCCAAAGGAAGTACACAAATTAAGGCGCACAAGGTAGGATTCAAAAAGGGGTTCTTGGAGAACCAAGGATGCACACCCACAAAGTACAATTCGGGACTTAGCCATTTTCGACCTTTTGGACAGAACACATGAAGAACGTGTTCCGTTTTGGATAAGGTTCCAACTTGGCAACAGGGTGTCCTGGGAGGAATATACCTTGCGATAGGAAGATCCAAAAAGCTAATCATGACATGGAGAGGCATGCGCCTGAGGCGATCCACACCTTGACACTTGGGACCAGATCTGAGGTTGCAGAGGAGTTTGTTAGAGCTCAGATGCCTATTTATACGCAGCACCCTTGGCAAAGAAAAGAGACACAAGTAAGGAAGTGGAGCTCTGTAGAATTACTGTGAGAACTATGGGATAAAATGGGTAGATGATTATAGGAAGGATGTAATGAGGGAATGGGGAATGAAAATTTTGTTTTGTGATCATACATGTATGGATCTAGATATGGCGCGTGACTACGGTCTCCCCTTCCGTAATATTTTATAAGTAATGCTATGAATGAATATGATAAGGTTACCATGATAATTGTATTAAGATCCTTTCTCTATATTACCTACATTTTTTATTATGCTTTTGTTCTTGTATAATCATGAACCTTTGATTTGAATGGTAAGTCTATTTTGTGGATTTACAACTATCCTAGTTTTGTAATTCATTAGGTGCTTTTACTTTTGATATGACCGAAAGGGTATAGAAGCCATTCTAAGCTCTATATCTTTTTCATGTCCTTTAAATCACTAAGTCAAGATCATGAATGGTGCCTTCCATTAAGCTCACATAAAAGAGAGACTCGGCTCCCTCTCGTGTGCCTCGGGTGAGCACCCATCGCCCACTAGGTGATAGGTCGGCGCACACATGAGGTTCCCTTGTTTTTAGTGAGTGTAAAAATGACTACATCTTGGTTCCATTGCTGGGACCTCTTTTTGAAGTTGTAGTGGAACATGGCATACATCACGGTCTATGTAAAAGTGATGATGGAACACTTAACCCTGAAGGTGTTGAATATTGGTTTAAAAGCACTAAGGAAGAATTTTCTCGTAGATTCAATACTGACTTGGGTTTGACACTCGAAGATGGGTGGAAGACACTCCTTATCATGAGTCAGTACGAAACCTTCTTCTCATTGTTTCCCAAGAGAGTTATTTGAATGGCTTTGGGCTTATACATCTAGATCGGGGTGGTGTTATAAGTCACACCCTTAGACCCAAGAAACATATCGAAACTTGCAAGATGCTAATATAACATGGACCCATGCTATAGATCATTGATGGAAGGGAGTATTGACTAGCTACACTCTAGAATACGCCATTTCCACGTATTCTTGTCCGTGTTCTTGAGTTTGAGTTTTGCCGGGAGCCCAGAGGATCATTTCTGCATGTTATCCCCCTTGTGATCAAAATCTTGATGGTAACCATGGGTTTAGAGGCATTTCCTATGGCCGCTAAACCACTCTGAGCACTTGGCAAGGAAGCCAAGTTGGGGAAAGATGGCTGATATAACGACTGAAAAGGAAAGGGAGGAGAGACGGCTCAAGTATAACAAAGTGCGTGAAAGGGAGATCGATAGACAATGTGGGATTACAAGTGGGTTATGGAGCCAAACATGGTGGAAAGGAGTTGAGGTTCACACGGAGGATGTGGAACCCAAACATTCTGTGATACCCCATCTTAGTAAGCACGGGAGAGAAAACCTTGCAGCTTCTGATGAGATTCTATCGAGTAGAGAAAGAAGAGTCATTGGCGCGCATCTGACCCCACCTAGCGAATGAACCTTGGCGCTTGGTTTGTTCGAACGAGGGAAAAGTATAGTTGATCCATTTGATATCGGTGGAAGCAACCAATCGGTCTCTAAGATACAACTTCTCATTTGGGACCTCTATGGCTTCACACACTATTCCAGTATTTGGTGGAATTTTTGGGCAAGGCATATATATAGGTGGTTTTGGGAACACCTCGGGAAGTGGTGGAGGAAATATGACCGGGAGTGGCACTAGTTCACAAACTATCGGCGCATAATTCGGTGGGATGGGAGCGTTTGGCATGGTAAACATAGGCCCATACTTAACATAGAGGATCTCGGAGGTGGAAGTGGTGGAGCTAGTGGCTTAGATCTAGTGGGTCCAGCAGAGGAGGAAATACCAAAGGAAATCGAGGGACTAGGTCGGAGGACAAGGGCCTCACCACCTCCTCAAGTATTTTTGAGATGTCTCTACACTTACTAGACTACATTGGGATAAAAGATGCCGCAGAGCATGTGTATAAGTGTGAGTTGCTATGGCACACAAAGGGGATCACGACCCAGATCGAAAGGCCGGTGAATTTGCGATGACCTTGCAAGGATGCGCATATAGTTGGTATAGAAATTATGACCCTCATCGATCATATGTGATTATACCACGCTAAAAATGTGTTCTTGGCGGAATTTCACATACCTAAGTTTGAATGAAGAGCATCGACTCTCTCAAAGAAATCCAAAGAGGAATGGTAGAGAGCGTGCGGAATATGATGCGTGCTTTAAAACTCTATTGTCTAAACTGTCTTATGATATCCACCCTTCACAACATGCTCAAGTGGTTTTGAGGGTTGATCACACCCTTTAGGAGGGCTTTGTCTCATAAAATATTCACGGACCCGTGCGAAGTGTTGGAAGCTGCTTTCACGCACCGAGGCAGTTGGTAGTGTTGACACTGGTGTTAGCCCATTTCTAGAGGCTCAGATCACTGCCATGGCTAAGTAGTTGGAGAAATTATCTACCAACACAGTTCCAGAGACTCACGGTGGGATGTGGTGCACATATTGTAACGTAGAAGGACACATAAAGGATAATGGTGGGATATGTACTCGGAAGGTGATGCGCGCGTAGCGGTAAATTGTGAAATATGTCACGGGGACCATGATGCAAGTAGGTGCCCCCTTTTACAACACGTGATCCATAAAAATGTGTCTTGTTATTGCAAGATATGTACCTCAACCACACATGACACCAAGGATTATAGATTGATTGACCAGATTCATGAGGCAATTGATCTTGGTGTGCGCCAGACTGGCATTGCCAGTAGTTCCAAAGGAGATGAGCGTCGGTATGAAGAACACGGAGATGGAGGTGTGCGTGGAAGAGGATTTCGTGGAGGATTTCATGGTTGTGGTAACCGTGGGGGAAGAAGTGAGTTCCCGCGTGGAACATGCTTTAATTGTGGAGCCACAGACCATTATAAGTGTGAATGTCCAGATCTTCTACAATGCTCATGGTGTGGAAAAAACATAAGTACGAAGAGTGCCCAGAGTTATACAAACATATGAGTTAAGAAGCACCTGCAAAGAATAAGGGCACTGCCATGGTGAGTATTAAGAAGGCTGACATGCAATGGCTCCCCGTGAGTAATACATGAATCAGAACTAGAGCCTGTTATGGTAACAACAAGGGCGGAGTCCGCGCACGCAAGGGAAGCACCTAAGCAGAGACCTCTAGTTTCAAGGAAGAAGTAGTACATGGGAAGTATCCAAACCCGGCTCACCAGAAAGAAGTCTACCAGAAACCATGGACGTAATTTGAATTTTACAAGGGGAGATCCAATGCTTAAAAGAGAAAACTAGAAAAGATGAGCAAAGAAGACCAGTAGAAGCACCAAAGGATGACTTGGATGAGGTTAAGGAGGTGTGTAAACTACTGAGGCAAGATAATGTTATTCCCCTACTAGGAGCATGGTTGAGAGAAAAGGTACCACGCATCGGGAAGAACACGAAAGGTAGATCCTACATGCAAACCTCCCACCTCACAACCTTGATTATGACAAAGAGATCACCTTGAACGCAGTAGTGGATGGATGGTTGCTTAGCAACATCCTCATTGACACAGTGTGGAGGTTAATGTTCTCACTCTGGATGCCTGGCATCAAATGGAAGACTTGCGCATTAAACCATCTTCAAATGTGATGTATATGGCAAATAAGACAAAGGCAATGCCCATAGGTGTCTTGAAGGATGTGACCATTACCATTTAGGGGACTAAGTTCATTGGGGATTTTGAAGTCTTGGCGCTTTCCGAGGCAGATAATTTCCCAACGTTACTTGGGCACCCGTGGTGCTATAAGAATAATGTAAATCTCCGGTTTAACAAGGGGTACATAAGCTTTGAAAACAAGGAAGAGAGGGTGATTATACCACTTGCTGATGGAAAGTCCACACCCTATACTGAACCCCTTGAGAGGAAGTCCTGGATAGAATATATGTGCGCTCCATAAGAGATCCAGAGACCATCCACCCTACAGAAGGAGTCATCTAGTTTGATGATGCTCAATCTGTTAGTGATACTACCAATATAGCATGTGATAATTGGGTGCATGGGACTTACGAAATGATTGGGTGACATCTAAAAGGACCAATGACTAGGGTAACCACAAAGTGCATACAATTTGGCTCCGAGAGGAAAGGTAATAACCAAGTATTCTAGGGATGCATACCCTAAGGTCTTTTTGAGAGAAATGGAAGCTCAATGGAGGGAGGACGAGCAATGAGGTATGTTGGGTTATGTTTAATAGATAGTTTTGGTAGGCACACAGTGAAAACTTGTTGAATGGTGGTGGGAATTACCTCACCGCATTCTCAAGGAGAAATACTTGTTACAATGGCAATGAACCCACCTCTTCCCACATCCAGGCATGTGAGAGGGTTTGGGGAGAAGGCGGAACCTTTACCACCCTCCCTTTGGGTGCACAAGCTATATTCAACACTACAAGGTTGTGCACACGCTTGGTACATCCATTCTAAAACTTTCCGCCAGACGGGAAATTGGTAGGAATTAGCGGCTGACCTAGTTCACACATTCGAGTACCAAAGTACCAAGCAACCGATTGATGAGGTGTTATAGGCTATCAAACTCCTCACTCTAGGGGATTGTGTCATGATGAAAGATAGATTAGTAGACTTATTTGGTGGACCTAGCTTAGAAGCACGGTTCAAGAGGAGGAACCAAAAGACATACAATTCGAGTGCGTGTGTCTGAAAAGGAGAAAGGAAAGATGGTATACATTGTTGATGGAGAGGAGATGGAGAGCTTGAATGTTGACCATTCGGTTGGGACGCGTGAGGTAGTTGACAATACATGCGGATGTATGTATGTGTGTGTGTATCATGAACCACTCAAAACCAAGAAAGTTAACATCGACTTAGAGAAGGAGCCCAAGGAAGCTATCATTGGGGACTACTGGTCGGACAAGGAAGTATCAAAGATCATCGATCTCTTGCGTGAATTTGAGGATTTATTCCCATGCGGATACCATGAGTTGAAAGGCGTCCACCATTCATTGGGGGAAATGAGGATAAAGTTGAAAGATGGTGCGCACCCAGTCAGGAAGAGGCCTTACAGGATGAATCCCAACATGTGTGTAAGGGTTAAAGAAGAGCTAGACAAAATGATAGCATCTGGTATCATTAAGGTTGTGGAGGAATTAGAATGGATAAGTCCAATGGTGATCAGCATAAAGAAGGATGGGTAGATTAGGATATGTGTGGATTACAGGGAGTTGAACGTTGTTTGTATCATAGATCCTTTTCCCACCCCCTTCACCAAGAGATTTTAGGAGTTGTTGGGCGCGAGGTCTATTCCTTCACTGGATGGATTCTCGGGATATCACCAAGTAAGGATTGCCAAGAGAAGACCAAGAAAAGACAACTTTCACCACCGAGTGGGAAGCTTTGCATACACGGTCATGCCCTTTGATCGAAATGCACCCGCTATATTTTCGCGCATAGTGGTACAAGCATTTCAGGACTTCATCCACAAGTTCCTTCAAGTATATTTGGATGATTGGATAGTGTATGGGTTGGTCAGGGACCATTGTGATAACTTGAGATTGATGTTTGAAAGATTTTGATAGTTGAGGATTTCCTCAACATCAAGAAATGTGTCTTTGCAACTCCTTTTGGAACGTTGTTGGGGCATATCATATGCAAAGAGGGCTTATTGGTGGATCCCACGAAAGTTGCAGTTATTGTGGGATTAGGGATCCCACTAGCCAAAGCGCCATGCGCGGATTTCTTGGACACACTAGGTACTACAGAAAGTTCATTAAGGGATATGCCAAGATCGTCATGCCTTTGGAAATATTGCTCAGACATAAGAGTGCCTTTCAATGGGGAGAGGGCAGCAGAGAGGGCATTTGACACTCTAAAAGAAAGGCTTATCACCACACCTATTCTATGATTCCCATCATGGGATAAACCTTTCCATGTCCATGTGGATGCCTCTGGTACAACAATGGGAGCCATTCTTGCTCAACCAGAGAGAGGGGATTGTTGATCATCCCTTGTGTTTTAAGTAGAAAGTTGACACCAACAGAAAAAAATTATACAATGATTGAGTGTGAGGCATTGTCAATGATCTACATGCTCCAAAAATTTAGACAATATCTACTGGCAACTCCCTTCATATTCTACACTAACCATATGGCCTTGAAGTATTTAGTAAACAAAGTAGTGTTACAAGGGCGCATATGTTGTTGGGTACTTTTATTTCAGAATTTGAATTTAAAGTGGTGGTAAAACCTAGAAAGAACAATTGTGGGCCGGATCATTTATCAAGGATTGATTCAGGAGAGGACGTGCAAAGTATCAAGGAAACCATGCCGAACATGTAACTATTCAAAGTTGCATGGCACGCGCTCCTTGGTTTAGAAGACATTGTTGTTTTTCTCAAGGAAGGTGTGGTGCCTAAAGGAATGAATGCACTGGAAAGGAAAATGTTAGCCATATGTGTCATGCCCTTCATGTTGATCAATGGGGATTTATATAAAATGGGCCATGATGAGGTTTTTCACGGTGTGTATTAAAACACAAGTGCATAGCTATAATAGAAGAAGCCCATGGTGGTATTGTTGGAGGATACTATGCGGGAATGCAACGGCGCGTGCAGATCCTAGCTCACGACTATGGTGGGAGATGATTCACCAGGATTGCATTGAGTTTTACAAGGCTTGTGACCACTACTAGCACCTTGGAAAACCTAGAAGAAGGGATGAGATGCCCTTGCACCCCATCGCCAGCATGGAACCTTTTGAGAAATGGGCAATAGATTTTGTTAGACCAATCTCACCAATCTACGCAAAGGACTAACTCACGGTATATCATTACCTGTACTGATTATCTGACAAGGTGGGCAGAGGCCACACCCACTAAGGATTGCACCGCACCACGACTACTACTAGGTTTTGTGGGAGAACATTATAAGCAGGTATGGGTGCCCATTAAGTTTAACAAGTGATAGGGGCACTCACTTTTTAAATGAAACCATCAGGATTCTATTGGCAAAATTCATGGTAGCCCATCACAAGACTACCCCTTATCACCCTCAGAAAATGGGACTACAGAGGCATTTAACAAAATCCTTAGTCACACATTGACTAAGATATGTGATGTGGGTAGGTAGGATTGGGATGATAAGGTGTCAATACAGTTCTTTGGGCATACATAAACAACATATAAAAGATTAACAAGGCCACACCATTTCAATTAGTGTTCGCACGAGGCGCTTTTTCCGATCAAATTTATGCTACCATCTGCTACGTATAAGCGCGTGCGGGAGGGTTGGATGATGAGCAAGCACTAGAAGAAAGAATAAATGAATTGATAAAGTTGGATGAAAGGCACTCACTAGCAAGATGGAGCCAAACAACCGAAAAGATAAAGCTAAAGGCATGGCATGACTACCCATATTAAGAACAAAAAGTTTGAGGTTGGCCGATGGTATTACTATATGATTCAAAATTTCTACGCCATCCTGGAAAGTTAAGGTGCATTGTTGGGTCCTTATGTAATTTCATACATCCTTGATTCAGGGGGTGCCTGCTATTACAAGTGTTGGATGGAACAAAATTACCTGACACTTCAATGGGAGTAGGTGAAGCCCTACTATAAATAATGCTTCTTGGTGTTTGTAAATAAGGTAGTTTTGCCGTTAGTTTAGAATTTCCTTTTATGCTTTTCCTTTCTTGTATTTCCCTTTCGCGTTGTTGTTTTGTTTTGCGCCTTGGGTGCCAGTAACCTTATTAATTTTTGACTTATGAATGCGCAGAGGACCGCACATCATTTTAGTGTGGGGTGAGGTGATAAAGAGAAGCATGGAGTTATTCTGCCAGAGGATTGGGTTGGTAGACCGTTTGAATTGGCCTTGTTGAAAAGATGCATTAGGAGAAAAGAAGGCAGATGGGTGGCAAGATAAGGTTACATTGGAAATCCACGTACAAAGGAGAAAAAGTGTGCAAAAACACGAGGTAGGCAAAAGAAAGAATCATGAGGATGGAAGAAGTGCCTTTGGCATCGGTAACATGCACGCAAGAGTCTTCTGTCAAATGGATTTTTTATGCGCGCGCTTGAAGGTTGGAAACGTTTTTGCGTAAGGATTGGGCGCGGGGGAAAAATTTCGTGCAAGGATTGGGCACGTAAGGAGAAATGTGAAGTGGGTTTTGTTTGAAAATGACACATTAAACATTGTTGTATGGTGGTAGGTAGCCTAGCCTTAAATGCGTAAAAGTGGGAAAAGCTATAAATACAAGAGTGGGCATTTCATTATTTTCACTTTGCGAACACAAGAAGAGTGATTTTATTTCAAGAGCTAGGGTTTCAAGAACTAACTCGTGCGAAGGAAAATCCCAAGAACTTAAGCGCAATCGGTCTGTTGGATCTACAAACCAGAGAAGAAGTGATTCACATGTGTAGGAATGTTGTGAAGAAGCGCCGTGATCGAAAGGAGGAAAAATCGAGATTAGGGTTTTGCATTTAGGGTAAGGGGCACACGAGGAAAACTTTCAAACAAACTCATAGATTAACCGGGAATAAAAGCAAAGGGTGCAATGATGGCCATGAAAAACCAGTTGGTAAACCTACAGAACAATCCAAGAAGGGAAAGGGTAAAGGAAAAGGAAAGAAGAAACAAGAAGAAATACCCTTGGATACAAATGAAGAATGGTACTCAGAGATGCAATACCCGGATGGGGTTTTTCTAGGGCAAGATGGGAGTCCCACATAAGGAAGATGGCCATGATCGACTACAATCACCGGTCAAGTACAATCGCAAGGAAATGGCGCTGAGCTAGTGCACCCCACAAATAAACAAACACCTGACGGGTTGCCGATCTACAATGACGTGGTCAAGGTGAAAATGGAGAAGGCAGGGCTTCTCCAACTCTTCGAGTTACCATATTTTGGGAAGCCCGAGTGCTTGTACCAATGGTTGATGACGCGCGTACACGAAGACTTCTTTTGCTTCAGCAGGTGCAAAATGTGCATAACTCCCCAACTAATTTCACACTTCACATGCCTAAACTATAAAGGGGACGCGCTCATAGATGACCTCCTAGATGAGGAGGAAATCAGAGAAACCATAGCATCCCAGAATTGAAGAAGGGATCAAGGTACTACGACGTCTCTGGATATCAGTGATCCGGTGATGAAGATGGCCACGCACCTTGTCTCCAAGCTAAATGGACAAGAGAGGTGGACCCAGTGAGCAAGCCTCGGCTAAATGTCTCTGCAGAAGGTTGCATGAAGGCACCGTATACAACATCTCCCAATATATAGCAGATGAAATCATAAGCAAGTGCGGAGAAGGGAGGAAAGATCCTATTTGGAAACATTCTCACGACAATTGTGTTCTCAAAATGGGGTGCTTGGATGCATCCGAAAAATTCATGTGGGAGTACCTCGTCAAGACCCTTCGCCCATGCGGAGAGGTTTCAGAAATACACATGTGAATCAATGACAGAGGGTACACAAGGCGCACTTTTAGACAAATGGTATATACGCCTTAGGAATGCATTCGGGGCTGAATGGCGATCCCCGAACAACTCCCCACAAAGACCAAAGGAGAAGTAGAGTTTGTGGTCTACCAAAGACTTCTATTGGCAGGTTCATTTTGTGGATGGCAAATGAGTCCATGGTGCAAACTCCCATTCTTGTTTACTACCCAATTTTTCCAAGTGAGAGTAAACAGATACAAGGAGTCGAAGAAATTAAACCTTGAGTTGTCCACCCTTGACAGAGAGCACAGGGAAATGAGGAAGAAGTTGGTCTACCCAGAGAAGTGTGCGTACGTTGAAAGGTACGTGTTGCATGATGTGCACATTGTAAGGCCTTTGACCTTACCTATTCTTTGAGAGCTGCTGCTTGCTAGGATCTACCTGCGCATAAGGCCAAAATTTGAAAAGGGCACGTACGTGGAGAATGAGATATCCATCCCGGATGACCCTATTGGCAGAAAGAAGCCCGCGCCAAAGCACAAGGAGAGGGAAGAGAAAGAGGAATAAAGGGCGGTGGAGAAGCGAGAATGTAGATACCGCGGGGCAAAGTACCTACATGCCGGAAGAAGAGGAGGACAGGTGGTCAAGAGAAAACCCGGAACCAACGAAGCCACCACCTTAGGAAGAATCATCAAATGAAGAGAAGACCACATCCTCGACTCCGAGTTTTCAAAGAAAAGGAAGAAGAACAGGGGACGGAAGAACCGAGTCCGAGGATACAAACACCCGAACGCCCTATAGGTGAAAAGGATGATGATGAAGGGGAAGAGGCTGGAGGTAAATCAGGAACCAGTTGATGTCCATGACTCAAAGGAAGAGGAATCGAAAGATGCAAATGATGCCTTCATCTTTGCAAGGAGGAAGGGTGCCCAAGGGGAGGAAGGCGCATGGAGCGAAGAAAGGAGCGAGGGGGCAAGTACTAAGGAACCAGATATGCCCAAGCTCACTCAGGAGGAGGTGAATGAGAAAGTGACAAGGGAGGCAGAGAGGATAATTAATACCTTGGTCGATGAAGAATCGAGCGGTAGCCGCGGAGCTCGTGCTTCAGTGAATTCAAGGAAGAGCAAAGGGAGAAGAGTGTGGGTAGCACAAAAGGCCCAACTCTTTCAGTAACTATTCCCAAGGGCGTGCGCATGGGAAGTAAACGCGCGAAAGGGGGAAGAATAATGATGGGATATGTTGATGACCCCAACAAAGTTTTTGCACGCGCGTTTCCAAAGTACCGTGCCCACCAAGGAGCTCACCGCCATGGAATCCTTTGATCCTGAGGGTGGATACCCACGCACAAGGAAGATGCTATCATGGGCGTTTGACTCCCACCTCGATGAGCCCGAGTTCGAGGTTAACCAAGGAGCGGTACTAGTGTTGTCCGAAGGAAAGGGGGACAACCCCATTATAAACACGCAACAACTATTAGATGAGCAAGTGTGTAACGTGCTCAACAAAGTCTCCATGGAAGTTGAGGCTAGGCTCTTCTGTAGAAATGACAAGGTTAAAGTCTTGGAGGACCTGATGGAGAAGAGGAAGGAAGAAGTAGTTAAGCTAACAAAGGAACTCAGCCTTGAAAAGATGATCAACTCAACTACAAAGGGAGATTCAGGAGGAAAAGGCCAGGGTACGTGAAGTTTCCAAGAAGGTGGAGCTCATCTCCCAAGCTATTATCATGAAGCACCCAGACCTTAACCCCCCGCGCAAAAGTATGGATCCTCCCTGGAGTGTTTAGAGGACTTGACTCGATCCTCACCATGGAAAGGCAGCCTTTGGCCTTGGAGTCGATAGAGGAGGTAGTTGCGTGCTTGAGAGAAGGAGGACAAGCTAAAAGTCATCGCGCTCATAGCTGAATACAACAAGGTGCTTACTGATGTGAAGATAGCCTCACAAACCGCAGGGGTCGCCTATGACCATTACGTGGATCAAGACAAGGTGACAAGCATGTTGTTTGCCAACGATGAGGCTGAGCTAAAATACTTTAGGGAGAAAAAAAAAGCAATAGAGCCGAGCGAGAAAAGATCCTAGCCGAGGTAGAAAGAAAATCTGAAGCTATTGAGACCTCGGGTCTCAATTAAAACCCACTTAAAGAGCTCTATACGGTCATTACAAGAAAGATGGATGCCCTGGAGGACCAAGCAAAGGAACTGGAGATGATGGTAGAGACCATTAACACAAAAGGGGAAGGGTTAACCTTCGATGAGGTGAGCACATTGGTTGGCGACCTTTTTACAAGAGCGTAGGATGAAGTCAACGCTTAGAATACAGTTGGAGGCCAACCTGCGGCAAAACTTCCCCTTCTTCTTCTTTAAGTAGTTCTCCTTCTATTCTTTCTCTCCCCCATTCTTTATTCTTTCCCTCCATTCTTTTCCAAGGCAAGGCCTTGCATTTTTGTATACTACATTCTTTGAAAAGGTTCCCGAGGGCGGAGAACAGGTGAAGTGTGGGGTAATGTTGGGCCCTAATGTAGCTTCCAAATCTTAAAGGCGCGTAGGTGCGCACGGCTAGAGGAAGTGCACAAATTAAGGCACACAAGGTAGGATTCAAAAAGGGGTTCTTGGAGAACCAAGGATGCATGCCCACAAAGTACAATTCAGGACTTAGCCATTTTCGGCCTTTTGGGATAAACACATGAAGAATGTGTTCCGTTTTGGATAAGGTTCCATCCTAGCAACAGGGTGTCCTGGGAGGAATATACCTTGCGATAGGAAGATCCAAAAAGCTAATCATGACATGGAGAGGCATGCGCCTGAGGCAATCCACACCTTGACACTTGGGGCCAGATCTGAGGTTGCAGAGGAGTTTGTTAGAGCTCATGAACCTATTTATACGCGTGCCCTTGGCAAAGAAAAGAGACACAAGTAAGGAAGCGGAGCTCTGCAGAATTACTGCGAGAACTATGGGATAAAATGGGTAGATGATTATAGGAAGGATGTAATGAGGGAATGGGGAATGAAAATTTTGTTTTGTGATCATACATGTATGGATCCAGATATGGCACGTGACTACGGTCTCCCTTCTGTAATATTTTATAAGTAATGCTATGAATGAATATGATAAGGTTACCATGACAATTGTATTAAGATCCTTTCTCTTGTATTACACCGCATATTTTATTATGCTTTTGTTCTTGTATAATCATGAACTTGATTTGAATGGTAAATCTATTTGTGGATTTACAACATCCTAGTTCTAGTTAATTCTCATTAGGCACTTTTACTTTTGATATGACTAAAGGGTATAGAAGCCATTCGAGCTCTATAGCTTTTTCATGTCCTTTAAATCACTAAGTCAAGATCATGAATGGTGCCTTCCATTAAGCTCACATAAAAGAGAGACTTGGCTCCCTCTTGCGCGCCTCGGGTGAGCGCCCAAGACCCGTGAGGTGATAGGCCGACGCGCATGAGGTTCCCTTGTTTTTAGTGGGTGCAAAAATGACACCGTGGAACTCCATTGGCAAAGATGTTGACTTCCTGTAGGTGGGGCATGTCTTGTCAATATTGAGATGATAATTTTAACACTCATTTTATAGGTGTTTAAATTTAGAATTCACATAACATTAAAAAACACTCACCTCAAAAATATCACAAAGTTGTAATATATAAATACCTGATCCACAAAAGTGTAATGTTTCCAATGAACTCAACCCTTCATCCACATCTAAATTTATAATTTTCAGCATCCTGATATGTTGAGAATTTCCTAGTATTGGGATGAGCTTAGCTTGGGGAAACATTTTAGTTTTTCACAGTTTCAGAGGATCAATATCTTGAGTCTATTCAAATGTGACATGTCAGATATTATTTTTAGTTGCGTGCAATCGCCAACATCCAACTCAACCAACCCCACGAAAGAGTTGGAAGTTTCGCAAGACACTTGCATTTATTCAAATAGAGCTTGGTTAAATGAACATGTTTATCAATGCTCAGAGGCATTATAGAAAAAGAATATTTTCTAGGTTCAACATTCCCAATGCCGATAAATCTCCAATCTATTCAAGAAGACCATCAAATAGATTACAATCACTTGCATCAAACAAGACGTGAGATTCAAGTTCAGAAAAATTGGTGGAAGTCTCTTTAAATTTGAATTATGCTTCAATTCAAGAAATGTAAAGGGGGAATGCAAAGTGAAAATAATGTGTAACACAAATACCATTTCAAAATTTGCAATTGCAGCATGTATCTTATCTTTTTTTATACCATTATATTCATGCATCGTGTACTGCAGTGCGAACATTTCTAGATTTAATTTTACGGCAAGTTGTTGGTGATGGACTGCAATGATTGCGAGGTATGTACAAAATGGGTTGGCTGAAAAATCCTTGGAGTTGTTTAAGCAAATGCAACATGAACGTAAAAATCCAAACCCCACAAACTTCGCCAACATCCTTCTAGCATTTGGCAAAATTAGAGCTTTGGAACAGGGCATGGAGATCAATAAAAAAATAATCAAGAGTGGATCTCTGTCAGATGTTGTAGTTTCAAATGTGTTGATCGATATGTATGCAAAATGTGGATGCATTCATAAGGCACACAAGTTGTTCGATAAAGTCACTCGTGAACTTTAAGTATTTGGACCATTTGATCTGGGGAAGATACGTTTGATCTGGGGAAGATACAGATTGTCGGAGTACCTGTCAAACCTGATTTTTTTTTTTTTGGTAAATGCTTTCAACGTAATGCCCGATTTGACCAACTCCCTGGAATTGAGCCTGAAATTATGTCGTAATTTGTGCTTTCCTTGTTAGTTCAAAATTTGTAATTGCGGCATGTATCTTATCTTTTTTATACCATTATATTCATGCATCATGTACATCTCCTCCATAACCTTCTTTATGCAAAGTTTTCTAACGCACCCATCCCTTCAAACTTGACACCCTCCCCCATCCCTTTCTATACTTTGAACTATCAACGCTATGTTAGTTATTTCATATCTATCTTGCCTTCACCCTATTCCACGATCATCCATTAGCACTTCTGAAAATGTTTCACTCTTTTTCTGTTTCAAAAGAAAACTATTGTATTTCCTTTTACACTGACATACTATTGCCTCCTACTACTATGTCGATTGAAAGTACTATTAAGAAAAAATGAATATTGCTTGCACTTTTGTTATGTACATATTTGCATCCTTATAGACCATGTGAATGCACTATATTTTTCCATATAACTAATATTCTTTTCCTTCAACAACATATGCGAGTTTTTATTCTCAAAATTTTACATCTTATGTGTAATTTCCATTGGAACTCCACATGCATTTCAATTGTATATAGTTTATTGATTTTGAATATTTCAGCATTTGTATGTCATCAAACAATGCATATGACTTGTTAGGTGTTACTCCAAAGTGACTTCTCAATCATGTCGACTCCTGCAAAACGAGCCCAATGAACCAATGTAACCACCGTCTCACACATGTTGCAACACTAACACAATTTCCCCCAAATAATTACAAACCACATCAACTACAAAAGTAATTAACTATCCAGTGTGGTATCAAATGTATTCATGTTTAGTGCCAAAAAATTGGCCACAAAAGACTACCACTCATGATATAAAATCGGCAAATGTATGGAAGTCTTCATGTATTCATGTTTAGTTCCAATAAAATAGTCCGCAAAACGCTACCACACATGATATAAGAATTGTAAATGTATACGTACGAACATTTAAATGTAATGCTCCATCTATATTCCTACCATTACAAAATCAATCACACCCCTTTCAAGCCATTGCTAGTTTCTATCCATAGTGACAATTCCATTAACACCATTTGGATGAGATTTTCAAAAAATTAGTGGTCTTAGCCAGTGGTCCCCCACAAATATTAGGAGCCGTCTACAAATGGACGGCTGATATGCCCCACAATGGTCAAATATCATGCGGATTACTTACTTCAACCACACTTACTTAACTCCATTCCCACCGCGCGTAAGTAGACTCCGCTGTATGAAAAGTACCAAATTCGGAGAGGGAGATCTTTCATTCATTCAAACAGCTTGGAATGAATGAATCTACAGCCACTTGTGACTTGAGTCAAGTTTGGAAAATAGATTCTCAGCAACCTATGAATGCAAGTCAAGAGCTGCTTTCCTCCTCTCTTTCGGAAAGCTTTATCTGTGGGGAGAATATCCGTAACAAGAAGGAAAGATGATGGAGTTTGAAAGAGGCGGAGGTGAGAAAGAAGAGAATTCGCCTGTGGAGGAAGTGGCATTCACAGTGAGCACAGAGGACGATCCATCAATTCCAGTATGGACTTTTCGTATGTGGTTCCTGGGGCTGCTCTCTTGCATAACCCTCTCTTTCTTGAATCAATTCTTCGGATACAGGAAGGAGCCTCTGGTAGTGACACAGATATCAGTACAGGTCGCAGCTCTGCCGATTGGACGCTTCATGGCTTCGTTTCTGCCCACTAGAAAATTCAGAGTGCCTTTGTTGGGGGTGCACTGGTCGTTGAATCCGGGGCCTTTCAGTGTGAAAGAGCATGTTCTCATTACAATCTTTGCAAACGCAGGGTATGCGTTCGGCAATGGCTCTGCCTACGCTGTGGGGATTGTTAATATCATCAAGGCCTTTTACCAAAGAGAGATCTCCATTGTCGCCAGCTGGCTCATCATCATCACCACGCAGGTACTAGTTTAGTTTAGTTTTGATGATGCTACTATTTATTCAGTATTAAAATTTAATAGGTACTGAATTTGATGCAGGTTTTGGGATATGGATGGGCTGGGCTTCTTAGGAAGTATGTCGTAGAGCCTGCGCACATGTGGTGGCCCTCCACACTAGTTCAGGTGTCTCTCTTCAGGTGTGTCTCTCTCTTCTTCTTCATTAATTTCCTCTTCACGTGTTTAGGGTACTTATTTGGCTTTCATTCACAACTGGGCAGGGCGCTGCACGAGAAGCACAGTGGAAAGGGCATTTCTCGTGGGAAGTTTTTCTTTATTGCAATGACATGCAGCTTTTGTTAATATGTATTTCCTGGGTATTTATTTTCCACCTTGTCGAGCATATCATGGGTGTGCTGGATTTGGCCTCGGTCGGTGACAGCGCAGCAGATTGGATCTGAAATGAGGGGACTGGGAGTGGGCGCCTTCACTTTGGATTGGAGCACAATAGCATCGTTTCTCTTCAGTCCTCTGGTTTCCCCCTTCTTTGCTATAATGAATGTCTTGGCAGGCTATGTGCTGCTCGTATACTTGGCTGTGCCTCTCGCTTTTTGGGGAAGTAATACATAGGGCGCAAACAAGTTTCCTATTTTTAGTTCACATTTATTCGATGCTCAAGGCCACAATTACAATATTACACGCATCGTCAACAATAAATTTGAGTTGGATCACGCAGCCTACGAGCAAAATGGTCGGATACATATGAGCTTGTTTTTCGCTTTGAGCTATGGCTTTGGCTTTGCAACCATAGCCTCTACACTCACCCATGTTTTCCTATTCTATGGAAGGTACTTAGGTACCTACCACTATCAAATTCTTTGTTTTGCATCATAGGAGGGATTGGGATTGCGATTGGGATTCTTCATCTTCATTTGTTTGTTAATGTACTACTGTGTGTGCAGAGAAATATGGCAACGAGCCATAACATCTAGAAGCAGTCCCCCTGACATCCATACTAAACTGATGCGCAAGTATGGAGACATTCCACAGTGGTGGTTTTACATGCTCTTGACTGCTACTTTGGTTGTTTCCTTTTTACTTGTGCGAGTATTATAAGGAACAGGTGCAGCTTCCCTGGTGGGGTTTATTACTGGCGTGCGCTTTGGCATCCCTTTTCACTCTACCCATCAGCGTTATTACTGCCACCACCAATCAGGTAAACAAAAAACTAATTGCTTATGCTCGCTCATCCTAATTAATGAAATCCTAAGTAATATTTTGAAGTTTTTGTACAGACACCAGGGTTGAACATCATCACGGAATACATAATGGGATACATCCTTCCTGGAAAGCCCATAGCCAATGTTTGCTTCAAGGTTTATGGGTACATGAGTATGAGCCAGGCAGTGGCATTCTTGGCAGACTTCAAGTTGGGGCATTACATGAAAATCCCACCTAGATCCATGTTTCTTGTGCAGTTGATAGGCACGGTGGTGGCTGGAACTGTGAACCTGGGTGTCGCATGGTGGTTGCTCGATTCCATACCCAACATTTGCCAGGAGTCTCGCCTCCCTCCGGACAGCCCCTGGACATGTCCAGGCGACCGTGTGTTCTTTGATGCTTCAGTAATATGGGGCTGGTGGGTCCCAAAAGGATATTTGGCACGCTTGGAGTTTATCCACAGCTCAACTGGTTCTTCTTAGGCGGAGCTGTTGCTCCACTATTGGTATGGGGTTTGCATAAAGCACTGCCAAGTGTGAAATGGATCCCTCTCATCAACATGCCCGTGTTGTTGGGATCCACGGCCATGATGCCGCCAGCTACGAGCGTGAATTACACGTCATGGATCCTGGTGGGGACTATATTCAATTTCTTGGTGTTCAGGTACCGCAAGCCATGGTGGCAGCGATACAATTATGTGTTGTCAGCAGCGCTGGATGCAGGGGTGGCGTTTATGGCAGTATTGCTCTACTTTACACTGGGTCTACAACAGAAGAGCGTGTCGTGGTGGGGCACAGCCGGTGAGCACTGTCCTTTAGCCACTTGCCCTACTGCTAAAGGTGTCAATGTTGACGGTTGCCCTACTATATTTTGAAATCATGCGCCATGCCATACCTATTTATATTTTGTGGACATCAATATCATTATTACCACCATAATTTAGTATCTCACAAAATTCCATGATAATTATTAATATAGGTAAATGGTTGAAATCAACATTTGGATGTGGAAAGTGGCACAATAATTATGTTTGGCATTTTTTTTTGTTTGTGGAGAAATGTTTGATAATCATTTGTATTCCGAGAATTGTTTCCTTTACTCATTTTGTTTCTTCTTTAAAATTGATCAAGAAACAATCTCGTGGGAGACCTTGCTATATGGTGAGATCTATGAGATATTGGGAAATATGATTTGTTTCAAAAAAATTTTTTTTTTGGGGTTGCTTATTCTTTATTTTTTGGGATTTGCTTCATATTTTATTGATTACTTGTTCTTTAGTTTTTTTGGGTTTATTTAAATTGTTTTTATGTTACATCAATTTTGACTTATTATAAACATTAATATTATTTTAATTTTTGGGTATGTTTGAGTTGCTTCTACACTTCTTATTTCTTACCTTACATCAATTTGACCTTTCATTAATACTATTATATTATCTTTTCTTAAAAACAACTAAAATAACCACATTTAATAACAATGAGGTTTAATCATTTAATCTTGAAAATGTACTAAGATTGTCACATTTAATAGCCTATTATAATATGGTATATTAGATTTAATTGTAAAAATAAGAGACTAATTTAGAACATAGTATAATTTGGGAAATACTTAGAACAATTAAAGTGGTAAGAAAAACTATACAATAAGGGTTTTATAGGATAATATATGATTTTTCGTGAATCTATAGACAATTTTCATTAGTAGACAAGTCCAAACAACAAGATAAATCGAACCCACTTAACCATAACTATGTGGCCAACCCAACAAATATCATATATGGTTGGAAATGGTTGTGCTGCACTTATAGGAGTACAAAATGTTTCCCTTTGAAAATTATGAACCCAATATTCGATTCAATGACTTGAGTTAGGACGTTGTAAACCATGCTCAAAATTTTAGTTTCATTGCAGATCATTACGAAACTATTCTCCTTTCTCTAAAACTTGTTTTGACCTCAATGTCTTATGAAGCCCTTATGAAAATGGAGGTCGTTACTAGGAGCATGTGTTTACCCTCCATTATTATCTAACTTCTTACGTCTGAAAGAATCTGACAATCAACACTTTATATAAATCAATAAGCACTCGTGTATGTAAGTGTCTAAAGATTTATCTTTCAATTAATGTAAAACAACTAAAATAAATGCTAGAATGTTCTCTAAATGTTTGAATTATACTTTTGGCACAAGTGTGCTCTTGAAAATAATAATTAATCTTATAACTTAAATATCACTCTTGCAACAATGATTGTCTCTCTATCTTCATTCTCTAAATTGCACATTCGCACGCACACACGCACCAACAGACACACACACACACAGCATACTCACATGCACACACATTAATGCACTATTCTTACGTGCTCCGCGCTTGAGTCTGCTTTTATCAACCACTGCGCGCACCGCAACCTCGCCTTGCTAGTTGGAGCACGCTTTCGATACATTTTCGCTTGAAATCTGCAAGGCCGAAAATTAGGATCTAAGTTGTCATTCGCTTTTTTCCTATTTTAGGTCATTAGTAAATTATAGCGCTTGAATGCATAGTAGGTTAGAAACGCACCTTTAATTTAGGCATGTAGAAGATGTGTGGCAATTTTATGCACTTAATAAACATGTGAACTCACTAAGAATAACAGTTCTAGTAAACTACTAAAATTAGTAAATTTGGCCACTTAGAGTAGATTTAATCAAAGTTAGAGTTTGCTTGGAAACTCGAGTTGGGAGTTGTTTTCCTATTTATGAAGCATTGTAATTCATGATTCAATAACGAAGAAGAAGATTTATTTTCTTTGAGTTCAAGATATTTGCAGAGTAATGAGTTTGTGTTAAAGTTGGCTACATTATCAGGTATCAGAGTGAGGTTCGAGTCTTGGTGAAGGAAAAAAAAATAATGGTAGGAAGAGGAAGAGGAAGAGGGGGCGGAATTTCCCAGATGAATAGAAACATGTAGGATCAGAGGCAAGTTGCTACACTTGCTGCAACTATAGCCCAGAGAGGAAATCAAGGTGGAGATGACACAAATGAAGATGAATTTTGTGGAGAGGAGGAAGCACAAGGACCACCCTTAGCTTTTGAAGAAAGGATGTTGTTAGTGCACATTCATAGCACCCCCAAATGACCTATGGATATGCTTTTCTAAACATGTCCTTTGGTGTGAATGCACAACATTGAGCTTTCTGTGGGACCTTTGCAAATGGGGAAAACTCTCCGAAAAGGCTCCTCTTCCTAAACTACACCTTGTTATTCCAGTGTGAGTCATAATCTAATCCTAATCTAACTTTATCAAGAGAAAGAAAACCCTACACTAAAACGGTGATACACCGTCGAGGGAAAGTGTTGAACATCTATCAAAACAAAGCACCATGGAACAAGGAGAGGTGAGCAATGTAAGGATGGACAAGGGCATCTCGGGGCTGAATTTCACACAAAAAATGTTCCAAAACTCCATGAACACAGTCGAAAATTGCAGAACATCCAAACATGCACAAATATAATGAAGAGAGGCAAGGTTTTTGGACAAATGCATCACAAAACACGTTTTTATTGCTTCAAAAGTTTGCATAGAATCATCATTTCACGGGTAAGAGGCAAAAATGCCATTACGGAGAGCAGGGGAGGAGGTTGAAACTCCATTTTCAACCCCGGGAAGAAAAAAAGGGAGAGGCAGAGAAGAACGATGAACAACTTACAAAAGGAGCCAAAACCGGGTTTTATCGCTCGAATTTGAAAAGGTAAAAAAACGCGGCAAATTGATTTTAAAACTCCAACCACCGACAAGATCCGTAATTGGCCCGCAAAAATGATGGGTTTCATGAAAAAACCCATACTTCAAGTACATTGCTTAAAGCGAAAAGAGGCCCATACTTCATTAATTTTGGTGATTGGGAACCATTTCTATTTTTGCATGCCAAGATGTTTTCCCATTTTTCTCCCATAAATCTCCATCAAAAATTAAAATTGAATAGTCCATCATGTGGATAATTTCAACAACTTTCCATTGATACCAAAATCACGAAAATCTGAGCTTTGGTGCGAAAGATATGCCCCTCTTTTAGAAAAATCGGGTTGGGAGAAATTTGAACTTTTTCCCTCTTTTTTCAAATTGGGAAAATTTTCCAAAAATTCTCCGCGCCCCACTCCTCTAATGACACGTGGCATCTTCTGGTTGATCCGCGGGCCCAACCTTTCCTTTTTCCTCTTGCGAAATTGGGAAATTTTTCCAAAATCCTCCGTTCTCTGCTTTGCTGTGGACACGCAGCGCCTTTTGATGCGGCGCGAGGTGCGGTTCAACTTTTGTTTGCGCTTTAACCACTTTGGCAATTTTTTTCCAAATTCTCTCGACGCCCGACTCCCGTCTTAGACCGACACGGGCATCCTTTGCTTAAGCTTGGAGGGGATGCGCTCCTATTTTTTCCTTTGGACTTTGAGAGCCGAAAAATTGAAGTCCATCCGCCCCCGCCGAAGAGGGGACACGTGGCATCATTTCATGGTCAGAACCAATTTTTCCCTCTGAAAAAATTTTCATGTTTTTTGCCCAAAAGGGCTAAGTGCCAAAATTTTTCCGCTGGTCTGCCACTCGCAAATTTTCCCTCCAATCTCCGTCGAGCCATAACTTGGAAAATACAGGAGTTAGGAGGACTTCTTTACCTTTCTAGAAAGGGAAGAAAAATCCGATGAAGATTTCCAATTTTTTGAGTGTTCGGTGTGAAAATTGAAGTCAAGCACAAGGAAAGAATGAAGGCAAGTTAGCCAAAATAACAGGGGCTCATTTTGGATAAAGGATGATTCGAGCATTAGAAGGAAAGAATGATGGGATAATAGTTGATGTTTCAAAATATAGAGGTAGCCTAAAACTAGAGGAGCTGATCGATTGGTTGACTAGCATGGGAAATTTTTTTGAGTGGAAGGCTATGTCAGAGGAAAAGAAGGTAAAATTTTCATGCACGAAATTAAAAGGTCATGCTATGTTATGGTGGGATCATCTACAAAAGGAGTGGTCAAGAAAGGGGAAAGAAAGGATTAGGACCTGGAGTAAGATGGAGAAGAAGCTAAAAGACAAATTTCTCCTTGTGGATTATGCACAAACCCTTTTCGGAGGTTTTAGAATCTCAAGACGAACTTACAAACCGTGCAAGAATACACATATGAGTTTTACAAGTTGTCCATTCGTAGAGCATGAAGAAACTGAGGAACAAATGGCTACAAGGTATGTAAATGGATTAAAATTTTCTATTCAAGATGAGCTAAGCATGCACATGATCAAGAGCATGGAGGATGCCTATCAACTAGCTTTAAAGGCCAAAGAAAAACAAAATTGTCAAAGTTTTAGGAGATCACCTGGGATGAATAGGGGCCTCATCCTCCTTTTGGGGACGAGCTGGTTTCAGCCAAGGTAGAGGAGAACAACCTCGTGGAGTGGAAAAGCAAGAAGATACAAGACAAGATCTCCCAAATCAACAAAGAGGTAGAGGATTTCCTAGGGGTAGAGGATATGTTGGCGGCAGAGGATGGGAGGCTCCACAAAGACCATTTGTGTGCTACAGATGTGGTGAAGAGGGGCATAGAGCATTTGAATGCCCATTATTATACACATGACAAGAGGCAAGAAAACCCTCCGAGAGTAAATCTTGTTGAAGCTAAACAAGAAGAAGATGATCAAGACCTAGAAATTCCACCAGATGTGGGAGAAAATCTGATGATCAAAAGGATGATGATTGCTCCAAGAAAGGAGATCAAGGGGGATACATGGCTACATACAAATATTTTCAGAACAAGATGCACTTCAAGAGGAAAGGTATGTAATGTTATTATTGATGGTGGTAGTTATGAGAACATGGTTTCAAATGAGATGGTTGAGAAACTAGGCCTGCATTGTGAGAAGAATCCTAACCCTTACCGTATTGCATGGTTTAAGAAGGGTAATGAAGTTATTGTTGATAAGAGATGTTTAATAAATTTTTCTATTGGGAAAAGTTATAAGGATGAGATTTGGTGTGATGTTATTCCTATGGATGCATGTCATATACTGCTAGGCAGACCATGGCAATTTGATAGAAAAGTTATTCATGATGGGGAAGAATACATAAAACGGGTGCGTACATATCAGGCCAGAAAAACCTATGTCAAGCTCCGCTTGTCAGCTATTCTTATTCAGACAGGATTTCGCAATGGCTGCTCGGAATGAATTTCGATTTAGGCAACAAACTAAGGCCGCAATTATTATTCAGGTATGCCGGTTATTTTGTTCTACATTAGAGGATTCCAATTGCAAATCAATGCTTTTGGTTTAAATCTTTATTGAGTCATTTCACTTGCAAAGACAAGATAGGATAAATGTAGTGGATGGTTACAGAAGTAAAGGACCAGAGCCTTTAGCATACCCCATAGCTTGAGTTTTCTTAATTTTCTCTTGTAGAGCTTGTAATTCTAGGTTTTAACCAAGGGTTTGAAGGAACAATAGGGCTGCCAAATATTAAAACAATTGTCTTTGTTTCTGATTGTTCAAGCCTCACCTTCGGACAAATGGTTTAATGGTAATCGGTTGCAGGCTAAATGGCGTGCACATAGAACCCTTGAGTCTTACAAGAAGATGAAGAGAGCAACAATTGATTTGCAATGTGCATGGAAATCAAGGATTGCAAGAAAGGAGCTTAAAAAGCTCAAGATGGTGAACTTCTTATCATGTCTTGCTATCTGCTCTCCCATGAACATATTTTTAATAGTTCTATGTTCTAAAATTATAGATATCACATAGTTATTGCGAGCACTTGCTTCAACATATTTCCCTTTTCATCCCTCTTTTTCTTTTCTCTTGATCAATCCAGAGGATAACACGGCTTAGATTCTTTCCTGCCATATGTTTCTAAAATATGTCATGGCAAAATCTGATTTTCTTAAGTTGAGAAATTCTCTTAATGCAGGCTGCAAGGGAAACAGGGGCATTGAAAGAAGCGAAGGACAAATTGGAGAAGCATGTTGAGGAACTTACATGGCGATTGGACTTAGAAAAACACATGAGGGTAATGTTTATTTATTTTTGGTCAAATGCTCATTCTAGTTTTTCTTTGAAAATCTCACAAGAACAAAACTAGTCGAGTAAAGGGAGAAACTGAGTAAGATTAACTGTGGTATATATACAGTGCTTTCAGCCATGCTTTTTAGCCCAATCCAATGGGGAAAGAGGCTGGAGAGTAAAAAGCCCAAAGTGGTGGATTGCATTACCTATTCACTCCCCTTCTAACAAATGCTTATGGTGCTTGTGTACTAAGTGGGTCCCCTTGCCTTGTGATTATTACAAAAATACATGATGAAATTTGTCATTAGGATAATGACTACCCGTGGAGGTCATTTTGTGATGACTTAAACACACAAGTTAAGTCTCACAAATATTAATAACATCTTTAAAATAAAAGTAACTTATTTGTGGGTATATTTGGCTTGATCTGTACAGTCCATTGTATGTTGTTTGTGGGTGCTGTTATAAATTGTAGATTAATCAATACTCTTTAAGAAATTGACCACATATGCCATAATGTGGCACAAATCATTCTTGCAAGAAATTATAAATCATGATGCATGTCTTGTCATTATTTCCGAATAATGAGACATGTGCTTAGCATGTTGCTACCTTAGGTCATGCTATACGTCAAGTTGCAATAATCTCCAATGAAGTGTGACTGTATTTGAACCACTTTCATGCAGACTGACTTGGAAGAAGCCAAAACACAAGAGATTGCAAAACTGCAATTGACGATAGAGAAGTTGCAAGCTCAAGTAGAAGAAGCCAATGCCATCTTGGTAAAGGAACGTGAAGCATCCAAAATAGCCATACAACAGGCACCGCCTATTATTAAAGAAGTATCTGTTGTGGATACAGCTAAAGTCGAAAAGCTTACTAATGAAAATAAGGAACTAAAGGTAAGAACATTAGATCTCTAAAACATTGAAATATCCATGTGCTGTATTTTTCATTTTTGATGGAATAGTGCTTGTCATTTGTATTATGATATTTGGTGAAGCATGTATGAAATTTGGTTCTCAATAAACATGATCAAGAATACAATTTAACAATGAAGGTTTTGCAGGACTTAGTAGAATCACTAGAGAAGAGAACAGATGAAGCTGAGAGAAAATATTTGGAATCTCGGCAAGAAAGTGAAGAAAGACTTAAACTTTCAGAAGAACAAAAGTCCAAGATGGATCAACTTCAGGACACTCTACAGAGGTTTTTAAAAACTTTCTATACTCTACTTGGTTTGATCACATTTATACAAATTTGATTTTCATGCTTGAGCAATGAGAAGAATGTAATACATTGTAAACTTGACTGCATTTGTAGTCATGTAGATCAGGTGTTCTTTGAAAAGAATGATTCCTTATTATATCATGCTATTCCTTTTACAATGGTGTCGGCTAACTTGTATATTGTTTCTTTATCTCAGCCTTAAAGAAAATCTGTCAAACATGGAATCTGAGAATCAAGTCCTTCTTCAACAGGCCTTGGTGATGTCAACAACCCAAGACTTCTCAGAGGAGATCAAAATGTTTGTTGTTTCAATTTCCTTTCATCTTATAATATGCTTGTTTAATATTTTCCATTTCTTTATTCTTGAGAGTTTTGCATTTTACTGCTTTGATTCATTTGTATCTTTGTTTTCAATAAGTTGTGCATGTACCCTATTCCTAAACTGTGCTCCTCTATTTTCATTCTTACATCTTTTGATGTCTATTTGATGTTTTAGACTTGAAGAAAAGTTGTCAAGCTTAGAATCTGAGAATCAAGCACTTCGTCAGAGGCAGCCTGTGGTTGTGAAAATTCCTGGAGGCCTTCCGGGACAGATAAATGCATCAGTAATAGAGGTAGTTCTCCTCTCTAATAAACCTACAAAAGGTAATAATTAAAAATTTAGACATACTCTCTATTACGGTTAACTAATTTTCTATGATATTCTGTTCTTGCAGAAGATTCCAGAGAATGGAAACCTTGGGGAAACTACAGCTGCAGAAGTAAGTTTCTGGAACTACTGTTGATCTTATAAAATCTTTAAAAAAAATCATCAGATTCACGAGTGTTTAAACCTTCAAACTGTAATTTTTCCGAGATGGAGGCTACCATCCTTTGATCAATGAACTAATATATTTACAAGTACAATGTGCAGAATATGCCATGTGTTGCTCGTGTTGTGAAGAAGCCTGAGGAAAGTGAGTTGACATGACAGAGGTCTATTAATAACAAACAACAAGTATGTGGTACTTGACTCCTATAGAAGCATTCATTTTAAAAAGCATATCCATCAAACATAATGTTATGAGCATTTTTTTAATGTTGTAACACTTTGGGCATTTCTATTGTTTCAACTTAGGAAAATCATGATGCATTTATCAAATCTGCCTCCCATGATGTTGCTTTAGCCAGGGTAGACCTGTTGCAGCATGTATTATCTACGAATCTCTTCTTCAATGGAGGTCCATGTTTTAACAACTTAACCACTTGTATTGTTTCGACTTAGGAAAATCATGATGCACTTATCAAATCTGTCTCCCAAGATGTTGGCTTTAGCCGGGGCAGACCTGTTGCAGCATGTATCATATACAAATCTCTTCTTCAGTGGAGGTCATTTGAAGCTGACAAAACCAGTGTGTTTGATCGTATTATTCACATGATTGGTTCCACGATTGAGGTGATACAAAGTTTATTTTTAAAATGTAAATAATGTTATGATTCAATCATTTGGTTCTGTCAAATGAGACAATGTGCTCAACTCTTGAGAATGTAGAATTTACTTACTACTAAATTGTATACGGTATCATTCGCTACTACGACACAAATTTTATTGAAGCTTTAACTAGAAAGATGAAAAAGGCGGTACCCTTCTCATACATATATTTTAATTGCAGAAGCAGGAGGGTAAGGATGTTTTGGCTTATTGGTTATCAAATACATCCACGCTGCTATTCCTCTTGCAAAGCACACTCAAAGAAAATGTTGCAGCTGGCATAGCTTCTCAGCGTGGCAGATTATCATCCGTTTCTTTGTTTGGGAGGATGGCTCAAGTAAGATACGATTATTTGAATATAGTATTTTATCTGATATTCTTACCGAAGATCTCTTGCACCCGGTATGGTTATTTAAATCATTAGACTTTTAAATATCTAATAAATTGTATCCAGGGATTCCGATCATCCCAATCTAGCATGGGTATTTCTAGTGGAAATGGTGGGATAATTGGAAGGCTGGATGTTTTACGTCAAGTGGAAGCTAAGTACCCAACATTTCTTTTCAAGCAACAACTTACAGCTTATGTAGAAAAAATTTATGGCATGATTCGTGATAATCTGAAGAAGGAAATATCTCCTTTACTAATCTTGTGCATACAGGTATACTGTTTGACACATTAGTTTCTCATTTTACCATTTCAAGATGAACTGTGATTTTTATCCTACCATAATCACAACAACATTTTATTTATCAGGCGCCAAGAATAGTAAGAGCTCGCTTGATTAGAGGGTCTTCTCGATCTCTGCAAGCAAATACAACAGTAAAACAAGCACTAAGCAGCCACTGACAAAGCATTTTCAAAAGCCTAAGCAGTGTCCTCCAAACGTTGCGGTCCAATTATGTGAGTGCAATTTTAATTTTATTTTCAGCTAAAAATCAAGATAGGGAATTGAAGCCCACCTTGGGACTTTAAGAAAGCACGAATGATTTGGGCTGGCTGTTAACTTTTCTCTATTGCAGGTACCTCCAGTTCTGGTCCGTAGCATATTTACACAGATATACTCATTCATTAATGTGCAGCTTTTCAACAGGTATGTCACTGATTGGAATTTGTTTGAGTGGATTACTTTGAATCTTGATGCAGTGTTTATGGTGCAAGTTTTGAAGTGCTAATTTAGTTACACTCTGGATCAGTCCATTCAGTTGTTATAAGGTCACAGTTGTCAACTAACTCTCATGGATTGGATTTTCTTTACATAATCAACTTAAATCAAGAATTTTAGAAGTCTTATTGCCTTTGGGAGCTCATTCTAATGTTATTTTCCTCTTTGACATTTATCAAATATGAACTGCAGTAAATGATGAGTTGTTTGTTGGCAGCCTTTTGTTACGCCGTGAGTGCTGCTCCTTCAGCAATGGGGAGTATGTCAAAGCCGGACTGGCAGAACTAGAACGCTGGTGTCGAGAAGCAACAGAAGAGGTCGGCTTATGGATCTTTGTTAATGTAATTTTCCGTACATAGTGGGCCTTTGGCAGTTTTGGTAGCAAATTTGTTTAATTTTTTGAATTTGGTCTCAAAAAAATTGTAGTATGCTGGCTCGGCTTGGGATGAACTCAGGCATATCAGGCAAGCTGTGGGATTTCTAGTAAGTATACTGCTCTGATTAATGCAATACTGTTTTCTGTCTCTTTCAACTCTTAAAACTGAACTGTTTATCCAACTTATGTTTCTTAGATGTAAGTAATGCCAAATATTATCTTTAATCTTCCAATTGATGTGTGCAGGTTATACAGAAGAAGTCTCAAAAGTCCTTGGAAGAAATTACCAATGATCTTTGTCCGGTGAGAATTTTTATGGGTTGAGAATGAGTTGCCACCTCAAAGTCTCAATTACTTGCATACTATATTTCAATATCTTTTTGAATGTAAATTATTTGAGTGGCTTTCAGGTTCTGAGCATACAACAAATTTATTGTATCAGTACCATGTTCTGGGATGATAAGTATGGAACACACAGTGTATCTCCAGATGTAAGTCTAGATTTTTCTGCTTATCTCTAATTATATAAGTAAGATATTTTGGCCACAGGAATATTGGTTTTCAAATTGTTATTGCAAGGCTAATAAGAGGCAACCAAAATTTCCCAGGTTATTGCCAATTTGAGGATTGTGATGACAGAAGATTCCAGCAATATGCAGAGCAATTCTTTCTTGTTGGATGATGACTCTAGGTAAATTTTCAAGTTTTAAGTGGATAGTGATCAGAATGTCGGTATATTTAATTCCAAGTTATATCTAGAACATGATAGGGCTTCATAAATTAAAAAGACAATAAAACTATGTAGAATTGTCATTTTGGTTGCAGCATTCCCTTTTCAGTTGACGATATATCAAAATCTGTACAAGATATTGCTCTTTCAGATGTTGAGCCTCCTCCTCTCCTCCGTCAGAATTCAGCATTTCACTTCTTGTTGCCACGTCCAGAGTAAATTTAAAGAAGTGCCCGACCTCCAGTATTTATGCCTTAACTATTTTTTCCCTACACAAAGAATGTCTTTAACATATATATGTGTGAAGAGTCTTTACCCCAACCAGTTTTTAAACCACAGGGAGATGCGATTCTTTTGTTAATCGAATGATTATTTGGATACAAATGTTGTTTGTTTTGCTATGGCCTACAAGTCAGGTCCATGGAAGTTCTGTACATATGGAAGAGTAACTTTTGTTCTACAGTTACCCCCAAAAACAACTTTTTTCATGTGCACAAGAGACCTCACAAATGTGGCCAGCTTGAAGCAAAGCAAAAGTTTTTTTTTCGCCCAGGTACAACTTATGTTGTCATATATCAGGGACAAGTAAATTCTTTGCCGGCTTGCAGTTCATTCTACGGATTGATTTGATTATGCTTTGAGGTCTATTTTTCTGTTGAATGTGTAATTTCTGCAGTTCAAGCTACTAGCAATGGACATGGAAATTCCCAGCTTGAACCATTTTTTATATATGTAGCACTGGAGGAAGCTATTCTTTTTTCCCAGAAGAAAGGATATTGAAGTGTTTTCATTTACAATTATGAGTAATATTTTTTGTGCTAGTTTAATTCATGGAACTGAATCTTGGACAATGTTGTCTACAAAATAGATACACTCTGAAAATGGAAGGTGCAATAAGCAAGAGAAGTTACAAATTATAGAATTGTTATAGGCCATGAGATTGATCATAGCCAGTCATTACAAATTATGATTTCTGGAGTCGAGCATTTGCAGTAATAAAGTTGATGAAGTTTGTTGGACGTTATGTAAGAGCTGCAATTCTGTCAACATCCCCAATCATTGTTGCCAATTGAAATATAAAATTCCTAGATATTGTTTATGTGGGAAATGATATTACTTTGACAATGCAATATATATATATATATATATACCCACAAACACGGCGAATCAGATCTAATAGATGTAGAACAGTAAAATCGCACTTAACTGCATAAAAGAGTTTGGGTAAATTTAAAGATCCCCCTAAAAATAGACCGTACATATTACTTGGTGAATTTCTAAAAATGCCTTTTGAAATTGTGGAGAATGCCACAAATTGAAAGGAAATGTTGTTGGTTGAAAGAATCATCAACCGGTAGCATTAGGCTGTCAGCCGGTAGTAAGTTTCTCTTTATTGCACACAGTAAAGGTGATTTGAATATAAAAATTTGGTTATTACTGTAAATGCTAGGTGAATCAACCCAAAAATAAACTTGTACCTAGAATAGTTAGGCAAAATAGCAAACGACTTAACTGTTCAAAATTAGTCAAATCCAAATTTCATAAACCCAAATATTCATTAATTAACGAATATTAGCCATTAAAATTTACACTGTAAAGAGTATTCTTGAATTATAAATTACTGACAAGAGGGGAGTTTAGAGGAATATCTGATTTGTTTCAATCTAGGAAGCATTCATCAAAAACAAGACAAGGCAGTGCTTGTCTAGACAACAAGGCAAACAAAACCCAGAAAAATCAAAGCAAAGCGAGAACTTTTGTTAGAACCGTTCCATTCCTTTACAAGAAGGATGGCAAAGTGCCATTTGGGCAACCATCAACTAAGAAAAATCTAATTCCACAATTTTATTTTTCTACTTGGGGCTCTAAAAACTTGACTCACTTTTACCAAATACTGAGTAGGGTTAGCATCATAACAAATTTAGTCAATTTAAAAACTAATTACAAGATATATTTGGAATATGAAGACATGTATGTAGTTGAAAATTGGCTTAGAAAGGACAATGGAACACAATGCCTTAAATACAATTTTGTAGCTTCTTTGGTTTTCTCATCTTCTTTTTTTTCTTTTTAATTACACCGGAGGCGTGTCTACAGTTCGCTTGCATCTCTCACGACGACGCTTTGCTAGGTTGTGGGTTGCTGGCAAGATGCACCACCCTCTGTTTGCTCTAGCCACCGAGATGCTTCTGTCCAACCATGCAGTGTTTGTCATTCCTCACCGGTTTTGTTTGGTTTATTTGGTTTGTGTTGCCCTTATTTTTGGGTCGCGTTCACCAAGGATTTGGCAAAGCAGCTGGGTAGGACTAGGTGAGATTAGTTTCCCATCCTATGTCTCCTACGGCTTTAAAATTGGAAACTGTATTACCATTAAGGGTAGCACTTTTGTAGTTAATTATTTTTTGTATGCATTTCTAAATGTCTTTGTAATTTTTGTTGAGGCTTGCACTGCAAATGATGGCGCTTGCAATTTCCGCTTACAGTAATGTAGGTGTTTGAAATTTATGTAGGGTTTTCCCCATGCGTAGCCTTGAGCACTGTTTTCAAATCAACATGCAACCTCTAAAGAATAGATCAAGAGCTTTTGATTTCTTATTAGTTCCTTTCTTGGACCTAATAACCCGGATTCCCAGGGTTCTGTGGTTCTCTCCTGCATTGTGCATGTTATATGCTTCTATTTTTTACTTGATGCCTTTTTGGGGGTTTGGATTTTGTATCCCGTAAGATTGCATGTGTTTCTTCTGTTTTTGGTTTACAAAAAGCAGAGAATAAAAATGCTGCAATTTGGGGATCATTATCTGAACAATTAGTAGACAATCAAAACTATAGACTATGTTTCTGACCTTTCACCCATAAGGCTTTCAATTGCTTTGTAGATAGAAATAATGCCTGCTCCACCTGCTTGTCATCGGATGCGAATACAAATATTGCTATTCACGACCAAATCAAAATCTCAGAAAATTACAAGCATACAAATGAAAGTTAAAAAAATATGCGAGCCAACTAAAAGAAAAGATAGTTAAAACAAGGGGTTCATATCAAAGCTTTTGATCCATTAGTACATGAATAGAGTGCCTCTGTTTCCAATAATTTTGTACCATGATTTAATTTTACAAATGGTGATGCCTTTTTAACAAATGGGGTCTCCAAAATTTATACAACTATAGGACAATTTGAATGATTTATTTGCAAACAAATTCTCACAAATTTCCTTCCTTCCGAGATATGGTAATGAAATGTTTCAAGCTCCTTCATGTTGCGAATGTTAAACTTTGCAGCAATATATGTGTATCGTATAATTATGAATGTAATATAAAGAATATGCAAGGGAAGGAAAACAAAAAAACATGAAAATAATGAAATCCAAGATCAATTAGAAACAAACTTGATTATGTTGTCTTGGGATATAAATTTCTATTTCAAAAATTCTCACATAGTGATTGCAAATTTTTGACCACTACTAAAGGCCCAAACAATTAACTCTATACTTAAAAAATATAATCCTAAGTCCATTGTTTATTATCCACATCTTTTATTTATTTTTCAGTAATTTTCTTTTAATCGATATGAATATATTAAAAACCAATTGTTTGAAGAAGACAAATCTACAAAGAACAAATTATTGAAACAAATTTGAATCTTCAAAGTACATCCATTTCTTCTCCTTGTTTTTCAGGGTTGATCGTTGAGTAAAAATTGAATATTTACTTAGGACTTATGGGATAGTAGAACACATGATTGGAATGAAAGGAAGACATTAGTGGAGAGAGTTTGCATTGTCCTCTACTGATCATTTAGTTATCAAGAATATCCATAACCTTATATCTCCCAAAAACGGTTCGATCTACACTTAGAATTGAAAGAAACCATAAGGAGAGATTGAAGATGTAGATATGATCATCCCATTTATCAAGTTGATGCATGTAGAATCTACCATTACCTTCATCAAAAATATTTTTGTCAGCCATTCATATTCCTAGGTTGCTTGATTTTGATGCAAAACTATTACAGATACATAGATTGCCTATTGTGTGGGTAATTCAACCAACTTACAAATTATGAGTGTTTGTATGGATTTTAATTTATCAAGGTTTACCTATAATAGATTTTCTATCTAAGAGTAGTTTTACATAAGCATTATACCACTATTGTGCTAAGATTGAAACTATGAAACACTTATTATCGGCTTGCACGTTTTCAAAAACATGTTGGGGTGACATACCCGACTTGTATATTTTGAATTCATTCTTTCTTTGGAGAGAGTTTGTAGTAGGATATTTTAATAGTCTGCTGCTAGAAATGGCTCCACCGATGGCCCATGGCCTATTTTTCAATTGGTTAGCCTAACTCTGCATTTTGTCAAACACCATGTGTTTCATGTTTTCTTCGACCTTTTGTACCCACACATGCATGCCAGGTAGGGATGTTTAGTGGGTTTTCACCTGCATCCCTTCTCCTCATGGAATATCATAGTTGCAACTTTCAATAGAGGAAAGATTCTAAATGGTACATTATAGGGGAGGATTGCTATTTTGGCCATGACACAGTGGTAGAATTTGTGTTTGTGAATTTGACCTTTACTACTTGGCTATAGCTCTGTGTGTGATTGCAACTCTTATCACAACTGTGTGTGCTTGTTGTTAAATTCCAATGATAAATGTTTTCCCAAATATGCTCTATACTACATCCATTATCATATTTATGTGTTAACATATTGGCTTCATGATTTATGTAGCTATGACTGCATAATTTTTAACCTATGCTTTCACTTTCAATATTATTTGCAAGCAACTAGGCTTCCGACATTGATTCTCAGACAACAAGAAAATCACTTTGCATTCTTACTTGTGTTACTCATACATTTGCACTTTAACATTATTGTTTGCATTACCTTTTGCTTATATCTCCATTTCAATTCCATTTCTTGTATTCCTACCTTCCATGTTTCCCTTACAATAGTAATTATACTGTAGTTACAACCTTTATTTGGAAACACTGCACAACAATGGTAGGCACTATTGGACCCTTACAACTTTTTGCGACAACGAACATTTAAAAATTGCATCCATACCATATGAGCTGGGTGATCGAATGCAGGGTAAATCGCAAAGGAAATATACATAGCTATGTCAATGAAAAGGGTGAGGGTAAGGTTCTGAATTTCAATGTCATCGATGCTTTAGGTGATGACATGAATGTGACCTACTTCGACAATGTTGCTACCTATTACCATGACAAAGTTCAAGTTGGAGTGGTTTATTCGATGCAAGGGTATCCTAAAATATGTTAGGCCAACATATAAAGACTACAACAACCCATGGGAGCTCATTCTTAGCATGGATTCTATTTTGCAGCTATGTGTATGACCTACCCTTGAAATACCAACTTACCTTTTCCATTTCATCAATATCACTGCATCTAGTAGGTAGTTGTTGGGTCTATAATAGATGTTATTTCCATGGTTACCTCTACATCTATTGTTTCTACCATTACCTGGAAAGATGGGACATGTACTCAATGCTCTACTGTTACCATAAAGGACCACACAGGCTATACTATAGCCATAACCTTGTGGGGAGCATTATGTGATAAGGCCACACAACAGCCATAAACTGACTAGAACAAGTCAATGAAGCCATACACATGTTGATCGTAGCTATTAAAAAAGCCAAAGTGACAAATTTAGGAAAAGATGCCTAGCTACAGGGCCTAACACACAATTATTCCTTGCACCTACAATACCAAAAATAGAGGCACTCGGTATTTGGTTAGGCACCCTAGAGGAAAAAGGTGTATCATTTCCACTAGGTGCGTAGAAATAACGGTGGAACAAACCATTGGTGCTATCCACACATGTAGTACCGAAACCTCAGCCAACAAGTTGTATTTGTTGCTACCATTATCCACATCAACATGGAAAACTATTGTTATCCTATTTGTTCTCATATGGTTAATGGTAAACAATGCCGTAAAAAAGGACTATAAATATAGACACTTCTTGATATTGTGTCAAATGTAACTTGGATTTAGCTATATATGAATATAAATATGCATTACACATGATGTTAGAGGACCCTACTGGCACTATATGGGCAACAAATTTTGATGATGTGACCAAAGCTCTTTTGGGTTTATCTCGGATGCCCTTAAACAAAAAATACAACTACTAATGATGTGTGGCACATTATCAAATAGGTACTCTTCCATGCATTCAAATTTATCTTGTTCGTTTCAATGGGTACCTACAATGGTAAGGAGAAAATATCATGTATCGTACATAATACAAGTGTGGCTAACCAAGATTCAAACCATGCATAAGTGCTAGCAGATTTTCTAGAATCTTCAAAATAGAAACAAATTGTAATTGTCATATATATGTACACGTTAAAGAGAGTGCCCTTGTAATAAGTTGTACATTTTCCCAATAATGCCTCTCTTCTACCTACAAAACATCCACATATGCCTGTATGCAGCCCTGTAATATGATGTATATATTATAGCATTTTGTTTATTGTAAATAATGTACCAACCATAATACATCGTACGCATTTTGGTATTGCACTTCCCTCGTACAACACACTGCTAATCTATGTTACTATTACATACATGTACACATACACATACATATATAGTTGTATTCTCATATTTGAAAAAAATACATTTTTTCAATCTAACTATTTGTACTTTGCGGTGCATATACCAACTTCGTGTCTGCATTATGATAAATGTACAATGACACTTGGCGTACAACCAAAACAAGGATACACTAAATGTAAAGCAACGAAAAAAAACTATGCTTGACCGGAAATATATCCTTAACGCATCTCGCCGCAACATGCAACAATCCAATGCCTTTCCCCTACACAAAGCCCAATTCACTGCCCCATAATAGTTTCCGTACTAATTTCTGTAATGTTCAACAAAATTTCTGCCAACACCTAGAATCCTTGTTTTGTATGCATACTTGTTTGATTTGTAATGAATCATACCCAGGATGTGAATCAACTTCACACCTACCGGCCCCATGTGTTGTAGGTGCTCTCACAAAAATAAGGAACACCATTTCTCTTCATGGAACAATATGGATCCTGGGCCCCAACCTCAAGAATTGGCCATTTTAACACATGTGAGGAAATGCTTATCACAAGAGTTGCACCACATTTGTAGGTCACTCACGCTCGTGGGGGCCAATACATGTATAATGGACATACCATAAGTTTCCCCAAGACATTACATCCACATTGCATTTTTTACCCCGCCGCCCACATGACCTAGATATCCTAATACTTAAAAGGCTAAGAGCCAAAGGCAAACCATATGAATGCTTTGTGAGTAGGGAACACATCCGGAATGCACTTGCATACAAAATACAAAATGACCCATACTATAACGATGTCATCATAGATGCTAGTGCCCTTACAAGTTTACCCATTATTGCCACAAATATATTTGACAACCTACCCTTTATGCTTGACAAATTACCTGCCACACTCATACCTTGCCCCCAAATAGATGCAATTGACCCCATAACACTAGAGAAACAACTGCCATTTCATCTTCATTTATTGCATGCCTACCAACTATGTACATAGAGGTTGAACATATTAAGAGCTACATCTAAAACAAAACACAAACCACCCCATCCATAATTGATTGGCCCCAAATAAGCTTAGACCTCATAAATGGTGGGGGGAGTTGAATCTTGACCTCCCAACTGCTAACAAACTTCTAGTAACCAAGAGACCCCATAAATGAATATTCGACATAGGGTTTATTTTCTATGGCCTTTCCAACCCTTTCCCATCGGGTGTGGCTATGTTTCGCAAGCCTTGGCCCACTGAAGTCCAAATGCATGAATATGCTCTCCACCTAATGTGGTACCACGACACCAGTTTTTCCAGCCACCCCTGGTTCCGTTATTTTTTGTTGAACCTTATGATGCGCCATGGAAGCCAAGCCATCTCATGTGTTTTTGCTAAATGAAACATTGAAGACACTTCACCTACAACCGTTAACACCTACGTACTTTATTAGATACCCTCCTAGATGAAAAAATAGAAAATCAACTCATGCGTTTTGGTTCCAACCTTAGAGTTACCGGATCTTTCTGGACACAATGCAAAAATGAACACTTATACATGATTATCTAGCTGGGTATCCCAACCTATTCTTCACACTGAGTGTTGGTGACACTAGATGACCAAATTTACATCGCCTCCTGCCTGGACAATGCCCTCCCACCCTTGCTGCTGCAAAGAAATGGAGAATCTATAACATAATAACATATCCACATTTGATAGCCATGTATATGGCAACTAGATTTTTAATATTCCACGAAGAAATCTTGGAAAATAGTTAAAGAAAAAAGACTTCTGGTATAGGTAACACTATCTACATTACATATTGCAATGCATTTTTCTAAAATCCACCGTTACATATAAATTATGTACTAACCTCTCATACTTAATCAATTTCAATGGCAACACAAAGGCTCGAATCACATTCATGGGTTCATATGGCTATAGAATAACCCCGACATGGACACATTAGACTGGACCAACAATCTCGCCGTCCATGCTGCTAAATCTTACTTTGATACCAACGTCACAACTTGGAACCCTATGCCAGGGTTCACCACTGCTGCCCATATGGCATACACACCCATTGATGATCCATGCTTATTGCTTTCTCCAGCTATACTAGCCGCCAACAATGACAATAGACTATGCATCCCTGGTAAACTGTGTACAACGCCATACTAAATGCACTACGTCTACATGTCTATGCAAAAAGGCACATAACTACAATGTAGTACAAATGCCATGGCCAATTCAAGCCAGCTCCACACTATGCCTAGACATGCATGGGTGACTAGTTTATACTCCAGCACACAATGATGAGAGACTAAATATTCACAACAGAACCATGCTAACAACTTGGTGCGCCAATATCGATTTCCAACAAGTAATCTCCATCCATGTCATTATGAAATATATAGCAAAATATGCATCTAAGGCAGAGTGCAAATCAGAAACATACCATTGTATGTTAGTAAGGATAACAACCACCACATCACATGAAAAATCTATAAGCAAGTGCATATAGAAATTACCACCAAATTGCTTTCGAAACAATTATTGATCGAGATATTGGTGCATAGGAAACATGCCACATGCTACTGAATTTGCTATCACTAACGATATGTAGTTGGACTTTTGTAACCCTAATCGTAGGAAAATAATTTACAAGCAAGTGTCACAGAACTGGCCCCTACTGGGATTTGCATCAACATTTATTGATGCATATATGAAAAGACCCATGCCCTTTAGATTCCTACAGCTTAATAGAATCAACAAGGTCATAGTCCTACGATAAGCACCACAAAATCTAGCAGTGGAAAGAAAGAACAAAAAAGGAAATTGTTAGAGTGTTTCCCCACATTTCAATCACCCTTATTGTTGGATCGACATCATACAAATATTTTTGCTTCACAGAGATCTTACCATACAAACCCTTCCATTATATTCCATTCAACATAGGCATATGCAAAGAAACACTTAGCCACCACTGGGCTACATTCTCACCAACATATCACCCTTGGCATATAGAACGTGCACCTACTGATACCACAGATATTTCAGATAAATTAGCTCTGATGAAGACATGCTGAAGTAGAAGCCAACCAAATGGAGGAGTGGGAAATCTTCTCCCACCTATACCTAACCGATGCCTCAACATCAGTGACTTAGAATTTCTTGGCAACCATGATTTTGATCTCAGCCACACTTGGCCACAAACTGCAACTAGAAACCAGCTACATGAAACAACCTCAGGTTTCATAGAAATGGCACATATAACCACCACAATCGTTTCCCCCATGCTTCCACCTACTAAAGATGCCTACAACTTATCAACGGAGCAAATAGAGGCACTCCAAAGAATCACATCACATGCATCTACAAGGCCAAGCCTTGCACCCCTCTACATGATAATCCAAGGAATAACTGGCATTGGGAAATCATACTTAATACGCCAAATTACCATAGCACTCCATATGCAACCCAATTTGCCCATAGGTCGATTACATATTTTAGCCCCAATAGGTATTGTAACATTCAATATCAATGCCACCATAATACATTCCGCCCTTCACATCCCTATATTAGAAGTTACCCCACTCCGAGGGAAAACCCTAGCTATTTTTCAAGAGGTCATGCACAATGTGGAATACATCCTCATTGATGAGATGAGCTTCATCGGGCCAAAAATGCAAAGCCATATCAACACTAGCCTATAAGAAGCATTCCCTAGTTGCAAGTCCAGGTTGTTTAGAGTCCGCTCAATCATACTTGTTGGTGACCTAGCCCAGCTACCGCCAATTAAAGATGCCCCCTTATACATTTGTGGCACCTATGGGCACATGTTATGGTCCCAATTTAAAATTACAATCACTTTAACCACCAAATTTTAGAAACAAGGCGATGCCACCACTCAACACATTTTCTGAAATATCCTCCTCAATATCAAAAATGCAATTGCCACAAAAGAAGACTGAAACCTCCTAATGTCTTGTACTCCTGCATGCATCACCCTTACCGAGCAAGAACCTTTCCAAGATGCAACACACTTATACGCTACTAATGCGTTGGCCACGCTACATAACAAACACAAAATGTGAGGCCTTAACATGCCCATTGCACTAAGAAAAGATGAACAAACCTATTAGAACAAAGAAAACAAGAGCACCACCATGTAACTAGAAAGCACACTTCTCCTTTGTGAGGGTGAAAAGCCATGTTGACTGCAAACATGTGGGTACAAGCCGACCTTGTCAACGGTGCTCAAGGGCAGGTCATTGCTCTAATGTATGCTCCAAGTTGTACATTACATGTAGTTGTAAATTTTCCAACCTATACGATCCCATCATGGGATCCCGCCCACCCAACATATACGCCGGTTCCACCAATAACAAGAGGCAATCATCGCCAGTGCCTCTAAAAATGGCATGGGCACTAACAATACAAAAGAACAAAGGCTCACTATTGCCAAGGAAACCATTGATATAGGCCACAAAGAATGCCAAGGCCTCACTTTCACAATGTTCCCGTGTATGCACACTTGAAGATCTAAGAATCTGCCTAGCATTCTCCTTCGACCACTACAAACGCCTACAAGCAGATGGACGTTCACTCACCCACCTACAAGCAGAGGCACTCTGGCAACACCCTACGTCTCTACCCACAACAAATGTAGGCAGATACACTCCACACTACATTTTTCTGCATGGCTGACACATGCATTACATATATTGCATTGTAACAACAACAAACACTCCCTCACAACAAGCAAACAACCCATTTTTCAAGCATCCTTAGTTGACAAACAAAATTTGCATGTTGCATGTGTAGGGACACTAAAAATGGAAGATAAATTCTACACTATAGCTCTACCCAGATCGATGATGATAGCAACTACTTGCAACAACTGCTATTTGACTGCATAGAAGACCATTTCCAAGCTGAATCAATAGTGGAAGAAGATACCATTTTCACCATGCACCTGATGCAAAAAAGAATAGACCAGGCACAACAAATGCTACAACAAGCAATTCTTACTGCCGAGGATACACAAAAAATCCTCAGGGAGAAGTTCTACGCTGCCTTCCACCACAAAGAAACATAGACACTTGCCTACATACCATCTACACCTGTACAACCTCTCACTGGTGTAAATTCCCCAATTTTGAAGCATGTCAATAAAGATACACTTTTTCTTACATACAAATGCCTCTTCCAAATACCTCCATGCATATATGTTTTAAAAATGTGGAAGCATCTAAACTATTCAACAAGATCCCTCCAAGATATGTGGTGTTATGAACTGTAAAGATTGTGGGAGATTCATAAAAAAAGATCCATGGATACAGATGCTTGCAATCGACATGACTTATAATCTCAAGGTAAGCAATGGTTGTTTTCTTGATGATTTTAATGCTACATGTTCAATTCACAGGCAAATAGAAAACACTACACATCCATTGCACATTTAAAAAACATTATGGGATGAACCCAAACTGCTCTGATATATCTGGTGTAATCTACAAATCTCAGATTCCACTATAAACTTCTTAACATGTAACTGCTGCTATAGCTGGGAAAGAATTGCACTTCAAATTCAAAAATATAAAAACTGGACTGAAAATCTACAAGTTGCAGCTATGATATGACTGTTACATTCCAAAATAGGAAACTTCCATATCTGGTATCACTGTTTTGTTCTAACATCTGGAATCTGTTCATACACTGAATCCAACTAACTCAAATCTCGACAAATCTGAAATCTGACTTCTCTTGTCGTATCAACAAAAAATTTCATGACTTGAAAACTTGTTTCTGTTTCTTACATTTTTACTTTTTAATGCTAAAATTCAAAAACTTGAGGAAAAGTCCAAAACTGAAAAAGAATTCAAACAATTTTTTAAATCAATGTAAAAGAACTACTCAATCCTTGACCAGTGAAGCTATCAAAGAATATATCAGAGAAGGCTGTATTAACTCTTTCAACGCAGATTACTCAAACTTCCGCCATTGAACTCATTTAAATATATCATCTAATCCTTTCTTATGAATGGAAAACTTTAAAACATGGCTTCTTTAAGAGCTTGTACAAGGTGACCTTACTTTTATTTAGAGTTTTATTTTTCGAAACTCCCAAGTCACTAAAAATATTCACTGGTTCTTTGATATTACCCAAAAAAAATTAGAATTTTAAATTTTTTTCATTGGTTTTTCCTTAATTTTGAGCGAATAATGTAACTCTTTAAAATAAATATAATATCAATGACATCTAAAATTCAAATTAAGTTTGTTTTTTTTTGTTATCGGTTATTATGGTAGATTTGATGTCATAATAATAACAATATCAAAAAATGGACAAATTTTGTTATAAATTATTATGGTGCATTTGATCTCGTCATTTCATAATTATTTGTTTAGAAAATTGTTTTATTTATTTTATCAGAAAAATATCGCTGAAATAATTTATAAATGTAATATTTAATTAAAGAATTGAAGATAGACGTGTGTGTGTGTGTGTGTGTATGTTATTTAATTTTACGATTTCTTTTATTTATTTTTTATTATAATTATAATCTTTATAATAAATTATTATTTTAATAAAATATTAAAAAGAATTGGATTTTAAATACTACCTACACATTTCAATCTATTATCAATTGTTTGCTGACAAGGCCTTTCTTTACCTAAATGGACCATGCATCTATTCCTCGTTATAGTGTACTCACCAAAATATCTTCTGGAAGTTGCGCATTTACCTCCACCATTTAGGAGCAGAGGAAATAATGCACATTTCAAAACTACAAAAGGACACAATAGAAATAGAGAAGGCAAACACAACTTTCTAAGACCCTACTTTAAAATGTTAGTATAAAAGCGAATTTGTACAATTATTACAAAAATCCACTCAACCGCACACCACGGAGTACCCAATTACCCTAATTGTGTGCAACATCCAATAGATGTGTATATCCTAGGCTCCAAAAAAATAATCACACCGCCAAGCATGCAAGGAAAGAATTGATATGGAAAGGAAAATTTGTATAGGAAAAATACACTTTCTACTACACCAACAAAAAAACTAGATACTACTTTTCAAACTCTTATTTAAAACTCACCATCTAGTACATGAACTCCACATAATCGACAACCTAGAGAAAAATGGAGAATTTCAAACAAACCAACCCCACAAAAATGAAAAACCAAACTCTACATGCCATGACTACTCCTAACAAAGCCCATGCCGATGTACAATATCGTTTTGAAATATCCAAAACTGTGGCTGCTGGAAAACAAAAACAGAACTATTGACAATGATTTAAAACCCTACATCTGAAAAATTAAAAATAGAACCGCGAACAAAAATGTGAAATTTTAATTTATAATATATATGGAATTTAGCTGTTGAAAAATATGACTAAAACTCCTTTACAATTTACAAAATTACAAAACTAAGTGATGCTAAAATGAATTCAATCTCTGTTGAAACTAAAAGTAGAACCATTCTATAATAATACTAAGCATAAATGAGATGATATGAAGTGTGGATGTTGTTGCCTATGGCCCAAATCAGTCTTCACACTTGTGCACATCATTTATTTCTTCTAAACATGCTTTACTCTCCTCTCTGAAAGTCTGTAACATTTTCCCCAATTTTCCTCTTATTCCTTTTACTTAGGGTATACTTACCATATAAACCAAAAACCAAATAAACCCACAAAAATGAATCCCACTGACCAAAAAAAGGCCATTTAAAAAGTATTTTTAAGTAATTTCCCTTTACATGTAACATAATCAACCAACTTGAGTGAATCTCCAAATGCTTACACGAAACTTCTCTATGTTGTCTTACTATACAACATTTACATTTACAATTGTTAAATGTTCTACCTAACACATCCAAGCTTTCCCCAAATGTACCTGAATTTTTACTTCTCCCCATACACAGGCCCACTACTTGAACACCAAATGCATGTTCAGTTGTCTTCCCCTCTTTCTCAACACACTACATTACAACAATTGTTTCGTATATAACAAATATTGACAAAATCACTTTTTCCCAAGTGTTAAAATTGTTTGCAAAAACTGTGATTACACAACTAATTCACTGCCACTCAGTTTGATTAAATCCAATAGGGAAAAAACAGTCTCACCAGGAAATGTGAGTGCTTCCATTGAAGGCCTAATAGATTATAAGAAACTACTTACATCTGTGCTTTCCTAAAATGTGAAACAAATAATATTTCAAATTTAGTTAGACAATAAACAATTTAAAAATTCAAATCCACTGAATTATAGAATGTTTTTAATGAAACATGCATTACACAATCCATTATATGAACTACATCTCTCACCCCAACAACCAAATCACCTACTCTACACCTACCTACAATACAAAAAACACATTCCAATCTCCAGCACTACAACCTACTGCATATGCATTTCCGCTAAAAAAAAACACATGTTTTTCAAACATCCAAAGAAGCCACACACATAACACCACTTCCATTAGTTACTTTGAAGGCTTGTCTACATTGGGGGGAATCCTTGATGACTACCTCCACCTGGTTGAGGTGCTTAACATATCTGGCGGCCTGTTCCCTCTTCCACTGCCACCATGGAATTTGGTCAACCTGACACCTATTTTCCATTGTCGGTTCCATGGTTAATTTAAGCTTTAAGGTTGTCGATTGGAAGGTGTTTAATTTGGTAGATAAGATGAAGACATGAATGAAGAGTTGGAAATAAAATGATGAAAATTCAATACCTTCATGCCTCCCACCTATTCTATGAATCAAAAATTTCCATCCCAAATAATATCTAATATCTATGCTCTAATTTATAGTTTTGATCGTGTTTGCACTATTTACACGAGTACAATTTACACTTAAAAGGGACAAAAAAAGGAAAAAAATCCAATAGGTAAGGTAATTAAAAAACATAAGCATAAATATAATATGTATATTGAAAACCATAAACATAAATATGATATTTATATTGATTTTTTTAAAAAACATAAACATAAATATGATATTTATATTGAAAAAAATGAAATAAAATTGCTCGAGGAATTTTAAAACAATATCCACTATTTCACCTTTGCACTCGTTCAAGGATGCTAAGGTAGCAATCCCATGTGAGGGGAAGGGGGGGACGGGAAACTGAAAAAAATTGTAGTGTAGGCGATCCTGTATAATTATTTTGCAGATTACATAAAATATAATCTTCACCTGAAAAGGTGGAGCAACGACTGCATAGGAGGCACGGTTTGAGCGGTTGCAATGAATGGGTGGGGGCTATAATTATTTTCTTACATTCCTTTTTTAGGCCACCTTTCAACCGAGTAGTGGTTCAAGACTATTTCCTTTAAAAATATGCTTACTTTTGAATCTATTTCCTTCAAATCATTCCTTGCACATTCTCTCAAAAATATTAAGAGTACATGGGACTATAGGGCTGCTAATTTTTGCTAAAAATTCTATGTGTAGCACTTCCGCTAAAAATCTATTGCCTTGCCCCTTGCATGGGACCGTGGCCTTACTTAGTCTCTATTTAAAATTATATACATTTATTTATGTTGGAAAAGGATTAACTTTCTACGGGCCAAATGCATCGGGCCTCTTTGAAAACCTCATGGGCACATAGTTCTCTTTTCTCACTATCGATAATACACCACCCCAATGGCCCTCTGCACTCTCACCTCCGCTATATTTATAATCCCCTCCATGTTCATTTACCTCAAAATAACATAAAACTACCTTGAGTGTCCGTAATACTCATCCTCGTCCGTCACGCCCTATGAAAAATATCGTTGTTACTCCCTTCTCAAGTGATGGACACCAATAACCTCTCCATGGTGCCACCTCACTGGTGCACCACCACAACCATCCCCTCAAATGTCCCGAAACCCTCCGAGCCCCATGTCATTTATGCCATATAACTAACAGGCCAGACCATCTAGCCCTGTAGTCATCATTGCCAATGTGGGTGTTGTGGGCCTGCATAATGGATTTTCTGGGCTCCAATGAATTATTCAATTAGTTGCATTCCATGGTATATGGGTTTGGTCTGTTAGCAAAATATTTTGTTAAAGACAAAATATGTGCTCCATAAACACTCATGAGATTGAATCCCTTTGCTTCAAGATGGGATGACTCCCTTTTTTTGAAATTTGGATCATGTATATATTTCTAACTCTTCGTGGTGGTCATAGACCGATGAAAGCGTAGAAACACCCTTGGTGTAACTAAAACTACAAGTGAGAGAGGGATGAATGTATGAGGTGGAGAGGAGAAAATTATGAGAGAAAAAGTGTGGAAAGAGGGACAAGGATTTATGTTAATGGTAGTATTCTAGATTCCATCAACCAATAACCCATAGTACACCTAATTAAATTAGAAGACACACATAAATATACACACAGTTCTATGCAAGATTCATGAAACAACCATCATAATCAACACAAATTTTAATTGGTAATTTCATTCCATGAAAGAAAATACTAAGCTTTTCATTTTGCCATATATTGCAATACATTTGGATGAGTATGAAGTTGAGAGAATGGAGGAAACAATAGATAGGAACAAAAAAAATTTTATAAAGGAGAAAAAATTGATCCTTTGGAATGGAGAGAGCCTTACCATTTATAGTTGAAACAATGGCTCTTCGCATTCCCAAGTGACCTTTCAACATAAAGTGCATTCTCAATGAAAAATAAAATTTTTAAGTGACTTAAGTCACTTTTTACAAAAGTTATTCCTCAATGGAGAAATAAAATGTTAGGGAGAGAAAAAGAGAGATAAGATAGATGTTGTATGGTGAATTTATGCTCTTCCTCTATTGTGGAGTTAATTGCTGCAACTGGATAGGATCTTACTCAATTACTTCTCTGATTAGAACATATCTCTTCTTGGACCTGGAAATGATGTTTCACACCTTATATTTACTAATCATCATTGTTCATGCTTGGGAAAATTTGTTTCAACTCTTCACCTTTGTGAGAAATGGTAGGATGAAAAAATCAACTCATTGTCATGAACATGATCTCCTTTCTTACATATGAGAAAACACTCATCTTACGATCACCATGAAGAATGCACTCCTCTCACATGTGACCCGAACTCGGTAACCATGAGCCCTCTTAGATTTGATGGTATCAAAGATTCTTGAGAATCCTAAGTAGAAACATAACAAACCTCATAGCCATGGTTTCCATCATGAAAGTAATTTCATGATCCAATCACATGTTTTTTGATCAACCATCTTCTTATTCCTGATGACTCAAGTTGGAAAACAGGAAAGACATACACTCCATGTTGTTGTCTCCAATGTCTAAGTGGTTAGACACTAGAACTGAAATTGGCTCATATCCAGAGTTTTGGAGCTTCATTTTGTGGTTTTATGATCTCACTAGTCTTAGAAAGTGGTGAGAAAGTTATGGTGCAAGCGAAAATGGATTCCACAATAGTTTTTAAAATCCACAAATTTGAATGGATTTTAAAGCTACGGATAACTAAATCTATATTTCAGAAAAAACTAGAGAATATCAAATCCAAATTGGACATGACTTGATTCATTAGAAATATATTCCAAAAAAAATGTATATTCTCCAAATTTGGTGAGATTCTCTCATCGGAATCAATGAGAATTTCAAAAAAAGTTCTAGCTATGTGGAAGGCTTGCAAATTGGCATTAATGGAGGAAAGAGAAAAAAACTTAATTTGTCATTCTAGGATAAATTTTTGTTCGATTAAAGTGATTTTTATTCTTTAGAACCGTATCAATGAGGGAAAACCGTGCTCCAAATTTGAAAGGTTTCTCTTGTGGGGTTTGAGGAAAATGACAAAATAATTTTATTTGTATGTGAGGTTTGCAAGTGTTTATAATAGGAATGATGGTTTTTTTACAAGTACATCAATTATTATTCTTAGATCATGTATAATGGCTCAAAATTATGGATTGAGGAGAGGAATGGATGCTCCAAGTTTGGTGAGGTTCCCTCATGGGGAGTTTTCACAATCTCCTTTGCAAAAATCAATAGTGTTTTTGGGAAAACTAGGGGTATGATGGATGGAAAAAACAATCATGAATAAATTTTTTTGGATTAATATCATGGAACAAGTCTTACATCAGCTGAAAGGATCCCTCAAGAGGAATGGATGGTAAAAATTTGGAGTGATTCCATCCACGAGATCATGAGATACGAGCAAAAAACCTCTTGGTCTTCCTAGGGCACATGAAGAGTTTTACAAGCATACAAGCATGAATAACCAGATTAAAATGTGATTTAATGGCTTCCTTAGTGTTTTTGAATGCAATTTTTGGAGATTTTGAGGAAAACAAGTCATTATCATGTTATGTGGTGGAGATGGGGAGTGTATGTGCAAAGTGGAAGTGCATGGTGTAAATGCAAATGAGAATGATGACTCCACCAAGCCTAGGTGCACTTTTGGGGTGAAATTACACCTCAAAATTGTGCCCAAGGTGCAATGGGGGGTTGGAAGTATGCCTTGGGTGAGTTGGGGGCCCACATGTCATGCAAACTTGAGTTTTCCTTTTCATGTTTTTGAGTTACTTTTAAACTTTTTCCTATAAAATTCTTCTCCAATAAAAAAGAGGCACACTTTTGGGGTGTAATTTCACCTCAAAATTACACACAAAGTGTAATGGTGCAAGAAAGTGTGCTAGTGTGCCAAAGCACACTTTGAAACTTCATTTGCACCACCTTGTTCCACTCACAAAGACTTTCCTTTTCCCTGAGGTCCGTAATTGATGAATTTTGGTCGTATAATATATTATTTCACATGGAAACATGAAAATTAATCCAATGATAATATTTAGGAAGTCTTAAAATTATTTATTCAATTTTTTTCTTGTACCTCCATTTTTTCCTAGGGCGGTGTGCCAGTGAGCTGAGTTGCAAGAGTTTCCAACAAATATAAACCAAACCAACTTATGGTTCATGAAGGGGATTGAATATTATCTCACTTGAAATTTTTTAGGCTCCCAATTATGCTTGAGATGTTTGAAACCTTTAGTGCATAAAATTCTTGTGTAGAAAGGCCACCTTGAGCCAATGTTGGAAAGGTTTCCACTTTCTATACTCCCAAAACCCCACCTTACTTATTTTACCATGTAGTAGGCTCCAAAATATTTACAATTCCTAGGATATTATCTCCCAACACCACACGAGGTTCTCAAAACCTTCATCGAAGTTAAATCTTCAATGAAGCATGCACACTCCTTTTTCCCAAAAAGTGCTTAGGAATAAATCTCTCCCAATACCATTCAAAATATCCTAGAATTCTTACTAAATCATACCATCATGGAGAAAACTTTGATACATTTCTATTGACTATAACCAAGAATTTTGAAATGCTCCGAGGATCCCGAACCCTTCCCAAAAGTTTAAATTTGAAAGCAAGAAATTTTAAAAAATTAGGATATTTTGACCAGTTTGACCAAAAAGGGGATAAATTTTCAATGGGGTTGTCAAATAAAATGTAGTGAAATTTTATATAGACACCTAGTATGGATGACCACATTTTTCTCTGGTTTGTATAATGTAGGCATAGGAGAGAGAGAGAGACTACACACCTGTAATTGGTTCTTCCTACATTGTACAAATCTAGATAGAGCACACACGTCACTATCTTTTGGAAGGAGACCTAAAAAATAGAGGGATAACGGTTATGGTTGTGGTTTTAAAAAGTAAATCCACGTATGAGAGACAAATATGGATCCACATGGGTAAAGAATTATCGTGCAATTCACATGAGTGAAAATTCAATTTGAATTGAAAATTATGAATATGCCTCCTAAATAATATCCCTCACAATTGTAAGTTTTAATTTAACACAAGTATTTTTTGTTTTATTTATTACTTTCCCTTATCACATTTATTTTAGTAGGTGTTGTGTTGCAATTTCCCATTTTTTGTAATATTAGATGTTCATGCAACATGAATTCGACCTCATTTTGATTAAAAGATTCCATTTTCTAGAATGACTTGAGTTTATGAATTGTACATTATGTCATAATATGTAGAATATAGTGTTGTTGTGATTGAGTGTAATGTTGTATTAAATATTATGAATGCATAAGTGGTTTTTTATTTAACTCTATATGCTTAGGCCATAAAGATGTTTGCATCGTAATGAGACTTTCTCTTTCTCCCATTTTTCATTTTGCATTTACAAAAAAAATTATTTCTTTTTGAATTATTCAATTGGTTGCATTCTATGGTACAAATTTCAAAAAAATAAGCTACACATTTAATCTCCTATATGTTTCACAACCCTCTAAATAACCGCAACTACCATGTGTAGTTATTTTAGGAGGTACAACAATAATGGCTGACACTAGCAATATGTCGGTGACGTAGGGCACTACCACGGTAAAAAAAATTACATCCTTTTCAATCCAACTGGGTCATCCAAGGAAGGGTCACTAGAAAAGGCAATATACACACATATACAAATGATAAAGGTGAAGGAAAGGTTCTGAATTTTAACACCACTAATGCTTTATGTGATGATATTAATATCACATGCTTTGGGAATGTAGCTTCCTATTACACTGAAAAGGTGAAACTTGGTCAGGTTTATGTTTTTTCTAGAGTGACCTTGAAATATGTCAAGAAATAGTATAATGATTCCATAAGACCTTGGGAGGTGATTCTTAATATGGGATCCACTCTTGACATGTGAATAGAACCAACATCTAAATCCATAACTACCATTTCCATTTCACAAATATCTCAACAATTCAAAATATAGTTGTAGGGACTATATTAGATGTGATTGGCATGGACACCTTAATATCTGTTACTTCTAAAATTACTCACACCAATGGAACTTATGGTAAATGGTGCACGGTTTCCATTAAAGATAAAATAGGATATACCATAGATGTTACTCTATGGGAACTTATATGATGAAGGGGAAAACATTGTTACAAGTTAAAAATGACTCAACAATAATATGTTGGAAATGAGGTGTCTCAACCTTGCTATATTCATTTAATTTTTTCTTACAACTATGTTTAAAAATAGGTTGTCAAAAGATATACCACGGAAGGGATATTTTTAGAGATATTATGACATCTTTAAGGGTCAAAAATAAGGGAGAATATTGTGAATGTGGGAGGCTAATTTTAGACTGAAATCTTGATCTTTAATGCAATCAACCTCATGAGAGGTTTTGCACATGGTTTTGTAAACCACAAATGGTTTCTTATATAATCGGAGGTCTATAAATTGAAGGCTTGAAGAAGTAGTTTGTGTGGTGAGTTTTGCAAGTACTGATATGTTGGAATGCAGCTTGAATTCTTCCAGAATTGTTTTTAGTGATACTCCTATAAGAAACTTTCTCTGCAAGTGTATGTAATCTTGTTATTAGATTTGAAATACATTGAGTGGGATTTTGGAGTGTGGTTTTTTCATCTGAAAGGATTTTCCCTCGAATATATGGTGTTTATGTTAATTGTTTATTTTCTTGTTATGAATGTGTTACTAGAATTTCTGTAACTTTTTGATTAATTGTTAAAAGTTTTGCATAATATCTCTCCTTAAGATTGGTGTAGGAAGTTGTTTAGCTACTCTAATTTCCTTACAAGTGGTATCAGAGCCTGATCACCTTTGGTTTCAGTTGTGGGTTTTTGGGTTTTTATGCTAATCAAGGTTTGAGTGGGAGCTTGTGCAGAGGATACTTTGTGATCTTATTGTAGATATTTTTCAAATGGAGAGCACATCTGGGAGGGTTGAGGTAGAGAAGTTTTCTAACACAAACTTTGAAATGTGGAAGATGAAGATGGAAGATTTGTTGATTGATCGGGATCTATGGGATGTGGTGGATGAAAATGTTCATAGGCCTATGGATCTAGCTTTGGCTATAAAATATAATGTAATGGATAGAAAAGATAAAGGTCTCATTAGACTGTGTCTTTATAGATTCAATCCTGATAAATGTTCACGAAGAATACACTTTGAAGAAGCTTTGGAATAAGTTAGGTGAGATATACCAAGATAAATATCTAGTAAATAATATTTTCTTGAGGAAGAAGTTGTATTCCTTGAGAATGGAAGAAGGTGGATAAATATTTGATCATCTGGAAACATTCAATATGTTGGTGACTTAGTTGACCTCAATTGGGGTTAGTATGGAAGAAGAAGAAAGGTGCCAAACCTTGTTGTGTTCATTGTCAGACTCATGGGACAACCTAGTCATGGCCATTAGGAGCACTTCAGTCACTCTAAAGATGGATGATGTTATTTTTCTCTACTCTCTCTCTGAATGCTAAATAGCATTTGAGTGTTCGAGGAAGACCAAAAGAATGAGGCAAAGATGAGAAGAAGTGTGTCCATTCTAAGAATAAGGGGAGATCATATTTTCCTAGTAAGTCCAAGGTGATATCTTTGGAACTATGAAAAATTTGGACACTCTCGAAAGGAATGAAAATAAGAAAAGCAAAAGAAGAAGAAGAAAGATTATGATTTTGAGTCCGAAAAGGAAGATAGATATGCCTTTATTACAACTTTGGCCACTCATGTAGGTGATAATGCATGGTTAATAGACTCAGGTGCATCTTTCCACATGACTCCTAACAAAAACTAGTTTAGTAAGTATGAAAACTATGATGGTGGTAAGGTGTATTTGGGTGATAATTTTTTCCTTGACATTGTTAGTCATGGTAGTATTCATGTGAAATTTTTTGATGGTAGAGTTAGAAGATTTGATGGTGTCTTGCATATCCCAGGAGTAGCAAGAAATTTATTATCTATTGGAAAGCTAATAGATGTGGGTGTGCATGTACAATTTTATGAAGCAAGTGTGAAAATGGTTAGGGTGGTATGGTGATAGCAAGGGGAAGCATATTAGGTACATTGTACAAACTTGATGCATGCACGGTTGAGTGCAATAGCACTTCTGATAAAACTAAGCCATAAACTACTTTGCTAAAAAAGGAGAGGGTTTCCTATTTTGTGGATGGTCATGGCCTCTGGGTACCTAAGGGTTCTTTGTCTACCAAATAAAAATTACCTACAAAGAATACCATGTTATGACACTAAAGGCTTGGCCACATTGGAGAAGGGTTTAAAATCCTTGAAAAATAAGAACCTTGTTGAGGGTTGAATGATGACAATCCGAGTTTGATTTCTATGAGCATTGTATTTATGGAAAGAAAACCATGTGTTCGATCTTACTCGTCTACTCATAAGTATTCATGTATCTTGGATATGATCCATTCATATGTATTTGGTCATGTTAAGGTTACTTCTATTGCTAAATCAATTTATTATGTTACTTTCATTGATGATGTTAGTAGGAGAACATGGGTTTCTTTTTTAAAGATTAAATCTAATTTTTTAGTCGTTTCAAGGAGTTCAAGGCTATGGTTGAATCTAAGACCGGAAAGAAAATTTAATGTTTGAGAATTGACAATGGTAGTGAGTATTGTTCAATGATTTTGACATATTCATGCATTGTGGGATTAAAAGACAAAAGATAAGGTTGCATTCTCCGCATCAGAATGGAGTTGTTGAAAGAATGAACATAATGTTGATGGAGAAGGATGGGAGTATGTTGAGTGGAGTTGGCCTAGAACAATTTTTTTGGGCTAAAGCTATTGCCACTTCTTGTTATTTGATAAATATATCTCCTACATCAACACTTGTTGATAAAACGCCAATAGAGGCGTGGTCGGGGAAAAATCCTTCACTTAAACATCTAAGAATTTTTGGTTATGAGGCATATGCATATGTGTCTAAGGAGAAGAGAACAAAGTTGGATTCTAAGGCTGTTAAATATATCTTCATCAACTATAGCTATGGTGTGAAAGGGTACAAACTTTGGGACCCTATTGCTCAAAATGTAATTCATTCTAGAAGTGTTATTTTTAGAGAGATTAAATCTTCCCCTATTAATTTTCAGCTAGAACAACATAAAGAAATTGAACAGAAAAAGGATGTGGTTCAACTTCCTTCTATGCCTAAGAAATTTGAATCGAGACCCCAAAATAGAAAAGACGTTGAGGATATCTCATCAAGATCTAAATTTTTAGAAGAGGAAGAAGATGAGGAAGAAGTGGAAGAATCTCCACCTCATCTTGTTCGAAGGTATACAAGGAAAAGGAAACCACCTGAAAGGTATGGGTATTCACCTGATGATTGGAAGTGTATATTTTCTTTGAGTACTAACATTGATGAACTGAGACTGTACAAGAGGCTTTGGGTATGAATGATGTAGAGTCTTGGAAAATAACCATGGATGAAGAGATGACAACTCATAAAAGGAATGATACATGACACCTTGTACCATTGCTTGAATATCAGAAACCTATTGGATGTAAATGAGTGTTTAAGAAAAAAATTGGTTCAAATGGAAATGTTGAAAAGTATAAGGAATAGTTGGTTGCGAAGGGTTACTCTCGGGTTGAGAATATTGATTACGGTGAGATCTTTTCTCATGTTTCTAAAATGACATCCATTTGATTTTTATTATCTATTGCAGCAACTTACAACCTAGAGGTTAAACAAATGGATGTGAAAACTACTTTCCTTCATGATGATTTGGAGGAAGAAATCTATATGAAACAACCATAGCACTAAGTGGTGAAAGGTAAAATAAATTTAGTTTGTAAGTTAAAGAAATCCATGTATGTCCTTAAACAAAGTCCTAAGATGTGGTACCAAAAGTTTGATCCATATGTGTTGAGTTTGGGATTTGTGCGGTCTAAATCTAATCACTGAGTATATTTTAAATCTGATGGTGATTGTTTCCTAGTAATTGCTTTATATGTTAATGACATGTTGTTTATAGGGAAAGGAAAATGTTTGATTGTAGAATTGAAATCTCAATTCTTTGTAAAATTTGAAATGAAAGATCTTGGTGCAGAAAAACACATACTTGGGATGGAGGTTAGGAGAGATTGTGAGAACAGAAAGCTATGGATTAGCCAGAGTAGTAAGTATGTTTATTCTATTTTGCAAAGGTTCAATATGTAAGATTGTAAACCACTTTTTGTTCCTGTTACATTGGGAAAGAAGGTCTCTATTTCACAATGTCCTTCATCCCCATTGGAGATGGAAGACATGAGCAGAGTACCTTACTAGAGTACAGTTGGAAGCTTAATGTATGCTATGGTCTGTACAAGACCAGACATTTCCCAAGCAGTGGGAGTTCTTTCTCATTTTATGTCTAATCCTGGAAGAATGCATTGGGATGTAGTTAAGAGGGTCTTAAGATATTTGCGAGGTACAAAAATTACTATATATGTTTTCATGACATAGGAGATCAACATTCCCTGGGTATTCATGGTTTTGTGGATTAAGATTGGGTTGGTGATGTCGATATCAAAAGGTCCACTAGTGCATATGTGTTTACTCTTAATGGTGGTGCAATCAGTTGGATGACCAAGTGACAAGATATGGTCACTTTGTCCACTATTGAGGTAGAGTACATGACAACTACTCATGCTTGTAAAGAGGCTATTTGGATGAAGATTTTGTGTCCAGATATTGGATTGAAATAGGTTGTAGTTACATTCAATGTGACAGTTAGAGTGCAATATTCCTTGCAAGGAACCTAAATTTTCATGCCAGGACCAAACACATTAATGTTTAGTATCACTTCGTGAGAGATATGGTTGAGTATGGAAAAATGAAAGTTGGAAAAGGTATAGAAAGTTATGAATGTTGTAGATGTATTAACTAATCCCATGAGCAAAATAAAATTTAGGTGGTGTTATGATTCTATGGGGCTTTTGCCCCCTGACAATTGATCCGTGATGGTATGTTTCCCTTGGCCCTTGTAAGGTATTCAAAAGTGGGAGATTATTGAAAATGAGGTGTCTCAACCTTTACTTGTATTCATTTAAGTTTTTCTTACAGCTGTGTTTAAAAATACGTTGTCAAAAGATGCCCATATGATAGTATATCATGGAAGGGATATTTTTAGAGATATTATGAAATATTTTATGACATCTTTAAGGGTAAAAAATAAGGGAGAATATTGTGAACATGGGAGCCTAATTTTAGACCAAAATATTGATCTTTAATGTAATCCACCTCATGAGAGGTTTTGCACATGGTTTTGTAAACCACATATGGTTTCTTGTATAACCAGAGGTCTATAAATTGAAGGCTTGAAGAAGTAGTTTATGTGGTGAGTTTTGCAAGTATTGTTATGTTGGAATGTAGCTTTGAATTCTTCCAGAATTGTTTACGGTCATACTCTTGTAAGAAACTTTTTTTGAAAGTGTATGTAATCTTGTTATTAGATTTGAAATACAATGAGTGGGATTTTGGAATGTGGTGTTTTTCATCCAAAATATTTTCACCATGAATATCTAGTGTTTGTGTTAATTGTTTATTCTCTTTTTATAAATGTGTTGCTGGAATTTTTATAATCTGTTTGATTGATTTTTAAAAGTTTTGCATAATATCTCTCCTCAAGATTGGCGTAGGAAGTTATTCCACTACTCTAATTTCCTTACATAATATATATTCCAATATTGGCTATAAATAAATGCAAAGTGACCACATTCAAGAAGAAAATCCTAACTACTAGTGTGAATACAAAGATCTTTATTGCTTTCCCAATTCCAGAAAAAAAATCCCTTTGAATGTGGATAGATGCAAAAGGAACAAAGTGTGTCTCCCTTACATTGAGTGAACCTACCATTGTGAAAATAAAAATTGTTGACATTCGTAGCTCCAACTTATTAATATATCCCATCCTATTGAAGTTGTTGCAAAAATGATACATATCAACATGTCCAATTTCAACTACCTATCTTGTTCTCAATTGATTAGTGCTAAAAAATGTCCTAAAAATTGACTATAAATAAGATGGCTCTTGGTGTTGTTTAAAATAAAATGTGAATTCTACCTCTTGTTAATAGACATATTCATCACACATGATGTTAGAAGATATTACATGGAATATATGGGAAACTACGTTTGATGATGTAGCACTACCATTACTAGGTATATCTGGAAGGCCCTTAAATCCTTACATTATGTTATGGATGATGTGTGGGACATTATAAAAAAATCCTCTTCTACGGTTCACCCTTTCTGTTAGTACAAGAACCCATAATGAGAAAGAGAAATTATCATGTACTATTCATAGTGCAAAGGAAACTAAACAAGAAGGCAACCATTTAGAACTATTATCAGCTTTTCTTGAATCCACTAAGTGGCCCAAAACTATTTCATTGTAATATTTGTAGAAAAGGGGAAACCCCCACCCTATATCATGATGTATATAGTTACCATCACATATGTATTCTATATGAGTTAAAGTACAAATAAAGATATATCTAAAGTTTGTTGTTAACAACCTTATTGTATACTATTTTCCATACAAGAAAGTTGCATACAAAATAAAACCATTAAACATAAGGGGTTACTTTATTGTATACAATTGATAATATCTACACAAAAATAATTACTTTTATTTGACGTTCTTATTGTTGGTGTTCCTTACAGCTCACGTACCATACCGATTGGCATAATGAATGCACAATGACGTCTAGCTTATAGTAAAAACAAAGGCAAGCTAAATGAAAAATGACATAAGAGATGCCAACAACATAAATATAAGCTCAATGAGGCATGTAGAAATAAATGACACGTCCTCATTGATTCTCTAACCAATTCAAACCAACCATAAGGTAGTATTGTAGCAACTAATTTGAGTAAGGTTCAAGAAATATTCTGAGCCTGACTTGATTCCCTCTCATGTAAATTTTTTTAACATGCAACAAATCATACCCATGTGTGCAAGAAAAACATAATGACGTTGGGAATTTATGTTATAGATGTTTTGTAGAGAAAAACAACATCGTTTCTCTTCTTGGAATAATATGGACCTAAGGCCCCAACCTAGAGAGCTATTTATTTTAACACAAGTGGAGGAAATTCTTATTGCAAAAGCCACACTAATTTTATAGGTCACTCATATTCATGAAGGGAAATATCCATACAATGGGTATACTACTAGTTCCCCCCAATTTATTTCATTCATTATTTCCTATTTACCTCGTTGTGCACATGATTTAGATATCCTCATATTAAAAATTCTTGGAGTTGAAGGGAAACCATATGAATGCTTTGTAAGTAGGACACATGTCATCAAGAAAATTTCATATAAAATTATTCATGACCCCTACTATAGCTATTTAATTATTGAACAACATAATCTCAATAGTTTACTCACTACCTATGCAGATATCTTAGAGACTTTATCATGTATATCAAGGGATTCACAAGATCTTATGCAACCTTCTTTGGTACTGAAGGAAGATGAAGCACTAGGCACTAATATCCCATCACTACTTTCATCATCATTTTTTTCTTCTCTTCCTAGCACTCACATAGAAGTTGAGGAGATTAAAATTTACTTACAAATAAAAACTATGAACATAACATATGTTGTTGATTGGCCGCAAATAAGTTCCAACTCTATAAATGAATACACAATAAAGGGATTATTTTCTATGACCTTTCCAACCTTGTTCTTATGTGGTGTAGCTATATTTTTGAAACCATACAAAAAATAAGTTTAGATGCATGATTATTACCTTCACCTAATGCATATCATGACAAAAAAATTGGGATCTATCCACACTTTCAATACTTTCTTCTCAACCTCACGACATGAATAGAAGCTAGGTCACAACAACCATATTTGGGAAACAAAATATTGAATATGTGTTACTTACAATGGTTCTATAACTACACATTTTCTTGAAAAACTTACCAAATGAACAAGTAACAACTCATCTACTACATTTTGGCTCCAACGTAAGAGGTACTAGATCATATTGGTCATAATGTAAAAATGGACTATCATATATGATTGTTCAATTGGGTTACCCAACATTGTTCTTCACTTTAAGTGTAACAAACACTAAATGGACCAATCAACATAGAACGATGCTTGCCACCTCCCCTTTAAATGCTAGTGTAACCCACATGTGAAGAATACACAACATAAGTAGTTACCCTTACCTTATTGCCATGTATATGGCTATCAAATTCATAATTTTCTGAGAAGAAATCTTAGATAATTACCTATATAGAAAATACTATTAGTATAAGTATTTTAATATACCTTATGATTTTTTTAATCATATATAATTCTCCTCATTTCTACTACCAATTATTTACATATTTACCATGCACAGGTTTTAGTGGTAACATATAGGCTCCACACATGGATAAAATATAGTTGGGACATGGATACTTTTAATTGGAACAATACTCATGATGTATAGGACACTAAATGATTTTGACCACTACATCACTGCATGGAACCCCAAGGATAATTTTGTAAATGATATTCAGACACCTTGATCAAACACAGATGACCCTTGCCTACTTGGTACCTCAACAAAACTTAGTATCGATAGTGGAGAAAAATATGCAGATTTGGTTAACTCCTGGTATATGCCATATTAAATGCCCTTTTGGTGCGCCTTGATATGTTGAGTCTTTCCTGCGTGCGCCGTGGCGCATGCGCCTTCGTGTTAGCAACCCTTTTGTTGCGCCACTTTTCGGTGCACCAAGGGCGCACATATTCTTGTGTCGACATCACTTTCGGTGTGCCAAAGGCGCACATAACTTCGTGTTGTCAGGTGCTTTGGTGCGCCAAAGGGCGCATGCTTTCCTATGTCGACAATGATTTCCATGCGCCACTTGAAAAAGTTGGTGGCGCATTTATTACTGACTCACCTATATATATATAGCGCGCCTGCAATGTCATTATCACCAGAGCAATCACGTTTTTCTTATTATATTCTCTGAGCCTGTCAGCGCACCTGCCCTGTCGTTTTCAAACACGTAGTGGACCCGTTTGCACGTTCTTCGCTATTTATCCGGGTAAGAGGTTCTTATCTCTTTCGTGTTTTTACATTTTTGGTTCTTTGTTTGCTTGTTGGTCTGGTTTTGGATTGGAAAGAATGAAATATTGAACTAGCTCCCCCTGCCTTTCCACATATTCCTCCCCCTCTTTCCAGATCTGCTGGTAGAGGAAGTTGTTCTGAATTCATGGTTTGAACCACTTTTGTTTAAGCCGTTTCATTACAAAAATGACCCTGCAAAAAAGAAAAGAGAAGCTAAACCATATGAAAAACCCCTCTGAGAATAATTAAAGCTCTAAGAGAGACTGTATGTTTCCTTTTCCCCTTGGCGCATCTGTCACCCCTGCAACATGATCAAAACCTGCGCCAATGGCGCACCCATTATGCCTGTTACATCAAGAACATTTGCGCCCTCAAGCGCGCCTCCTTCGCATGCTGCAAGCGCTAGCCTTGCGCCCTCTTTGGCGCACCAACCTTATTTGTTGCATTACTTAAACATGCGCCTCTTGGGCGCACCCTGCACCTGTGCAACATCAGCTTAAATCTGCGCCAAGTGCAAAACTATCAAAGGCACGGCGCATTCCCCATTACAAACATCATGTTGTGTAGACCCTCATGCGCCACGCCAAGTTACCTTTGGCGCATGAAAAGTTCATGTTACACAAACAATACATGCGCCTTTGGCGCATCCTATCCCTATGTAACACCAAATCTCCATGCGCCCTTCACAAAATGTACCCTGCAGTATCTATGCGCCATGTGCCTTTGCACCGATTTAACCTCGCAACACCTTTTTTTCTCGTGCGCCTTACCTATTTACCCCCTCGTAAGCTGCAGCTTTCATGCGCCCTGCGCCTGAGCCTCAAAATCGCTAACTCTTTCTTCTGTTAACACTTCAATGGAAGATCAAATGACTAATACAACCTTTTTGCATTGGGTCTCACTTCTTCTTCATGCAGATCAACAATTAAGCTCAGAAGAACATATGTCTACATCAAGTAGAGACCTACCAAATCCAAAGGCAAGGCCAAACTTACATAAGAAGATATGAAATATAAATATCAAAGGGTCAGAATGCCTGACTCCCAGGCCGAATGCGACCTAGACATCAGAGACTCAGAGTTGGGTCACATTGATATGGAGGAATTCTGGGTCAGGACTCAGAAGGTAACAAGAAGTCCATGGATGGACAAACTAATGGGCAGTGCCCTACACTTCACTGGAGGAATCCCAGTCAGCACCGTCAACAATGAATTCATGATGGTGGTTGCCCGGTGCTACAATAAGGACACAAGGTGTGTCGTAAATGACAAGGGCGAGGTCGTCATTAACCTCACTGCCCACCACTTTGAGATAATACTTGGCATTCCTCATCATCGGCACTTTGTGGCCGTCAGCCGAGAGGATTGTATTAAGGCCTGGGACGACAACGAAGATCAGTGCATGCAGCTGATGAATGAGGTCTATTTGAAAAACAAAAAGGTAGTGACCCGATGGCCACAAATTATTCACCGCAGTGATTTTTCGGAGGAGCTCAGCGACACTATCACATTCCTGAAAGAGTGTTTGGGCTTCCTGACGCCCACTTTTTCCATAAATGGATCTGTGGTACTTAGAGACCATGAACAAGAATGTGCCCGATCAGCGCTTTTGCTGGGGAGAGATAATAAGCAGCACAATCTCTGAGCAGCTTCAACAATTTAATACAACAGGGAGATTCTACATGAATTCCTATGTTGTTTACGCTGCAGCATCAGAAAGAGACTACCCAGGCCTGATGCGGAGTGGGGTTTGGCCTCAGGTCAAAATATATGAATACTACCCAGAGTTGAGGCTGGAAAATAGCATCCCTCAATTCACGAAGATCAACGATGTGTTTTTCTACCACATCATCTGCCTGTTGAGGCCAAATATGACTTACTGGTCGCACGACCAAGAGCATAGTGGCAGCCACTGAGAAATGGGGGCCCTGTTCACCCAATTTCCCACGTTCACCTATCTGAGGGCAGCCAACTTCTTGGGAGAGCCAACTAGACTGCCGAGGTATGCTGGACCCAAGCTGATTCTCATGAGCCGCCAAGGCAAACCGATCACCTATCATGAGAAGTGCCTCAAAAGAAAGAAGGGTGGAACTCCTTTCCCCCTCACAGTGGGCAGATATACATGTCTTACCCATCATAAGGCAAGGGACATGTTTGCAGAGCTGGAGCTACTTAATTTGAAACATGATTTCCTGGCCAGGCCTACCTTTGATCCAAGAAGTTGTCTGCCAAGGGCTAAGCTCGACCCAATCCACATCCCTCAGATCGAGGACATCTACATCGACGTCATTCATGAGGTTGAGCTCAGGAGAAAGGATCATTCTCGCTTAGCCTTGGCAGAAATCATCCAATACGGGGTAGCAATTGTCCCCAAAGGCTTCCAAACTACGGAGGATGAAGTAGACCAAGTATATACTAACACAGATGGGGACAATTGGACTTTTCTGGCCATTGATAGAACTAAGGCACCTCAGATAATTGAGGAGAGGGTCAAAGAAACTCTGCGCAGAACAGAGCATTGGTGCCGATGAACGGATTAATCTACCTCGGGGTTGATTTCACAACCTCCCCATTGGGTAACACACCTCCTCGATCTAAACAACAGCCTAAAGGCAAGGGCAAAGGCATAGAGGGTGAATCTAGCACCACTCAAGAAGAAGCTCCTGAGAGTCCTCCTTCCGCAGCACCCGAACAGGTCATAACTCTGGTTACGCCAGAGAAAGAAGCAGAAGAGGATATTCCAATAGGCCCATCCACTCAGGATGTTGGCATTGCTACAACAACCGAGGTCCCTTCTGTCCCTTCTTCTTCTCTTCCTTCCCCTCCTCGAGTGACTCAAGCGACCATCCCTTTGGTCGTGTCCTCTCCCCCTTCTTCTACTATTCCCCCGCTTCTTCGTCTATCTTCTCTTCCCTCGCGGATCTTTCCCCCTCCATTTCTTCCCTCATCTCTGAGCTCCCTTCCCTTCCTATGTCTTCCTCAGCTGCAGTATCCCTTCCTCCCGTGGGCACTTCTTCGGCTGTTCTCTCCATGCCACCGCCACGTGTCTCCACGTTTTTCCCTTCTTCTACTGCGCTGCCCCCTTCTCTGTTTCCGGCCCTTCTCCCATAAGTCCAGCCTGGATCTCCCAGCAGTTAAGTCAGCAAAAGAGGAAAGTTCCCATCGCTCCGATGGAATTTTCTGTAATCCCATCTAAGGGGGCAAAGAAGCAGAAGCCCGTCACACGCTTCTCTCAAAGTGCTTCGGGAGAGAGGGTAATGGAGATCGCGTACCCCAATCCTCTCAAGGAGAAAAAGGATCTGTCTCCGATAGATTATACTGTGACCCAAGTCATAATGGGGACATCTTCTGAAAGCCTTCGGGGGAGGCCCTTTCTCGCGGTTGACGCCCTCTGCAAGAAGCTTCAGGAAACAAAAGAGGAGAAAAGGCAATCGAAAGAGAAAATAAATATCTCCAAGCCTTACAGAAGATGGGTAGTGCACCTCCCACAACTGCCGCCGAGACTTCTGAGCTTCTGAGCCAAGAGAAAATTAATGAATATGCAAAGATCGGTGAGCAGGGTATGGCTGTTTCTGCTTGGAGGAGCCAGATCCTCAAAGACAATGAAAAAGTAATCGCCAAGTTCTCTGACTTGTATTTGAACATCAACAAGGCGAATAAAGAGCTCCAAGCGTTAGCGGGACCCATATCGAAGAGCTGGAACATGCTAGACTGCAGCACGAGACCTTTCAACAAATGTTCGACTGTTCAGTCGAAGATCTGGTCAAGTTCGGCGTCTTCGCCATCCTAGGGCCCTCAACAAAGTCATGTCCACTCTGGATTACCGGTGGATCAGCTGAATTTGTCCTAGAAAAGATCGACAAGGTGAAGGAAGAAGCCCTGGACGCGATGCACCAAATGGAACGGATCGTTCTCAACATGACGCTGTGGTTGCTTACTCCTTCCTTCAATTTAAGAAAAGCTGATGAAACCATCCAGATCTTCAAGGAGATTGTTTCTCAAGGGATGGGGCCAGAGGTCACTTTTGACGCAGAGTCTATCAACAACCTGCTGGCCTGTCGGGACTTCATTGGGTTACTCATTGAAGCAGAAAAGGACTATTCCAAACTCCCCGAGAAACTCATAGATGAGCGGGAGACTTGTGAGGCGATCAGTGAGTGGCACAAGGATCCTTCCCAGGATCAACTTGGGCCCATGATCAGCAAGTTCATGGAATACCGCTCTCAATTCCACATCTTGTCACCTGAGCAGCAGCAAAAGCAGGCTACTCCCTTTCGGCCGCAGGATGATGATGATGAATAGTTCTTCTTCTTCTTCTTCTTCTTCTTCTTCTCTCTCTTCTTCGACTTTCTTTTAAATATCTAAAGTATGTTGGCACAAATGATGACATCATCCATGTTGCACCATGGGATGATGTCATCCATCAAGTTGTCAAAAGTCAACATGACTTTTAGATATTTTGTAAATATCTTTGTAAATAAGTGGTTGGCTCCTTTTTGCCTTCTTTTCTCTCCTTCTTCTATAAATACCCCAATACTTGTTGTATTGGGCATGGGTGAATATCTTTCAGATGAAAAATAGGAGTAAGGAGAAAAGACTTTGAGCTTTTTGTAACAGAAGGATTATTAATACAATATTTAGACTTTGTCTTGAATACGTGTGTTATTTGCATCAGATCTTTCTTATGTCAGATCTATGTGTTTATTCTGTTAAATCTGCTTCTGTTTTATTGTCATTTATTCATCATCAGTATTGCTTTGCTCGTTTATGCAAGTAGGTTTGGCTCTATTTACTACCAATCCCAAAACATAAACCTTCTGACCTTTCTGCTTTGGAATTCATTTCTTTTCTTCCTTCGGACCTGCTCTTTCTTCATCTTCTCTTTCTTTCCTTTCTTTTCGCAGTCGGAAACACCCTACTGGGATGAGATCCCAAACCCCGAAGGCAGAATTTGTGAGACTTGCACAGATTCCTGCTGGTAGAATAGCAATAAACCAGTTTCACTTTGCTGACTCAAAGAGGGGCTATGCCACGCACACTTTGTTGGCTCGTTTATCCATAGATTTGCCCAAGCGTGATTTTCGGACCAACACTAGCACATGTCTAAAACATAAAGGCTCAACCTTACAATGCATATATAAATAACCATGACCCATACAAGAAACCTCTAAACTAGTATATACACCATCTTAGAATGATGATAGACTTAATATACATAACTCAACTACGTTAAAAACATGGAGAGAAAACATAGATTTGTATCCAGTGGTATCTCACCATGTTATGTTAAAATACATTGTGAAATAAGCCTCAAAAGTAGAGAAAAACCGAAACATACCACCACATGTTGGTAAGGGTATCCAAAAGCACAACATCAGAAAATACCATAAGTGCTACATACAACAAACTTCTTTAAAGAAACAATAGATGATTGGGACATAGGCGTCTCAAGAAACATGCCACGTTACTCAAATTACCCTTATTCATATGCAGTCTGAATTTTGTTATGCTATCAGTTGGGGAAAAAAATATATAGGCCTATATTACAAAATGAAGCTATACCAAATATAATACCATCATTTTCTGATGCATACATGAAGAGTCCTTCCTATTTATCAACCATCTCTTTAATAGAAGCAACACACTCTTATAATTATGACAACACCAAAAACTAGATCGGTGGAAACAAAGATCAAACAAAGAAATTGTTAGAGTATTTCCATGCATTACTATCATCCTCAATATTGAGTCACCCTCATATGTAGATTTATGCTCTAACGAGCTCTTACTGTACAAACCATTTCACAAAATTACAACTGAAATTGTTACAAGCCTACAAGCTCAAAATTCTAACTGGACATCACTATTAAGAGCATATTATCCTTGGCATGTAGAATGAGTATCTCCCAATTGTACATACAACTTAGATATAGAAAGTCATAATCATAATACGCGTGAAGAAAAATTGTTATAAATGGAGAAAAGGGAACTTTTCTCATGGTTACATCCAACATGTGTCCAATTACGTGATTTATATATGCTTGGCCAATGCTATATTGATCACAGCCATATTTGGGCCTACATTGAGATTGGAAACAATTTGCAAGAAATGGCACAAACTTTCATAAATTCATCATATGCTAGTAACGTAACAACACAAAACAAAAATAACACTCCGAGATTCATGTATGACCTATCTACTGATAAAAATGTTGCATTCCAAACCATTGCATAATATGCATCAATCCAAGGATAATCCAAGGAACAACATGAACAATGTAATTATGCTTACTACACAAGATCAAAGATGTGTTGCATATACTCTTAAATCCACAAGCTTCCCATTTGCTCCTTCTTTTTCCCATAGGTATAACAACATTCAACATTTATTCCACCACTATTCACTTAGCTCTTTGAATTCCTATAGTAAAAGTATCACCCCTTAAAGGAAAAGCACTTGTCACTTTCCAAGAAGAAATACAACACATCAAATACATTCTAATTTATGAAATGAGTTTTGTTGAGCCAAATTTGTTAACACATATAAATAGTCGGTTACGGGAAGCATTCCCTACTTATAAAGGTAAACCATTTGGTGGGCGATCGAGCATATTTGTTGGTGACCTTGCACAATTTATCCCAATTTACCACAATTTACCCATATATGCCAGTGGCACTTTCGGCCACATCTATGGCTGCACTTCACAAAAGTTATAACTTTAAACGTAAACTTTCGGTAGCAAGGCAATGAAAATACACAAATTATTTTCGGAAACCTCCTACAAAATGTTAGAAATGTAGTGGCCATGAAAGAAGACTAGAACCTCCTTATGTCCCAAACACCTACATATATTTCTCCTGCAGATCATGCACCTTTTACGAATGCTACACATTTGTATGATATTAATGCCTTAACAACCCTTCATAACAAACAAAAAATGAGAGCACTTAACCTACCAATTGTATTGAGAAAAGTGAAACATAATCGGTTGGACATATTAGAGAGAACAACTACAACACAACTTGAAAACACACTACTTATTTGAGAAGGTGAACAAGTCATGCTGACTGCTAATTTATGGATCCAAGTTGACTTAGTTAATGGTGAGAGTGGACAAGTTATTTCTATAGTGTACACTTCTAGAAGCAATCCACGCTCACTACCATCCTACATAGTGGTTGATTTTGAGAAATAAAGAGGGATGCTCATCCAACATGCATATCGATCTCCGCAATAACAAGAGGAAACCGCCAACAAATACCCTTTAAAAATGGCACGGGCATTAACAATTAACAAAATGCATGGGATAACACTTGATAAAGAAATAATCAACATTGGACGCACATAATGTTAGAGCTTAACCTTCATCACTTTATCCCAAGTCTACTCACTCTAGGATCTTTGTATTTGCCCAACTTTTTCTTTTGCATGGTATACACACTTATAGGAAGATACCATGCACAACATACGAAACAAGCAAAAGCATTTCTCTAGCTGCAGACCCCCTATATTACATCAAGTGACTTATTTTGCTTTACTTTTGTTGTTACATACATCAAACATTTGTCTCATATAGTAAAAAACAAACATATACCTATTCTTGAACTACATTTCTATTGAAATTGTTAATATACTCTGCTTACCATCCTACAACAAGATATAATTTTACACATTTCAACTTTTCTGTGGCTCAAACTATCTGCATATATTCTTGTTATAGAAAATGACACAAGTATATGCATGTATTGATATTTGATTCTATTAATGAACACTACAAAAATCAAGATACCATTGATGAATATGATATTTTAATACTACAACTAGGGCAAGAAAAAAATAGAAGTTAGGCGTATAGTAAAATAAACAATTATTGTAATTGAGGACACACAAAAAAATCTTCAGAGAAAAATTCTATGAACAATACTATCAAGAGCACATAGAAGGCAACAATCAACCTTCTTGAATTATAAACAGCTAGTTTACCGTGTATATTAAAAATTTATCATATACATACCCCGCATTATGAAAAAGTACTTGTGTACATTATCTACTATAAATTTGTAATACACCACTATCTACTTGTACAATTGCTCAGACTTCTTATTCCTGCTTTACTTGCACCAACTCGTTCATCTATAGATTTTACATTCACAGTTCATTCATTGTACGAACATATCTTATTTGGGTACAAAATGTTTACATCCAAAACAGTATCAAGAAAGAGTAAATCAAATGTTCTCATAAATGATAATTACATTGGTATTTGTTTCAATTCTGTCATTACAACATGCCATTTCTCACACTAAATGATTCTTCTTTACCATCGTATTGTTTGGCCGCTTTTTACATTTCCAACAAATACCTTTCAATTAACACTCCTCGTCAAAATCCCTTCCCGGTATTGAGTATTGGAGGCCAGAGTTTAGAGTTATAGGATTTATGACTTAATGTTTTAGTTGATACCCCTTGGCTTTGGCGGTATACAGACAAGCAGAGGTTTAGGGTCCGAGACATTAAATTTCCTGTCAAAAGCACGTTTACAAATATGTATACAACACATACTTTCAAATATAAATAGATTTTAATTTTAATTGTGTTCATGAATCTCATCTGTGTTTAATCGCGTATTCGTGAATCAAGTGTTTTATTTTTGTTTGATTTGATAAGTTACATTTGCGGGCAAACCCTGAGCATAGATGCATCTCTATACTCTTAATTCACACCCAAGTCATTCCAAAATAATTGTTCTGTCTCACTTTCTAAATTCACCTCTTGATGTAACTATTGGCTTTGATGCCCCAACCAAATAAGTAAATTCCCTTTGTTTAGTAACTATGACCAGACAAATAAATTGACCTTTGGGTTGGCTGCCACTAATCATATAAGTAATTCAATTTCGAAAAATATCATCCGTACCTGACCCAGATGTTTGTTCCGCATAAAGCTTCGAGCGCAGATTGCCATGTGGGCGACTGACATCCATCCAAAAAGTTTTATCTTCCTTATTTTCTAAATTCACCTCTTGATGCAACCGTTGGCTTTGATACCCCCAACCAATAATTGAATTTTTTAAGTTTATTTGTTGCAAGTTTACAGATATCCTAATCTTTTGACTTTTTCACTAGAAGTGTTCCCAGATTAGATAGGGGTGGGTTGTTTTGACATCGGCTAGTGAGTGGGATGGTTCATATTGAGTTTTCATGGATGTTAATAGTTAGAATTTTTTTCTTCATCTACGTATGTCTATTTCAATGTTTATGTCTCCCCGCATATAATGGTTAATTCGTCAATGATGTATATATATAAACATAACGATACTAGATGCCTCCACTTAAATTGATAATTCAAGGCACCGTAGGAATATGGAAATCATATCTCATTAATGCAATAAGGTTGGCACTCTCACCCACAAACAAGGAAATAAAACCACCCCTTCTCTTGCTAGCGCCTAACGGTGTTGCAACATTCAACATTTCCGCATCAACCATACATGCTTCTTTGTACATACCAATCAAAGAAATAAAACTATTGGATGACCGGGGATTTGTTGACCTTTGAAGAGTCCATGAAACATATTGAATATATACTCATTGATGAGATGAGCTTCATTGGCCCCAAATTGCTTGTTATGGTAGACTACCGCCTCGTGAAGCTTTTCCTCATTTTAAAACATCCCTATTTGGTAATATATCTATCATTCTTGTTGGTGACCTTGCCAATTACCCCCTGTTAAAGACATTACTTTATATGTGATTCACTCCTATGGCGCCAAACTTTGGAGATTTCCCACCTCTATCACATTTCGTCAACAGGAGGTTCAAATCATGCCCAAGCTCAATTTCGTGACCTCTTGCTACACGTTCGAGATGCAAATCCTCTCATTGAATATTGGGGAGCCTTATGTCATGAACAGATACACACCTTTCATAAGAAGAGATTTGTATTTTCTAATATGTGCCCCATTTATTTGCTATAAATGTGCTTGTTGATCGACACAATCTCCACATGCTTAAATAATTGAATCTTCCACTGGCCTAATCAATTACACAAGCTACTTGACACAACGAATATGGAGAAGCAAATGATGATCAACTCCAACATAAAATACTTCTTTGAAAACAAAAAAATTATGCTTACAACTAATTTATGGGTTGAGACTGGCCTTGTCAATAGTGCAATTGACACGGTTGTTGACATCATCTACAACAACATCTCTCTCGCCAAAGATTCCACTATTTGTTGTGGTCAAATTTGAAAGGTACATTGGACCTTGTTGGGATACAAATAATCCAATGCATTCTCGAGTTCCTACGATTGTAAGAGGATTCCATAGGAAACCGTAAGTGAGAATGGCATGGGATTTGACAATCCTCAATTACGAGGGCTTACTTTACACAAAAGATGATTGACATTCGAACCTTAGAAAGACATTTCCTTACTTTCACATCTATCTCTAGGGTTCCCTCCCTTTGAGACCTTAAAATATTGCTTCCTTTCTCTTTTGACCGGTTCTCCAAAATGTCACTTGACCCTCATGTAAAAATAAGAAAAGTTGAAGAGGCAAAAATGATGCTCTACCCAATTTTATTTTTTTGTAGATTACTCTTCTTTATAGTTCTCATACATTTCCATCTTTCTTTACATTTTCCTACAAATATATTTATAGTGTTTCCTTGAATTTCCTCTAGGAGGTCAAGTATTAAAAAATGAAGATCTTTATTTCGTTGCTCTGAGGCAGTTCATCTTTTTTTGTTCATTTTTATCTCCTAATTGTTCTCTTACATTTCCTTTTTGTATATTCACAAATACTTCTCTTATATTTCCTCTACCTGCCTGGTTGGAATTTTTTTACATTCCCTTTTCATGAAGTTTGTAGAATTGTGATTTAATATGCGTTCTTTTAGAATCATATTTCTCAAGTCTTTTTGCATTTATCTATGTTCAAGGTTGTCAAATTTTCTTTAATTTGCTAAATAAAACACATATTGTTTTATTGTTCATACCTTTCCAATTTTAATCTAAATTATCTTAAATCTAATTGCGGAGTAACTACGTAGTAAATGATAATTAGTAAGACACAAGCAAACAAACACGTACAAATGTGAAACCCTAAGAAAGAGAGGAGATAGAGAAACTTAATTGATTCCCGAGAACTCTAGAAGATATTTGGGTAGGTGAACCGTTGAAACATAATGAGAAGAGTGTTGTCGATGATCATTTGGAGGTTTTGAGACTTAGGAATGTCTTTGGAAAGGAGTTCCCATGGGAGGAAATGAGCGCACGAGCACTAGTGTTTGTGTGAATGATACCAATCTAGCCTCTTTTGTGTAGGAGGATCTTCGTTTCTCTCTGTTGTCACTCGATTTATCTTGTTGATCACTTTGAATGTACCTATAACCTGCAAAACAAGTTGTCTACCTGCACATGTCTACAAACCACATCAAATCTAATAAAAAGATGTAGAATTTTGAGTCGATTGACCCTAATGACCACCTGAAGAGTGAAATTAGTACCAAGTGTTGCATTACATTTTAAACTCCATGTAGTTCTTTGTGTAAGTGAGTGTAATGATCCCCTATGATGCCCTTGTGCAAGTTGCAATAAGGTATCAGTATAGATCTAGAATGCTCTAGATGTAAATGTGTGTAATGAAATAGAATAGACTTCCCCTCTTATGATGTGTATACAGAGTGATGCAGCCTTTGTCCCTTGAATGAGTGTGCTAGATGGATGCTTTGAAGTGATTTTGTGCCTTTGGATGTAAGATTAGGTGATAGTATGTAATGCTTAGTGCTTGGTCATTTATTTTGAAAACATAATTGTGTATTTATATGATTCCCTTATTTGAATTTCAGTAATTGACAACTGGAAGGCCGACCAAAAGTAGTAAAAAGTAATCAAGAAGTGAAAGGGGTCCAAAATGATAAGAAAAAATCAAAGAAGAACATGAGCACTAGGAGGATAGGAGCGCTAGTCTTTAGAGTGATAACCCAGGTGCTAGTGTTCGCACCATAGAAAAATAAAATAGTCAAATGCCGATAAGAGTGTAAGATGTATAAAGCCAATAAAAGTGTAGAAGACAAAGCAAAAGGATAAAGGGAGTTGTCAATTACTATTTTTCTTTCTTAGGAATCATGTAAATGCTAGCATGCTTTTAGGACATAGAAATGCACCCAAGTGTATAGATTTTGTGTTTACATTTTTCCCCACTTTATTCTATTGAATAAATACTTGATAGCATGAAGTAGATAAAGATGCACACCTTAAGATCCTATAGAGAAGAGTAAGTCTAATAGTGTGCCGAGTGGACAAGTGAAGTGTGAAGTGATTGCAATGTGAAGCGTGGAGACTAGGAAAGGGAAGTGGACCCTAGGGATGAAGTGTATACGTAGTATTATGCTATGTTTGTTGATGTGAGATGATCCTTTTGTGCATTAAGGATAAACTTGCAAAATAAGAGAAAAATAGTATTCGAAGTTCTGTATATGAGAAATCAAAGTAACATGTGTATAAGTAAGTAAAACTATGAAAGTATGTAAAAGGAAAGTGTGCACCTGATGTGTAAGAGTATAAGAGATAGAGAGTTTTCCTAGTTAACTTTGAGATGTTGCTTGAACTTGTTGCCAAATGGTGAGGTTTTTGGGTGATCTCATGCCAAGAGAGAGTTTTTTGGGCGATCTCACACCAAGTGCGAGTTTTGGGCGATCTCACACCAAGAGAAGAGTGTTGGGGAGAAAGGTCTAGTTTTCTCTCTTTCCATGACACTTCCCGAATAAGCACTACTGCAGATGGTACATCCTTATTTTTCTTGATTACTCCTGATTATAACTGAAATGTACTAATAAATTGAATTTTGTAGTTGAAGGAAAGTGCCTACTATTGTAGAACTATTCTAAAATATGTTGGAGATTTGTGATGATATGAGAAATTGATTACTTTTTCCCCCAGGACACAAGCGCCCAAGGGGGACACAAGCACCATGTGCTACTATCTCGCTAATGGGTGCTAGTGTCCAGTCTGTGTGTGAGGTCCAAGTATGATTCTAGACCTTTACGTGATTGTATTCATATGCTAATTACGTATTGGAGCTATGAGCTTTGTAGGGGTGATTTGTTCACCCAATATATGCCCCCAATGCAGGGTGCATGTGACATCTGTAGGATAATGTAGTCCAAAGGAGAGGACCAAAATTTGATATGCATATTTGAAAGTGGAAACTTATAGGAGATAGGGGATGTGCATGGTAGGATCCAAGGCATATGGAAACAAGATAGGCTAGTAGTAAGTGCTAGTCGAAAAATCTAGCATGTAATAGAAGACAATGTAACAAGCAAGTGTGAAAACAAGATGGACCACGAAAAGAGGGTTTCATACATGAGACATCACTCACAATGTCACAAGATAATCAGGGCTAAAGCGGCCAAAAGCATACAATGATCACACAAGACATAGGGCATATCCCACAAATAATAGCATACAAAGAAAACAAACAAACATAGTAAGAAAAAGGTGGCAAATAACCATGGTTGTATAGATCTTGCAAGAAAAATTATACACATGAAACACCCATTAGAATGTTAGAAATATAAGTAGTATGTCAAAGCATGTATATAACAGTGAAAAATTAACTAGTAGCAACAAAGTAATGGATAATGTAACAATAAGCTCTAATATGTGAAGTGTGAGAGTAGTAAAGGTAGATGCCCCTAGGATCCTCGGTGGGACTGGTAAAGAGTTGTGTCGAGCATCATGCATCGTGTATGAATATGTGATAGATCCCACACTCACCTCAAGATACCACATGAATGAGTATGTGTATATAGAAAAAGGTAATGACATACTAAGAATCCAGTATAACATAGTAAGCAAAGTACAAGATGTAAGTAGTGTAAGCTAGCAAGAATAAATGAAACCAAGATATGTAAATGTTGTATGAGTATAATGGTGTGATGATGATAGGATCGGTGTTTCCTCGAATGAATGTGTATGAGATGAGGTTCATTTATAAATGATCCCTCAACAATTAATAATGAACCATATAAAAAGAGTGCGTTATCGGGAAATGACTATATTGTGTGAGAGTAGATACTAGAAAGATATATGGTGAAGCACATAGTGTGAAATGTGTAGATAAGGTGAGGTTCATTGATGAAGTGTTCCCTCAACAGTCAAGTGTCAACCGTATCACAAGAGTGCGTCATCGGCTAATGATTTTATTGCATGTGATTGAGTGTAGATGCTAGGAAAGATGTATCGTGAAGCGTTGAGTGTGAAAAGTATGTGATGTGAGGTTCATTTAAGAATTGAACCCTCAACAGTCAAGTATGAACCATGGAACTAGAGTACGTCATCGGGTAGTGTGATATAATGTGTGTACCAAATGTGTAGAAGTGCGTAAAAATATTATACATAAAGCACGAAGTGTGAAGTGCGATAGTGTACACTAGAAACAAAAGTGATAGTGATAGAAGAGGGGGATGAAGGAATAATGCCCCCAAGTGTGCCGGTGATGGAGATCTATGTGACGATGTAAGAGAGAGATTGTGATGGTGATGAGTTTGAAATATATCATAAGGAAATATATTGTGTTCATGACGAGAGTGGTATAAGAAAAGAGTAGGACCGGGGGGTTGGATTGCGGGATGACAAAAGAAATTTTAAAGAGGTCAGCTATCCTAGGTTGAATTGGTTGGTCTTGCTTGGTTGGTGGTTGCTGATTTGGAATTGGTAATGCTGTAGAAGACTTGATAAGAGGAGGTGATGGGGTACATATTTTGAGAGGTGGTATGACATTGGGTTGGATAGGTGGATCTTGACTAACCAAAGAAGGAACATTAGTAATTATGGCATGATGCTTATTATACATAGAGGGTGTGTGCTTGATTTTGTTAGCTAAGTTAAGAAGATTAGAACTAATACCTAGTAGTCCTATGATAAAGCTAAATCAAAATCAAAACAACATCATGCTAAGATCTAAACAAGTAATAAACATCAATATCATGCGTTAGAACCTTGAAAATAAACCTCAAGCTAACATACTAACATTTATTGCTCTACTCTTTAGAAGACTAAAATCAATAAAAATAGACCTATGTAGATCTTTTAGCTATCAAAAGGAGATAATGGTTGCTTGATCCAAGATGATCAAAGATGGAGGTTCATCAAGCCATGGCTTATTAGGCCTTTCTTGATTAACTCCATTTTTTCTTCACGACACTAGCTTGATTGTTTGAATGCAAAAGGATGATGCTTGTCTCCACTCTAATGGAGAAAATGCTCAAAGATGACAAAATGGCTATAGTGTATTGCTATATGCTCACTTTTATTTATCAAGGAGTAGGTGTCGGTAGAAAGGTAGGATGAGGGCTCTTTATATATCCCATGGATAAAACAATCTCTACATCCCTTTACATGTGGGATAACAAAGATGTTGGGTTAGTTGTGGATAAGGGAGGTTTAGAAAGGGTTGAGTTAACTTTAGGAGAGTTTATTTTGTCCTTTAGTGACTCATGAGGATAAAGGGGTTTATTAATTAATAGGTGTGCAAGTTTATAAAAGCTTTTAGAGGAATAATTAGCATGATTTAGACTATAGGAGGAATTTAAACAACTAAATGATGATTTAGTGATTTAATGGAAGAGGAAGCTAATTAATTAATAATAATTAATTAGTCTAGATAGAAGGAAGGATTAATTAATGAAAGGTCATTAATTAGGGAATTTTGGATAGAAGACTTAATTAATTAACGAAATGTAATTAATTAACGATGATAGAAGAGAAGATGAGCACCATTGACAATATGCCATCAATTTGCGGTAAAGGGTAAAATTAGCACAATTTAAGTATTTAAATTATTCGGGCTAAATTATAGGTGTCTACATTTGCCCCTCTTTGGGGTGGTGTAAGTGATGCCACTTCAAAGATAGTAGATGGATAAAATTTTGAAGGGGTAGAAGAAAATTAGTAGAAGTGAGAGATGCCCCCTCGAGTGTCGATGGGGAGATGAAGGAAGGTGATCGACGATCAAAAAATATGGGAGAAATGGATAGAAGAAAGGGGAGAGGTAGGCTGCCCTAGGTGAATTAGAATAATAGTGTTGATAGGAGAATGATGTAGGAGAGGAATGAAGATAGAAAAGGGAAAACTTTCATCTAGTGTTGTGAAACAACTTAGTTGTCATCATATAGCCAGAAGATCTACATCATCGGTCTTTATTAAAATATAAGCACATGAAAAAGTAGAATGACATGGAAAGCCAAAATACGAACAATTGTCCATTGCTGAAAACACCAACTCAATGCAACATATCAAAAGTAATGCAATATGAGAAGGAAACAAGCTCATTTAATAGGAAAACAAGTACAAACACACATATTCGAATTGAAAATGGTCAAGAAACACAAATGTTTTGTTATCAAGCTGAAAATTTCCACATGTTCATAATTAACAATAAGGGTTAAAGATGATGCCCAGAAAGGATACATGCGAGGGAAAATGATGATGAAAATTGGGTCCACGGAGAAAGCTTTGTGCGCTTGAAACAACACCGAGCAACTAGATGTGCCCAAGAGTACATACGAAGCAAGTAAACTAGCTTTGCGAATGGTTGTGAATCATGATCCAAAAGTCATGTGGTCGGTGAAGATGTGAAATTTTCCTTTACGATATGGAAAGAATACCACACGTAAGACACAAGTTTCAATTTCTTATGAGTGGGTTTACCTATTTTTTTGGGTTTTATAATTTTTAGGATTTTGTTGGAGAATTTTGATTTTTTGGATTTTGGATGGATATAAAGTTTTATTTTTTTAAATTTTTTGAATTATTGGATGGTGGATGTAAAGGAGCGGCTACATATTTGCCATTTTAAATCACACTCTTTGTATTATTATATTTATTGTCCCTTTAATCCTTGCATACATTAGGCTAATATATAGCCATGTAATAGACAAACCTCTTCTATAAAATAGGAAGTGTATCAAACAACTTACCCATTTATAAATTTACGGGTACAACAAAACTCCATAAATAATATATTGTTGAAACAATATATTCTTTCAAACCTAATATTTATAATGTAAACATTAATAATTAATTAATTTCCTAACATTCCCCCCCTTAATGTTTACATGGTACAACATATCTCATTCACTGATTGTAGCCTGCCACCTCTGTGTGCTCATGATCAACTCCGCAAATGTGCAGCATTGGGCTTGCACAAAACTTGAACATGTGCCAACGCACATTTCTTCCACTGATGGTTTTCTCCGGCTTCTACCAACAACCTTACCAATTGGTTTTGCAGGTGTACCAATAACCTTTCACACTTGGTTTTGCAGGATCACCAAAAACCTTACACAATTGGTTTTTACAGGTTTACCAATAACCTTTCACACTTGGTTTTTACAGGTTTACCAAAAACCTTACATCATGATTGCTACAATACTTTTGATCAATATTATACAATGTCACTACAAAAGGGAATCATGTAGGAAATACTGCTTTCAAAACTGAACAACATAATGGAAATGGAACAATGAAGACCATGTTCCCCCCCTCATTGTGAACATTTCACTTATTCAATCCAAAACAGGAACTCTGAAATCATACTGCACACAACAAACTGCAATTCAGAAATGAAAGAAAACTCACACACACACTTTGTCACCACAACTTCATGCGGCCCCGTCGTTGGCGACTGACGAGAGGTCGCTGAATGACCTCCATCCTCCTGTGCCTCCGTCCTCCATTTAAAAATCATCTAGAAGAGAAAATCTTCATCACTTTGATGTGCGGTATTTTCTTCCTCTTCATTTTCTCCTTCTTCATCAACAATCATGGCATTATCTTGTAGTTTCCCATCAAGTAAGTCTTGTGCTCTTTTTCTGCAATTGTTAGATATATGACCAGGTTGTTTACAATAGTAGCATGTAAATTGTTTCTTCGGTCCTTTAGAGGTTGAACCGTATTTGGGCATTTTCTTACCAAATGCTTTCTTGTTTCTGCCAAACATTGCAGTCTCCTCTGGTTCAACAACCATAATTCTTTTTTCTTCATCTAACAAAGAAGAAATAAGTTCTTCTAGACTTGGATTTATTTTGCTTAATGTAAAGACCATATTAGAATAACATGAAGGCATGCTATTAAGTAATACTACTTTAGCATCATCATCAGGTACATCTACTTTTATGCCAGCAAGTTGATTACAGATAGATCGAAACTTACTGATATGCTCCACCATGCTCTCACCTTCTTCCATCTTGAGGCCGAACAATCTTTGCTTTAAGGATATCGCTGCGCTTCCCATTTGTGATCCAAACAATTTGTTCAATGTCACCCAGATTGTATGAGAGGACTTTTTAAAGTCTATATGATGTAGATAAGCATCTGATAGACCCAATCCGATGATTGCTGTAGCCTTTCGATCTCTGCTGTCCCATTTTATTGCTTCATCTGCATTTGTCGGTTTTTTTTCTTTTCCATCAACAATATCCCATAAGTCTTTGTTGATTAGGAATAATTGAGTCCGCACTTGCCAGGTATGAAAATCTTTGCCTTCAAATTTTTCAATGTGACTCAACTTATTCATTTTCACACAATATAGACGTCGGATTCTACCGAAAATGCGTCTGTGAGGCAATTTTTTTTTTTTTGGACTTTTAACTCTAACTCACAATGCATTTTTGACAAGACTCTTGACACCACCTAAAATCACCTATTTGACTTTTACAATTACATGACTTTGACAAAACAACAAGGACTTCATAACATATGATGAATCAACTATGAAATATGACTCTTAGTTACCACTCGACTCGTGATTTTTGACTTGATTTTAAAAAACAACAATTAACTCAACAAGACTACCTTTATACTTTTGAAGACTCCCAAAAAAAACAAACTTGATTTACAATAACATTACAAAGACAAAATTACTAGAACACAATGGACCCTAAAATAATAAAAACTTTTTAATTACAAAAGGGACTGGATGTAAGACCAAAATAGTGAAAGCATTCCTCTAGATGATGGTGATGTTGAACGAGGAAATAAAAAGAAAACTATATTGATAACAAAACTTGATCACAAAGATTTTTGGACATACAACATAGAATAACACAAACTTAATAAACTGTATTGGTTTGCTCCACCAATGAGTACGAATGCCACAAACATGGCTTAAAAAATAGATCTCCAAACGGTGCAAACTTTGCCACTTCCAAGCCTCTGATTTGGGCGCTACGGCTACCGCTGACTTGGCAAAAACTCACGAAATATGCATATGGCCGCACGTCTTTTATTATGAATGTTTGATAAAGTAGATCACAGAGGGCAGGTCGCGGGCTGGGCACTGTAAACTGAATAGATCATATGGATCTGCGCCTTTATCTTTGACTGATAAATTTCGTGAACAGATTTAACAAAATGCCTACAAAAATGAAACAGATCAAATACCGAATTTTGTTGGGTGTTTTGAATGATCGATCTCCTTGGGATGTCCGCAGCTGAGTCTCCAAACAATGGAAAGTTGAGCCAAGTTTGAGCAATATACTCCAATCACATGCAATTGAAAATTTGACGGACTGAAGAAAATCCAATCAGCCGTTGACAATGGATGTAGGGGCGATCACGATCAAAGTTTGCTGAGCACCATTGTTGATGTACAGCTATGACAGATTCAATATAAATGCTAATTAGAGCATTAGAACTTCATACATGCAGCCACCAAACCAACAACCCGTACAAGAATACAATGGCACGAAACACACTGGTGAAAGAGCTCCTTTTAAAAAAATTCTTCCAAATACTGATTACTACGCAAATTCTTTTACATTCTCGTCCCTCTCACAAGACTCTCATCTGGATTTTGCTCTGATACCAAATAAAGGAGCAGCTACATATTTGCACAGGTAAATCACTCTCTGTATTATTATATTTACTGTCCCCTTTAATCCTGTGCAATACATTAGGCTAATATATAGCCAATATAATAGACAAACCTCTTCCTATAAAATAGGAAGTGTATCAAACAACTTACCCGTTTATAAATTTACGGGTACAACAAAACTCCATGAATAATATATTGTTGAAACAATATATTCTTTCAAACCTAATATTTATAATGTAAACATTAATAATTAATTAATTTCCTAATAGGATGCATAGAAGAAAGTAAAGAATCAATATGAATTTCCCAGGATGCAAAAGAAATGCCTAGGGGAAGAAAGAAGTAGTAGGTGATGAATAATGCCCCTCGTACAACGAAAAAAAAGAATAAAATAATTATTTAATAAAAATAATTATTCGATGGAGTGGGTAGAAGAAGGACATTGCGTAGGAGCAATAAGAATTGTCCTAGTGAGAAGAAAGGGGTCTAGATGGAAAAAAATGCCCCAACATAATGAAGAATGAAGAAACAAATAATTATTTAAATAAAATAATTATTCACTTTGTGAGTAGAAGAAAAATTAGAGCAACAAAGGTGGTCAAAAAAGCCTCCAAGCATCACGACCGGTGAAAATGGTTCAATATACCCCACCCGGGTAGGAGGGTAAATCACGGGACCAATTCATTTTTTCCGACCGTTGCTTAAATTTTTACCATGGGACCACGATAGTGATGAGGATGATGGTGAGAGCACGAGACCGCGAGGAGATGCGAGATGGCGAGTGAGTTCGAGTATGCCCACATGCGGACGATGGATCCTTTGTGAGTAACTTGAACTTATTTGTTAATTTTTGAATTTAATGCTCTAATTAATGAAAAATTAGGGGTCTAGGAGTAGGGGTATACAGTGTATATGCGCACACACGCATGTGCTTGAAAAACATATGCGTGCATGTGCGGGTGCCAAAAAAGACATGTGTGCGCACACACATACATGTAAAAGGTGTATACGTTCCTATTCACATAACTATGGCATCTGCACATGCACGTGAACTCCAAAACATATCACACACACATATACACTTGCACGTTTGTGCTTGCACATAAATGAAAGTCACGAACACTTTAAGCACATGTGCACGTGCGAATTATAAGCGCGAGGCTCAAAACTCATAGTGTAGGTGCAAAAATCATAACGCAAGTACCTATCGGTACATGCGCACACGTGCATGAGTCAAAAGAGGAACAAAGAAGCTACAAGGCATGCACATGCCCAAAATGGCACGAGGCATGAGGAGAAGTCGAAGAAGGATGAAAAATGCCAACAAGTGACACTTAGAAGAAAGTAAAATTTTAGTGTAGGATAGAAAACAATAGAATTTAGAAGAAATGTTATTATCGACATGTGTAATGTGTTACGAGATGATTGCCCATATTGCAAATGCAAGAATGACACACTCGCATAGCCAGATGGAGGGGAGCATGCACTACCAGATAATCGTGACATGGCGATGTTATTGGAGGTGGTCGGCTTGGATCATGTGGCAGCCCGATTGTCATCGATTACTTTAGATCATGGCCTACGGTTGCATTGATAGAGCATTAGCCTGGCATGTGAGTGAGTCCTTTAGGCAGCCCATGGGATAGATGACCATAACATTAAAGGATGTGTGGCGGATTCTAGGTGTTCCTATTATTGGCTCATTGATTGAGTACACGAGCGATTTTGGCGAGATTCTTTGCTGCCATTAGAGATTTATTTGGACGTGATTGGTATGACACTTTTGTCACTACATTGGTGTATAGCTGATCGACTCTACAGGGACCACTTTACTTGATGGATCTTATCAGTGGGTTCTTACTTGCTAATAAGATGGGGACATCCTTTCCGACGGGGTTGATCACATTAGTTCATGGGTTTTTAGTGGTGGCGATCTTGTTGGGGAAGTGCATACTAGTACATTTATATTGGGATTTACATCGATTACCTACCACCGTCAAAAGACGGTGAGGCCGAGTCTCACTATTATAGATTTGGTCCTGGGACCACATAGCGATTGGGTGCCCTGTAGGTGCATTGCATGTCTAAGTCCCAGAGGAGCCGACATTTATGGCTTGGGTTTTGTGGGGGATGACGTGCGAGGGAACCTAGGCAATGTCTACTTTTACCGGTTAGAGTTTGATGAGTGTTGACAAAGATATCATATGGAGGCTCTACAGGCATATACTGATGGCTTGAGGATGGAGTAGATCTCGGTGTCTATGTGGTGGAGCACTTTCTTCTTGGTAGCTACAATTACATTACAAAGTTGTATAGAGTAGACCAATGTCGTAACAACTAGGTAGGATTCGGGGGTTCCACAACCAAATTTGTGGTATGCTCATCCGGATGCGGAGAGGTGATCCATGGGGCCATGCATATATAGGTGGCACAGGTTAGGGCTAGATTTTTACGGGTGTTACCGTAGGCATGGGAACCATCCCGATAGATCGATCGAGACCCGGGTATGACACCCAATTACATGGGTTGGTATGCCATGTTTTTCTTCTTTGTGACGTTTGACCATACTAGATGAGGCATAGGGAAACATGTGTTCGGCCACCACCAGAGATCCCATATAGCGGTGATGATGATGATGAGGCAAGAGTAGGTGACCCGATGATCCTTTTGATGGGCATCGACACGATGGGTAGGGTCCAACATAGGATCCTAAATAGGCTCATAGGAGCCGGGGCGAGGCGTGGAGGCACGGGGACGAGGGCTCGATGATTCTTCGAGGTTACCCTAAGCTCAAGGTGGAGATGAAAGAGGATAGGTAGCTATCTTATGGCAACAACTATAGCGGTGACAACGGAGAGAGACTGGCACGGCTCTTATACTCGGTTGTGACAATAGAGCGGGACAAGGCTAGAGTCTAGGCCAGGCCCGGAGGAGATGACACTATACATTTTCAGCAAATACAACAGATGGCCACTCGGATGACTCAGTGGCGAGTCTTTTACAACAAACTTAGGCCCGATTACAACTAGTGATTGTTGAGAGAGATCGAATGAGGGCGAGTGGGTAGTGGGTCGAGGCCAGGATGCACGGTTATTAGCGAGATATCATCCTTCTAACACACGATGAAACAACGGTGATAACCTCACTCACCCAGAGACTTGGCTACAACATGGAGGCGAGTTGCCTATTATCAATTATTTTACTACGAGGTAGTTCTAGGCGGCAAAGGGTGCCCTCCTATAGTCGGTAGTCGAGTAGCGAGACAAGCCTCGAGGCCTCGGTGGATCAGCTGTGCAGGACCACGTGGTACTCATGCCATGGGTCCTCCTACACAAAGACAAACCAGTTAGTCCTTATGAGGGTTCTAGTCGCCATGACCCTCCTGCCCGAGCATTGATTGTATTTGTACCATTATATACAAATCTCTTATGAAGGTGTCGATCATTTTTTTATACTATGGACCATTGTTTTTATGTATGCCTTTGGTGAAGGCTTTATTCTTTGTGATTTACGTATAATAGTTATTTTTGTATATCATTTTGATATACACCTTTGATGAAGGCATTGATGAGTTGTGCCCATGAGGGTCGATTTTGTATTACGGAGTCATGACACACATGCATATATATGGACATTTTGATGTAGCATATTTGGTATGTATGACAAACCTTATTGTCTTGATGAGTGATGACATGGATTATGGATGTGTCATGATGTATATTTTTTTGGTGTTCCCTTTTACATGTATCCGATGATGTTTGATGTATCACATGTGCTTTGATTTTTAGATGCTAGATCTGCGAGATGATATCAAATATTGCTCATGTGATGTGTTAGATTTAGTGGACGAGATGATATGATGATACTTGATGCGGGGATATATTTTGATATTTGCGACCCCTCTTGCCCCCATTGATGATATGATATGTGATGATTAGATTAGCATTCATGTATGATGTATACTTAGCTTTTTATTAATATGATGTATAGATGATGTTAGATGTGATGATATTGATGGAAATATGATGATGTGATAACAAAACTATGTACATGTGACAAACAGACACAAGAAAATGTTAACAAACCAAATCACATATACAATGCCAACCAACATGAATTAACACAAATATGTACAATTATTTACAAGCATGCAAAAACACACTTCATATGCACAAGTAAGAATAAATCTAATCTAAGCAAGAAAAGATGAATCTTAACAAAGTATGTCTAAGCAATAAACTATACAAATGTACAAACAAACAACAACTATACAAGCCAACAAACAAAGCAAGAAACAAGATAACGTAAAATAAAGTTATGTTTTTGTAAGATTGTTATGTGAAATATTTTTCTATTGTTTTGATTTTTGTGAAACAATTTTCTCTTTTTTTTTGATTTTCTAAGATTTTCGATTTTTTTTTTGTGTTTTTCAAAGATTTTGAATGTTTTTGTGTTTTTTTGATATTTTTGAATGTTTTTGTGATTTTTAACATTTTTTTAATGTTTTTGTGATTTTCAACATTTTGAATGTTTTTTTTTTATTTTCTAAGTTTTCGAGTGTTTTGTGTTTTTCCAAGGTTTTCCGAAGCTATGCTTAGGTAACCAAGAAAGCGTGGATGCCCCAACATTTGATGAGGAATATACAAGGAAGGTGCCACATGTTTATAAATAGGAAGGTGAAGTCGCGAGAAGTACCCCCTAGCGCTAGATGGGGGATAGACAAAGACCATCCCTTCATAGATTAACAATAGGAGTAAAAGTTGGATCAAGGCTTGACAAGGATAGGTTCACATGGAATCTTGGATGAAAATGTGGAATTAGCCTAGGCTAAGTAAAAGTACCCCTCAGAAGCAAGATGCTTATGAACAATGAATCCTCCCAAGAGTGCGAAAACCAGTTTTCACCAAAGGACCTATCCAAAGTGCCACAATTGCGTGGTTTTCACATATGGATGACCTGTTTTCTCTTTTTATTTTTCTCTTCTTTTTTTTGTATTTTTGACCATTTTTACCTCCTTTTTTGTTTATTTTTATGATTTTTGTGCCATGTCTAAGAATAGAATCACTTAAGGTGCATGGCATTCATAGGCTAGCGAGTTCATCACCGTTGGGGTGTGCAGTTTGTATGCTCGTGTGCCATACTTGGCCACAATGACATAAGGTCCTAGATAATGTGGTTCAAACTTTCCTTTCTTCTCTCTTTCCACCCTTGTCTTGAACTGGTTTTCTTTCATGACCAAATCGCGACCTCAAATTGAGAGGTATGATTCTTGTGTTGTAATTGTGGGAGACTATATTTTGATACAATTTAAGATGATTTAGGGCACGGATGCACTTCTTATCCAGGATTTCCAACTCTTCCAGGTCTAGCCACTCTATAATCCTCATCCTTATCCGATAATCCCTAAGAGATATTCTCAAAGAAGGAAGCTCTATTTCTAACGGGATGATATATTCCATTCCAAATACTAGAGAATAGGGTGTTGTACCAGGTAGGAGTGTGAATAGAGGTCCTATAAGCCCGAGAGTTGGGTGAATTTTCAGATGCCAATTTGTGACCTATCTTACTTACCATCTTTTCCATGATTCGAACCAAAGTTTTGTTAGTGGCCTCGGCATGTCCATTTCCTTGAGGGTAATACGGTGTAGACCACTTTAATCTGATTTGAAACCAATGATAGAGATATTTCACTATCTTGTTCTTGAATGATTTTCCGTGTCGATAACTTATGGCATTTGTAGGAATGCCATACCAAAAAATAAGGCGATTCATGATGAAATTTGATATTTGAGCACCGTTACATAGGTCAAAGGGAAAACCTCCACCCACTTGGTGAAATATTCAGTAGTTGTAATGATGTGGGTGTGGCCATCGGATGAATTAGGGGTAAGCTTCCCTATTAAATCAAGTCCCCATTTGGAAAATGGCCATGGGGTTGTGATGGGTTGCAACGGTTGCCATGGGGCATGGATGAAATTTCCATACTTTTGATAGAGTACACACTTCCTCACATAGTTGCAGCAGTCGGTTTCCATAGTAGGCCAATAGTAGCCCACTCTCAACAATTTCTTGGCTAGAACCATCCCGTTTGTATGGGCCCCACACACCCCTTCATGCACCTCTTTAATCGCTTGGACTGACTTTGTTATATCAAGACAATGTAATAGATTCCCATCATAGCCACGACGATAGAGCGTATCTCTTAAGAGGGTATAACGGGCTATCTAGTGGATAAGGCTTTGTTTTTGTAATGGGAGATGTCAGGAGGGAAGGTGTTGTCTTTAAGATAGGTGAAGATGTGTTCATACCATGGGGAATTGGGACCAACAACATCACAAGCCAAACAAGATTCTGGCATGTCATATGCAGGATGGCATAGATTTTCAACAAAGAAAGGCATATCATTGATTTTTGTGGAATTAAGTAGCATAGAACCTATGGTTGCCATAACATCTGTGGATCTATTTTGTGCTCTTGGAATTTGTTCAAATGTGATACGCACAAAATACTCTTTCAAAGTTTCTACCAGCTTCTTGTAAGGGATGATATTCTCATCCTTGACTTTGTACTCATCATTGACTTGTTTGAGGATTAAGCTGTGAGTCACCAATGATTTTAACATGTTGAATGTACCGAGTTGATTGCAAGCTTCATTCCAGCAAGAATGAATGAGTGCCTCATATTCTACAATATTATTTGTGCAAGGAAAACCAAGGCAAAAATCTTGAGGTTTGGGGTCGCTAGAAGGAGTAATTAATACCACACCTGCCCTAAACCATGAAAATTAAAAGATCCATCAAAGTGCACCTACCACATGATAGATTCCTCAATGTACATTAATGAAGCATCATGGCAGATCCAGATTCATAGGTTTTGTTCCTTATAAAGGTGCTTCTGCTAACTGATCAATGCAAGTACCTGTCCCTTGACCGAATTTTGGTGTACATACTTGATGTCAAATTCACTCAAAGAAATGATCCAATTAGCCATTATACCCAGAAGGGTGGGTTTAGACAATAGGTATTTGAATAGGTCAAATTTTGATATAAGCTTGGTTTTAGTATTTAACAGGTAATGGCAAAGTTTTTGAAAGGTAAAAACTACAGCCAAACAAGATTTTTCAATTTGAGGGTAGTTGAGCTCATAAGAAATGAGAGTATGAATGAGATAGTATACTACTTTTTCTTTATGGCCGAGGTCATACTAGGCGAGAAATGCACCAATAACAAATTGAGTAGTAGAAATATACAGCAGGAGTGGCTCACCAAGAGTTGGGGGCATGCGGATAGGAGGATTGGCCAAGTATTGCTTAAGTAGGGTGAAGGCTTGTTGTTGCTCTGGTCCCCAGATAAAGGCAACATCCTTTTTTAGCAGATGGGTGAATGAATGACATTTGTCGGCAAGTTGGGAAATGAAGTGGTGAATAGCTTGTATCTTTCCCTACAAGTGCGCAACTATTTAATGTTTTCGGGAGGAGGCATTTCAATAATATCGATAATTTTAGCTAGCTCTACCTCAATACCTCTTCGTGATACAATGAAACTAAGAAAATTTCATGACAAAGATGCGCCAAACACACATTTCTTTGAATTCAATTGGACCTTGTATTCTGTAGGTGTTTGAAGATATGCCACAAAATATCGGGTGATCTACACTCGTCTTGGATTTCTCGAGGATATCGTCCACATAGTCTTCGTGATGTCATGGATCATATCATGGAAAATCACCATCATTTCCCTTTGATAGGTCATTCCCTACGTTTTAAAGGCTAGGCGAAATTACTTGATATGAGAAAGTACCCCGGGGTGTTGTGAAGGTCTGTCTTGTGTTGATCTTTTCAGCTATTTTGATCGATTGTACCTAAAAAGCCATCCATAAGAGATAACATTTCATATCTTGCAGTTGAATAAACTATCATATCAATATTGGGCAACGAAAATCATCCTTTGGGCATGCCTTATTTATGTCTCTCGAAATATGTATAGATTTTGATCCCAATGGGTTTCTTACGTATGAGGACGATATTTGATATCCATTCGGAGTAATCAATGGGTCGAATGAATCCTGCCACGAGCAATCTTTCTAGCTCTTCCTTAACTAGGAGAGTCACCCATGGGGTGCATCTTTCTGAGATTTTTCTTGATGGGCTTGGTGTCTACGTGTATAACTAGGTTGTGCACTACCAAAGTTGGATCCAAGCCCGACATATCTTTATAGGACCATGCAAAAACATCTATAAATTCTGTAGAAGCATGGTGAATCTTTTCTGTCTTGTGCTGAGAGTGAAGCTCCCAACTTGACCATTTTTGGGTCATCTTCCATGCCAATGTTTACATCAATGGTCTCTTCTACTAGTAATTTTGAAAAATCCTCCATACGCGTAGGATCAGGAGGAAGGTTGAGATCTTCTTCCAAGGGTGTCTCTATGAGATTTTCACCCTTGGCGTGGTCACTTTTCTTGTCCTTTGATTTTTTTACTTGTTTGTCTACCAACACCTCAAAGAGGTTTTCATTGTGTGACTCGACTTTGGATTTTTTTTGAGGCTTTTCATTGGAACTTTTTCTTAAATTTTGTCTTTGACCATGAAGATCAACTTCCTCTTTGAAGTAGGTGTAGGTATCTAAGTCAATGTAAAAACCATTTTTGTGATCTACAATAAGGATTGTATCCCGAATTCCCATGAATTATGCAATGGCTTTGTCATTTTCAAAGAGATCTAGTGGCACGTGACATTGTTGGTCCCATTCAACAAGGCAAGTGTAAACAAGCTCAATTTTAGGTTCCGTGTGGGTTATGGTCAAGACAACGGTATCCATGAAGAGGTTTTGGAGGAAATATCCTTGATTGGCTACAATGGGAATCCGTATCATTGTCTAAATAGTAAGAGCTATCCTCATGCTCAGAGCAAGTAACATCTTGATCATTGGGATGCGACCCATAAGGTCAAATTTTGATGCCATACCTTTCTGTTTTAAAATGTGGGAGAGGGACTGGTTCTCTTGGCCCCTGTTCATTCTTTTCACATCCTAAACCCCTGTAGCCCATAAAATACATCATGTGGCTAGAATTTTCATATTCAGGGATTTGGTAACAAGTGGGTTGAGTATATTCTGGGACCCAATTCATAGGTGGATCCAAATTTTTTTCTTCAGCAAGCAATCCCCCAAGTAAAAATGACCTAATAGTTCGCTCATCTTGAGGCCATCGAAATAGTAGTTAGGTTGACCTCGAGTTTTAGGACAAAGACATGTGTGAAACTAAAAGAGCTTGTTATATGTTGTATTCCTCAAAACCATACTCTAAAAATTTCATCTCCCAAGAATTAAAATGAGAAGTTGATGTAGAAGCTTCATGGGAACATGAGTTGAGGAGTTTGAGTCTACTGCGATTCTATAACTTTTGGTCAAGGGGAACTACAATATTGACAGAGGGACACGTATAGGTACCTTTGTGAGCAAAGCCACCGAGGATCTAAAATGAGAAAAGGGATTTGGATCTCCTCGTATCATAACAAAGGTGTGTCCCTCATGATTCAACTTGATGTAATGATGGAAAGTTGATGGTACAACCTCGTATAACATGAATCCATGGGTGGCCAAGAAGCATATTATACGAAATCTCCAAGTCTAGGACATGGAACTTTGTATTATAGCAAGTAGGTCCAAATTCAATTGGTAATGTGATTTTTCCAGGATGATTCCCTTTTCATGTTTTCATAAGCGGTTATGGTGATGATTTGGGACTCTAGATCTTCTTTTGTGTGTCCCAATTGTTTAATTAGTTTCAACATGCAAATATTCAAACCTAACCCGTTGTCCACAAGCACCCATTTTATCTTCCTACGGGTAAAAAAGACCTCTATATATAGGGGAGATTATGTGTGGGATCCTCACTAGGAAGCTCCTTGTGACTAAAGGAGATGTACTCAGTTGGTGCAATGTTTTCCACCGCGGCTTTGAAGATGTGAAGGGTCTACTTCCATTGGCACTCCTGACCCCTAGAGAGTTTTATACAAGATGTATTTGTGTACATTTGATATTTTAAGAAGATCCAAGATTGAAATCTTGGCAGATGTCTTCTCGAGTTGTTCTAGGAGGTTATACCTACCATCTTGTGGGGTCAATGGAGAGGGTTCAGGGATCGTGAGATGGGCATGCCTTGTTACCGCAACACAATCCTTCCCTTTGATCTGGATGGTATTCACATGTTCATTAGGAGAGTGGATACATCCAATGAGTGAATCATAATGATTATTGTTAGTGTTTATATATAGGTAATTTTCCGCTTTGTAGTTTTGGGATGACTCTCCTCGATCCGGATTTTTCTCATCTGCCTTTCCATGTTTAGGGAATGGTTCCTTGAAGATTCCCATCTTTTCGTTTGGCGTCTGGGATTTTTCTGGGGTGTCAAATTTGATCTCCCCATTGTCAATAAGGTCCTGAATGTAGTGATGAAGCTGTAAACATTTGTCTATTTTGTGCCCCTTGACACGATGTAGATCAAAAAGTCATGCTCCTTGTACCATGATGGCTTTGGAGCATTATCATCAAAGGGTTGTGTTGTGGGATACGTCACCATGTGAGCTGCATCCAATTGTTTCAATATGGCGAAAAAGGCTCATTGAGGGGAGTGAATGTTCTACGTTTGGGTGGTGGTTGAATGGGTCCTTTGGTGTTTTTAAAAGGTTGACCAACTTGGACCGTTTGCACATGTTTGGAATCTGTAATCCCGTCTTCCACCACATTCTTGTTTTTTAAAAATATTTTTGGCTTTTCCATAGGTTTAACACTTTGGTTATCCTTAGAGTGTGATTTAATAGTTCCTTTGGAAATAAGGGCTTTCTCTATTTGAATTCCCTTTTCAATGACCTCCTCGAAAGTGTGAACACAATGCATTTGAAGGTGGAAAGCGATGTCTAGATTTAGATTGGGCACAAAGATACTTACCAAATATTTTTTAGGGAATGCGGAAGGGAAGCAATTGGTTATCCCTCTCCATCATTACAAGAAGTTGGAGAATGTCTCGTTAGGGCGCTATTTGTTTGGTGACACACAAGTTTTCCATGGTGATATCGCTTTCTATATTGTATGAGAAGTGTCATACAAATCTTTATGCAAGTTACTGCCAGTGAAAATAGATCCATGAGGTAAGCAAGTGAACTAATCCAAATCTTGGCCTCTTAGAGTATTTGGAAAGATTCGTATGAGGTAGTTATCACTATAGGCCACCTCTTGACATGCCATGTAAAAATCCTTTACATGATCTCGTGGGTCACCCTTCCCTCTATATTTTTCAAATTTTGGCATGTTAAATTTTTTAGGGAAGGGTTGAAGTGTCATAGTTTTGTCAAATGGATGGGGACATAGTTCTTCATATTGATATTTTCTGCTACTCCCCACATTACTCTCTTGAAGGCTTGTAAGAACTGCTTTCATTGATTTCACTTCTTGTGTGAGTAATTGTTCTTTAGTAGGGGAAGTGGGAATGTAAATGTGGATTTGTATTCTGTATTGTCCCCTCCTTGATTTTCTCTATGAAGTTCACTAATTTTGACCTTAGGTTTTGTCTTTTGTACATTCTTATTTGTCTCTTTTTGTCTTTTGTACTTTTGCGAGCAAAGCCACCAAGGGCTCTACAATGAGAAAAGGGCTCGGGATCTCCTTGTATCATAACAATGTGTCCCTCATGCTTCAACTTGATGGACTAATGAAAATTTGATGGTACGGCACCATGTATGGCATGAATCCATGGGCGGCCAAGAAGCATATTATACTTACTCTCAAGTCTAGGACATGGAACTTTGTATTATAGCAAGTAGGTCCAACTTCCATTGGTAATGTGATTGTGCTAGCTGATTCCCTTTCCGTGTTGTCATAAGTAGTTATGGTAATGATTTGGGACTCTAGATCTTCTTTTGTGTGTCCCAATTGTTTAATCAATTTCAATGTTTAGATCTTCAAACTGACTTGTTCTCCACAAGCACCCGTTTTATCTTCCTACGGTAGAAAACACCTCTATATATAGGGGGAGATTATGTGTGGGATCCTCACTAGGAATCTCCTTATGACTAAAGGAGATGTACTCGATTGGTGCAATGTTTGCCACCGCTCCCCCAAAGATGTGAAGGGTCTACTTCCATTGGCACTCCTGACCCTTGGAGATTTTTATATAAGATGTCTTTGTGTACATTTGATATTTTAAGAAGATCTAAGATTGAAATCTTAGAAAATTTATTCTTGAGTTGTTCCGGAGAGGTTGTACTCTACCATCTTGTGGGGTCAACGAAGAGGGTTTAGGATCGTGAGACCGACATGCCTTGTTATCGCGGTGTAATCCTTGTTTGATCCAGGATGGTATTCACATGTTCATTAGGAGAAAATACATCCAATGAGCGAATCATAATGATTATTGTTAGTGTTTGTATATAGGTAATTTTCCACTCTTTAGTTACGGATGACTCTCCCGATCCGGATTTTTATCATCTGCCTTTACATGTTTGGGGAATGGTTCCTTGAAGATTCCCATATTTTTTTTGGCATTTGGGAATTTTTTTGGGGTGGCAAATTGATTTACCCATTGTCAATAAGGTCCTAAATGTCTTGACTGAGAAGTTGTAAACATTTGTCTATTTTGTGCCCCTTGACATGATGTATATCACAAAAGTCATGCTCCTTGTACCATGCTGGCTTTGGAGCATTATCATCAAAGGGTTGTGTTATGGGGTATGTCACCATGTGAGCTGCATCTAATTGTTTCAATATGACAGACAAAGGCTCATTAAGGGGAGTGAATGTTCTACATTTGGGTGGTGGTTGAATGGGTCCTTTGGTTAGTTTAAAAGGTTGACCAACTTGGACCATTTGCACATGTTTGGAATCTATAATCCCATCTCCCACCACATTCTTGTTTTTGTTAAATATTTTTGGATTTTCCGTAGGTTTAACACTTTGGTTATCCTTAGAGTGTGATTTAATAGTTCCTTTGGCAATAAGGGATTTCTCTATTTGAATGCCCTTTTCAATGACCTCCTCAAAAGTGCAAACACAATGCATTTGAAGGTGGAAAGCGATGTCTGGATTTAGATTGGGCACAAAGATACTTACCAGCTATTTTTCAGGGAATGCGCAAGAGGATGTGATTGGTTATCCCTCTCCATCATTGCAGGAAGCTGAAAAATGTCTCGTTAGGGCATTTGTTTGGTGCCACACAAGTGTGCCATGGTGATATCACTTTCTATATTGTACGAGAAGTGTTGTATAAATATTTCGCTAGTTCGGATAGGTGAAAATATATCCATGAGGTAAGCGAGTGAACCAATCCAAAGCTTGGCCTCTTAGAGTATTTGGAAAGATTCATATGGGTAGTTATCACTATAGGCCACCTCTTGACATGCCATGTAAAAATCCTTTACATTATCTCGTGGGTCACCCTTCCCTCTATTTTTTCAATTTTTGGCATGTCGAATGTTTTAGGGAAGGGTTGAAGCTGACATAGTTTTATAAAATGGATGGGGACATAGTTCTTCATATTGATATTTTATACTACTCCCCACATTACTCTCTTGAAGGCTTGTAAGAATTTATTTCATTGATTACACTTCTTGCGCGAGTAATTGTTCTTTAGTAGGGAAGCGGGAATGTAAATGCGATTATTCTGTATTGTCCCCTCGATTTTCTCTATGAAGTTCACTAATTTTGACCTTAGGTTTTGTCTTTTGTACATTCTTGTTTGTCTCTTTTTGTACATGAGAGGTTAACAAGGCTAGTTATCAACTAAGGTTACAAATTTGTTGCTGAATAGTGACTTCTTCTACAAGAGGTTCCTCTTCTTCTTTATAGTGTGGATGATCTTCAATTGTTTCATGTTCTATTTTGACCCTATGCAGAATTTTAATAAAAGCTAGCATATACGCCATTATGTTACCGTTTCCCGCATTAGAGATAGAAGCATGTCCATGTGTTAAAATATCATCCATGTTAATAAGAGGTCACTCCTCGTCATTAGCATCATTTTTAGGTGGGATCGTTTCTTGTTCAGTGGGAATTTTAGCTCCTAACTCCACTATGCGTGCTAGCACCATATCCTTGTTTCTAAAAAGGAACTCATCTAGTAAGGTAGGATCAAAATCAAATTCTACATGTGGTGATTCTAGCTCATCACCGCTATGATCTATCATTTCTTCAACTTCTTTCTCCATGGAGAACAAAGGCCCAAGATCATGGCCGATAAAGGGATTTGACCCCTGTTTGTTTGAGGTTTCCCAATTTTGTGTTTGTTTTGCTTCTAATGTTTACTTTTTGAGCCCTAATCTTGTTTTAGGAGCCATGATGTGTAACAATTTCACTAAGGTATCTATGAATGTGTTCAAATATTTTCTATCAAACCTAAGTGAAATGTAAAAAGAATGTCAAGAATTGAATGAGTACAATGAATGTTAAAATACCAATGTGACAAAGTGATTGCCTAAAATGAGCAAGTCAACAGTGATGCAATGTTTGGTATCAAACCAATCAATCGAATGAAGTACTTCCTAGGTTTGTTTCAAATGGTTGTTGGTGTCGTAAGATAATTAAAAAAGGTTCCTACTTATGTGGAGTTCAAAAAAAGGAACAAGGCATAAGTAATAACAAGAAGTTAACGTGACCTCCAAATAAGGTATACGAGAAGAAAGCCCAAATTCAATCAATACCTATATCTCAAAAAGTGTGAGTTATGATTATGAGTGACACAACAATGTCACCAAGATATGTTGACCAAACTTTGTGAGAAAGTAAGGTATTGATATCAAGATGATATTAATACAACACACAAAGTGGTAATGTTATCCAAAATTCACCCCCTGGGGTAATTTTGATAACATGCATCAATATTCAAGTCCCGGGCAAGTAGATTGATTCGGAAAAAATCGTGTTTCGGGTCCCCTTGTCTTCTTTCTAACTCTCCTGTCTAAGAAGAAATCCCAACAGTTAGAAAGAAATGGAAAAAATTGCAAAAAACCAAGCTTGGGGCCGAAAAAATGAAGAAAATTGGCTAAGTCTTAGTCCAGGCAGTCCAGGACAGTTGGGACGTCGGGGCGCGAATCAGCCGAAAAGCCTCCAGGCGGTCTGCTCAACAATTAGGATGTCGGGACGCGCGGATGTGAAAGGGCGAACCGGCCGAAAGAGGGAAAAAAATTGCCTAAGTCTCGCCGGGCGGTCACGGGACATCCGGGCCGTGAGTACGTGAAGGACGCGAACCGCCGGATCGGCCGAAGCGGGGAAATTTTGTCTAGGACAGCCGGACAAAGGGATGCATGGGACACAAAAAGCCGAAGAAGCGGAGAGCCAATCAAATCACGCCACATGTCTTCACTGTAAAGAGGGACAAAGAAGCCTGAATCGGGCGGTTCGAGAAAGTTGTCCCAGACAGGTTTGGGACATCCGAGGCCAAAGGGACGCGAGAAGCCGGGAGGCTGCGAGATGAATCATGAAACACCACGTGTCACATGGGGAAGCGATGGAAATTGGCAAGTGTTTTTGGCCAAAAAATTTCAAAGGGCAAGGTTTGAAGGGTCGGCTCGAGCCAATAGACACGGACACGTGTCCTAAGGGGAAGGGGAGTTCGGAGCTCGGGGAGAGTTTTGGAAACTTAGCGCTTTTGGCCAAAAACTAAAAGGTGAAGGTTTTCCCCACGCCACTCGCCGACGAACCAAATGATGCCACTTGTCCCAAGTGGCGGGGCGCTGGGAAAAAATGGAAAATTTTCCAAAGAGTTAAAAAGGTTGAATTTCAAAGGGAAACCCAGCGGGAGGCGGAGGAGAGAGAATTTCTCATCCAATCAGTGCTTGCCACGTGGCGTCCGACCAGCGGAGCACGAAATTTTTGAAAATTTTTCCAAAGACAAAAAAAGGTAAAATTTGAAATTTTTTCCCGCCGATCCGTTTTTGGGCCGTTTTTCCCTAAATCTTCAAACGATCATATCTTTTGATCCAGAACTCAGATTTGCATGTTCTTTATATCATTGGAAAGCTGTTGAATTTATCTACACGATTCCATGGTCAATTTATAATTTTGGTTCAGTTTGGAGAGAGAAAATTCAAAAAACGTTTCTGTACATGTCCATGGCTAGAACTCGACGCTTTTCAACAACCAGTTTTAATACGAGAATGGGTCACATTCTTCTCCATTTTGGTCAAAAATGATAGGGTATGGGTTTGTAAGGTCCCCCATGCTAATTTAATGCATTTGCAGTCAATGAGGAATGGGCTCCCATGTTTTGTACGTTTTCTCTCTCCCGGGCTCGACCCATGAATGTAAAAGCCGTTTGGCTGATTTCTTAGGGGTGAACACTTTTTTGAACATTAGATTTCTTATTTCACTTGAAAACAAGTGAATTTTGTTAGTATCGAGGCATTTTCAAGGATTGTAACAGGTTTATACCTCTTTGATGGTGTAATGCAAGAGATTTTACATGGAAATGACAATGAAACTCGTGAATGTTTCCAGTCCTCTGTTTGTATTGTTTTACTTCATTTTAAGACCTTTGAATACATCTATCAACTTGTGTATGTTTTGCCTTGTTGCATTTCATGAATTTGTATCTATTTACATGGCAAATAATGTTTCACCACTCCTTTTGGTGCATCACCATCTTTAGTTTAGTTTCATTTTTGCATTTTTATACCTATCTCCTTTGCATCTAGGGTAGAATTAGGATTAGAACCTCTGTAGTTGTGCAAAATATAGATCTAAATCAGAGGAGTTTGAGGAACCAACCTCTATTCTGGAGATTCCTCTCTCATTTTCACAAGTCCCACACTTGGAGAGAGGTTTCCATGTTGTGCAATCACACTTTGGATGCTAGTATGATCAAACTAGAAATCGATCAACATCTAGGGGTCTTTGTGAGTCTGCTAACAACAGGTAACACATAACACTTTTCAAAATCGAGGTAGCAATGGAATCAAGCTAAAAGCTTATAATATACCTAGGAATTGTTAAAATGTGGATAGCGTAACCTTATAATGCAGGTATTTAGATCAAGTTCTCAAGAAACAAGATGTAAATTCAAAAATTGTAGTGATACGATATAAACAGGTAACATTTCAAGGAGGTTCAAGGTGTTGAATCAAGCCTAACTATGATGATGATCCTAACTTGGGTATCAAGATCATGAAGGCTACCAATGATATAAAAATGTCTCCAAACACTTTAGACATTTAACAACCCAACCGCAAACATGGATGGGCATAAACGGACTAAAAAGTGGTAGAAACAATCAATTCATAACACAATGGTAATCACTCTTGTTTTGATCAACAAAGCGTCAAAAGAAAGTGAAGGAAGTAGATCAATTGGGGGTGAAAAATGTTGGCCTTACTTCGGTAGAGTTTCGCCTTACCTTAGGGTAAGTGAAAAACTAAGAAAAAGTAATGCTTCCCATGTTTCGTGATGAATAATGGTTCACAACTAAAAATTGTTTTGAAATCGTCAAAGTTGGCTCTGGTCAAAGATATATTCCTATGTGGCTCACTCAATTAGGTGTCACAAAGATTTCTTAAGTGAGCTCGATTTACCGAAAAATTCACACGACTAATTTGGGAGTATCTCGGCTTTACTTTACCCCTTTTAAGCACATTAAGTGGGAAACAAGTGCGTCCATTGTGTACTCTCACTGGGGTCGCCATACAGATAATCGGTGACGCTAACTCACAATTGGTAATACTAGTCAAGTAGGTTGTGTGGAGAACTTCTCATTTCATCTGCGCAAGGTTCCCTCTTGTGTGGACTACTTTGGGGTTCCTAGGACCACCCCCATTGTTGTATCTTAAGGCTTAGGCCAAAGGGGTTATGTCCTAGTTTTAAAAGGATGGGACGTACCCTTTTCGAACCTACAAATACAATGTTTTGAATATGGTGTGATTTTTTATCTTGTTTAATTTGATGTGGTTTACTTGAACACCTTTTGGTAACCTTCACGAAAACTATATTATTTTTTTGTTTTGTTTCAACTCCACCTTTCTTTGACAAGCGTTTGTTTGATTCTGTGCACCGGGTTAATAGTTTTCCATAAATATAATAAACATCATTTATGATTCTCAAGATCATCCGAGGACACAAGAGAAGAGCATACGTGATATTTTTAGAATCCAAGAAATTACCAAATGGAAAACACTTAATTAAAATGCACTACTTTAACTCATTTCTAACCAATTAGGATATTCTCAACATTTTCAAAGTGTCAAAAAGACTTAAGAATCGTTTCTGATTCCCAAGATCACCTCAAAGGACACGAGGGAAGAGCATACGTGATCTTACTCTTATAACCAAGCATGTAAAGTATATATAATCTAGAAAAAGCATGTAAACATACCCTGCAGAAATAAACATTAGTCAGATTAAACTTGCGATGAAGTTAGTACTTTAACACACAAAATTTGGGGAATGTGAAATATGAATGCTAATTGGACCGAAAAAAAACTCGCGCGTGTTTAGGCATGTGCATGCGGGTTAGGTCCTCTATGGTTTGTAAATATGTAGTGCACCTATGCTACCCAATAGGTGTATGCACTAAAATATGGGCATAGTGCCCATTTAAACAACCACTTGAGACCAAAGAAATAACCTAGGGTTAGCTAGAAAAATTATGGGATAATTTTTTTTTTTGATTAGAAGTATCTACAACCAGGTTGCAAGACATCAGTCTGCCATTGGTAGGTTCCAGAACAAAACCTATTTACCAAAACACAAATTTCCTTTATTTACTTATATCAAGTTCACAAGGTTCAAATTTTAGGGTTACATGTTCTAGTTAGTTTCAGGGAGAAATTTACCCCTATACCCACTCTCTAACAAGCTCAGAGTTTCAACTAGATTTTTCTCATACTTAATGCTTCCAAAATTTCCTAAACCATTTTCATTGGATAGGAAATTTTCTCACCTTTCCAGTGATATAAATAAGTCCTCCTAACTCCTTTGGGAACTCAAGATATGGTCCGATGGAGTTTTGGGATCAAATTTTCCCCAAGGGGGACACATGTCAAGAGGAGGGAAAACCCCTTTGGCGGGTTGGTGGGTCGCGGGAATTTTTGAAATTTTCCCCATGTGGCACAAAATAAAAATTTCTCTCGAACCTCTGCCGCCACCCCAGGTGCCACGTGGCACCCTCTGATTGGATGCGGGCTGCCGTGGCGAAATGGAAATTTTTCCAAAATTTTCAAAAGACTCAAAGGGAAAAAAGTTTCTACGCCTCTGCCACTACCTCGTGAGGACACGTGGCAGCCTTTGATTAGCTATGGGCCGGTGGAGAAAAAGATGAAAATTTTCCCAAAGTCAAAATTTTTGAAAATTTTCTAAGGGCAATTTTGACGGGAAATTTTTGGGTTGTGGGCCCGCCAGGGAAAATTTTCCCAAATTTTCCTGCCAAGGCACAAAAAATTCAAAGTGTCATAACTTGAGCTATAAAGCTTGGTGTTGGGAAAATGAGGAATTTTCAGAAAGCTCTCAAAGCCCTCTTTGCACAGGAAACATAAAATCTACTTTTTCATGAAGTTTTAAGGGTAAATTTTGTTAAAATGATCTGCAGTTCTTAATTGGAAAGCGGGAATTTCCATCTAATAAATTTGATAAAATTAGAACTCCTCCTTCGCTCAACATGTCAAAGCAGACATGGAGGATCAGTCTAGGGAGGGTTTAGAGTGTTTTAGGAAGTCAATTTATCCAATTTGTTCAAGGTTGCATTTTTCCGGCAATAGATGGAAAAATGATTGTGCAAGCTTCAATTGAAATTCATTAAGTTTTAGAGATTCATTCTTAACTATTTTAGTGAATTTGAGTTTCTTAAGTCTTCCTAAATGTGAATTTCAAAGTTTCATAACTTATTGTTGAGTGTAAGATCGAACTGCTCATTTTTAATAAAACATAAATTGCCAGTAATGAGTTTAATACAGTGGACTGTTTCTTTGAAATTTGTTTATCATTTCTTTGTGTTTTGGATGTGCATATGATTCCTAATTTAGTCAAATACAATTGCTTATCAAACAACCATTCATTTCTACATTAAATGTAGTTCAGAATTCAATTCAAATATGCATTTTTCAAAAGAGAACAATATTGTCTTTCCTTCCCATGCATTCTTTCTTTCTTTTCTTCTTCAAACAACAATTAAATTTCAACAATAATTCAAATCAAATGTGCAATACATTTTGAGAAAGAAATGCATCCTTTCATTTTTCATCAAATACAACATTACAACTTTCCTTTTTCATTTGTTTTCAAATACAATACATACAATAACAACACTGTTTCTTATTCCTTTTCAAAATAGAGATATCATTCTTGGACAACAAAACAATTCCAATATACAATCCAATTTTGAAACTACTTCAATCTTTTATTCATAATTCAATGACACTTTTACAACTTAACACTCTTCCAATTTGATTACAAAATACAAATTACAATGCTTATAATATCCTTTACATTTCTTTCCAAAAACATAAAACAAGTGTAATTCCTCTTTACATTCCTCAATGCAACTACAAATTACATTAACAATACAATGCTTCACATTACAACATTTATACATTCATCCACTCGAAGCGGGAGAAGTTACATTGAATTACTCGAAGGGAAATGACTGTCAAACTGTGAAATTCCTTCTCCAAACAACAACATGCTTGTTTCTTCTTCGTTGCAACTTTGATCACAACAACGAAGGGGAAACAAAACGATCTCCACCTAACCAAGAAATCCAATGAGAAAGGAGAAGCCATCCTTCCCCATTAGCCCACGAGCCCCCACCATATTGAAATGGAGCATGAATATCAACACATGGGAATAAAGGCTTCTATCACATACAAGCAACATTCACATTACATACAATCAATAAAATTTATAGTTAAAAATAAAATTGCAGTTCCCAACTACATTTGAAATAATTCATACAACACATAGGGTTGATTAAATAAGCCAACAAGAGAAAGAATTATGGGAGCTCCTTATGCCTCCCAATTTAGAATTGGGCATCCACCAAAATGCATACCACCAATCAAAATAACAAACCCATAAACCTTATATCTCCCAACCCCTCCTTATGCCCCCAAGTTTATCCCTTATGCCCCGCCCCAAGTTTATCTCTTATGTCACCCCAAGAGTAAGATATGCAAGTAGTTTCTTTTCCTAGGTGGATCCCAATCCAAAACGCCCTCCACAATAGAAATAGTGCCATTGGCAATCCCTTATGCCCCAACATGAAATTCCCATAGTATTCTCCTACACCATGCCCTAAGCAATCTACCCAACCAGCCAAGAACACAAACACAACACCATATAAACATGCATGCAAGAGAAGGAAAATAATTAAAACACATCTCAAGATGCCTACCTCTCCATACTGGAGTTTGTTCCAAGCTCACAATCTTTCCAAAATGTAAAAGTGCTATCCAAAACCAGAAAAGTATAAGCATGCAAAAAGACTCCAATCTTCCTCCACAACAAGCTCCAAAACAGCAACAAAAAAATGTACCCCCAAGAGGAAAATAACAAAGTTTCAACAACCTCAAATGAGCAAGAAGCTTTGAATTTAAAGGAGAGGGAAGAGGAGAGGATGATGTGGATCCTTGTGGGATGCCACATCATTCTTCCTCAACCCCAAGAGGAAAGTCAACATCCTCACCAAAACACAATAAATAAAAATGACAAAATGACTTACACACTCCAAAATGACCCATACTTCAAAAGGACTGCATTAAAAATATGTAAGGGAAGTGCAATTAAAACTTACAAATTGTCACTTCAAAATGCATTATAAATGCCTAAATTTAACCTCCAAACCATAGGCATGGTTGGTGGATGATTTTAAGAGGTGTGGGACAAGTTTAACTTGTCCCACAAGCCTCCAAATTTGGCCTCCAAGGACAAATTCGAATTCCTAAGGAGATGAAGTGTTTAACATTCCAAAATTTGCCTTACATACTCTTACATATTTCTTACACATTCTTACATGTTAACTTACACACTCTTCCAACATTATTATTTAAAATCAACAACTTTATTAATTACATTCCATGTCCCAATTAAATTTAAATAAAGTTTAACTATATGACTCTCACATTAAAACTATCACATTTAAATTAACTAAAAGAAGGAACACATTACTAAGAAAATACATACAACAATAATTAAAAGAACACATAATTAAAACACATATCCCATGGTCACATATAATGGAAATCCCCCCATGGGAAATCCTAACATAACTCAACACACAACACACAACACAATTGCCATGGTGACCTTGTTGAATTCACCTGAAATTTCAATATGGTTAGTCTCCAGTCCCCCGACATTGTTGTGATTTTTTTTTTTTTACCTGCAAAATGAAAATACCTCCTTCACCTCGTGGCTGTATCAAAACATCCAAAATGATATAAAAATATTTCAAAATAATCTAATCATATGAATCACGACAATATCAAGAATACAACATTATCATTTTTAATTAATTAAATCAACTATATCATCATCAATGATCTATCATACTAGGTCTACCCAAAATATCCAATGTCATAAGTCCAAATCAACATATATAATATGTCCATGTCAAAACAAGATATCATCAACCATATATAGAAAATGTCTCTAGTATGTCCAATCATCATGCATAATACACGAATCCGTAGATCAATAAAAATCCATGATCTAACATCTAACCACCATACTTGAAATAAAACATAATAGTGTCCATAATACGATCAATAGTATCAAAATCAGTATCTAAAAGTGTCAAAGGGAAGTGGGCACTACATCCCCCTCACTTAGACTCGACTTCCTCCCGAAGTCATTGAAACAAGTGTGGAAACTACACTCATAAAAATGTGGCATCCTCCCAAATGGCTGCAGCCTCGTTGTATCTGTCCCACTTTACCCGTACCTAATTAATCTCTTTACCTCAAAGGCCTAGGGTCATGTGATCAATGATAGAGACGGGCTCCACCATCACCTACCCCTGATCTTGCACTTGCAATGATGTTTAGTCCAACACATGAGAAGGATTTGTAATGTACCTCCTAAGGAAAAAAACATGAAACACATCATGTACGTGAGACAAGCTAGGTGGCAATGCTAGGTAGTAGGCCAAAGGGCCGATACACTCCAAGATCTCGAAAGGACCAATGAATCGAGGAGCTAACTTAGAACCTTTTCCATAATGGATAGGGATCTTATGTGGTCTAACAGAAGGAACATCTTCATGCCCACATCAAACCTACGATCGATTCAATGCTGATCCACATAATTTTTATGCCTTTCTTGTGCCTCCCGTAATCTCTACCGATCAACACTACTTGCTGCTCCATGTCTGCAAAAGGGCTAGTCCAAGAGATACTCTATCCTCTAACCTATCCCAAACAGTAAGGGGTGTCTCCGCACTCTCTACCATATAATTCCCGAAAAGGATCCATCCTTATAGAACTCTGAAAACTATTATTGTAGGCAAACTCCACTAAGTACATGTACTCTTCCCACTTAGACTGTTGATCCATCACGTACATCCAAGCATATCCTCAAAAATATGATTCACTCACTCAAGTCTGTCCATCTGTCTTAGGGTGATAAGTCATGCTGAAGTTAATCCTCGTCCCGAGGACATACTTTGCATGGTAGTATAAAAATGTGAAGTGTACAAAGGATCGCGGTCACAAATGATCTTCTATAGGATCCCGTGCAACCTAAGAATCTCATCCAAATATACTCATGCCACTGCTCTAGCTGTATAAGTGGTCTTCACCGAAGAAAAGTGAGCCACTTTTGTCAATTTATCAACCATGACCATAATGGCATCGTGGTGATATCTCGACATAGGTATTCCAACAATGAAATCCATGGAAATGGTGTCCCACTTCCATTCCGATGACATGAGGATAAATAAGACCTATTGGATGCTCTTGGCCTTAACCATCTAGCACTCTAAACACCGTGACACAAATGGCGAGCCACGTCTCTACAAAGTTATCTCCGGTGATAACATTGTCATGAAAGTGGCGTGCATCTTTTCACCTCGGGATGGGTTGAATAGGGTGCACGATGTGCATCTATCAAGATGTCTGCCTAAATCCTCCATCTCTGGGAACATATATCCAACCTCTGTGTTTGTGAAGACCATCTGCCTCTAAGGTGAAACCATCAAACTTCCCCTCAAGGGGTATCTCGTGACTCTATCTCTCGCTTGAACCGCAGTGTAGAAGTCATCAAGAGGAAGTCTATCAAGAATACTACTCCGTAAATCTATGCTCACTATAGTGGCCATAACCACATGTCTCCATCTGCTGAGAGCATCTGCTACAACATTATCTTTCCCCTTCACATGCTCGATCTCCATGTCATACTCACAAAGCAAATCCATCCAACGCCGCTGACGAGCGTTTAGATTGGGTTGCGTGAACAGGTGGCGAAGACTCAAATGATCTGTCTTGAGTGTGAATCTCTGTCCAAGAAGAAAATGTCTCCATCTAACCAAGGAATGCATCACTACCACAAGATCAAGATCATGGGTAGGATAATTAAGCTCGTGATCCTTGAGTTTACGAGACTCAAAGGCTATGAACCCTACCATCCCGCATCAACACACCTCCAAGCCCTGCTAAAGAAGCATCCGTGTAAACAAAGAACTCACCCCGTGAATTCGGTACATGCGCAAGAATGGGTGCTATAGTGAGGCACTCCTTTAGTGTCCTGAAGGCCTACTCACATCTGTCTGTCCAAAAAAACTTCTTCCCTTTCCTCTGAAGGGAAGTGATAGGGTGTGCAAATCTGCGAGAAGTACAGTAACAAATATCTGGGTAGTATCCTACCAAACCCACGAATCTACACACCTCGGTCACTTTGTAGTGGGTGTTGGCCAATCCATAACATTTCTAATATTGGAAGGATCTAGTATGATACCTTCCCAGAAATGATATGACCCAAATAATGCACCTCTGATCGTGTTATCCTTTAAAATTGACGAGGGTAATTTTACAGGTAACCATACCAAATTTTGTTTCGGTTCCTTGCCAAGGTCCCTTAGCGTTTGGAATGGCATAAAATCCCTTTCTGGAGAATCTAGTTTTTCGAACTTAGTCTTTTGGTCCTTTTTTGGCTGGGTGCAGATTTTATTCATGTAACACCAAATGAATTTGTGCCCCTTCTATTCCTTTGGCGCATCCTTTGGAGTGTCGACATAAAAATGTTGCACCTTCCCATGATGCACCCTTCTCATCTATGCTAAGGCACATGCGCCTTCTTGTTGACATTAAAAATGTTGCACCCTTGAATGGTGTGCCAAAGCGCTAAAAAGGTAATGTCGATAGTCCTAAATCCGTGCCTTTGGCACACAAATTTTCATGTTGTCATCTATTTTGGTGCACCTGACCAAAAAAATTTGGTGGCACATTTATTACGCCTTTTGCTATATATAGGCGCATCCGACCTGTCATTTTCATGATTAAAAAAACGTGAAAGTTATTTCCTCTGCACTTGTCAGCACTCCTATCATCCCCGTGTCGCTTTATGTCACATTCGTGGACCCCGCATCATTTCTTCCATTCTATATATTCTGGTAAGTGGTCCTTTCTCTTCTTGTGTTGATTGTTTGTGGGTTTTCTGTATTGTTTTTAGGGTTGTTAAAAACAAAGAAATTAATCATAAGAATAATATACAACCTCTAGCCCATTTCGTAAATCGAAGCTCCCCCAAACCGGTTTCACCCTCCTTCCAGATCTACTGGCTTGGAGGGCTTTTGTCTCGAAAATGAATCCAGAATCCTCTTTGCTCTTTTCCCCTCATTGTAAAATCTATGTTGAAAGAGGCCGAAAACCACAAACCTGTCGAGAGAGAGAGAAAATCTAAAAGTTAATATATCCAAAGCCATGGCTTTTTCCTTTAGCGTAAATGCAATCATTGTTGCACAAAACATAGTTGCACCATTCGGTGCACTATCCCTACAAACACACATTTCCCCGCACATTATAAAAACTCTAAAAACCTAACACCGGTGCAAGCGCAAATCCACTTGCACCCACATCTCAATGTCATGCATACTTTTCCTGCTGCTAAGCCAAAAGCTAAGAACTGGCACACCTTGAAGTCAATGGTGCATCGTTTGAACCTACGCCCCTTTGGCGCACTATAACTATTTGCAACATGTTCCATATATGCACCATTAGCACACCTGCCACCTTACAACACCAAGATAATTTGTGCCCATTTAAAACCCTTCATATGGCGTAGGCGCACATCCTTTAACACCAACACTGAATGTTGTGTGTAGTTTTTTTGCGCCCTGCACCCCTTTGATTTTTATCCATGTAACACTCTCCAATAGTGCGCCTTGATTTTTTGACCCTGCAGCCTGCAAGTATAGCTGCGCCCTATGCCCAGAAGCTTCTAAATTACTAACTCTTCATTCTGTAAAGCTTTGATGGATGATTTAATAGCTAACATGACTCTTCTGCGATGGACTTCACTCCTTCTTCTTGCGATCAAAAGGCTGAACTCAGATTCACATGTCTTCATCAAGTAAGAGGCCAACCAAGTCTAAGGGTAAGGCCAAACTCATAGAAGAAGAAATGAAGTACAAATACCAAAGGGTCAGGATGCCCAGAGTCCTTGCGAGAATGTGACTTGGACATCGTATTTAGAACTCGGTCAATTGATATGAGGACTTCAGGCTAGAATCGGAAGGGTATAGGTAGTCAGTCTGTGGATGGAAAAATTGGTCGAAAGTGGTCTACACTTCACTGGGGGAATTCCCATGAGCACGGTGAACAACAAATTCATGATGGTGGTGGCCCGTTACTACAATAAAGACACAAGATGTGTTGAGAATGAGAAGGGTGAGGTAATGATCAACCTCACTGCCCGACACTTTGAAATCATGTTGGGCATCCCCCACCACTGGCATTTTGTGGAAATAAGCCAAGAAGACAGCATAAAGGCATGGGATGAAAATGAGGACAAATGTATGTAGCTCATGAATGAAATGTACCTGAAGAACAAGAAGGTAATAACACAGTGGCCGCAGGTTATTCATCGGTGTCTGCAGGTTATTCATCGCAGTGACTTCTCGGAGGAGCTGAGTGACACCATTACCTTCCTAAGTAGGGTATTTGGGCTTCCTGATGCCCATTACTTTCATAAATGGATGCTTAGATACTTGGAAACAATGAGTAAAAACATTCCCGATCAATGTTTTGAATGGGCGGAGATCATCAACAACACCATCTCCAAGCAGCTCCAACAACTCTCAACAATGGGGAGGTTCTACATGAACTCCTACGTGGTTTACACTACTGCCTCAGAAAGAGACTATCCAGTGCTAAGTCGATGCAGGGTATGGCCCCAAGTAAAAATATATGAATATTATCCAGAGTTGAGACTAGAAAACAACATCCCATAGTTCAACAAGATCAATGATGCCTTCTTCTACGACATCATCTACCTCTTGAGGCCCAATATGACTCATGGTCGGATGACCAAGAGCATGGTGACTACCACAGAGAAGTGGGGGCATTATTTACGTAATTCCCCACTTTAACCTATCTCAGGCCTCCAACTTCTTAGGGGAGCCCACCAAGCTGCCAAGGTATGCGGGGCCTAAGTTGATCCTATTAGAGTTGTCCAGGTAGCTTATCACATATCACAAGAAGTTCCTGAAAAGAAAGAAGGGTGGAACTCCTTTCCCCCTCACAGTGGGTAGATACACCTGCACTTCTCACACCAAAGCTCGGAAATGTTTGTGGAGCTGGAATTGCTCAACTTGAAACACAATTTCTGGCAAGGCTGACCTTTGATCCTCACAATTGCCTCCCAAAGGAAAAACTCGACCCAATCCATGTCCCACAGATCGAGGATATCTACATCGACTTGTATCACGAGGTCGAGCTCAGAAGAAAGGATCACTCCCACCTGGCCCTAGCAGAAATCATCCAATATGGTGTGGCCATTGTCTCGAAAGGTTTCCAAATGACTGATCAAGAAGTTGATCAGGTCTATCTAGATACGGATGGGGACAATTGGCCATTTACCAAAATTGATAGTCACCTTTATTAAGGAGAGAAGGCACTACAGATAGAACATTGGGCGGGTTAGACTCTCATCTACCTAGGGGTAGACTTCACCACTTATCCTTTCGGCAATGCACCTGCTAGACCAAATCACTTGCCAAAGGGAAAAGGGAAAGACAAACAAGGAGAGTCAAGTGCTTCTCAAGAGTAAGCTCTTGAGAGTCCTCCTGCCACCGCTCAGGAGTAGGTCGTAAGCCTGGTCTCCCCATAAAAAGAACAGGTGGTAAGTGTTCCAATGGGCACATCCACTTAGGATGTTGCCACTGCTGTAACTGCTGAGTTTCCCACCATCCCATCTCCTACTCCTCCTTCCCCTCCTCACGTCACTCAAGCAACCACTCCTCTAGTTGTGTCTTCTCCCCCATCTTCTACTGTTCCCCCTTCCTCTTCCTCCATCTTCTCTTCCCTCACGGAGCTGTCCCCAACATTTCTTCTCTCGTCTTCCCTTGACCCTCCCCTTCCTCTCCTACAGTGACTCCTACCCCTGTGAGTGTTGGAGATTCAGCTTCTTTATCAATGCCACCACCAAGCGTCTCGACACATTTCCCCGAGTTCATTGTAGTTGCTCTTTCTTCTACCTCCATTCCCTCTTCTCCCTCTGGTCCTACTCCCTTAAGTCTAGAATGGATCTCCAAGCACCTGAGCTAACATAAGAGGAAAGTCCCCATTACACCTATGGACTTCTCCATCATTCCAACAAAAGGAGCTAAGAAGCAAAAGACGATAACTCGCTTCTCTTAGAGTGCTTCAGGTGAAAGGGTAATGGAGATCACATACCCCGATCCCACAAAGGACAAAAAGGATATGTCTCCTACAAATTATACAATGACATAGGTCATGATGGGAACGTCCTCAGAAATCCTACAGGGAGAGGCCCTATCTGCAGTGGATGCCCTTTGCAAAAAGCTTTAAGAGGCAAAGGAAGAGAAGAGGATACTAAAAGAACATAACAAACATCTTCTCCAAGCCCTGCAAAAAATGGGCAGTGCACCTCCTACAACTGCCATTGAAACTCTTGAGGCCCTTAGCCAGGAAAAGATAAATGAATACACCAAGATTGGAAAACAAGGTATGGCAGTATCCTCCTGGAGAGACCAGATCCTCAAGGATAGTGAGGAAGTAATCGTAAAGTTCACATAGCTATATCAGAATATTGATCGAAGCTAAAAAGGAACTCCATATGATTTGGGACCTATCTTCAAAGAGTAGGACCATGCTAGGTTACAACATGAGACATTCTAGAAGATGCTCAACTACCCATTCGATGACTTAGTGAAATTCAGCATCTTCGATCACCCAGAGCACCCAACAAAGTCCTTGCTACTTTAGACTATCGGGTTGATCAGATGGAATTCATCTTGGAGAAAATTGATAAAATCAAGGAGGAAGCCTTGGATGTAATGCATCAAATGGAGCAGATCATCCTAAGGATGTCTCCAGGCTTTCTCACCCCATCATATGCCTTGAGGAAGGTAGATGACACTATTCGGATCTTTAAGGAGATCGCGTCACAAGGGTTAGGGTCAGAAGTGACTTTTGATGCAGAATCTATCAACAACCTTCTAGCCTGCTGTGATTTTGTTGGATACCTGATGGAGGTAGGTAATGAATACTTCAAGCTCCCAGAGAGACTCAGAGATGAACGAGAGACTTGTGAAGTCATCGGCGATCACACCAAGGGTCCTACTCAGGATCAACTTCAACCGATGATTAGCAAATTCTTGGAGTATCGTGCTCAATTTCATATTTCCTCTCTGAGCAGAAGCAAGATACTCCCTTCTAGCCATGGGACGACGATGAATAGGCTCCTTCCTCCTAGGATGTTCTTTTTTGTAATATTTAAAAGTTTGTTGGCATAAATGATGACATCATCCATGTTTCACCATGGGATGTTGTCATCCACCAAATTCCCAAAGTCAACAGTTGACTTTTAGATATTTTGTAATTAGTTGGTTTTTTTTCCTTCTTTCTCCTTCTCCTTCTATATATACTTGGATGTTTGTTGTATTCAAAAAGAGGAGGGCATTTTTAGATGAAAAATAGAAGTGAGAAGAAAAGAATTTGTACTTTTTAATGAAGAAAACATTAATACAAATATTAAGACTTTGTGCTTTGAATACATGTGTTATGTGCACCAGATCTTTCTTACGTCGATCTGTGTGTTTATTCTGTTAGATCTATCTCTACTTTTTTGTCATTTTCTCATTAGTATTGCTTTGTTTGTTTGTTTATGCAAGTAGGTTTGGCTCTGTTTACTACCAACCCAAAACATAAACCCTTTGACCTTTCTACTTTGGAATTCATTTCTTTTCTCCCTTCAGAACTATCCTATCTCCTCTCTTCCTTTCATCCCTTTCTACTCACAGTCGAAAACCCCAACTGGGATGAGATCCCAAACCCCTGAAGGTAGAATACTTTGTAGGACTTGCACAAATTCCTACTAGTAGAATAGCAATAAACCAGTTTCACTTTGTTGTCTCAAAGAGGGGCTATGCCCTGCACACTGTTGGCTCATCTATCCATAGATCTGCCCTCCCGATAGATTTTCGGACCAACAATTTTTGGTGACTCTGCTGGGGATCAAAACAGATCTATGTGAGTGTTGTGTTGGTTAAAGGACACTAACAGTTGCTAAAGTAACTAAGAAAATTGATAAAACTACAAAAATCACTACTTGTTTGCAAATCTTAGCTTTTTGTTTAAAATCTAATTTTTTTGCAAAAGTGATCCAAACTAAAAATTTTCTTCATAGATCCATAGATCTCGAGCTAGTCGAGAGATATTTAGTTAGTTGATTTTTATAAAAACCCGTATATTTCCATAGATCTGATTTCCTAACTATTTTACAAAAATTTCAAACCCTTGCAAAAAGTCAACTCTAAAATCTGAAAATCAGCTTGCTAAGTTTAACCATCATTTTATCCTCGTTGATCTTTGTCATTAAACCACAATCAATTTTCAAAAGAGGGATAAAATTAAATATTTAGAAAAGTACATGCTGCTGATTTTTGTCAGAAAAATCAGAAAATCAACAAGTACAACCAAAAAGAGTTTTTAAATCTGCTCTAAAAACATTGCAGATCTAAAAGATACACTGGCGGGTGAACCATTTACTCATAGTAGGAGAGCTCATGGGGAAGTCGATCCTATTTTTGATTTGCTTCAAAGGCACAACTTCAGTATTAGACCAGCATGCTTCTCATCATTGAGTTCAGCCAATCGGTCAGCCAAAAGTGTCTCGCCTCCACAAAAGAACCATTTTTGCAAGGAGCCTCCACATCCCTTTGCAGCACTTTGTTGCTCAGCGGAACTACGCTCCCAGCTCACATCCTCTTTCCAAATTTTTAAATGGTAGTACCATGGGGAAACGCTATGGGCCCTCTTGCGTTACCACATCCTGTTCATGCACTCCCTCATGGAAACCGAAAGAATTTCCCAAGATTTGATGGGAGTGGAAACTAAAGCACATATTCACATATATCTGCATTCATCATGTCATGCAATATCCTAGATGTGACCCATGCAGATGTATCGATACGCCTTTTTCTAGAGACCTTTTAAGGACCCGCAACAGAATGGTTCCAACATTTACCGGATGGATCTATCACTAGTTGGGCCACATTACGAACTGCATTCGAAGAAAGGTATAAGCCTTCAAAAGATGCGTTTGCGTTATTGTCAAAGATCACTCACCTGAAGAAGGAAGTCAATGAAACCATGCGTAATTTTATCACTCATTTCAATTCACTAATTAAACGTGTGCTTCCTGCCATGCTGCCAAAGCCAGAAAATAAAAAGTGTTTCTTTATGAACGCCATGAGCTCAAGAGTAAGTTTCTTACTCTTACAAGAACAAATTACCACCCTGGTTCTCACTCAAGCTGCTGCCATTTAGATAGAGGAAAACCTGGTTATATCTAGAAAATTAAAATGTGAGCCGTCCAAGCCTAAAGCTTCAACTCCTTCTTAAGCCACTTCATCAGATCTTACATTCTAGAAGATGGCAAACGACTTGCTAGCATTGAAGAAGAAATTATCTCAAGATTCTCCCAACACTTCATACTTGAGGATATCCCATGGAGAAATTTCATTTCCAACAATGCCCCTCAAAGGCCACATTTTCCTACAACTGCTTCATGGTTGGCACTTGAGGCCCCTCCGATCAATGCCCTAGTCGAGGTAGAAGAAGAGGAGCAAACTTACGAAGAGCCTTCGTCCCCAAAGGAAATGATCAAGATGTCGGTGAACCAATTGGTGACTCTACGATTGGGTATATGGAATTTGAAGATGAAGAATATGATGATGAATAGGGTACCCAAGGGTATGCAAGTAGATATTCATATGTTGTTTTCACCCGCTCTCATGGAAAATAAGCGGAGTTGCTACCAGATACAAAAAGAGAAGGCTGTGTCAAACACACCTCCAACCATTACTAAAATAGGTAATCCTCTTCCTTCTCAACCTCCTATAAGTCCTTTACGAAAATATCTTTTCCCCCATCTCTCCTCAAATCATTCTTCTTTATTCCCATAAAGAATAGTAATCCTACCCTTTCCATGAAGTGAGGGACTCATTCCCGCATCAACGCAACCCTTGGTTGCATTCGATATAATTGATCATGCTAAGAAGACCAAGATTTAAATGTCTGAGGCTGAATATCTCTAGTCAAACCCTGAGTAGCTTGTAAGATTGACCGAATATATCCAAAACCAAGCTATCGTAGTCTCCCATGTCTCCCCAAAATGAATCCTTTCCACTCCTCCTACATCTCGCATAAATATGGCCTCGACTTCCATGTCAGGAAAAATTGAACCTTTTTATCTTTCCCTCCTAATCAATGCTCACAAGCTAAGCAACTACATAATTGATTCTGGGGCTTTCTAATAATGTCATGCTGGAAAAAGTCGCCCATGCTTTGGGCCTCACTCTTACCAAGCCTTTCGGCAGATGTTACTCCATGGAAACCAAATGGTTCCATTCACGGATTAGTTAGATGCAAAGATCAGGCTTCTAGGTTGATCACTCTAGCATCCCAGTGTGATTACAACATGGAAACCTCTCTCGTTTGTGGGGACTTGTGAAACATATGGAATCTCTACTAGAGGCTGGTTCCTCAAACTCCTCGATTTAGATCTATATTTGGAAAACTACGGTTCAAATCCTAATCCTACTCTAAACCTAATGTAGACATCGAATAGAAATGCAAAAATATGAAACTAACTAAAGGTGGTGATGCATCAAAAGGAGTGGTGAAACATTTCTATCAAGCAAATTCCGGACCAAAGTTTACAACATAAAACATACAGTGTGATCGATATAGTTCGAGAGATTTGAAATGAAGCAAATAATACAAACAAAATGCGAAAACCATTCACGAGCTTGCATTATCATTTCCAATCAAAATTCAATTAAACCTCGAGAGGTAAAAACTATTACAACTTTGGAGAGGTCTAATTCTTATATCAATCACTCATTTGGAGGTGAAAGAAGAACTTGCCACCACTCATCAAATTTTCTTGTTCCCCTTTCGAAATGAGCCAAATGGAATTAGATTGCATGGAGTCGAGCCGAGGACTTAGAAAATGTACAAAAACATGAGAGCCCATCCCTTCTTGATTGCAGGTGCATTAAAATGGCATGGGGGACCTTACAAAGTCCACTTTCATTTTGACTAGATTACGATGAGAATGCCACCCATATACGCATTAAATGTGTCATACATTGTCATTAACATAAACACACGTCGAGCTGTTTCTCAATTTTCTCTCTCCGAATACACAAAAATTCAAGATTAACCTAGAAACACATAGAGAATTTCATAAGATTGTTTCATATAAAAACCAAATGCATATCCGAGCTCTGGATCAAAGATATGGAGATCTCAAGATCTAGGAGCACAAAATGGACAACGGATTTTTAAATTTCTTCCCACGCGCTTTGTCACCTAGGCGACCACGTGGCATGCATTGATTAGTTGACATTGCCAAATTCTCTAACTCCTTCCGAGCTTCACATTCCTTACTCCATAAGACCACCTCTTCCGATTGTCGGGATCCTTAAAACTCACCCTTTGACTTTTGGACCCTTTCACGTGTGACACATGTCAGGATTATTTTTGGGGGACTATAACCCACTTCACCACCAACATGGGATTTTATCCCTTCCTAAATGGATGCCGCCCGATGTCCCGGTGATATGGGACGTAACCCATTAAAACATGAAATGGGCTTTTGTCCCATTATCACATGCACATGAGGCTATTATTAGCCTTAGGATTTTTTCCGCTTCCCATGCATTTTGTCCCAGGGCCCTATACAAAATTTCTGTTTAAATAGGGAACCCATTCACGTCCTCCGCACACTCCGGACCCAAATTTCCCGGTGCTAAAGTTCCCGTTACACACAAAATAAAGCTTCGCGTCCTTCACGTACCTTTGTCCCACTTGCTCCCAAACTATCTAGGACAAATTCTTCATTCACCCGAGAGTTTTGGTTTGCGTTCGCGCGTGTCCGGCCAAGAGGAGAATGCTAAAGTTCTCTTTTCGGGTGATGACCGGTTATTCCTAGGACAATGTCCCAAAGCTTTTGCTTATTAGTTATCAATTTTGCTTCCTCCTTATTTGGATCGGCTTCTACATTAAATGTTTGTGGCTAGAGTCCCTTTCTTTGTACCTGGAGGCTCGGCCCATCCGCCGCCCGTGTCCCTACTTTACTTGCAAATTAGGAATTAGGATTGTCGACAGTGCTAGCTTCGCATTGATTCGGGAAGGCCCTCGGGTCCCTAGCTCTAGGAGATTAGCTGATTTTCACAAGGTGGAAGTCGGGTGCTTATTTTTCACATTTTCACATCCTTAGAACTTGCTCTTTCTTCTGGATAGGAGAGTTAGAAAAAATTTCCATGATTTTCTTGCTCGAATCCATCCATTTTCCTAGGACTTGAGAATTTTGTATGTTATCGAATTAACCCCGGGGGTGAATTTGGATAATGAAACCAAGACATAGTTCCATTGATTGGTTAGATCATGGACGCATAGTTCACCTTTGCGGCATTCCTAGAGAAAAGAGTAAAGATGACCATCCTCATTGCTGATATTCCAGTGGCATATGGAATTCTACTATGGAGAAGCTTTTGTAGAGAAGTTGGTGGAGAAATTTATATGGACAAAGGACATAATCCATGTAAAGGGTGTAATGCGAGATCATTGGAGCTAATCACAAAAGAAGTACTTTTGGATCACCATCGATTCTGATGACCCCAAAGCCCAAATTCTCTTTGAATCATCAGAGATGGGAACTACTTCTTATCTACTAAGCCTGAGAAAATGGATGTTCTCATCTAAAAAGAAGACCTTAACAAGGTTTAGACATTGCAGTTTGATGGTAGTTGTGCAACTAGTGGATGCGGTGCTAGAGTTGTGCTAATATCTCCTGAGGAGGAGATTTTTCTCTCTCTTTCAAGTTGTAGTTTTTCAACATGAATAATACTGCTGAATATGAATCTTTTCTACTTGGCATGCAAGCTGTAAAAGAAAGGGGAATCAAGAACCTAAAAGTACAGGGCGATGCTAAGCTAGTCATAAATCAAGTGAAAAGAATATACCAAGTAAAGAATGAAAGGCTCAGGCATTACCACAATGTAGCATGGGATAACATTGAGGAATTTGATGCCTTCTCAATAAAATTTGTTCCAAGAGCTCAGAATGACATGGCCGATTCACTGGCCATCTCAGCATCTCTCATGCTCCCTCACCCAGGGTTAAAAACAGACACATATACTATTGAGGTAGTCTTCCAAAAAGTGTGCTAGAAAATTCTTAGCATTGGCGGTATTTAATGATGACAATCAGCTTATTGCCTTTCTAGAGAAAGCAAAAAATTTCAAAGTGAGCTTCATTTTGAAGGATCTACTTACGCATGCTTTGAATCTATTAATGATCAAACAAACAAATCAATAGGAGGTGATGGCATATGTCAGCTCAAGGGAAATAAAATCCCAAAAGGTTTAGTCTCTCTGGAATGATTGTTTGACAAACATGATTGTTTTGTAAAAAAGAAGTGGCAAGATGATCCTAACTCCTCTCCAGAGACCGAATCGGTTAATCTGGGTACTATGGAACACCCATAACTTGTGAACATTGGGAAGTGTTGCACACCCGAAGAAAAGTGGAAGTTTGTCAAATTGCTGAAGAAATATATGGATGTATTGGCATGATCTTATGCTGATTAAAGTCTTTCAAACCAAATAATGTTCAGCATGACATCCTGTTAAAAGATGATGTCAAACCTTTCCGCCAGAAATAGAGGCACTATAATCCCAAGATCTTGGGTACCATCTAGGTGGAAATACGTAAAATGTTGGATGTAAGAATCATTTTTCCTATCCATCACAGTACACAGGTAGCAAACATCGTGCCAGTGCGAAAGAAGAATGGCGAGATATGCATATGCGTAGACTTCAGAACCTGAATCAAGCATCCTTGAAGGACAACTACCCACTACCCATAATGGATCAAATTCTGTAGGTAGTAACCAGTTCAGAGATCCTATCCATGCTTGATGGTTTTTCGGGCTACAATCAGATTGAAGTCTTGCTTGAAGACCGATTCAAAATAGCATTCATTACTCCCTGGGGCACATTCGCCTACAACAGGATGCCTTTTGGCTTGACCAATGTTGGTGCCACCTTTCATTGAGCAATGGACTTAAAATTTAAAGGTATGATGGGAAAGGTCATCATAGTTTATTTAAATGATGACTTAACTGTTTCTCAAAAACAAAGTGATCATTGTGATTATTTTGAGAAAGTATTGATTAGATGCCGAGAACATGGGATTTCCCTAAATCCAAAAAGTTTATTTTCGGGGTCACTGAAGGAAAGTTATTGGGACACGTTGTCAGAAAGAAGGGACAAAGATAGATGTTGAAAGGGTTAAGGCCATTTAGAGCCTTACCTTACCTACAAGCAAGACCGGTGTCCACTCTTTCTTTGGAAAAGTGAATTTTCTCAGATGCTTTGTTCCCGACTTTGCTGAGAAGACTCGCCACATATCAAATATGATGAAAGGGTCACAAAATTTCTAGGGTGGAGTGAAGAAGGAAAGATGTCATTCAAGATATAAAACCTCCATTGCCCATGCACCCGTCCTAGTATGTCCTGACTTCTCCAAGGATTTTATCATGTACAGTTATGCATCTGAGCATACTGTATCAGCCATCTTAATGCAAAATAACTCTGAGGATGTTGAATCTCTAATCAGCATTCACGAGTTCTCCTCTCAAGCCTCATGAATTAAAGATGTCTCAGTTGGAAAAACACACCTTTTGTTGTCAAAGCAGTCAAGAATTTCTGGTACTACATCCTGAACTCTCATACGGTGGTGTTGGTTCTTGACACGATAGTTAAGTCTATCCTAACTCAACAGAGTTAGGAAGCTTATGAGGGAATTAGATCGCAAAGGTCCAAGAGTATGATCTAGACATAAAACCAACCAAGCTGGTAAGAGGCAAGGGCCTATGTCAGCTTATGGCTGAAAACAAAGATTCAGAGGTCCCTAAAGAAAAAAGTGATTGCATCGATGGAATGCGAGGCTAGCCGGAGAAAGCCGATTCTCTACCTATGGTTCTATTCATTGCGACTAGAGATGAATGGTATTCCGATATCACTTTCTTTCTCACTTATGGTGAGTGTCTAGCTCATCTAAATTCAAAGGAGAAGTGTACTATAAAGCTCAAAGTAGCCAGATATGTCATATGGGATGACGGTTTATACAAGCACGGGATTGATGGCATCTTCTTGCGATGCGTTGACAAGCCGTAGCAGGTAAAATTACTAGAAAGCTTTCATGACTCATCCTGCGTGGTCACTTTTCCTCTTCCATTGACAACACACAAGATCATCTGGTCTAGGTACTATTGGCTAATGCTATTTCGGGATACAATTACCTGGGTAGCAAAATGTGAGCTCTACCAATAGTTTGTTGGCAAACCAAAATTGGCTGCTTTTCCCCTCAAGCCCATCATTATTGATGAACCATTCAAGAAATGGGGAATCGACTTTATTAGAGCACTACATCCCCAATCAAGTTCCGGACATAGTTATGTCCTAACAACAATAGATTACTTCACCAAATGGGTGGAGGCCATACCTGTTAAGAATGCCACCTCTGAAATTGTTTGTAACTTCATCAAAGAAAGTATCATTGTAAGGTTTGGCATTCCACACAAGATCATTGCTGATAATGCTTCCAACTTCTCCTCATGGGAAGTTATTAGTTTTTTCTATGAATATGGGATAACCTTGGCCCACGCCTCGGATTATTACCCCCAGGAAATGGTCCAAATCCAACAATAAGAACTTAGTGACCATCATACGAAAGCTAGTTGATGAGAATTAGTGGTCATGGCACAAGTCATTGTATGATGCTTTGTGGGTAGACCATATTACTCCAAAGAGGTCCCTCAGTATGTCACCTTTTCAAGTATTATATGGAATCGACACTGAGCTTCCCATTTCTGTTGAACTTCTACTCTGCGCTTGGCATGAGTGATCGAATATGAGACTTTCCAAAATTATCTTGAAAAGAGGGTCATGTTTCTAGTAGAGCTTGAAGAAAAGAGAGTAAAAGTGGTCGAAAGGATCACCAAACATCAGAATCAAGTCAAGAGACTATTCGATAAAAGGCCAAGCAGAGAGATTTTTAGGTGGGAGATCTCATCCTTTTGTGGGACAAGTGAAGAGAGCCAAAGGGCATGCACAAAAAATTTGATTCTCTATGGAGAGGGCCTTTCAAGATCAAGCAGCTCAATGGAGAGAATAACTTCTATCTCTCATATCTAGATGGAACTAAGTTCCCACTTCCTTATAGTGGGTAGCATCTCAAAATATTTAGGAAGTAGAGCTTTCTCTCTTCTTTGTACAATTTGCTTTAGTTGTGTGTTTTTTTTTTCGTGTGTTTTCTCTTGTTGGTTGTGTGTTTTCCTTTTTGTTCACCCTTGTTTTTGACTCTGTAACCCAATGGATAGGCACATGTTGATATGGGATTCTCTACCCTTAAGCTTCACTCAAAGATAGTCCCCAAAAGAGCCAACTTGTTATCCTATAAAATTGACGAGGGCAATTTTGTAGGTAACCATACCAAATTTTGTTTCGGTTCCCGCCAAGGTCCCTTAGTGTTCAGAATGGCATAAAATCCCTTTCCGAGAATCTAGTTTTTCAAACTTAGTCTTTTGGTCCTTTTTTGGCTGGGCACAAATTTTATTCATGCAACACCAAATGAATTTGCCCCCTTCTATTCCTTTGGCGCATCCTTTGGAGTGTCGACATTAAAAATGTTGCGCCTTCCCATGATGTGCCCTTCTCATCTGTACCCAAGGTGCATGCGCCTTCTTGTCAACATTAAAAATGTTGCGCCCCTGAATGGTGCACCAAAGTGCTAAAAAGGTAATGTCGATAGTCCTGAATCTGCGCCTTTGGTGCACAAATTTTCATGTTGTCATCTGTTTTGGCACCTTGACCAAAAATTGGTGGCGCATTTATTACACCTTTTTCTATAAATAGGCGCATCCGACCTATCATTTTCACGATTAAAAAACACGTGAAGTTATTTCCTCTGCACTTGTCAGCGCTCCTGTCATCCCCGTGTCACTTTACGTCATGTTCACGGACCCCACATCATTTCTTCCATTCTATATATTCCTAGTAAGTGGTCCTTGCTCTTCTTGTGTTGATTGTTTGTGGGTTTTCTGTATTGTTTTTAGGGGTTGTTAAAAACAAAGAAATTAATCATAAGAATAATACACAACCCCCAACATGTTTTGAAAATCAAAGCTTCCCCCAAACTGGTTTCACCCTCCTTCCAGATCTGCTGGCCTGAGGGCTTTTATCTCAAAATGAATCCTAGAATCCTCTTTGCTCTTTTCTCCTCATTGTCAAAATCTATGTTGAAAGAGGCCGAAAACCATGAACCTGTCGAGAGAAAATCTAAAAGTTAATATATCCAAAGCCACGGCTTTTTCTTTGGCACAAACAAATGTGTTGTTACACAAAACACAGTCGCGCTTAGGGGCACTTGTCCTCACTATCTGCATGCATCCTTCTCTCGCACCCTATAAAACTCTAAAAACCCTAACATCGACACAAGCGCAAATCCACCTGCACCCACATCTCAATGTCATGCATACTTTTCCTACGCCGCACCAAAAGCTAAGAACTGGTGCTCCTTAAGTCAATGGTGCATCATTTGAACCTGCACCCCTTTGGCACACTATCCCTATTTGCAACATGTTCCATATCTGCGCCATTGGCGCACCCTACCACCTTGCAACACCAAGATAATTTACGCCCGTTTAAAACCCTTCATATGGTGCAGGTGCACATCCTTTAACACCAACACTGAATGTTGTGTGTAGTTTTTCTGTGCCCTATGCCCCTTTACTATTTTTATCCATGAAACTCTCTCCAATAGTTTGTCTTGCTTTTCTAACCTCCTGCATGGCAGCGTGAGTATAGCTATGCTCTCTGCGCCCAAAAGCTTCTAAATTGCTAACTCTTCATTCTGTAAAGCTTTGATGGATGATTTAACAACTAACATGGCTCTTCTATGATGGAATTCACTCCTTCTTCTTGTAGATCAGCAGCTAAACTCAGATTCACACATGTCTTCATCAAGTAAGAGGCCAACCAAGTCTAAGGGTAAGGCCAAACTCACAGAAGAAGAAATGAAGTACAAATACCAAAGGGTCAAGATGCCCGAGTCCCTTGCAGAATGTGACTTGGACATCGGGATTCTAAACTCGGTCACATTGATATGGAGGATTTCTGGGCCAGAACTAGAAGGGTCACAGGCAGTCCATGGATGGACAAATTGGTCGGAAGTGGTCTACACTTTCTGGGAATTCCCGTGAGCGCGGTGAACAACGAATTCATGATGGTGGTGGCCCGCTGCTACAATAAGGACACAAGGTGTGTCGAGAATGAAAAGGGTGAGGTTATAATCAACCTCACTACCCGACACTTTGAAATCATGTTAGGTATCCCCCACCACCGGCACTTCGTGGCAATAAGCCAAGAAGACTACATAAAGGCATGGGATGAAAATGAAGACAAATGCATGCAGCTCATGAACAAAGTGTATCTGAAAAACAAGAAGGTAATAACCAGGTGGCCGCAGGTTATTCACCGCAGTGACTTCTCAGAGGAGTTGAGCGACACCATAACCTTCCTAAGTAGGGTATTTGGGCTTCTTGATGCCCATTACTTCCACAAATGGATGCTCAGGTATCTGGAGACAATGAGAAAAAATATTCCAGATCAACATTTTGAATGGGTGGAGATCATCAGCAGCACCATCTCCGAGTAGCTCCAACAACTCTCAACAATGGGGAGGTTCTACATGAACTCCTATGTGGTCTACACTGCTACCTTAGAAAGAGACTACCCAGTGCTAAGTCGATGTGGGGTATGGCCCCAAGTAAAAATATATGAATATTATCTAGAGTTGAGACTGGAAAACAACATCCCATAGTTCAGCAAGATCAATGATGCCTTCTTCTACAACATCATCTACCTCTTGAGGCCCAATATGACTCATGGTTAGATGACCAAGAGCATGGTGACTGCCACAGAGAAGTGGGGGTTATTTACACAATTCCCCACTTTCACCTATCTCAGGGCCACCAAATTCTTAGGGGAGCCCACCAAGCTGCCAAGGTATGCGGGGCCTAAGTTGATCCTATTGGAGCTATCTAGGTAGCTTATCACATATCACGAGAAGTGCCTAAAAATAAATAAGGGTGGAACTCCTTTCCCCCTCATAGTGGGAAGATACACCTGCACTTCTCACACCAAAGCCCGGGAAATGTTTGCGGAGCTGGGTTTCTCAACTTGAAACACAATTTCCCAGCAAGGCCGACCTTTGATCCTCGCAATTTCCTCCCAAAGGAAAAAATTGACCCAATCCACATCCCACAGATCAAGGATATCTACATCGACTGTATCACAAGGTCAAGCTCAGAAGGAAGGATCACCCCACTGGCCTCTGGCACAAATTATCCAATATGGCATGGCCATTGTCTCGAAAGGTTTCCAAATGACTGATCAAGAAGTTGATCAAGTCTATCTAGATACGGATGGGGACAATTGGCCATTTTCTGAGATAGATAGAACAAGGGCACCTCAGACTATTGAGGAGAGGGTTAAGGGCACTTTGTAGTGCACAGAGCATTGGTGCAGGTATAACGGTCTCATCTACCTTGGGGTAGACTTCACCACGTCTCCTTTGGGCAATGCACCTACTAGACCAAAACACTTTCTAAAGGGAAAATGGAAAGAAAAAGAAGGAGAGTCAAGTGCTACTCAGGAGCAAGCTCCCGAGAGTCCTCCTTCTACCACCCAGAGCAGGTCATAAGTCCGGTCTCCCCAGGAAAAGAACAAGCGTGGTAAGTTCCAATGGGCACATCCACTCAAGATGTTGCCACTGCTGTAATTGATGAAGTTCCCACCATCCCATCTCCCGCTCCTCCTTCCCCTCCTTGTGTCACTCAAGCAATTGCTCCTCTGGTTGTGTCCTCTCCCCCATCTTCTACTTTCCCCCTTCCTCTTCCTCCATCTTCTCTTCCCTCGCGGAGTTGTCCCCCAACATTTATTCCCTCATATCTTAGATCCCTTCCACCCCCATGGTTTCCTCTCCTACAGTGACTCCTACCCCTGTGAGTGTTGGAGAGTCAGCTTCTTTATCAATGCCACCACCAAGCATCTTGACACATTTCCCCAAGTTCACTGTAGCCACTCCTTCTTCTGCCTCCGTTCCCTCTTCTCCCTCTGGTCCCACTCCCTTAAGTCCAGAATGGATCTCCAAGCACCTGAGCTAGCATAAGAGGAAAGTCCCCATTGCACCTATGGACTTCTCCATCATTCCAACAAAAGGAGCTAAGAAGAAAAAGCTGATAACCTACTTCTCTTAGAGTGCTTCAGGTGAAAGGGTAATGGAGATCGCATACCCTGATCCCACAAAGGACAAAAAGGATCTGTCTCCTATAGATTATACAGTGACACAGGTCATGATGGGAACGTCCTCAGAAAGCCTACAAGGAGAGGCCCTATCTGTAGTGGGTGCCCTTTACAAAAATCTTCAGGAGGAAAAGGAAGAGAAGAGGATACTAAAAGAACATAACAGACATCTTCTCCAAGCCTGTTAGAAAATGGGCAAAGTGCACCTCCTACAACCGCCAAAAACTCCCGAGGCCCTTAGCCAAAAAAGATAAACGAATATGCCAAGATTGGTGAGACAAGGTATGGCGGTATCTTCACCGGAGAGACCAGATCCTCAAGGATAGTGAGGAAGTAATCATAAAGTTCACAGAGCTATATCAAAATATTGATCAGGCTAATAAGGAACTCCAGGCAATTGTGGGACCTATCTCTCAAGAGTTGGACCATGCTAGGTTACAACATGAGACATTCCAGAAGATGCTCAACTGCCCAGTCGATGACTTAGTGAAATTCGGCATCTTCGATCACCCAAGAGCACCCAACAAAGTCCTTGCTACTTTAGACTATCGGGTTGATCAGATGGAATTCATCTTGGAGAAAATTGATAAAATCAAGGAGGAAGCCTTGGATGTAATGCATCAAATGGATAAAATCATCCTAAGGATGTCTCTAGGATTTCTCACCCCATCATATGCCTTGAGGAAGGCAGATGACACTATTTGGATCTTTAAGGAGATCACGTCGCAAGGGTTAGGGTTAGAAGTGAATTTTGATGCAAAATCTATCAACAACCTTTTGGCCTCTTGTGATATTGTTGATACTTGATGGAGCGGGTAATGAATACTTCAAGCTCCCAGAGAGACTCAGAGATGAACGAGAGACTTGTGAAGTCATCGCAATCACACCAAGGGTCTTGCTTAGGATCAACTTCAACCGATGATTAGCAAATTCTTTGAGTATCGTGCTCAATTTGATATTTCCTCTCCTTAGCGAAAGCGAGATACTCCCTTCCACCATGGGATGATGAATAGGCTCCTTCCTCCTAGGATGTTCTCTTTTTTGTAATATTTAAAAGTTTGTTGGCACAAATGATGACATCATCCATGTTGCACCATGAGATGTTGTTATCCACCAAATTTCCCAAAGTCAACAGTTAACTTTTAGATATTTTGTAAATATTTTGTAATTAGTTGTTAGTTTCTTTTTTCCTTCTTTCTCCTTCTCCTTCTATATATACTTGGATATTTGTTGTATTAAAAGAGAGGCATTTTTTAGATGAAAAATAGAAGTGAGGAGAAAAGGATTTGTACTTTTTGTAACAGAAGAAAACATTAATACAAATATTAAGACTTTGTGTTGAATACATGTGTTATGTGCATCAGATCTTTCTTACGTCAGATCTATGTGTTTATTCTGTTAGATCTATCTCTACTTTTTTGTCATTTGCTCATCAGTATTGCTTTGTTCGTTTATGCAAGTAGGTTTGGCTCTATTTACTACCAGCCCAAAACATAAACCCTCTGACCTTTCTACTTTGGAATTCATTTCTTTTCTCCTTCAAAACTATCCTATCTCCTCTCTTCCCTTCGTCCCTTTCTACTCACAGTCGGAAATACCCCAACTGGGATGAGATCCCAAACCCCTGAAGGCCTAATACTATAGGAATTTCACAGATTCCTACTGGTAGAATAATAATAAACTAGTTTCTCTTTCTGTCTCAAAGAGGGGATATGCCCTGCACACTGTTGGCTCATCTATCCATAGATCTGCCCTCCCGATAGATTTTCGACCAACAGATCAAAAGAATGCACACTTCTCCAAGTTCATGTAAAGCTGCTACTCACGATGACACTTTGAAGAACCGGTGAAAGGTGCCCATCATGCTCCTCACGTGTACGTGAGTATATCAAAATGTCATCTATGAAGATGAGCATGAAGTGATCTAAGAAGGTCCTGAATGCCCCATTCATCAAACTCATGAATACTGTGGGGGCATTAGTCAAACCAAAAGGCACCATTGTGAACTCATAGTGCCCATATCTCATACGGAAGGTGGTCTTATGAATGTATACCTCTAAAATCCTCAACTAATGGTAGCTTTACTTGAGATCATTCTTAGAGAATAGTGTGGCTCCCTTTATCCGATCAAACAAGTTGTCAATATGAGGAAGAGGATAATGATTCTTGATCGCTACCTTGTTCAACTCGGTTGTCAATACACAACCACAATTATCCATCCTTCTTCTTCACAAAGAATCATCATCGGCACCCCAAGGGGATACACTAGGATGGATAAGGCCCTTCTCCAAAAGGCCCTCAAGCTACAATTTGAGTTCACAGAAGCTCCGGGGTGGTCATCCGATAAGGTGCCGTGAGATAGGCTCGCTCTTGGGACTAGGTCTATATGGAAGTCAATCTCACGTGGGGGTGGTAACCCCAGTAGCTCCCTTAAATACATCGAAAAATCTCTAAAAATGGGATGATCATCTAGTGATGGTCCACTAGACCTATCCTTTGATCTATCACTAACTATAACAACATACATTTGATAACCCCATCGCACACACCGCTTAAGCTGCATAGTGGAGATGGTGTGAATAGAAATGGGTCTCCTGACCCCCAAGATCACCGAATCCACTCCTAAATCATCTGCACAAGCTATAGTCTTGTGGTAACAATCCATCCTGGCCCTGTGTGTAGATAACCAATCCATACCTAAGATAACTCCATAGGAGCCCAAAGGAAGGATACAGAGATCTGAGGTGGTGGTGAAAGGTCCCAAATCTACAACACACTCCTTAACTAAGGAGTCCACAAAGATCTTGGCTCTAGAATCCATCTCAACATCCCAACTAAGACCTTGCCTAACTGCCACTAGCCTACATCACTCTACTAAAGATGGTGCAATGAAAGAATCAGAAGAACCAGAATCAAACAATACAGAGGTAGGAATACCACCAATACTACCTGTGGTCTTAATGAATGTGCTCTGGTGCTCGCCCGGTGGTTCTCAACCACCGTATAAATCCTATGGTTACATCCCATGTCACCAAATTTCATCTCGAGAAAGCGGTGCCTTACCCTTGTTAAGGTTTTTGGGAAATCTCTCCGAGAAATGGCCGGGTACTCCACATCCAAAGAAACCACCCGATCCTCTCTAAGGAGCAACACCTCCGAGTAGGTGCCCTAGAAGCTTGTGGTGTGGATCCGATGATCTAGCTATGGTCCGCTTTGGCCTCTATTGGAAAGCTCCTGTGACCGAGCTCTAGGTCCACCCATGTGTCCGAATAAGACCCATAGGAGGAGGCCCCATACTCGAACTCTTTGTGCATCGGCTCTCCGTGGAGGTCTATAAGGTAGATGGGACTGTTGCTGCTGCTTTCTTTGTGGCCTAAAGGATGACCGTGTGCTTTGATGCTAACCACCGTGAGGAAGAGATGTTGATCCTCTCATCTACCATCCTGCATCTACTAAATGCGGCTCTTGACATGGTCTCTAGCTTACTGGGTTTTACCCCGAGTCTCCTCCGTAATATAGGCCTTCTCCATGGCATCTGCGATAAAGTATGTGGATAGTGAATCTACACTTGCACCTCCAATGTCCAAATTTAGGCCCTGGATGAACCTGTGAATCCACACCTTCTTATCCTAACATATACTCTATATACTGAAGTAGATATAGAAATCTACTCTCATACTTTGCCACCGAAAGAGAAGCCTGTCGAGGTCATGGAACTCGTCAATCCTCTACTAGATAAACCTCTGCGATAGATACCTAATCCTTAATCTCTCCTCAAATAGCTCCCAGTTATTGAATCTGAATCTACATGGAGCTTCGCTCCTCTGTCCTCTACCATACTCCTACTCCATCCCTCGGTAGATGGATCGCAACACGAGCTTTTGTGTTCTTTAGAACAAGGACAAAGATTGAAGCAACCGCTCAAGCTCACTAGCCGCCTTTCCTAAAATCCACCTGTATCACCCGAGTAATGTGAGGCCGAAGCTTCGTGGATCTCCCGATGTGATCCATTTTGTGGTCTATCGGCCTCTTGGTCTCTCTATATCTCATCCCTAAGACTAGGCTTCGAGACCTCTCTCTATTCTCTCTGGAACTCTATCACCATGTCTCTGAGTCACGAATCTACTCACTCATCTTGACTCCAAATGGGAGTTCTCTCCTCTATGATCCTTTTTGAGTTGAGGAGATACCTTACCCTCAATGGAAGGAGCTCTATCATAAATAACTGTCTGCCCTCCACCTAATCCTCCGCGTAGAGTAGCATTAACATCCCAAGGGTCTATAAAATATGAGGTAGAATGGCTACTACACCCTAATCCAGTGGTGGTGGTGAATATGAATCTTTGTGAAGGTTTCTCTTTCTCCGTCTGAGCCTCCTACATAGACCAAAGTGAGAGTTAGTTCATTTTGCTAAGTTTTACACAACTTCCATGTTCACTAAACATACAAATTCTTGCTAAGTTGTTTTCTAGACTCACAAGTGTACTCGGTTTAAGTTTTCATGTCTCAAGTTTTCTAGTGTGCCCAATGGTCCAAAATTTTGAAGAACTACTCTAATATGAAACTGTAGTGCCCATTTAAACCACCACTTGAGACCAAAGAAACAACCTAGGGTTAACTAGAAAAATTATGGGATAATTTTTTTGATTAGAAGTATCTACAAAAGGTTGCAAGACATCGTATACCATTGGCATGGTCCAAAATAAAACCTTTTACCAAAACAAAACTTCCTTTATTTACTTATATTAAGTTCTACAAGGTTCAAATTTTAGGGTTATATGTTCTAGTTAGTTTCAGGGAGAAATCTACCCCTATACCCACTCTCTAACAGATCAGAGTTTCAAATATATTTTTCTCATACTTAACACTTCCAAAAATTTCCTAAACCATTTCCATTAGATAGGAAATTTTCTCACCTTTCCGGTGATATAAAGAAGTCCTCCTAACTCCTTCGGGAACTCAAGATATGGTCCGACGTAGAGTTTTGGGATCAAATTTTCCCCAAGGGGGACACGTGTCAAGAGGAGGAAAACCCCTTTGGTGGGTTGGTGAGTCATGGGGCATTTTTTGAATTTTTCCCATGCGGTGAAAAATAAAAATTTCTCCCGAACCTCCACTGCCACCCCAAGGTGCCATGTGGCACCCTCTGATTGGATGCGGGTCGGCGGGCGAAATGGAAATTTTTCAAATTTTTTTCAAAAGAATCAAAGGGAAAAAAGTTTCCATGCCTCCGCCACTGCCCCATGAGGACATGTGGCAGCCTCTAATTACTCTGTGGGGTTGGTGAAGAAAAAGATGAAAATTTTCCCGAAGTCAAAATTTTTGAAAATTTTTTAAGGGAAATTTTTTGGTTGCGTGTCCACAGGAGGAAAAATTTCCCAAATTTTCCCGCCAAGGCACAAAAACTTCAAAGTGTCATAACTTGAGCTAGAAAGCTCAGTTTTGGGAAAACAAGGACTTTTCGAAAATATCTCGAAGCCCTATTTGCACAGGAAACATAAAATTTACTTTTTGATGAAGTTTTAAGGGTTAATTTTGTAAAAATGATCTGCAGGTTTTAATTGGCAAACTGGAAATTTCCAACTAATAAATTTGATAAATTAGAACTCCTCCTTCGCTCAACATGTCAAACAGACATGGAGGATCAGTCTAGGGAGGGTTTAGAGTGTTTTAGGGAAGTCAATTTATCCAATTTGTTTAAGGTTGCATTTTTCTAGCAATAGACGGAAAACGATCATTTGTGTGCAAGCTCCGAATTGAAATTCATTAAGTTTTAGAGATTCATTCTTAATCTGTTTTAGTGAATTTGAGTTTCTTAAGTCTTCTTAAATGTGAATTTCAAAGTTTCATAACTTATTGTTGAGTGTAAGATCGAACTACTTATTTTTAATAAAACATAAATTGCCAGTTATGAGTTTAATACAGTGGATTGTTTCTTTGAAATTTGTTTATCATTTCTTTATGTTTTGAGGTGCATATGATTCCTAATTTAGTAAAATAAAATTTCTTATCAAACAACCATTCATTTCTACATTAAATGCAATTCAAAATTTAATTCAAATATGCATTTTTCAAAAGAGAACAATATTAGCTTTCCTTCCATGCATTCTTTCTTTCTTTTCTTCTTTAAACAACAATTAAATTTCAACAATAATTCAAATCAAATGTGCAATACACTTTGAGAAAGAAATGCATTCTTTCATTTTTCATCAAATACAACATTACAACTTTCCTTTTTCATTTGTTTTCAAATACAATACATATAATAACAACACTGTTTCTTATTCCTTTTCAAAACAGAGATATCATTCTTGGACAGCAAAACAATTCCAGTATACAATCCAATTTTGAAACTACTTCAATCTTTTATTCATAATTCAATGACACTTTTACAACTTAACACTCTTCCAATTCGATTACAAAATACAAATTACAATGCTTATAATATCCTTTACATTTCTTTCCAAAAACATAAAACAAGTGTAATTCTTCTTTACATTCCTCAATGCAACTACAACTTCCATTAACAATGCAATGCTTCACATTACAACATTTATACATTCATCCACTCGAAGTGGGAGAAGTTACATTGAATTACTCAAAGGGAAATGACTATCAAACTGTGAAATTCCTTCTCCAAACAACAGCATGCTTGTTTCTTCTTCTTTGCAACTTTGATCACAACAAGGAAGGGGGAAAGGCAACACTCTCCACCCAACCAAGACATCCAATGAGAAAGGAGAATCCATCCTTCCCCATTGGCCCCGAGCCCCAACCATATTGAAATGGAGCATGAATATCAACACATGGCAATAAATACTTCTATCACATACAAGCAACATTCACATTGCATACAATCAATAAAATGCATAGTTCAAAACAAGACAACAGTTCCCAACTGCATTTGAAACAATTCATACAACACATAGGGTTGATCAAGCAAGCCAACAAGAGAAAGAACTATGGGGAGCTCCTTATGCCTCCAAATTTGGAATTAGTCATCCACCAAAATGCATACCACCAATAAACATAACAAACCCATAAACCTTATATATCCCAACCCCTCCTTATGTCCCCCCAAGTTTATCCCTTATGCCCCCAAGAGTAAGAAATGTAAGCAGTTTCTTTTCCAAGGTGGATCCCAATCCAAAACTCCCTCCACAATAGAACTAGTGCCATTGGCAATCCCTTATGCCCCCCATATGAAATCCCCATAGTCTTCTCCTACACCATGCCCTAAGCAATCTACCCAACCAGCCAAGAACACAAACACAACACCATATAAACATGCATGCAAGAGAAGGAAAACAATTAAAACACAGCTCAAGATGCCTACCTCTCCATACTAGAGTTTGTTCCAAGCTCACAATCTTTCCAAAATGTCAAAGTGCAGTCCAAAACCAGCAAAGTATAAGCATGCAAAAATACTCCAAGCTTCCTCCACAACAAGCTCCAAAACAACAACAAAATAATGTGCCCCCAAGAGGAAAATAACAAAGTTTCAATAACCTCAAATGAGCAAGAAGCTTTGAATTTAAAGGAGAGGGAAGAGGAGAGGATGATGTGGATCCTTATGGGATGCCACATCATTCTTCCTTAACCCCAAGAGGAAAGTCAACATCCTCACCAAAACACAATAAATAAAAATGACAAAATAACTTACACACTCCAAAATGACCCATACTTCAAAAGGAATGCATTAAAAATATGTAAGGGAAGTGCAATTAAAACTTACAAATTATCACCTCAAAATGCATTATAAATGCCTAAATTTAACCTCCAAACCATAGGCATGGTTGGTGGATGATTTTAAGAGGTGTGGGACAAGTTTAACTTGTCCCACAAGCCTCCAAATTTGGCCTCCAAGGAAAAATTCGAATTCATAAGGAGATGAAGTGTTTAACATTCCAAAATCTACCTTACATACTCTTACATATTTCTTACACATTCTTACATGTTAACTTACACACTCTTCAAACATTCTCATGGAGGAACGTGGGTTTGAAGATGATGGAGGAATGCGGGAGGGTTTTGAGAGTGCGCTTTAGTAGCTCACAGCTCTGAATGTCTATCAAAAGGCTGTGAGCTAGCTGATAAGGCACCGTTAAGTGAGGGAGAATTGGTTAAAGGTGTTAGTACTGGATCTAGAGCCTGGGCTGATATTCTTAAGGTACCTCCTGACAAAAATGTGGGTCCTCATCCTACATGTGATCTAAATTTTAAAAGTACAAAAGATGCTTGAGGGGTGACCCACATACAAGTTCCTGACGGATGTCTGCATAGAGCTCTTGAGAAAACCAATCTAGCCCTAGTCGGAAAGTTTTTGGGATCAAGACCCAATGTAGATACTATAAGAAAATGGGCCATTCGCAGATGGAAACCAAAAGGGGATTTGATTATCACCACCATGGCCAAGGGTTTTTTTCTAGCCCGATTTAATCTCCAAGCTGATGTTGACTCTGTCTTATTGGGTGGTCCCTGGTGTCTTGGCAATATGGGGTTATTTTTAAAGAAATGGTATCCTGGGTTCAATCCATATACTGAGAACATTCATGCCATACCCATCTGGTGTAGACTCCCAGGGCTACCCCTTCATCTGTGGGATGATGAAATCCTTCTTCATATAGCCAAATTGATTGGTTCACCAGTTGGGCTTGATGGACCTACGAAAAATAGATCAAGACTGGCCTTCGCAAGGTTCTATGTCTCTACTGAAATGGATCAAGAGCTACCTGATCACATTTTTCTGTAGTCCAAATTTGGAGCATGGAAACAACAAATAGAGTATGAAGCTTTCCAACTAAGATGTAGAAAATGTCATAAATTAGGACATTTTTCTAGCAAATGCTCTGAGAAATAATGCAAAAGCTAGAAATACCCTTAGATCATTTTGAGGCTCAAGAACAGAAATAGATGGATAAGGATGATAAAGATCCTCTAACAGACCAGAATGTTGGAGATAGCCGCATGCAGATGAATCCCAAGCTAAAAGACTAGAAAAAGGCTTTAAGACAAAGAGGCCACCGGTTTATAGGAAGCTGTGGAGGCCTAAAATTCACCAGATGGAAAAGCTTGATGAATCCCAAAAGGAAAAAGATCTGAATTGATAAAGGGTGAAGAAAGCAAGAGGGATATGGAAGTGGATCTAGCAATGAACATTAAGACACCAAATCCGGTAAAGCTGAACATGGAGGTTGATGAAGAAAATGAAAAAGTTTTCATTCATCTTATCACTTCTAAGGAAGAAGAGATGGAAAAAACTACTCCTTTTGCTCATCAAGAAGCTGTTAAATAGGAATAGCTCTCTGGAGCTACTCAAAATGAGGCAAGGAAAAGTCAAAGAGGTTCTGGAATCCATAGCAAGAGATCTAAACCAAGATAAAGAGTTTACTGATATGGAGGAGCTCACTCCTAAAATGGTTAAACAGATTGATGTTGATAAAGGAAAAGAGGAAGGGGAAATTACCCCTACTAGCAAGAAAAGTCTATCAGACTGTGATAAAGATGGATTCATCACAGTGAGAAGTAAGAAACGAGGACTAAAAAGTCTGGAAGAAATTCCAAATCACTCTATAGTGATAAAAAGAAGCAGATTGGAAGCTGGGAAGCTTCCACCTCAAGAATCACAAGGGCCACTACTAGAAGAACTACAAATATTGGAGTTCCCTATAGAAAAGGTAGACTATCCAAGAGAGAAGTAAGAGAAAAAGAGACTGAGAAAGAAATTGCAGATGGTACACAAAGGATTTTGAACCATCTAGCATGCATCATCTCCAAAACTTTTTTAATGAAGGTCATTTCTTGGAATGTCAGAGGACTCAATGGGGGGCCTAAGCAAAGAATGCTTAAGGAAATTAAAAGATCAAACAGGCCAAGCATCCTTCTTATTTAGGAAACTAAAATGAAAAGTAAAGCTATTGAAGATTGCAAAAGATATTTCTGGGAGAATGCTTTGCCTTTGTTGTTGTTGATTCTCAAGGAGCTTCTGGAGGCTTAGCGATCTTCTGGGATACCAAAATTGTTAATGGTAATGTGTTTTCTTCCTCCTAGAATCATTTAGCTATAATTTTAAAATCCTTGAGAATAATTCTAGCTGATTCTTTCCAATATTTATGCACCCAATATTGTTGTTGGTAAAAGAAATTTATGGAAGGAGTTAACCTTGTTTCAAAATAATGTTGAGGACATGAACTGGTTGATAATGGGAGACTTCAATACTCCTTTAAATCCGGGAGAAAAATTTGGGGGAACTCTGAATTTTCTATCAGTATGGAAGAATTTGCTTTGACTTCATCTCGACTCTTAATCTTATGGACATAGAACTTCATGGTAATCAATTTACCTGGTCTAACAGAAGATTTGGGGAGAACTTGATACAAGTTAGACTAGATAGAGCTCTCATTTTTGCTAATTGGATCTTAGATCAGAATTTTCATCTCTCTTCTCTCCCCAGAATGGGCTCTGATCACAATCCTATTGCCCTAAATTTCTTCAATTGGTCAAAACCTTTTCACTGCAATTTCAAATTTGAGAAAATGTGGCTTGAGCATGAGGATATTCTAGACAGAATTAAAGAGTGGTGGTATTGGGAAGGCACAGGGATGGCCCAATTCAGGCTTCTACAAAAGTTGAAAAATGTAAAGCAAAAGGTTAGAATCTGGAATAAAGAGGTTTTTGGGAATATTTTTGAAAAGAAGAAAGAACTTAAGTAGCAGCTGGAAGAGCTTGAACTTAAAGTTTCCTTGAAAGGTATGACCCTAGAGGATCATCAATAGGAAAAAATCTTCTCTCAGATCTACATAATATAAAAACCATGAAGAATCCTTTTGGAGAATGAAGTCTAGAGCTCTTTGGCTAAAAGCAGGAGACAAGAATACAATTTTTTTTCATTTGACAACCCTCAAGCATAGAGCTTGTAACAGAATTACTGAGGTTTCTAAGGAAAATGGGAACATTACTAAGGATTCAAAGACATCAAAGAAGAAGCCCTCAAATTCTACAAGAATCTACTCACTGAGAATAATTCCTACAATGAACAAGCGGCCTCCTTTCTCTTAGACTCCATTCCTAATAATTCACTACCTACTGAGAGGTTTAAGAGTCTTTCCAAAATAGTCACCATTGAGGAATTGAAAAAGGTTGTTTTCACTTTAGAAGGGGATAAGGCTCCGGGCCCCGATGGTTTTCACCAACTTCTTCCAAAGATGTTGGGAAATATGTTCTGAAGATCTATTGAAAGTTGTTAATGAGTTTTATAGAACTAGAAATCTTATCAAAGAATTAAATAATACACATATTGTGCTTGCTCCTAAGAAGTTGGATGCAAAGGACTTCAAATATTTCAGGCCAATCAGTTTGGTTAATGTAATATATCAGATCTTCACAAAGATTCTAACCACTAGGATGCAACCTATTCTTATGGAGATTATTTCACAACAGCAGAGTAGATTCATTCAGGGAAGAATTATTCAGGATGGAATTATCATGGTCCATGAAACAATCCATTCTATGGATAAAAGTAAAAAATAAGGGATGGTTATCAAGCTAGACATGCATAAGGCCTTCGACAGAGTCTCCTGAAATTCATGGATGAGGTCTTATCCAAGTTTGGTTTTCAAAATAAATTCAGGAAAATTATTCATTCTTGTATTTCTACTTCTAGATTCTCAGTGGTTGTTAATGGGAACCGGTTGGTTTTTTTTCTAGCAATAGAGGAATCAAAAGGGGACCCAATCTCCCCTTTATTGTTCATTATAATGGCTGACAGTTTAAGCAGATCTATCTCAAAATCTATTAATATTGGCATGATAAAAGGCTTTCTACCAACTTCTGGTAATCAGGTTTCCTCACATCAGCAGTTTGCTGATGACACTCTACTTCTTCTGATGGCCTCAATAATTGAGGCAAAGGCTATCAAAACTATCCTTAGATTTTATGAGGAAGCCTCGGGACAAAAAGTTAATTTTGACAAAAGCTCTATCTATTTCTTCAATACTCCTATAGAAAGGCAAAGAAAGATTGCTAATATTCTCGGATGCACTATTAATTCATTACCAGCTACTTATTTAGGTCTCCCTTTGAGTACTAGAAAGATTTCTAATGAGGTCTGGAATGATCTTATTAAGAGATTTCAAAAAAAAACTAGCTGGTTGGAAAGGAGCTCTACTTTCAAGTGCAGGCAAGTGCTTATTGATAAAAAGCACTCTTCAGAACCTACCTATTTATATCATGTCAATGTTCAGCATACCAACAGCAGTGTCGAACAATATTGAAAAAATTCAAAAGCACTTTTTATGGCATGGTACTGAGGACAGGTTCAGGTATCATTTAGTGGCTTGGGAGTAGGTATGTAAACCAAAGAGGCTTGGGGGGTTAGGTATCAAAGATATCAAACATATGAGTGTTGCTCTTATTACAAAGTTAGGTTGGAGACTTATAAAAGAACACAAGCCTTGGACAGAGTTGGTTCAGATCAAATACCTTTCCAACCAAAGCAAGATCTCCTTTATTTCTGATCAGTTTCTTCCGAATGGTTCTATTTTCTGGAACAATCTTCTACACAGCAGACATATTCTCTCTCAGGGATGTAGCTGGAAACTTGGGGATGGTCAAGACATTAATTTCTGGACTGATAAATGGACTGATATTAATTGGATTTCATCTTATGGCCACATTAAAGACAACTTAATTACAAAGTATGGGCACAAAATACAGGGCTATATTGAGGTGGATGAAAACAAAAGAAAATGGAAACAACTCAAAGTTGAGGAGGATAATGTGCAGAATGATGTTTCATCTCTGTAGAATCAACTTTCTCTAATTCATATTAGTAATCAAAATCATAAGGATGAGCTCATTTGGAAAGATTCTTTTGATGGAGAATACTCAGTTAAATCGGGTTACAATTCTTTCTTTGCCTCTATTGAAAGTGAAATTAATTGGCATAAGTGTGGATGCCAGAGCTAACCCCTAGAGTGAACTTTTTCTAGTGGCTCATCATTAAAGGCAAGATATTGACTAATGACAACCTCATTAGGAAGGGATTCATCATGCCAAATAGGTGTTGCATGTGTCAGAAAGATGTAGAAGACATAAAACATTTATTTCTTCATTGTAAGTACACTTCCAAAATTTGGCATCTTGTTTTTGAAAAATTTAATCAGAAATGGATCTTTCCCCTTACTTGTCTTCAGGCCTAGGAACAATGGGACTCTCCTTACAAACATTGTGTGGTGAGGAGATTATGGCAACTAGTTTTACCTCACACCATGTGGCGAGTTTGGAAGGCTCGTAATGATGGCATATTCAGAAATACTAGAAAGTTATGCAACAAAGTCTACAAAGAAATTATCATTGTTGTGTAGGACAATATTGCAAGATTTAAACCTCCTAAAAATAGACCTTTCCCTGAGGAAGAAGAGTACATTCTGGCTGCTTGGAATATTGACACTGTCTTCAAAAAGAATAACAATGGTATGGATAGATCCACTATCCGATGGATTAAGCCTCCCAATGCTTGGCATAAGTTGAATTTTGATGGGGCCTCAAAGGGAAATCCGGGAGATTCTGGAGGTGGAGGAGTCATCAGAGATCACAGAGGCTACTTTGTTGCTACTTTTTCTGGGAAAATGGGAAGGCATACTAATCATTACTCTGAAGCTCTTGCTGCTCTGTGGGGAATAAGGCTAGTCAGGGATTGTAATATTCTGAATATCATTATTGAGGGTGATTCTCTAAACATCATCAATCTCTTAAACAATAAGAAACCCCCCAGCTGGTCAATTAGAGATTTTATTGTTGAAGCTACTGATATATGCAAGAGTTTTGAAAATGTTAAAATCAATCACACCTATCGTGAAGGCAATAGGGTCACAGATGGTTTGGCAAACTTTGGGGTTAACAATACTTTTCAAACTTGGCTAAGGGGGGACATTCTTCCCACTCAAGTTAATAAAGACATCATCAATGATTTACATGGCTTGGAAAGTAATCACTAATGGCTGTAATGTTGATGCTAAGGAGCAAATTTTTAGGTACAAAATGATGACATCATCTAAGATTTGTGTGATTTGGGTGATTTGTGTGAACTAGACAGTCATCATTACTTGTCATAGGGAGAACGCTAAGGAGCGGGTCACTAATTACAAAGTCAGGTCTAATAATTACTTCTTTTATCATGAATGGGAGAGATTCAAAAACAAAGCTAAGACTGATACGCATAGTGCTAAAACTTTTACCGTGCAGAGTCACTGGAAAAATGGGGGGTCCGCCTTGCAAGATAGAACCCACCCATAATCCAGCATGGAAAGAGGATGTAGGGCTCTGGAACTATCTTCAAATTGGGGGTCTTGCGAATTTTATTGAAAGAATACAAGGTTTTGATCAGGATATTTCTATTAAATTTGCGCAGGGATGGAAGAATTAGGTTGTTAAGTACAACAACATTGAGGTTGAGATAACGGAGGAGCTTATCACTCAGGTCATGGGGCTCAGTCTTGATGGCACCAAATTCTTTAACAAGAAGGTGGACAGAGAGGTGGAGGCAAAGAAATTCCTGACGAAGGGGAAAATCTTGAATTTGTGACAACCGGACATCAAGTTGACTTCGATTCCTGAGCCTTTTGCTGAGCTCACCAGGATGGTTGTTAGGTATGTAACTCTTGAGGGGAGATTTGTTACTATTCCTCAAAAACATTTGATCTTTCTTAACCACTTTCGTAGAAACATAATCATCAGCTTCCCTCACTACTTGATAAACTCACTGGAGAAATCCGTTCGGGAAGTGCAAAATCATACTAGGGCAGTTCCACTCCATCAAGGGCTAATTCTTCTTATCCACCGCCACTGCTCAACCTGTCCACTTGGATTCTACTCCTCCCTCTCCCTTCATTCCTCCCCCTACCCCCACTGCCTCCATTCCCCCTTGTTCGAAAAAGGAAGATTGACATTGCCTCGTCTAGCAAGAAAAGGAAGGGTATGAAAACCAAGGTCCCTACTTCTCAGAGGGTCCTTAGAAGCCACAAAGACCTCGAGCTTTCCAAGAGCCTATTGCACATCAGCCATCTGGTGGAGGAGCCTAAGGAGGAGGATTTTTGGTCAGAGTGGGCAGGATGGAGAAGGAAATTCAAGAGCTTAAGAGTGTTATTAGAAATATGGAAAAAGCTAAGGGAAAAGGGAAACTTCAAGATGATGATGAGGAGGGTGTTATTGTCTAAAGTCTTCAAGAAGCTACAATCTTTGGATGGAAGACTGGGAAATGCAAAAATCCGTAATGACTACATCCTATCTGCCCTTAAAAGCATTTACAATTTCATCGAACAACATGTTCATAGTGTATGCAGTCTCAGCGGGATTACTGAGGACATTTGGGGCCCCAAGGAGAAAAGAGATATGGCAATTGCTCAGGTGGATTTGAAAGACCCTTCTCAGGCCATAGCCATTGCCTTCTTTGTCTCACTTCAAGCGATCAAAACTAAGATTGACTAGGCTATCAAGTGATATAGAGTTTGTCTGTGCTATTTACTGGCTATGAAGTTGCTTTGTTGACTGATGGTTTTGGTGCTATTTTTTGGTTGAGATATTCTGTGGTCGATATCTCTTGTTTGTTTTTGGTCTCTTCTGTTGTTTTTCAGATCATTGTACATCTTGATCCTTTTCTATAACTATGTTGTATTATCTGGCTGATGAGCCCTCTGGTGTTGGTTGTTTTTCCCTTCTTTGGGCTGTTTCTTCTACTTTTGATATCTGGCTTTTGAGCCCTTTTGTATACAGGGTATAGTCCCTTCAAAACTATTTACCCTTAATAAAAAAACTTACACACTCTTCCAACATTATTATTTAAAATCAACAACTTTATTAATTACATTCCATGTCCCAATTAAATTTAAATAAAGTTTAACTATATGACTCTCACATTTAAATTAACTAAAAGAAGGAACACATTACTAAGAAAAATACATACAACAATAATTAAAAGAACACATAATTAAAACACATATCCCATGGTCACATATAATGGAAATTCCCCCCCATGGGAAATCCTAACATAACTCAACACACAACACACAACACAGTTGCCATGGTGACCTTGTTGAATTCACCCAGAATTTCAATATGGTTAGTCTCCAGTCCCCTGACATTGTTGTAATTTTTTTAACTCTGCAAAATGTAAATACCTCCTTCGGCCTCGTGGCCATATCAAAACATCCAAAATGATATAAACAACATTTCAAAATCATCTAATCGTATGAATCACAACAATATCAAGAATACAACATTATCATTTTTAATTAATTAAATCAACTATATCATCATCAATGATCTATCATACTAGGTCTACCCAAAATATCCAATGTCATAAGTCCAAATCAACATCTATAATATGTCCATGTCAAAACAATATATCATCAACCACATATAGAAAATGTCTCTAGTAATCATCATGCATAATAACTGAATCCAGATCAATAAAAATCCATGATCTAACATCTAACCACCATACTAGAATAAAACATAATAGTGTCCATAATATGATCAATAGTATCAAAATAAGTATCTAAAAGTGTCAAAGGGAAGTGGGCACTACAATGGGCATATGCGCTAGGGTATAGGCATGCGCGCCGGAAGGGTAAAATAGGTAGCAAGTGAAAACTAGATAGTGTATGTGCGCATGGGTTAGGAAGCTACGCCCCTCTGTGTGTTTTAGATATGCATGGTGCACTGTGCTACCCCGAGAGGTGTATGCACTAAGATATAGGTGAATGCATCGTGGTACAAGCGTGTGTGTTGGCAGGGTAAATAGGTAGTAGGGAGGCATATGCGCTATGATATGGTGCTTGCGCCAAAGATTGAAAACATAGATCGTGTGTGCTAGCACGGATGTGTGTGCGCTATGATATAGGTTCCCGCACTAGCTTGACAAGGTTTTTGACTACAATAAAGCTAAAAATACGATAGAAGTATGCATGTGCACTCAGTGTTGTGTCTTTATGTGGGTTAGTGTTCCTACATGTGGTTTGGTGTACCTATGTGTCTCCTACAGAAAATTGTACCAATTATGACATCAAAATATGACCAAATGACTCAAATAAGTACAAAATTCTCCAAATTTTAACATGCTAGTTCAAAATTGATAATAACCCATAAAAATTAAAGTTCCCAATAAGATCCCACACATGTAGGTATATCAAAAATCATAAAAATCACCTTTCATACGTTCATAGAAAGGGTTATGCCAAAAACAACACAATTTGAACTAAAATGCTAAGGGATAAAGGATCCGTCCCATCGGGCATGTTGAATGTGTGCATGATTTTGTTAGCTAAGTTAAGAAGATTAGAACTAACACCTATTAGTGCTATAAAAAATTTAAATCAAAATAAAACAACATCATGCTAAGAGCTAAACAAGTAATAAACATCAATATCATGTGTTAGAACCTTGAAAATAAACCTCAAGCTAACATACTAAAATTTATTTCTCTACTCTTTAGAAGACTAAAATCAATAAAACTAGACCTATGTAGATATTTTAGCTATAAAAAGGAGATAATGGTTTCTTGGTCCAAGATGATTAAAGATGGAGGTTCATCAAGCCATATCAAGCTATGGCTTATTAGGCCTTTATTGATTATTTCCATTTTTCTTCACAACACTAGCTTGATTGTTTGAATGCAAAAAGATGATGTTGGCTCCACTCTAATGGATAAAATGATAAAGATGATGAAATGGATATAGTGTATTGCTATATGCTCACTTTTTTTTATCAAGGAGTAGGTGTCAGTAGAAAGGTAGGATGAGGGCTCTTTATATAGCCCAATGGATAAATGAATCTCTACATCCCTTTACATGTGGGATAATAAAGATGTTAGGTTAGTTGTGGATAAGGGGGTTTAGAAAGGGTTGAGAGTTAATTTTAGGAGAGTTTATTTTTCCTTTAGTGACTCATGGGGATAAAGGGGGTTTATTAATTATTCCAAGTAATTAATTAATAGGTGTGCAAGATTATAGAAACTTTTAGAGGAATAATTAGCATGATTTAGACTATGGGAGGAATTTAATCAACTAAATGACAATTTAGTGATTTAATGGAAGAGGAAGTTAATTAATTAATAATAATTAATTACTCTAGATAGAAGGAAGGATTAATTAACGGAAGGTCGTTAATTAGGGTATTTTTTAGATAGAAGATTTAATTAATTAATGAAATGTAATTAATTAACGATGACATAAGAGAATATGAACACCATTGACAATATGTTGTCAATTTTTGGGAAAGGGTATAATTAGCACAATTTAAGTATTTAAATTGTTCAAAGCTAAATTATAGGTGTCTATAAAGGGATCATATTTGGGAGCCCAAAGGGGATTTATCAATTGGAGAGGAACATGTAGTAGAATGTTGTGTAGCAAATGAAATAAAACCCTGATGTTCAAGGTTCTTAAATCTTAATTTTAAAGCATAGCAATCATTTTCATGATGCCCATTAATTATGTGATAATTACAAAATGAGAGACCTATGTATTTGGAAAGACGATAAGGAGGGATAGAATGAGTACTTGGCAAGTTGATCAATTGGTGATTGAGGAGCTTAGGAATAATATCATGTTGCTTAACATTTTGATCAAAATTGAGAGGTTCTAGTAGTGGTAAGACTTGGGGTTCACTTATATGGGAAAATGTAGAATACATAGGATTAGGATGAGGTGTAGAAGAAGAACTAGTATGGTCTTGAGAAACATCCTTGAGATGTTAGATTTCAGTTGTTAGAGATGTAATTATGGTTTCCACATCTTGAATTTTATCTTGAAATAAACAATGTAAAGCTTGAATTGACTTATAAATGGATTGATTGGTTGTGGTGTTAGGACCAATAAAGTCATCAGAGAGATGATCAAAGATGGAACTTACTTGTGCAGGTGGCATATTGCGAGGGAATTACATAATATCTATGGATTTTTGGAAAACATCTTTGCAATGTGGGTGCATTTGAAGTTATTGATGAAAGGAGACTTTAGGAGCCATGAAATAATCTCAGATATAATAGGAAAAATAAAGATCCAAGTGTTTGATCATGAGTGGGGTTCACCAAATGATTTTAATATAAATTTAATTAAATATAATTGTAGAGTAACTACCATAATGAATGATATATAAATACTTATAAATAGTAATACATAAGTAAACAAACATGTATAAATGTGAAACCATAAGAAAAAGAGGGAGATAAAGAGACTTAGTTTATTCTTGAGAAATATAAAAGATATATGGGAAGGTGAAAATTGAAACAAACCGAGAAAAGTATCATCAATGCTCGTTAGAGGTTATGAGACTTAGGAATGTTTCAGACATGAGAAACCATGGGAGGACATGAGTGCCTGGGCACTAGTGTCCATCCTGGGTGTTAGTGTATGTGTGAATGATCTAGATCTAACCTCTTTTGTGTAGGAGGAGCTTTGCATTGATAATCTATGTTTGTCGCTTTGGTTTCACTACTTGATCACCGAATGTACTTGTAACATGTAAACTAAGTTTTCTACTTGTATATTTCTACAAACCACATCAAATATAATAAAAAGATGTAGAATGTGGATTCAGATTGACCCCGACGGTCACCCAAAGAATGAATTTAGTACCGATAACTGTATTACATTTCAGAATCCATTTATTTCTTTTTGTAAGTGTGTGTAATGATGCCCTAGGATTCCCTTGTGTAAGTTGCACTAAGATAACATGTTAGATCTAAAATGCTCTAAATGTAAATGTGTGTAATGAAATAAAATAGAATTCCCCTCCTATTCTTTATATGCAGAGTGATGCAACCCTTTTCCCTTTAATGAGTGTGCTATATGAATGCTTTGAAGTGCTTTGTGCCTTTGGATGCAATATTAGGTGATAATATTTAATGCTTAGTGCTTGGTCCTTTATTTTGAAAACATAAATGTGTATTTATATGATTCCCTTGTTTGAATTTTGTAATTGAAAACTGGAAGGAGACCCAAAGTAACTTAAAAAGAAATCAAGAAATGAAAGGGGTCCAAAATGATAAGAAAAAGGTAAAGGAAAGGAACACCTAAGAGGATATAAGCACGTTGCGCTAGTGTCCCAACCGGTGCTAGTGCTCGTAGCCATAGAAAAATAAAATAATCAAATGTTGGAAAGAGTGCAAGATGTATAAATCCAAATAAAAGTGTAGAAGACAAAGCAAAATTCTAAAGGGAGTTAATTACTTTTTTTTTTTATTAGGAATCATGAAAATGCTAGCATGCTTTTAGGACCTAGAAATATACCCAAGTGCATAGATTTTGTGTCTACACTTACCATTCACGTCCATAAAATGATAAAAATAAAGAATTTTTGTTAATTGATAAGATGGTTGAAAAATAAATTTTCAAGATTCCCTTTCTCATTTTTTTGGTTCCATCCATCTATCCCCCAACTCCATGTTTTCCTTTTTAAATTCCACTAACAAATTTATTTCCTTCAAAATCAGCCCTTCACACCTCCTCCACCCAATCCCTTTTGGTGTTCAAAATTGCATTTCTTGCATGTGATTTCTAGTTTAACAATAATTATATTTTTCATGGTTTCTCTTGGATCTATTTAATAATAAATTATTATAGAAATCTCTCTGAAAACCATTAGAGATTAAATAATTTTGAGGCACCTATCTTCTAGATGTGTTAGAAACCACATTGATTAATGAATCTTATCATATTTTCTAAAAATTTCTTATTGATTGGTGATGTATATCCACAATTTGAATTCACCTATGCATTATGCTCAAAAAGTCCTTTCTAAAAGAAGGAACTAACTCTAAACTCTACAATTTTTTTTGATTTCTTTCTTCAAGAAAGCAAAAAAATTCCATATGATGATAAAATTGACACCAAAATTAAAATTGAAAGTGTTATATACATTAAAATGGAGAAATTTTTAAGTCAAACCATTTTTATCAACATCTCATCTATTATACTCCACCACCACCATTTTAGGTTAATGCATATCGACCTAAAAATGTTGTGAGATATAATGTTTGAGGTGTGACATCTTGGATTTATAACTTACCACATTGATTAATGACTCCATTCCTTCTCCCATCGACTTGTGATAGATTTCCACAACCTATTTGCATCACTATGTTGGGACAAAATATATCTTTGAGAAAAAATGGTTTCCAAACTCCATTATATGCCTAAGATACCACAATTTTTTCATCTCCTCCAAGAAAAGAGAAAAATTACGCATATATACATCAAATAGACATCACATTATTGTGGAAAATACACTACGATAGTTAAATGGATGTCAAATTTATGGTTAACCATTTTTTATTGACTTATTACACTATGATTATATAAATATTGAAATAAATAAATGATAATCTAAATATGTAACAATGTAGTAAATAAATCTGTAAAAAGTACATATTTTGACCCAAGAAAATAAGAAATTCAAACTTGAAACCCTAGTTGCAAAGGAATAGATAAAATACTTAGCTAATTCACAGGGATGTTAAAGGTGTGCATAGTGGGAAACTATTGGAAAAAGAGGCAAGATGTCCCAATCAGACCCAAAAAATTACAAGATTGTTGGAAATGTCAGGACCAAGGTACCTATACAAGGTCGGGGCACCGAGGTGTCGAGAACCTGTTTCAGGCACTGTGGATCGCTCAAAACTATGAAACTCAGATTTACAGGGTCATGAGATGTTTACTAGCTATCACCTTTGATCACATGTACTTCACTACACTTCACCTAAAAAATGTAACAAGAAAGAAGCACATGCAAAACCCCAAACTACATCAAATCCTAAAAAATAAAGATGCAAAATGGGAGGTTGGACTGTCCTCGGCTGTCAACAAAGTGAACTTACAACCAAGTACTACACTACATCTCATACCTAATGTAGTTCTATGTGTGTGTATGTTGTGTGTAGAATCATGCCCTAGGTGGCTCTTGTGTGTGTCACACTTGATAACGAGAAAGTAGCTAGATGTAAAATATGTAAATATATGTATGTATGGAAAAATAAACTTCCCATCCTATGAAGTGTATGTAGAAATAACAGTCCCTTGTCCTTTGTGTAGAGCTAGATGGATGCTTGAATGCTCTTAAATGCTTTTGGATGCAACCTTAGGTGGTGATAGTAGATGCTTAGTTCTTGGTCATTTATTATGATCACATAGCTTTATATTTATATGATTACCTTGTTTGAATTTCATGTAATTAACCACTAATAGGATGAATAGTAAAAATCAAGATGACCAAATGACTAGAAAATACCCAAAATATGAGAGCTAAGTAAAAGATGTCGGGGGGGCACCCAAAGGGGACAAGGGAACTTGGGCATTTCGACGTCCTAGCTGGTAATGGTGTCTAGAGTAAAAAATGCCAAAGTATGAAAAGACATACTTGGGTGAGAAGGAGTGTAAGACAAAAAAAGGAACCAGAAAACAAGAAAAGATGGCCAAAGACAATGATCAATTAGTATTTTTCTCACTTAGGAATCATATGAATAATAGTATGTGATCAGGACTAGAAATATACCAAAAGTACATTATTTAGTGTTTATATTTTTCTCCCACTTTATGTTGTTGAGTGAATACTCAATAACATAAAATAGATAAGAGATATGTACTTGATAACCATGTAGATTGATGGAAAAAAGCACACTAGGAGATAAGAAAAAGTGTGGAGTGATAAAAATATGAAGTGTGGATGTTAAAGAAGAGGAAGTGAAAAATGATGATGACCCTAAGGGTGAAAGCATATGTGTAGAATGTCACATTGTACCTTATTTTGATGTCTCTTGATGTGTGATAATGTGTGATTTTGTGATAATAATTCACCATAAGGATGAACTTGTAAAAGATAAGAACAAAAAAGTAGTCAAATACGTGTAAAAAATTTGATCAAAATGCATAAAAATTATGTAAAAATGTGAAATGGAACATGTGCACTTGATCCGTGATGAGTGAAAGAGATAGAAATGATCCTGAAGATGATGTAGAAGAACATGTTTTTCAGGTGATCTCATGCCAGTTGTGTTGAGTGTGATTTTTTTGGGCGATCTCACGCCAACTTTGCCAAGTATGGAAGAAGTGTAGGGAGAAAATTCTAGTGTTATTATCCAACCTTTAACTACTTCCCAAAGTGTAAAAACCATTGCATATGGTGTGTAAAATACGATGCGATCCAATATAACATGCAAGTAGAAAGAAAGTTTAATACATGCATGCTTTGAATGGTGAATGAATATCTTTCCTATAAAAGACATTCGGAAGGGTACATTCCCAGCACTGCCGAGTCTTTGAAGGAAATGTTTGAGGATTCTAGTAAATATGGATTTAATCAACTTACATATTATATAATGCTACAATAAATATCTAAATAAACATTACATCATGACATAAGTAAATAAAGAAATACTTATAGGAAATAAATAACACAGGTGACATAGTATTTATAGTGGAAACCCTAATAGGGTAAAAACCTAATAGGGTAAAAACCTTTGAAAATACTTTTACTTCAGGAACTTATTTTACATCCAATAAGATCACCTCCTCCTTAAAACCCTATTTACCAAGGGTAAAACCAAATCACTTGATTTGCACACCTTTGATATATTTCCTGAATATATCAAATGAGGACCTAAACTCCTTTTTATATAAGGTGATCGAGTATGTCTCTTGACCCACCTTTTTAACCTAAAATGGTTAACACATATACCTAGGTGAGTGTATTTAATAAATATAAAAATAAATGATTCACATTATTAAATACTTACCTAATGTATATTACCTAGGTATGAATATTTAATAATAGAAAATTATTTCATATTATTAAATATTTAACCTATATAATAGTGATGGACCCATATTAATTAAGGGTTGGCCCCACTTAATCATTATGTTCAACAAAGCGCTGGTGTCATGTTGTCTTTGAGGAACCAAGTCGGAGTTTGGGCCATTGTTGATACTTCAAGACTGTGGCTTTGATCTGTGTCTTTGAATCATAATCTATTGTGACTATAGAAAATTTTATGGGATGAATGATTCACCCAATGATGCCCCCTAGTTTGGGGTGCATTCAACGTCAAGGATTATGCATAAAGGAGGACTGATCACCTAAACTAAAACCGATTCCCTAGGGGGAGGGAGTGTGCTTGGTAAAACCAAGGCACATGAAATAAATTGGATGGAAATAAGTGTTAGTGCAAGCAAGTCAAATACGCATATAGAATACAATATGTATGCTAAGAAAGAAGATAATATGTAATATAGCAAGTAAAAGACAATGTAGACCACAGAAAAGTGGATTGCAAACATTGTAAATCACTCATGATTTCAAAAACAAGAGAAGCCAAAGTGGCCTAAAGCACGAAAGAATTGAAAAATAATACATAAGGCGAAGCCCAAAAATAATGGCATACAAATGAAAATAGAACAGAAAAAGAAACAAACAACCATAGTAAAAATAGACCTAAAAAGTAAATGATGCACATGAAACACCCATTATCATGTTAGAATGATAAAATGTATGTCAAAATGTATAATCTGATATAGTAATGTGCTATGAAAAATGAAACAATATCACCTATAGTGTGTAGGAAAGTGGATGCCCCTAAGAGTTGTTATGGGACTAGTAAGATATATTGTGCCAAACATCCATGCTATGTGTAATGATCTCTGTAAATCTTGCAATCAAAACTAGAGAGGAAAGTTAACGCATATGTGTATATGATAAATATAATGAATACAATATATCTAGCTAATATGGTAAGCAAGATGTACATGCGAGAATATGTAAGAAAGAACAATGCGTAACCAAGATATGAAATATGTTATGGATGAGTGAGATAGAATGGAATGCAGTGTGAGTGTGATAGGGGCAATGTGCCCCAAAGTTAATGTGAATGAGTATGAATGAGATGAGGTTAATTTATACATTCCCCTCGTAGTCGAGAAATGAACTGTAGAACAAGAGTGCATCATCAGGAAATGGTTTGAATGTGTGCGCTAGAAAGATATGATAGTGAAAGCATAGAGTCCCCTAAAGAGTACATGAGTGAGTGAGTGAGTGTGGTTAATGTGGTTACTTGATTAGTGTGGTGAGGTTAATTTTAGATTTAGACCCTTAGTAGTTGAGTATGAACCGTGGAACTAGATTAAATCATAGGGTAATGAGATTATCATGTAAGACCTTCATGTAAGAATGATACATATTGAATGTGTAGAGTGAGTAATTCACATAATGTGTTCGAAATATGTGAGAAAATATGTCGAGGGGATGAAAAAAGTGTGAAGTGTGTAGTATGTGAGGTTCATGTATGTAGTATTCCCTCAACAATCAAGTGTGAACTATAATACAAGAGTGTGTCATTGGGTAATGACGATACACGAGTGCATTAAGATGTGTATGATGTGTGTGAGAGACTAGATATGAAGTGTAGAGTATGTAAGACACATGATACTACTAGAAGGGGAAGAGAGTATGTACAATGCCCCCAAGTATGAAATGAAAGAATAATCAAGTGACATTGTGTAAAATATCATTGTTGGGCCCCTTATCAACTAAGTCCAAAAAGGGCGCATAGGTGTGCAAGGTTGTAAAAATCATGAAAGATAAGGCAATGGAAGGGTTCAAGTAGGGTTTTGGTAGAACCTGGGATGCATGCCCATGGAGAAAAATATGGGACTTCATATTTTTTAACCTATCGGAAGGATGCAGGAAAAAAGTGACCCAAGTGGAAAAGGTGCCAACCCGATAGGGTGGCCTAGAAGGAATATGCCCTACGATAAAAGCTTCTAGAAGGACATCATGCCAGGAGTGCTGAGTTCAGGCCTGGAGGAGCATACACCCATGGAGGACCACTTTTAGACACTTGGCGATAGATCTGAGGCCGCAGAAGAATGAGTTGGCAGTTCAGAAAGGCTATATATACAAGCACCTGCAAAAGTAAAAGGAATAAAGTGAATAGTGGGTGGAGCTCTGTGAGAAATACTTGCAAGGTTTATGTTAGCTTGAGTAAATAAGCATAGGAAAGGATGTATCAAGGATTTGGGGGGTTAGAAATTTTCTTTTGAGAGCCTAGTTATATGAATCCAGTTATAATGCATGACTGTGGTCTGCCTTTCTGTGACATTCTGTAATGGGCCTAATGAATGTAATGAGGTTACAAATTTATGTGAATATGAACATTAATGGTTCTAATGCATACATCCTTCTTCATAGATCTTTTTCATTTATGTTTATGAACTAAGTATGAATGCTTTTATAATTTCCTTTCTGTTTTAGTGTAAGTTCTATAATCCATTAAGCTATTTTTTGTCTAGAATGACTACAAGGATATAGAAGTCATTGTGAGCTCTATGGTGCTTGTATGTATTATTCCCTCTCAAATCCTTATAATCAGATCATAGATGATGTTTCCCACTAGACTCACATAAAAGAGAGACTCGACACCCACGCATGCCTCGGTGAGCACCCAACACCTCTACTGGGCGATAGGATGACGCACATGGGATTTATTTCCTTTATGATGGGTGTAAAAATGACTACAATCATCATTTTCCTAATCAAGCAAATGGAGATGCATCGAAGCCTAGAAGCAATAGTGTGTGGTGGATCATATAATGAGCCATTACGACATAAATTATACATGTGCATTACATACTCTTCATCGATGAAAGGTGTTGGTGGACATCCATGTGCATACCAATGAGTGAGATTCTGTGAATAGTGAGAGATGAATCATTGTAGATAGAAACGTGGTTGAAAGGAATAGGGAATGTGATACTAGTATGATTAGGGTCCAAAATTCCCTAATGTAATCTAACAAATATTTCCCAAGTGTCAATGGAGAAGTGCGAGGAGCGCGTTCCACAAAGAATGTTAGATAGAAGAAACAAAGACCATAGGAAGCCATAATACATGATGAATCAATGATAGAGATAGGGTGAATCGAGGTGGCACTAAGATATCATTGAGTATTAAGCCAAGACAATTCAAGCCATCATATGTGAAAATAGTATCAAAGTAAGTAAGATCAAATAGAATATGATGCCAATAAGAATTATTCATGAAAATGTGTATGTGAAAGTAAGAAGTGTAGATGTGGATTGCCCATGAGAAGGTGCAACGATGTCTAGAGTATGGACAAACCCCCAATAAAGTACCGTAGCATTAGTATAAGGATGGGGTGCTTTGAATTGATATTCACCAGGGACGACAATAAGAAAAGTATCATTCAATTATGAATCATCTACCTCAATAGGATTAAAATTAAGATTACATAATTTATCATCAACATGCTCAACAAGATTTCATCATCCGAATCACCAATGATGATGTTCTCATGTTGATAGTAGTATCAAGGATATTGGTAGGAGGTGCACCAGATGTAAGAGAAAGAGGAGCCTCAATGGGAAGAATGGTAGTGCTTAAAGGAAAAACACTATGGGTGAAATGATAGTAGTAGTATGAGTGGAAATAGCTGAGTGCTTGGACCGGTGAAATAAAAATATGAAGTTCTAGATTGACAGATATCATAGGTATTAATATTGTTATATGGAATAGACTACGATGGAGGAATAGGCATAATAAGAATGGTCTATGTGATATAATTTGAATGGATCACTTTTCTACAACAATGTTATGCTCATATCCATCATGTAAAAATTTGATGCATTAATGAACAATAGATGGAACTTCATGCATTGCATGAATCTAGGGTCTACCCAACAACATATTGAACTAAAATGAGGTATCGATAACAAAGAATACTGTAGGGACATTATTAGGCCCGACTTGTATAAGTAATGTGATAGTTCCCAAGCATGTGTGAGTATTTGAATCATAACCATGAATAAGAGTGGAATTATTAGCAATCAGATTGTCTCTGATGCTAATTTTTCTAAAAAGGGAATGAGCACATAAATTAACGCTAGATCCATTGTCAATGAGGACATACTTGATACAATAGTTCCAATGATAGAAATGATAAGCAAAGGCACACATGGATTGTCAATAATAGATGGCGATATGTCCTCACAAGTAAATGATATAACATGTGGCAAATTTTGAGATATTGAATGAGGTGTTTGAATGACACCAAAGAATTATCACTTTCAATTTGAATTAAAAAATGGTGGCCTCTAATGTATGACAAAAATTAGGTGCATTGCATAATAAGTCATAGAGAGATATTTTGGCTGCTAGTGTATTCTTATGTTAATTAATAATATCATAAGTGGTAGGAGAAGTCATAGAAGTGATAGGCCATGGGATGGAAATGAGCAAATATGAAGGAGGATGAGTGCAATGAGTGGTTACTACAATGATAGTAGGATCAACCATAGTGCGTAATAAAGTGAGGAGGATGATGAGTACAAACTTGCATGAAATTAGTAGCATAATAACCATTTTAGAAACCCTAGTTGGAGCGAAAGAAGGATAAGAAGATAGATCCATGACTTGATGAGATGAAGCCATACTCAGAAGGAAGGGTTTGAATAGTTGGGTTCACCAAAATGATTATGAAAATATTGAAATAAATAAATAATAATCTAAATAAGTACATATTTTTACCCAAGAAACTAAGTAATTTAAACTTGAAACCCTAGTTACAAATGAAAATATAAAAGACTTAGCTAACTCAGCTTATGGTAAAGGTGTGCAAACCTGAAAATACTTAAACAGAGATTCAAGATGTTGGAATCGTGAATGAAAAACTACAGGAGTTTCGGAAATGTCGGGACCAGGGGTGTCATGCAAGATCCGGAGCACTTGGGTGCCAGGACCTATTCTATGTGCTTGTGATTGCTCATAAACTATAAAACTCAAATTTTCAGTTTCACAAGATGTTTTATAGTTTTCTCCTTTGATCATTTGTACTTCACCGTTATTCACCTAAAACCCGCAATAAGAAAAAAACACTTGCAAAACCCCCAAACTACATAAAATCTTGAAAAGAAATATGCACAATGGGAGGTCAGAGTGTCCTTGGTTGTCAAAAAAGTGAACTTACGACTGAGAACTACACTACATCTCAGTTTTCATGTAGTTATATGTGTGTGTTTAGAAATAGGTCCTATGTGTCATTGTGTGTGTTGCACTTGATAGTGAGCAAGTAGCTAGATGTAAAATATGTAGATAGATGTGTGCATGGAAAAATGAACTTCCCCTCATATGAAGTGTATATAGAAATAATAGTCCCTTGTCCCTTGTGTGGAGCTAGATGGATGCTTGAATTCTCTTAGAATGCTCTTGGATGCAACCTTAGGTGGTGATAGTAGATGTTTAGTGCTTGGTCCTTTATTATGGTCACATAACTTTATATTTATATGATTCCTTGTTTGAATTTCATAATTAACCACTAAAATTACAAATAGTAAAAATCAAGATGCCCAAATGGCTAGAAAAGACCCTGAATATGTGAGCTACATATAAAGAGGTCGAGGCACCTAGAGGGGATGAGGGTACTTTGGTGTGTGGTGTCAAGAGTCATAAATGGTGAAGTATGAAAAGACAGATTCGTAAAGTAGGAGTGTAAGAACAAAAAGAGGAACTAGAAAGCAATCAAAGATGGCCAAATACAATGATCGAAGTATTTTTCTTGCTTAGGAATCATATGAATAGTAGTATGTGACTAGGACTAGAAATATACCCAAAGTGTGTGAATTAGTGTCTACACACTATTACACTCCATCATCACATGACTACCATTGTAGGTTACATTTATAAACATAATTAGTAATTTTCATTCTAATGTTTTGTTGTAAGATGGATACATGCATTACACCTAGATGATACACAATTAAATTAATGACTTTCAATTAATCATTACATACATGTGTAAAATACTAATAATTCTTAATTGATATTTTTCAAATTTAAAAATAGGGATTCAAATAGGGGTATGATAATTAGCTTATAATAATGAGAGATCTAATGATAGTTGTCTAAATATATATTTTGAAACATGTACATAACTTGTGAACATTTCCCAAAAATGTGGATATGATTATGGTAGAGTGTGAAAAACATTGAGACCTTTTTGGCATAAATCTATAGACGCTCAAATTAAGAAATTTATCCTTTTGACAATGTTGGTTGTGACTATGCTATTTTTCTAAGAAAAATATCCATATCCTATCCCCGTTCAATATATTTGATTGTCTCTTTCCAACCTTGTTTATTCCTACACATTGATGTAAAAGGAATGATAACTAGATCATGCCAAGCCAAGAACATAGATGCTAATCAAACATCATGATCAATAAGATGAAAGCAATTCACCAAAATAACTTTACATAAACCTTTGCAAACAAATGAGCAACAATATCATATATTATTATGGAACTCAATGAAATACAATGAGAATGGGCCTTGCTTATATAGGCAAGGAATAACAATCTAAGAACCAGTCAAGGTCGTAGATCAAGCCATAAATCATGGAAAGAACTAGTCAAGTCCATAGATTTATGAGAGAACTAGACATCAAGGATCTAGTCAATACCATAGATCAAGGAAAGAACTATACCTAACAACTAGATAATATCTCCTAATATCTAAATAAATAAAAATAAATATCCACACACATAAGTGGGTGAGGATAAATACAATAATGTACCTAGGTGAACATGAGCTAAGGTAAATACCTACTCTAACACCCCCCCTCAAGTGAAGCTAGGGGCCAAAATAGAAGTGGCATGTCCACAAGTATGAGTCCCGACAACTAGGCCTGATGAGGTACTCATGTACAATATATCCATGAAGAAATCTTGAACCAAAAGAAGGAAAGAATCTGCTAGAAGGAAAGAGAAAGAAGAAGAAGAAGGAAGATGTTCTCATGAACACCCCCCAAGAATAACTTCCAAAACCCTAAGCATTCCATGCAACTCAAGGTAGTGAGGTGATGCAAAAGGCTTCATAAAGATGTCTGCAACCTGCTGCTAAGTCGGAATGTACTCCAAGCAAAGAACTCCATCCTAAATGTGTTGATGAATGAAGTGGATGTGTATCTCAATATGCTTAGTCTACTGGTGCTCAAATGGGTTGCAGAAATGTGAATTGCACTTTGGTTGTCACACCAAAGTACATTCGGTGAATCTGGGAATCCAAACTCTATCAATAACTAGCAAAGCCAAAGAATTTGCTGACTCACTATAACTGCTTACCCTGTACTCTACCTTTGAAGATGAAAGTGCAATAGCCTATTGATTTTTACACACCCAAGCAACTGGAGAAGAACCAAGATAGAAAAGATAGCTAGAAGTGGAATGCCTATCATCAATAGAACCTTCCCAATCTGAATTTGTATACCCAACCAATTGAGTAGAACCCCTAGTGTAGTGTAGGCCAAAGTGGGAAGTGCCATGTAAATAGTGCAAAATCCTTTTAGTAGCCTACTAGTGACTACTATGAGGAGAATGTGCAAACCAAGATACAAGCCCTACTGCAAATGAAATATCGGGGAGTATGGGTCAAGTACATGAGACTCCCAACCAACTACCTATACAATGTAGGATCACAAAGTGGTGTGGTACATGTGGATGTAAGAGTAACTCCAGATTGAAAAGGAGATGGACTTGGCTTGCAATCAGCCATATCAAAGCACCTAAGAAGATCATGGGTGTACTTTTGCTGACTCAAATGAATCCCTAAATCTGTTTGAGAAATCTGCAAACCAAGGAAATAATGCAATAGCCCAAGATCTGTCATGTCAAACTATGTAGAAAGAGCCCTCTGAATACTCTGAATGTGGGAAGAAGAGCTGCCAGTAAGTAACAAATCATCAACATACAAGAAAAGTATCACAATATCCTCACCGACATGTTGGAGATACATTATATGATCGAAGTGGCAACAAACAAAACTAGTAGATAGAAGAAAATAATCCATCTTCTCATACCAAGCCCAAGGGGCTTGTTTGAGACCATAGAGAGACCTTCGAGCCGACAAACAAGAGAAGAATCCTGAACAAATCCAGTGGTTGATCCATATATATTTCCTCTTATAAATCTCCATGTAAGAAGGCACTCTTCACGTCCATCTGGTATACGGCCACCCCTTGTGATGCATAATAAGCAAGAAGTACAAGGCATACAAAATCCATCTTGGCAACGGGTGCAAAAGTCTTAGAGTAATCAATACCTTTGAACTTGTGAAAAAAATTTGCAACAAGATGAGCCTTATACTTATCAATGGACCCATCAGCTACGTATTTGGTTCGGTATACCCACTTACACCTAACCATATTTCTTCCTTTAGGAAGAGATACCAAATCCCAAGTATGATTCTTCATCAAAGAAGAATACTCAACTGCCATCACATCATCCCACTCCGGTATCCCATGAGCCTTTGAAAAAGACTGTGGATCCTCAGAAACTACCTGACACAAAATTCTAGAACCTATAGAATGTGCGTGATGATGCCTAGTGGGTGGAAGATCCTCTATGAAAGGTGTTGCCTCAGAAACTATAGTATGAGCCCACTTAGGCATAGTGACAACATCAGTGGGAATAGGATCCTCAATGGAATCTATAACCTCCTCATCAATCTCCTCAAAGAAAGGATCCTCAAGATGAGATGAAGAAGAAGAAGAATGGAATAAGATGAAGAATCATGAGTTGAAACACTCATCAAACTGAACATGTGTTCAAAAAATAACATCATGTGTATCAGGATCTAAAAGACGATAAGCTCTCATGTCCTCACAATACCCTACAAAGATCAAGGGTTTACTCTTCTTATCCAAAGCTTTCCTTTTCTTCTTTGGCACAAAGGCCCAAGCATGGCTCCCAAAGACTTGAAAAAATGAGACATCTAGCTTAGTGTTGGACCAAGCTTCCTCTGGAGTCAAATGCTCAAGTGCTCTATGTGGTGTGTGATTCTGAATATAGTTAGCACAATTAACTACTTTTGCCCAATAGATAGGAGGTATATCTCTAGAATGCATCATACAATTAGCCATTTCCTTCAAAGTTCTATTCTTCCTTTTGCTAATCCATTTTATTGTGGAGTATGAGGAACATAATGTTGGTGAATAATGCCTTGAGTTGCCAAAAATTTAGAAAACTCATTGTTGAAGTACTCCCCCATTATCAGTGCATGAAGGTTCTTTATACTACTAGAAGATTGTTTCTCGACCAAAGCCTTGAAGAATTTGAAGTGTAAAAAACATCACTTTTTACTTGAGAAAATAAACCCAAGTACGCCTCAAGAAATTATCAATAAATGTAAGTGCATACTTAGCTCCATTGAAAGATGGGGTAGGAAAAACCATCAAGTCACTATGCATAAGCTCAAGTGGTGAAGAAGCTCTCTTAGAAAATTCTTAGGAAAAGGATCTTGTGTTGTTTCCCTAATGCACAACCATGACAAACTCCCTCAAGACAAGAAACTCTAGGAAGACCATCTACCATACCATGAGTGCTCAACTCCTTCAAATATCTATAATTGAGATGTCCAAATCTTTCATGCCAAAGCTTACTCTCTGAATCTGAATGAGAAACCAATCCTATCCCTATAGAAGAAGTGTCATCAAAACCCTCAAAGTGATATAGTCTTGAACTATGATCAATAATACCCTGAGCAACAAGTGAATAAGGCTCCAACAAAGTTCTTACTTCTGCCCCATGTGGTGTAAAAGTCACTTGTTTTCCCTTGACCAGAATGACAAATTTGATATACATAAAGAAAATTTATAGTGATGTTAGGAACATATAGTGCATCTTGGATATTGCCACCATCAAGTTGTATATCACCTTTTCCCTCAACAGAAAGAAAGGAAGAATCTCCAACCTCAATTTTGGAAGTAGAACTCAAACCTAGAGAAAAAAAAGACTCCTTGGAAGAAGTCATGTGATGAGAAGCACCAGAATCTATAACCCAATTGTCTGTAAGTGGTGACTGAGATCTTCCAACAACATTAAGTGCTTTTCCATGTTGATTAGAAGGAGGTGGAGTGGAGATAGAAATTTTTGTTTCTTGACTGCATCCTCTAAGGCTTGCATTCGCTTATAACACCTATTTTCTTCATGATTACTACCCCCACAAAAAGAGCATGAATGACTAGACTTATTCTTGGATTTAGAAGACTCCTTGGGTTTTGAGTTGTTTTCTTTAGGTTTAGGAGCATTTTGAGATGGAGAAGGTGTGGATTTGGTTTTACTATTTGGTTTTCCCTTGCCCTTAGGATTAGATGCAACTAATGCCTTTTGAGAGGTGGAAAACTCAAGGTGAGATAATTTGGATTCTTCCCTAGTAAGTCTTTCACAAAATGTTTCTAAGTTAGGCATTTTGAAGGTGTCACCTAAGGCATCCATGTTAGAGAAAAAGGTAGAAGAAAAATTTGGAATGGTCCTCTCAACTTGGATAGAATCAAGTAAACACACTCTTCATCTTTCTTATCTCTTCTACTCCCCTTCAACTATGTCAACAAATGCTTGAACTTGGTAAGATAGTCTATAATTGTTGGAAAATCTTCAGGATTAAGAGAGGTGATCTCAATTTCAAGTTGCATGGCTCTCATATGATCCACCTTACCAAATAAATCCTCCAATTTCTCCCATATTTTGAAAAGAGAGTCACACTTTTCCAAATGAAATAAAAGACTATCACTTACATAAGTTCCTATCAAACCCATACACTCATCAAATTTGCACTGGTACTAAAATTTCTCATATTCTCTAGTGAACACTGGTTGTTATGAAGAAGTTAAATCCCATAATCCTTTCCGCTTAATTATTGTTTCCATTCTTGGTTTCCATGTGTGGTAATTATGTGTTGTTAATGGCTCAACATGATCTAATGTAGAAGTAGATAAAGATTTCATCCTCAAAAAATCACCAAAAGAAATGCAAGAACCAAGCAATGTAACAAGACCCCAAACAATGCAACAAGAGCCCCCATATATTGGCACTTTATAATGAGTGCGTGTTACAATATGGCACTTTATAATTATAGTGCGATTCTAAAAATAAATATTTCCAATGGAAAGAGCAAAAAAACATGTACTTTTGCAAAAATGGCACTCAAAACGGAGTTACCGATCAAAAGATACAAGTTTTTCAATAATATGCTCTACTATTTATTTTAGTTTCCACTAAAATAGAATAAAATGCTCTTGCCTTCACCACACAAATAAAATGAAAGGGGGCTAGAGTTAAGCACCTACTAGTAGGAATCACAAGCTTTAAGCCCTCATATGACCATACCATATGACCAGGGGCTAAGGATTTCAACTTTTCATGAAAGTTTCACTTAACTTTACATAACAAAAAAATGAGCAAAAAATATACTACCTCACGAAATACAATGGTGATTTTATATAGGCAATAACAATCTTAGGGTTTCAAGCCATACCATGGAAATAACTAGTCATCCAAGATGGAAGCCTTTGTTTTGCATAAAAAATGCATGCATGTAAAAAAAACTATACAAACAAAATCTCCTGAATATATGAATATAGAAAAATGTACCTAGAATTTATTTGCAAAATAAAACTTACTAACAAATGTCATTTAAATAGCAATCTCCTTTCGAACCATAAAAGGAACAATAACCAAATCATGCCAAGACAAGAACACATGATGCTAATCAAACATCATGATCAATAAGATGAAAGCATATTCACACAATAACTTTACATAAACCTTTGCAAACAAATGAGCAATATATCATATATTATTATGGAACTCAATGAAATACATGAGAATGGGCCTTGCTTATATATCAGCAAGGAATAACAATCTAAGAACCAAAGTCAAGGTCATAGATCAAGCCATAAATCATGGAAAGATCACTAGTCAAGTCCATAGATTTATGAGAGAACTAGACATCAAGGATCTAGTCAATACCATCTAGGAAAGAACTAGTCAATACCATAGATCAAGGAAAGAACTATACCTAACAACTAGATAATATCTCCTAATATCTAAATAAATAAAAATAAATATCCACACACATAATTGGGTGAGGATAAATCAATAATTTACCTAATGTGAACATGAACATGAGCTAAGGTAAATACCTACTCTAACATTGATGTTTCATCAAATTTGAGTGTACATGCATAAAATCAGTACTTTTCTTGGGAAAATTTTTCTTATCATGATACCACTTCCATATTTCACTTACTATCACTTTTTCCAAAATATATAGTATGGTCAAGGTGTAATTTCATGTCCTAACCAATTTGTATGGTCCTAGACCAACACATCCTCTAACTTTTATTTCAATTTGATTATATTCATTAGGTATTTTTATCCTCTTGGGTTGGCCTTTGCATAACAATTCACCTTCAAAACCCTATATAAGTAAGTTAACATCACCTCATTTACTTTCTTAGAAATCACTTGACACTCTCATTGTAAATATTAACACCAACGACACTCAAAACTCCCTAAACCTTCCCAAAGATGATGCACATCCATTAGGGCAACATTTAATACAATTATGAAGTACTCAAATAGGTCAAGGAGTTTAATCTCATTTATTTATAGGAAATAAAATATCTTAACTTAATGTCTTAACAAGAGCACAATCATCTCAAGCATGGTCAAAGTGGTTCAAATTTCCAACTAGCTAGATTCATATAGATATTATATGCTAGGTGAGAACTACATGTGGTTTAAGGCCTCTTCAGAGTAGTGTCAATATATGCTGCATGGATTACACTTCAACCCAAACACTAACCTTCTTGTAAGGTATTCCAACCATGGTTATGGTTTGAGTCTTATTGCTTTGATTTTAGATGGTTTCAAGATAGTGTAACACATAGGGTTTGATCGTGACACACATTTCTTGAACTATGAATGGAATAGAAAGTTACAAAACCCCACTCCAAGTAGGTTGAAAAATGTACAATAGGTTTAGGACCATAAACCAAACATGGAATAGTTGTGTAGTTCCATACTAGGGTATTTTCAAGTGGTATTCTTAGGAACAAAGCATCTTCAGTTTAACATGATCAAATTGTCTAATCTATGTGGTCCCAGATACCTTCTCGTATCACTTTTTATAGCTAAGTACATATCTCTTCTCTTGTGTATTTGAACTATTGTAGTATATTTTATCACTATTTTCAAAGTATTAATGCATTATTCTAATATTACATGATTAATGTTGGAAGTTAATTAATTAAAATAACCCCTTAATATGAAAATTACATTCTTTTACCTGTTGTACATTTCATAACATTAATCTATAAATTTTAGTAAGGGTGTAAAAATTTGGTGAACCGAACTCTTGAATCAAATATTTTTTCTTAAAACCCTACTTGACCTAGGGCTCACTTTTGTATGCTCATATTATTTGATTTTGGTGTTGTTTTTTTGTTTCTATATCATCATGATTAATCCTCAACTCTTCTATCATATTTTCCTTAAGCCTAGGGGCTCTCATTCTCCTACTAGTATGAGATATTATTCCCCTTATATTGATACACATTGTGGCACTATGGTCCCTACTATTGGCTCTTATTCTACTATTGATATCTTTTCTAATACCATTTTCATTGTCATCACCGACCATGTATGAGGTGAATTCTCTAAAAATAACTACGAAAATCAATCCGATGGACCTCCTAGGATGAAGTAAAACATCTTACATGTTTCTTACAAGATAATATTTCTAATATTGTAATAATTTCTATATGTGGCCCAAGATCAACTTAAGTTTCTTCAAAAGTTAATATAGAGATATCTACTATTCCAAATGCACTATAATGTCTACATAAGTGGGGGAACCTAATATCCCAACACCTCATGTTTCTATGCCTATTCATATATGCAATCATTGTGGGTCACATGATTCTTTTTCTAGCACAAAAAATGTTGAAACCATTGTCCATACTTTACAAGCTCAAATCTTACAATTACAACAAGGTGCATTTGTTGCTTCTCATACTATGGATTTTACCTAATTTCCTCATGGCCCACTAGCACCCAAAGTACCTTCTTATCCCTTGCACATGTGTTTCATTACTTTTAAGCTTCATATTTATCATGGAAAGAGTGACCCCATAAACACCTTTAATTATTCCATTTTACTTTGAATATACATATAACACTATCTTACTTACAAAATCTTCCTTAGAAGTCTCAAGGACTTCTCTTTACAATGGTTCTATAATATCCCCACACATTCTATGTGAATTTTAGTACTTTCAAAATCAATTTCTTGCATAGTTTTCTATCAATATTGGTGACAATTTTTCTTATGCTCAAATTTCTAAAGTACGCCAATGGTCTAATGAGCACATCAATGATTATATTTTATTCTATAAGACTATGATTACTAAAATGAATAATATACTAGCTGATAATGAACTTCAAGATCTCTTCACACAAATATTTCTTTCCCCTTTGTAAGAATCAATCATATTCAATAAGTTCCCCTCATTTGACCATCTATGTGATACACTCAAAGAATGTGAGGCCAATTACTACATATGAATAATATTAATTATGTTATTTACTCTTCTAATCCATCTAATACAAAAATTCTAAGGAAACCTACATTGAAAGGAAATGCTACCACTAAAGACACTTTAAATGCCATAACTCCACCTACTAATTTGCGATTTTATCCTACACGAAGGCAATTTACGGATCTAACTTGAGATCCAAAAATCATGCTTAAACAATTATTTGAGTGTAATATCATGTCTCTCACTACACCACTTGGTGTTGATGCAAACAAGCCTCATGGTAATAATTTTGATGTTAATTCTTATTGCTAGACTATTATAGATGGATTGTTTACCTCACTAATTGATGTATCAAGCTTCTACATGTTATACAAGATCTTGATAATACAAATGGAATTGAATGTGATGATCCCACTGAAACATCTAAGCCTACTAATGTTTTCAAATTAGGAATAAATAATAAATTACTAAATTAAATAAATATCACCAATGTATTTGAAAATTACTATAGTTTGAAATATACATGAAATTAATTAAATCACTTAACAATGTAAATATGTAAAAAAGTAAATATATAATTTAGTAAAAAAACATTACAACAAACACCAATTTTATAGTAGGGAAACCTCATGGTAAAAACCCCATTGTCAAAAAGCACTTCCTTTATTGAGAAATAATTTTTCACCCAACACTTCCACTTTCCTCCTCGGGTCCCACACAACATCCATCCTTTACAAAGGTTTGTAAAATGCACAAATATATTTGTCAAAAATACAATAAAATATCGAAATGAGATCACCCTATTAAATAGGAGGGTGATTCAATTACACCGAGTGCACCATTTAACTCTTACCTTTTCAATTAGTTTAATTTAAAATAAATTCCACATTAAGTGGCATGGGGACCTGACACATAAACTTATAATAATAAGTTTAATAATAATATTTTATAATAAAACATTAAAGGGTGTAAAGTGGTGGCCCACCTAAATGGTGTCCCCACTTAATATTAACACCCCAACACCCCCTTAATGTTAAGTGGGGAAACATGCCAAATTATATTTTTCTATAAAAGGATGTATAAACCATAAATCATCAACGATGATTTAGGCTAGCATGTAAATAAGGGAAATCATACAAATATTCCCAAAAAAATTCTCAAGACAAGTTCTTACATATGAATACTTACATAAGATTATGGATTCTTTTATAAAATAAGGATCTCCCATACTAATGCTTTGCTAGAAATTACAAGTAAACTCATGTGTTGTGATCATTTACTTAAGACTCACATATAGTGATCTTTTACAAAATGGAGGAAGTATAGGAAGTTTACAAAAGGTTGTTAAGAGGTGGCATTTTCATGCACACTCCTCCTCAAGGAAACCCTAAAGGCCTAAAAGGCACAAAAATTGTAGAACCTCATATCACACGGTGGATTTGTGAAAATATATGCAACTTAATCTTCACTAGGAAAAAAATTGAGATCAATATCACCATTTAGGACTTTTCTCTAATAAAGTGCATATGAATCTCTATATGATTTGTTTTCTGATGCTGAACTATATAGTTCACAAGAGAAATGCAACTCTAGATGTTACATTGAAGAAGAGTTCTTCTTTTGACACCCATATGGAATTCATCTAGTAGTATTTTCAGCCACATGGTTTCTTTTTTTCTTCCATGGCACTTCTATACTCAGCTTCAGTAGAAGAGATAGAAATTGTCAGTTTCTTCTTGCTACTCCAAGTGATGACACCTATACCAAACTTGAAAACATATCCAAAAGTAGATTTTATATCTATAATATCACCAACATGGTTAGAATCACAATAACCAAATATTTTGCATCATTACTAGAAGAATAATACAAACCATAATTAATTATTCCTTTAATATATTTTAAAATCTGTTTAGCCATTTTCTAATGAGTTTCATAAGGATCATGCATGAATCTAGAAACAACTCCTACTACATATGAAATATCTAGTCCTAGTAATAATCAATTAAATTAAACTACCAATTAGTTTTCTATACAAAGTAGGATTAAATTTATCACATGCAAGTTTTGGATCTAATTTAACACCAACTTCAATGGGAATGAAAACAAGTTTATAATCAATCATGTTAAATATTTTAAGTAAATTAGTAGCATACTGTGATTGAGATGCAATAATAGATTTATGATCCTAAAAGATAACCATGCCTAAAAATGATTTAGCAAACCTAAGTCAGTCATTTCAAAACATTGTCTTAATCTTTCTTTGATTCTAAGAATTAAATTCTTATCACTACTAGTAATCAAAAATTATCAACATATAAGACAATAATGATAATATGATTATTTTAAAATTTTACAAACAAATAATTATTAAAAAAATAATTTTGAAACCAAGATCTTGAAAGAATTTATTTATCTTAGCATAACAAGCTCTAGGAGCTTGTTTAAGACCATACATTGATTTTTTTAGTTTACACACATATAATTCCTTACTAGGTTTTTCAAAACCTTTAAGTTGACTCATATAGATTTATTATTTTAGGTCACCATTTAAAAATCATTTTTAACATCCATTTGGTGAATCTCCCACCCATATTGAGTAGCTAATGTTAGGAGAATCCTAATAGTGCTCATTTTGGCTACAAGAGCAAAGGTTTCAATGTAATTGATACCATGTTTATGAGTGAACCCATGAGATACTAATATTTCCTTGAAATTTTCTATTTCTTCTTTAGAGTTATACTTAATTTTATATAACCACCTAGATCCTTATAGACACCAAATTTGTGTCTTAATTGCCCCGCATCTCATTTCGCAACCTAACCTCATCACCTAAGAGCTTCGTGACACTCATCCAAGCATCGGGAGAGAAGATAGCTCATCTTAGATTTGTTAGATCATCCTACTTGAACCCTGCCTTCGTCACCACAGTCCTTGAACCTGTATCTTCATCAGGAACTAGTAAGTCTTATACGTTCTTTTAATAACATCTCTTGGATTTACGAATCACGGTAATTACAAGTCTATTCCTAGATCTACTACCCGATAACACCCCCATCTAACTACCATTCCTCTACCCCTACACTACCCCAAGAACATCCCCATACTCTCTGAGTCTTCTCCATCACCTCATTACCTATCCCCGATCATTTACCACCTTATAAACACCATAGCTATCATATAGCCATCTTATAGCCAACCTTCACCAAAGCCCTAAATCACTATCCCTACTGATATCGGTTATTATCAACCGGTACGGTGGCGGTGACCGGCATCGGTCCAACATGATTCAAAACCAAGACCAAACTTTTCTCTATTGCTCTAGCAAGGTAATTAAATTGTAATTTTGCAATAGCTTCTTTGTTAGAATTTGTGTTAATTCATATTAACAGGGGAACTGACCACCTTCGAAAGGAAGTCTAATATTTCCTGGCCCAGGCGGTTCCTCGATTATTGTCTAATTAGAATCTAGTGGTCTTGTATTCTTACTTGTAGGTAGTCCTTCCCAGACAAAAGGAGTTCTTTGCAATCGATCCGATCTCTCTCTACAGTACGCACACACCTCTCAACATTCAATAGGTATTCCTCCTAGCCCTAACCCTTATCTGTTTATCAAAATAATGAAAGGATAGAAGCAACTCTACTCAGGGAATGGAAACATTCTCGTGGGAAACATTTTACCTTGCGCTTAGGGGACCCACTTTGGGTTTCTTTCATTTCTTGCTTGCTTTCATATAGGGAGCATACTTGCTATTTTCTTCTTCTAAATATTCATAAGATATTTTGTTATCTGTGGTAAAAGAATTTGTCTTGCTTTCACATCTTTGCATTAGTGAAAGTCATCTTCTTTGCTTCATCGAATATCATTTTCGATTTGGTTTTAAAACACATGCATTACATGCTTGCTCATTTTTTTCAATTCTAGTGAACATAGATTAAGTAACAGGTCATACACGTGGGGGTGATTTCCACGGTATTGACAAGAAATTAGTCTTACTTTCACTACACAACACATACCGAATCACTTCATAATTAACACAATAGCTCAAAACATCCCCCCTTTTCCGCGGTATTCCTCCACCCGATTGAGGTAACCTTATAAGCCAAAACAAACTTGACATTTCCCCTAAGTCTTTTGTTTAGGATTGACATCATTTTGCATCTAAGGCATAAGCCCAAATTGATTAAAACTAATCCTAGGGTTAGTCTGTTAATTTGCTTGTGCATCTTGCTTGTTTTAGTTCTGTTTCTCTGTCATACACTGTTTTCTGTGATCACTTCAGAACAGTTTGGTAGGCATACTAAGCACTGTTAACCCCAAATCAGCAACTTCCTACAACTTCTTACACCAGTCCTATTCTACCGACATCGGTTAACTTACCGAACCGCTACAGACTTGCGACATAGGTTACGACGACCGATACTCGATTCGGTTCACCATCCACAGCAGTTCCCAAAACCAACAACCTACCAATTCCAACATTTCGTTGCTGCTTCTGTTCCTGATAGATTACATCCTTATTGTGTACCCTTGTCCATGGTTGTTATCACTCAAAAACAAGCTACAGCCATGGTTTCACATGCCTGCTCCATGCCTTTGCCTGAATCACCCCCTTCACATCCTGTGGGGAATCCTACGGACACCAGCGAGGTTCCCAAAATCCCTGTAGGAGATAAGGAATTTGTAAAAATTTTGGACGCTAATCCTAAAACCTTTGCATGCAATACTATTTGTCTCATGCCCCCCACCGTACACCTGATGGTCAACTCCTTGTTGGCATGCCTATTAGTATAGCTGCTCATTTAGCTCCTTCTCCGCTTGATAACTCCGCCTTGCCTTCTTCATCCTTAGTCCCGTCTCCTAACTTAAGCGGCTTCGAGGGGTTCATACAGCCACCCGACTTGGCTTTCCTTTAGTTAATATTGGGCCCCACATATCATTACTAGTGACTACTCCTACCTCGTCTCTCTTAGAATTGCTCATTTCATGACTTGCTCTCTACCACCTATCCACACGAGCTTTCCTTCTCAAGCTCTGCCCACCTTTTCATTTCCACACACGTATCCGGTGACTTGACATCTTATATAGGACATCCGTATTCGGTTGCCTCAACATATTCATCCTCCATACCTTATCAACATTTAACCCCACCATTGTCTAGTGGTGGCCCTTGATCCAATCCACCTCCATTTACGTGAACCACACCATCATCTCATCCAACCACTTTGATTTAATCAATCAAATGATGGACAAAATGCAAAATCACGGAGGCTTCATTTGAGGAAGTCGTAGCACCACGACATACGAGCAAGTTTTTCGGAGCCTATCCACCCTTACATCGTTCCCCTTCATTCATATCCTCCTCAATGGGAATTACCAAAATTTACTCGTTTTAATAGTAAGGAGGATCCTCAACAACATTTGCGATCATTTAGGAATGCCTTCTATTTGATTGCTCATGACGATGCCTTCTACTCCGCACCTTTCCCATGTCCTTATCAAGACCCGCCTTGAGTGGTACGAAGTGCTTTAACCTAGCACTCAATCTTCTCTTTTAACCAATTAGCCCAATATTTCTTGGATCATTTCTCCATTAACATTTCCAAGAAAGTATCTATCACCGACCTTTATGCCATCGACAATTTGAAGACGAATCTATCGCAGATTTTGTTGGACGATGGCGGGGCCTTATCAACCAACTTACGTATGCCTTGCCTCAGGTAGCCGAACTTATTGAACTCTTTACGTGGGCTGCGCTAAACACATTTCTCCTACCCTACAAAATCAAACTTTCCACACATTTGGCGAGGCCTTTACTATGGCTCAACAACTAGAGATTCGAGCCTTAGAGGAAGAGAAATTGCGGTTGCACAAACAAAATACCAATTTACTGAACCCAAGACTCCACCAACAAACCTAACACCACCAATCCTCACACATCGACTGCTTCGAAATCAAAAGGAGCTGTACACGCGGTGATGGTCAAATCCCAACCACCATCTAATACCCCGCCAAAAACCACCTATAAGTATAAAGTGAGCCCATCAATTACACTCCCTTGGGAGAAACTTATGGTGTGATATTGGAAAAATTTCTTAAAGCGGGAGCTATTACCTTACCTCCTGTTAAACCTCACTCCGGGTTTGATTCCACCCACGCTATACCTTCTTGGTACAAAGAAAATGACTTCTGTAACTTCCACCGCGTGAAGGGACACAATCATGAAAACTGCAAGATGTTGAAAAACATAGTGCAGGAAATGGTTGATGCAGGGGATATAGCCCTCGATAATCCTAACGCCCCTGCTAACTGAAATTTGAAAATTTTCAACAAACCATTCCCAAATCACTCTTCTAACTGTAACATAAACCAAGATATCTTAGCCGAGGAGAGTGTTCATGAAATCCATGCAGTCTTCGACTCCCAGCCAAAAGCTTCTATCGAGGAAATTTTGAATCAAGCCTCTTCCCTAACGCAGGGACCTGAACCCCCTTCACCACCATCAAGACAAGACGAAATCCTTGCTATTCCTTTACCCATAAAGGACTTAACCACCCAGAGTTCTCTTCTCACAGATGAGCCTTCTTACACCACATCCTTGCAAGACTGTGAGCGGATGTTATCTAACTTATCTATTTCCCAAACATCTCCTTCTACCACTCTTGCAACATGCAAGAGGAAGGCTCGCCATTTCTTTTGTCATCCTTAGATGAGAAACCCCTTGAACCGACATCACCAAATTCTTTAATCATGACGGATCCTCTCAAACATGCCCTCCTACCTATTAGTTCTTCATCACCTAAATCTTTTCAGCGACCGGTTGACCTCTTAATGCCCATTGATATAGTGCCTCATTTACCCCCTGTATTACACCCAGAGTGGACCAAATCACAACCCACCTTTCTTCCATACAAAATTTCCTATTTACACATGATGATTGTCATCCCTTAGAAGATAGACGAGTCCTATGGGAATGTTTGAGTACACCATATTCTACTCAAATGCGAGATGACCGATCCGGATGCCTCTACCATATACCCAAAGTTTTTATAGAAGCTTAAAATGCCTATGTCCTCATCTTCACCCCCTCATCTCTACCAAATACCGCATCCACCTCTATTAACCTAACCAAACCTTCCCCTACGTTTGGGACCTCACCAATACCCGTCTAACACACCCACCTAAATGGTTAGATTTATCCAAAAGTAAAGCCATTTGTCCATCCACTTAGGAGACAGACCCAATCTCCTCAAGCCCAACCTATGCCTCTATCACAACTAAAACCATCGCCGTCACACCTACCTTCCATATTGGGACCTCATCCCTCCACCTTGCATCAATATATCATACCTCCTGCATTTTTTAAAAATGACCTCGCCTATACTGCACCCATATAGAAATCCATGGGTGTATCAACACCGTCTACCCCACGTATCCTGTCCACCTATCAACCCTAAACAAACTCCATCATCAAAGGATTTGTTTGCTGTCACTCCTCTTTCTCCGTGGTTGTTTCCTGATACCACATCATCTGTGGCCTCATCATCTAACTAGCTAAACATAACTTCTACGTCGAAGAAGCCACGTTTAGTTAAATCCAATTATCAAAACCCCTTGGCTAAACCACCACCCGCACGAATCAACCATACCCATTCATTACCGAAACCTACCCAGTCAATAGCCTCATCTTCCTCTGACTTTGACCCGCTCAAAGGGTCTTACGCCAAAATCCTTGCTATGTTGGTGGAGAATGCGACCATTTCCCTACCCCCACTTAGACCCTATGATCCATCTAAACCTCGACCTATAGGTTATGATGAGTCTAAAATCTACGCTTACCACCACACACTAGGACATGATGTAGAGGGATGCAAAGCGTTGAAAGCCATACTTCGTCAGTCACCTCTCTCGGATAGAAAGGTTAAGAAAGAAAACTTACGAAGGGAGAGACCTTTAGCTTCAATCCCCTTTCCTATACCACATATCCCCGCCTCACCAAGATCTATCATTATTACAACCCCACCGCTCGAAGACCATGACTTATCCCTACCATCTTCCTCCTCTCGTGTTCACGAGATTAACATGATTAGTGTTGCTACTCGAGGGCAGAAAAATAATGGGAAAGCTAAAGAAAGCACACCTGCGGCCTCTCTTTCTCCATCCACCATCCCGATCGCACCACCACCTAAAGTGGTTATTCGTGGACCTGCCTACCCTATCTCTAATGGAGTTTCCCACCGAACCATGATCAAACAGCTTCACCAATCACCTGTAAAAATGACACTGTATGATCTCATTCAGACCTCTGAATCTCATCGACAAGCTCTCGTTGAAATTCTTCAAGGGATAGAGGTCTTACCTAACGAAACCTTTCCCGTTGCCTCCATTTTAACACCCAATCACGTTGCTTCGCTCACCAAACAACCTATCTCCCCAACCACTTTTGTCTGCATGTACAAGCTCCCCTTTGTCGGTTTCTCTGAAGATGAAATTGTCGACTTTGGTGCAAAAGATCCACGACCCTACTCTTTTCATCTCATCTTATGTCCTGGGACATTCGGGTGCATCGTGTTATGATTGGCGGGGGTCTTAGCCTAAACATCATCTCTTGAAAAGCCTTCTAACAAATGAATATCCCTTCTAAATTGCGTGTGTGCTAACCCCATCATGTTGCGAGTCATTCAATGATGCTATTAATTCTACCTTAGGCACCGTGATCCTTAACATTCGTGTAGGGCCACGTGCTTTACTGAACTCTTCTATGTCCTTGAGGGTGAATTCCAATACAATATGTTGTTAGGATGCCCTTGGATCTCGGGCTATGGGATGTGTTCCTCCACCTTACATAGATGCATAAAATTTGAGTACGAGGGAAGTCCTGCACCGTAAAAGCTGATCCTCCCCTTCAAAACCTATAATATGTTATATCTCCCTAATGATGTTCTTGTGCCGGTCACTAGACACCCATTCATCCAACCCACCCATCCACTTGACCACACCTCAACCATCCACCTCAACCGCACCTACACCTTGACCAATGAAACCACCATTACGCAAATACCACTTCCTTTCCCATGACAACATCCCAACCTCGGACCCCTTAGTATATGTTTTTCAATGCCTTACATTGGGGAGTATCGCCTATATAATGTTAGCTCTTTCCATACTTCACAGGAGTAGGGACAGTTACATGCGCATCCTACCTATGACCGTCGTGTGGGGGAAGTAATCTCCTACGGAGACCACCTAATTGCCGCACCAACCTAACGTATGGGGGTGTCGACGCATCCTCCATTACCCCTGAACCTCCCCTTGGTGTGGTTCCCTTCTAATCTGATTTTCAATACCTGACAAATCGTCATTTCGCCCTCACCTTCTTGACTCGTGCTTGGAAAGGTTTTGGTTTTGGTCTTTATGAACAAGGCCGACATACAATCATTCCCGTGACTACACGCAAACACAAAGATCGTAGTGGTCTTGGATTTCCTGAAACACTTACACTGAAGAAACCTCATGTCAGTTGTATCCGGGAAGACGACGAAGTCACCCCTTCCGAACCATCATCACCCATTTTTCCATCATCACCCACAGAGTCGATAGACCCTGAATCTATCCCTCCTAACTTTTTTTTTTCATAAACGCTATCTTCCTGGGTCCTCTCACTTATCAACATGATAATGAGGACCCATCTTCTCTTCCCTTCTATATCCAGACATGATCAAAGAGGATTCACCTTCATTAATGTTGTTGAGTGACAGGATGGCGAATCCATCCTCACTTACCTTGGTGCGGAGCGAATCTTATATTCAACGGGCCTTACCATATGAAACTCAAACCATGTTGAATGAGTTGACTATAGAAATCAACATCCACATAGAGGATGATCCTCACATTGTGAAGATTAGAAAATCTCTTAACGCATCGAGAACAAGCTTCCTTTGCTACCTTTCTCTCATGCCCGCATGACAAGCTTTCGCTTGGTCCTACGCTGACATGCCAAGAATTGATCCTGACATTGCTGTCCATAACATTACCCTGAAACCTATTTCCAAACTAGTTAAACAAAAACTAAGAAAAATGCATCCACGCATTTCCATCTTGGTCAAAGAAGAGCTTCACGACTCCTTTCCGTTTCCTTCATCTTTCTATTGACTATCCTCGATGGATTTCTAACATTGTACCTGTCACTAAAGCAACGAGGGGACTTCGGATATGTATAGATTTCCGGGACCTTAACCTCACTTGCCCGAAGGATGACTTCCCCCTCCCGAGTATTGATCAAATTGTTGATCTCACTGCGGGCCATGAGATGCTTTCTCTCATGGATGGCTTCTCGATACAATCAAATTTTGGTAGCCCCGCCGATCAACATAAAGCTGCCTTCATAACTCCATGGGAACCTTATACATTATCGTGTCATGCCGTTTGGCCTTAAGAATGCTTGGTGCGACCTATCGGGGGCTATGACTTACATTTTCATGACATTATGCATACTATCCTTGAGGATTATGTTGATGATCTTCTTGGCAAATCTAAACATCGTAGTAAACATCTCGATGTTTTAACCATTATTTTCGATGCTTTATTACAATATTGTGTTTGTCTTCAACGAAAGAAATGTGTCTTTGGTGTCCCTTCAGGAAAACTTCTTGGTTTTATCATCTCTTTGTGTGGCATCGAGGTCAATCCATCTAAAGTCAAAGCTATCCTAGAAATGCCCCCACCCAAAAACCTCAAACAATTGCATAGTTTGCAAGGTAAACTCCAATCTATCCGGTGTTTCATCTCCCGACTCTCGATCGATGTCAACCTTTCCATCACCTTCTTAAAAGGAAATTGCCTTTCAATGGAGCAAAGAGTGCCACTGAGCCTTTGAGGCTCTCAAAGCCTATCTCTTGCAGCCACTGTGCTTATCCCACCTCGGGACGATCACCGTTTCTACCTTTACCTTTACGCTTACCGACCATGTTTGTAGGAGCCATGCTCGCACATCGTGACTCCGAGCATCGAGAACAAGCTATTTATTACATAAGTCATACTCTCGTGGATTACGAGACTAGGTATACACATGTAGAAAAGTTGTACCTAGCCCTTTCTTTCGTGGCAACCAAACTCCGACACTACCTCTGAATCAAATTTTTCTTTCATCACCACGGACCCCATTCATTATATGTATGCCAAACCACATCTAAACCAACGCATCACCCGATGGCTTATGCCTCTCACTCGACCTCGATCTTGAATTTATACACCAGAAATCAATAAAAGGACAAACTATTGCAGACCAACTCGCGGAAGCCCCTTTACCTGGGGAACAATTTACCAATTTTAATTTCCCCGACAAACTCATCGCCACTCTTTCACTCAGTGAGGAGTCGTATCCAATGACCCTCTTCTTCGATGGATCCAAATTCCAGCGTGGCGGAGGAGCCGACATTGTTCTCATTCCTCTTGACGTTGAGCCTATGCCTCTTTCATTCCGGCTCGATTTCCCCTACACTAATAATACAACGAGAATACGAGGCCCTTGTTTTAGGTCTCTAGGTTGCGTTACACTTAGGTGTCAAATCTATCAATATTTTCGGTGACTCTCAATTGGTAGTTAATCAAGTTATGGGCATCTACCAATGTAAAAATGAGGAACTTCAAAAGTACAAACATTACGTGGATTCACTTTTGACCTTATTTACTCATTATTCTATCCAAACCATTCCCCGCTCCACTAAAAGCTTTGCAGATACTATGGCTTGCTTAGCCTCGCAAATTCCTGCCTCACCAACTGACTCTGACATTTTCATCTTGGTCCAACAACTCTTTGCCCCATCTTACTCAGCCCCAGGTTGTTTGTATGATAAATAATGTGTCTACTAATTCGTAGGATACCTGGTATCACCAATTTCACGACTACCTTACAACCTATGTTCTCCCACACCGACCTTACTAGTAACGTGAAACACGCTTTTCTTAAAAGTGTTTCTTGTTATGTCATCATGGGGGAATCCTCTATAAACGTGGCTTTGATGGCATCCTCCTTCGATGTGTAACCAGCGCGAGGTCACCTATACCATCCAACAAGTCCACGACGGTATTTGTGGTGGACATTTTAGTGGCCTTGCCGTGGCCAAATGAATCCTTTGCCTAGGTTATTATTGGCCTACTCTTAATAACGACTACTATGAATATGTTAAGCATAGTGTTATGTGTCAACAACATGCCAACCTTAAACATACTCCTAGCCATCCGCTACAGTCGCACGAGATCTTTGGCCTTTCTCACAATGGGGTTTAGACCTTATTTGTGAGATTCACCCACCCTCTTCGCAGCGTCAGCATTTGGATAATCACAAATGAACCGAATATTACACTAAGTGGGTGGAAGCCATTTCACTCATTTCAACCAAAAAGAAAAAAATCGTAGAGTTCATTAACCATCACATTATCTGTCATTTTGGCGTTCCTCATCGCTTTGATAACGAGATAATGGTAAATATTTCAAAAATAAGTTGTTATAAGACCTTTGTGACAACTTTGGTATCAAACTTAGCTTCTCATCACCTTACTATCCACAAGCGAATGGTCAAGTGAATCTTATAATAAAACCCTAACCAAAATCCTCATGAAAGTTATTAACGATTACGGAAGAAATTGGCATGATCACATCCCCTTTGCCCTTTGGGCTTATCGTTACCGATGATTCGTACCTCCACTAATGCCACACCATTTTCGTTGGTATATGGTACAGAAATTTGTCTTCTCCTCTCGAAATACAAATACCCTCCTAAGAATATCTCATCGGGATATTCGACCAATAATGATTTCTGCAAGAGGCGGTTAGCCCAATTAGAGCTTCTTGACGAGCGTCATCTTACACTCTTGACCACCTTCAAATCTATTAAAAACGCATCAAGCATGCTTATGATAAGCGACTTCATGAGCTTACCTTTTAGGTTGGTGATCTTGTCCTCAAAGAGAATCAACATGTAACCAAACTAGAAAAGAGCAAATGTGGAAAATTTGCTCCTAATTGATTAGGCCTTACATTATCACTCATATTTACGGATCGGAGGCACCTACCGTTTAGCTTCACTTAATGGTAAACTCGAGCTGAACCCTAATGCCTTGCGTATCGACCATTCTCTTGTTGAATTTAGTGTTACATCACTTCTTATCTACCTTACGCTCATCCCTTGAGCTCATTTACTACCTCATACACTTTTGTTCCATGCATCTCAAAATAAAATCAAGCTCACATGGTTTGGTCGTAACTTCCTCTTAAAGATGCCTTCCCCTTTTTAGTCCGGTCCATGACTTAAAAGTATCAAAATAACATGTTCTCAATTATACACTTATGGGATATTCTTGAGTCAAACTTCCTATAAAACTAGATGCTTCATGCCAAACGGACATCTAGATCTCTAAGTTATACATAGACTGCTCCCTCGAAGGACAACTATGTGCAAAGCCACTTCTACTATTATAAATAGACTGCTCCCCCGAAGGACAGCTATACATAAAAACCGCATCTGCTACTATAAATAGACTGCTCCCTTGAAGGACAGCTATACAAAGTCAGCCTTTATCAGAATCTTCTCGCATTGATCAGCTTAAGAGCTCAAGAACAACAAAATACATATCCCATGTAGACTTCCCGCATCGATCAGTCTATATCCAGAAAAAAATAAAAGCAGTATTTCAAAGCACTTTTGAGTCATGGACTTGTCTATTTAGGTTTGGTTCTCTTTCGTCAAAATAATCACCTTATAACAAGTTCTCTACACCCCGCCTATATCAAGCACCTCACCTCACCATTCATCAAAACAACACAACTCAAGGGACGTGACGTATATCCGATATATTGTGATTATACAACTCTTTTCACCTATCGACTTCTTGCCTATGCAAGGTACCTAGGGATTCAAGCTCATCCTATGTTAATATGTGGTTTGTTTAGCTCTTCTCAACTACGGGACACTTTTGCCTCTTTTGCTCGACTCTAGGATTGTGTGTTGACCTTAATCAGGACACGATTCCCTACTACTTGGGTAGGCTAACTTTCACTTCACCTATACCTACATCAACATCGCCAATACCTTACCAACACCAACAACATTACCCTACCAACATCAAACTCTTACCAACCAACAAATTGCCTAACCACAACCAAATTGCCTGAATTCACCTCTCCCTGGTCCTAAGGGAGAACTACATCGGTCTGAGGCCCCTCCTTGCTTTGTGCAATGGGCTATGTAGGCAACACTTGGGAGACATGGGGTCTCCCAAGGTTAGCTCGACCATCCCCTACCATCACCTATCATGTGTTTTCCTTAAAAATATAAATATTTTCACGTATTTATATTGATAACACTCACCTCCGCATGACCAATCACTTGGCTTGACCCAAGGCGCATGACCAGCTAATCGGCTCGACCCAAGGCCGCAACAAACATATTGGCCCAACCCAGGACGCAACCAACCACTCGGCTGACCCGAAACGCACCAACCAATCGGCTTTGACCCAAGGCGCAGCAACCCAATTGGCGACTACTAAAGCCGCAACCAATCAATCGGCTCCGACCTAAGGCCACAACAACCCAATTGGCCCAACCTAAGGCCGCAACGAATCACTTGGCTCCGACCCAAGGCCGCAACCAACAAATCAGCGACCCAAGGCTGCAACAAAGCATATTGGCCCAACCCAAGGCGCAACCAACCACTCGGCCCGACCCAAGGCACACTAACCAATCGGCTGACTCCAAGGCCGCAACAACCCAATCGGCCCGACCTAAGGCCACACCAACCAATCAGCCCACCCAAGGCATAATAACCCAATTGCCCAACCTAGGCCGCGACCAGACCATTTGGCCTGACCCAAGGCGCAACCAACCATTTGGCCCGACCCAAGGCCACACCCAACCAATTTGGCCCGACCAAGGCCACACCCAACCAATTTGGCCCGACCCAAGGCCGCACCAACCATTTGGCCCGACCAAGGCCGCAACCAACCATTTGGCCCGACCCAAGGCCGCACCAACCATTTGGCCCGACCTAAGGCGCGAACCAATCATTTGGCCCGACCCAGGCCGCAACCAACCATTTGGCCCGACCCAAGGCGCGCAACCAACCATTTGGCCCGACCCAAGGCCGCAACCAACCATTTGGCACGACCCGAGGCATGACCCACCATTTGGCCCGACCCAAGGCGCATGACCAACCAATCAGGCCGCCCAACCCATGGCCCTCACTAATCAATCGGCCTAACCCAAGGTGCACCAATTAAATACCTCACCAAAACCAACAAATTACAATTTTATCCACCCATCATGTAGCTTTTTGTTGAATCGAGCTCACTGTTTGTGTTTTATCATGATTAGGTACTTGACTTGATCGATCGACCAAATTTGCCTGACCAAGAACGTGATGTTTATCTCAACCAAACCAACCATTTGGTACTGCCGCCGAACATGCCTAAACATTCTTGTACCTTACCCATTATATACCTTGGAGCTACTTCCTATGCCTTGATACTAGGATTATATCACCCTTGTTTGGATAAACTATCGACCTTCGCTATGAATTACTTGTTTACTCTTCAAATCCCGTACCACTGTCGCACTACTGCATTTCAACGTGCGTCTGCTTCCTTGGACCTACCCCACCATCTTAACATCATCTCAACACCATTTACCCTTTATCAACCCTATCCCTAATTTCACGCTACCTCAATCTGTGATAGATTTGAGGGGGATTACCTATACCCTTAACAGGAGTAACCACTTCTTATTATTGTCCGTGCAGCTTTACAAGACAAGCTACACGACAACAAGGGGCTAATGTAGACACCAAATTTGTGTCTTACGACCCCCTGTGCCCCGCATCTCATTTCGCAACCTAACCTCATCACCTAAACCTTACACAATTATTTATTAATTACCTTATAATTAATAAATCCACATCTCCATACCTGCCACTTCATTTCACCACCTCATCATGACCTAGTCCTAACCCTAAACTAACCTATTTAAGACCTATAACTTGGTCTACATCCACACCCATGACTAATTACTCCTCACCCGCACCCAAAACCAACCTCATAATGACTTGACCAAGCCCACAACTAATCCCTCGGGAGAAAAGGAGGGAAAGTTGGCTATTTTACTAAAAATAGCCCACTTTGATTGAACCGATACCGGTTCTACTGCTGCATGCTTCTGTCGGTTATGTAACCACCATCGGTCCCTGTAAATGACCTCCCCCAACAAAAAACAAAGGGTTAGATTTTCATTGATCGGAATCAGAAGTCATTGGAAGGATCCGGAATTTACTTGGCCGAGCAGAGACAAGTGAAGGAAAGAGAGGAGTTTGCAGAGAAGGACATCAAGCCCAAGACTGCAACTAAATAACTGAGCCAGGTGACACTCATCCAAGCATCGGGAGAGAAGATAGCTCATCTTGGATTTGTTAGATCATCCTACTGAACCACCGCCTTCGTCACCACAGGTCCTTGAACTTTATCTTCATCGTGAAATAGTAAGTAAGTCTTATACGTTCTTTTAATAACATCTCTTGGATTTCTCGAATCATAGTAATTACAAGTCTATTCCTAGATCTACTACCTGGTAACACCCTCCATCTAACTATCATTCCTCTACCCCTACATTGCCCCAAGAACAGCCCCCATACTCTCTGAGTCTTCTCCATCACCTCATTACCTATCCCCAATCATTTACCAGCCTTATAAACACCATAGCTATCATATAGCCATCTTATAGCCAACCTTCACCAAAGCCCCTAAATCACTACCCCTACCGATATCGGTTATTAGCAACCGGTACCGGTGACAGTGACCGGCATCGGTCACTGTGATTCAAAACCAAGACCAGCCTTTTCTCTATTACTCTAGCAAGGTTATTAAATTGTAATTTTGCAATAGCTTCTTTGTTAGAATTTGTGTTAATTCATATTAGCAGGGGAGCTGACCACCTTCGAAAGGAAGTCTAATATTTCCTGGCCCAAGGCGATTCCTCGGTTATTGTCTAATTAGAATCTGGTGGTCTTGTATTCTTACTTGCAGTAGTCCTTCCCGGCACAAAAAGGAGTTCTTTGCAATCGATATGATCTCTCTACTGCACGTGCGTGCACACCCTCTCAACATTCAATAGGTATTCCTCCTAGCCCTAACCCTTATCTTTTTCTCAAAAGAATGAAAGGATAGAAGCAACTCTACTCAGAACGGAAACATTCTATGCGAAACACCTATAATGCTTCTTTTAGAAGGAGGCACTAGCTCCTAAGTATTTTTTTAATTAGGGCACCATATTCAACTATCATAGCTTTGATTCATCTTTCATATTAATTAGCCTATTATAAATATTGTGTTTTAACCTCATACAAGGTCATCAAGGCATGATATGTATGTTGACTAATATTTCTAAGGATATAAGGATGATAGTACTTAACTAGTTTTTGATCCCATTTAGGGATTCTAGAATGTGACACATATTATGATGAATCACCCTCAATATCCATATCCATAATATATGGAGAAGGATATTCATCCTCTTGAATTTTGTTTCTATATTTTATGGAGAAGGATTATTAAACTCTAGAATTTCTACCTTAAGAGAAACAAAGGAGGTTTCATAAAAATTTTCATAAAATAGTTTCTCTAGAACATGTACATACCTATTTTATATGATCTCATATTTGAATGGATCGCATACTCTTAATACTTTGGTATGACCTCCATATATAAAAAATATACAATAGTGGGAGGAAGGACCGAGATTCTTTTGTTTAACTTTGAGAATAAAAGGGAAGTAGAACTACCAAATATATACAAATGAGAGATATCAAGTTTTTGTTTCGTCTATACTTCATGAGGTGTAGTTTGATATAAGGATTTAGTAGAGACTATATTTATAATGTGGAAAATAGTGTTCATGACATCTCCCTATAGAAACTTAGGCACATTTGACACATGAATCATTGTCTTAACCATTTCTATTATGGTCATATTTTTCATTCTGTGATGTTATTTTGTTGTGGGGAATAGGGAGTTGTAAATTCATGTTTAATCCCACACAACACATATAAATCATCAAAATTTTACTAACATACTCACCTCTACTATCAGTTATAATCCTTTTAATTTTTAGATTAGTCATGTTTTCAAATAAATTCTTGAAATCACATGTATCGAATTTTGCTTAATGTAGTATTACCATGTCATCCTACAGAAATCATTAATAAATATTATAACATACAAGGATCCATTGAGAGAGGTTAATTTGAGTGGAACTATTACATCATTATGAATTAACTATAGTAATTGAGAGGAATTATGATCATGATGTTTGTGAAATATTTCAACATGTTACTTACCTTGAAAGCAATTATCACAAGTTCCATGTTCAGATTTCATCGTAGGGAAACCTATAACTAGGTTTATATGAGACATTTCATGCATAATTTTGCAATTCACATGTCCTATTCTTTCATGCCAAAGTTGAAGATCATTTTTAGAAGTAGAAAAAAATAAATTCTTAGAAACAAATCCATCAAATATGTATAATTTATTCGGTGTATTCCCAAGCAATAACATTAATGAGTTCATTTTTCACATACCATTTATTTTACAACAACACAATTTTACAAAAAAATAGTTAATTTTGAGCAAGATAATAGGTTTTTTTAAAAAAATTAGGAATGAATTAAACATTCTTAATTGTTCCATATTTCAATTTTACATTACCACAACTTTCATATCGAATGATAGAATTGTATCCTAGATATATATTTTCTAGACAATATACATATGTGAGGATTTCATGAATAAAGGTCATGTTCCTAGAGGTACCACTATTTCAGATTTATTCATTATCATTGGAAGATGAGAGTTCAATATATTGGTTCCCAATTTAACACTCCAAGAAGACTTGGCTACAAGTGCATAAAATAGAGGATAAAAAGAATGATAGATGTATGACATGTCATTTGTATCCAAGGATAGATTTAGCATTATTTCATGACTGAGTATTAAGAATGAAAGGGAGGCACTTGAATAAAGGATGTGGCTATTTTCATGCTTCTTCTGACTCTTCCTGAACCAAGGTGAAAAAACCCAAATTTTGGCTTGAATGGTAAGGAGGGATGTTATGATTCAATCCCCTAAAATTGTTGGTATATCAATTTAAGTCAATTATAGCCACAAAACACAATGCTCACTCAAGTGAGTAGTCACACAAGCAATGAAAACACTTGGGATTCAGACACAAGCCACTAAAGACAAATATAATGTGATAAAAAACATCATTAATAGGTAAATGTTAATAATTTGGATTAAAATGATGTTCAAGATGCTAAAATTTATGAATAAGGGAAAAATCACTCAAAATATGTAAAGGTGATGTGGTTTTCTAGAAACCAACGTGTTGAATATGCAAGGATGATGAAAGTTATAGGAGTATGTTGGTTCCCAATTTAACACCCGAATAAGTCTTGGATGCAAGTGCATAAATCATATGACAAGAAGAATGATATATGGATGATGCTTCATTTGTATCAAAGGATATACCTAACATTATTTCATGACCAAGTATTGGGAATGAAAAGGAGGCACTTAAACAAAGGATGTGGCTATTTTCATGCTGCTTTTGACTCTTATTGAACCAAGGTGAGAGAACCAAAATGGAGGCTTGAAGGGTAAGGAGTGATATTATGATTCAATCCCCTAAAATTGTTGGTATGCAAATTTGAGTCAATTGTATAGACAAAACACAATGATCACTCAAGAGATTAGTCACACAAGTAATGAAAACACTAGATATTCAGATAAAAACTACTACAGAAATATATAATGTGGTCAAAAACATCATTCAATGGTACTAGTTAACTCTTTGGATTAAAACAATGTTCCAGATGCTAAAATTTATGAATTAGGGAAAAATCACTGAAAATATGAAAAGGTGGTGTGGTTTTCTAGAAAATAACATGTTGAATCTGCAAGATGAAAAAATTTGTAGAAGTATTTTGGTTCCCAATTTAACACCCCAAGAATACTTGTTTGTAAGTACATAAAATAAAGGATAGAAATAATGATAGATGGATGATGTGCTATTTATATCCATGGATAGATCTAGCATTATTTGATGACCAACTATTGGGAATGAAAGGGAGGAACTTGAAAAAAGGATGTGACTATTTTCATGATTCTTTTGACTCTTCCTAAACCAAGGTGAGATAACCCAAATGGTGGTTTGAAGGATAAGAAGGATATTATGATTCAATCCCATAAAATGGGTGGTATGTTAATCTGAGTCAAGTGTAGCCATAAAATACAATGCTCACTCAAGAGAGTAGTCACAAAGTAATGCAAAAAAATTAGATTTAGAACAAGACACTAAAGAAGAATATAATGTGATCACAAACATCATTTAGAGGGTACTATTAACAATTTGGAGTAAAATGATGTTTAAGATGCTAAAATTTATGAATCGGGGAAAAATCACTCAAAATATGCAAAGGTGATGTGGTTTGCTAGCAGAAAACATGTTGAATATGTAAGGATGATGAAATTTACAGGGGTATGACAATGTATTATAATGAAAATGGATGAAAAATTTGATGGATATGAAAATGGGACAAGGAATCTAATGGGAAAAAACCAAAACATTCACCATCTTGATATGATGATCCTATAATGTAATCAAATTTGAAATCAAGATAATATGACCCTTAAAAGGTTATTTGCCTTCATGGACACTGATATTTACAAATAATACAAAACAATCCCTAAAACTTTAGCACAAACACTTGAGACTAAAGCTTCATTCCTAGAAATTGCATAAAGGAATTTTAAAACTGAAACAAATGTTTTAAGGTAATACTATAAGGTAACATTCACTCAATAACCAATCTAGAAAATGAATTGAAACATGTTTCTCTATAGTTTATTAACATAACAAATGCATGATTTACAAAGAAATGAAAAGATATCTTAAATCCACAAAGTACACTAAGAAAATGTAGATTTAAGCATGGAAGAATGATCATGTGTTTTTACTTGATAAGGGAGATATGAACATGCTCTCAAATCTTACTAATGGCTATACACATGTAATCACCTTAGCAAAAACCTAACTTTTTGAAAAACCTGTTATCCAAAATCAGCCCCATGCCATTTTGGGTATTTTTACAAGTCATGGGAAAAAACTTCATCTTCTAGCACTCTTTCTGAGACTTTCGAGAAGGGATATGATCAAGTTTTGGAAAAAATCATGTTTGGGGCACTGATCTTCCTCTTGAAAATCCTTTTCAATCCATGAATTAGCCAAAGAATTGAGAAAAATTGGGCCGATTAGGAAAAATCGAAGAACGTCGGCATTCATTGGAACTAGTGAAACAATTTAGTTGTTCCTCTCTTTCATCACTTCCCCGCTTCCATCCTTGCACCAAATTCCCTCTCAAAACACTTACCCATTAGATAATCGGGTTTTGGGGCACATACTGAATAGGTCTTAGGTTCCTTTGTTCTTCCACCGAATTAAGAGATGAGGGAACTACAATCGGTCATGTCGAGGTTTATTGGAACCTTCAAAACATTATTTTGTTCCATTGATTCCTCATAAATATGAAATTTCCAATGAGGAGGGTTAACTGGGAAAAGTATCAAGCAAGTCTGGCACTATTGACACAAGCGAAACAATTCTATTGTTATAGTATTTCCATGAAATCCCATGAAATTTGAAAAAAGTGAGGTGAAGTACACATCGAATAAGGAGGTAGATTCAGGCCCAATGTAGACACTACATCATGCACTTGGGTATATTTATAGGTCTTAATCATATACCACTATTCATATGATTCATAAGCAATTGACAATTGTCTTTTTAGTTTTTTTATCTTTCTTGCTGTTTTTCTAGTCTTTCACACCTCACAACCCACTTGGTATTTTACTTGCTTATCTTTCTTGATTCTAGAGACCAACGACCAGCCAAGATGCCAGCATTTAGGTGCTCTTGTCCCCTTTAGGAACTTGAATGTCTTTGTAGCTTACTCGCCCCTTTTGGGTCTCTTTTTTCTTTTGGGATTTTTTTTTCTTATGGGTCAGCCTTTTAGTTGTCAATTATGAAATTCAACCAAGGGAATCATATAAATATAAAGTTATGTGACCAAAATAAATAACCAAGTTCTAAGAATCTACTATCATCACCTAAGGTTGCACGTAAAAGAATTGTTATCCAAAATTCACCCTCAAGGTAAATTTTGATAACATACATAAAATTATTCAAATCCCAGAGCAAGTAGATTGATTCAAGGCCTGAAATCATGTTTTTGGGGGCCCCTCGACTTCTCTATAACTCTCCCATCCAAGAAGAAATCCCAACAAGTTGAGAAAATGGAAAAAATGCAAAAAATAAGGTTGCAGGACTGTTTTAAAGCATTTCGGGTTTGAAGGGTTTGGGTCATACTGAGGTTCGTCGTACCAAGCTTGGGGCTAAAAACAAAGAAAATTGGCTAAGTCGGACATTTTTGTCCCAGGAAGTCCGCGGGACAGTTGGGACATCGGGACGTGAGGGACGCGAAAATCCGAAACGACCGAGAGTAAAAAAATCGTCTAAGTCTTGTTTCGCGCGGTTTGGGACAACCGGGACAAAAGTATGCATGGGGCGTGAACCGGCTGATTCACGAAATACTTTTCGGGAGGTTCGAGATATTTTTCCCGGCATTCCGTGGACAGACAAAATTACGCGAGGGACGTGAAAAGGTGAAAAAGCCGCAAACAGGAACAAGGAAGCCCGAATCGGCCGAAGCAAGAGATTTTCGTCTGGGACAGTTGGGACGAAAGTACGCGAGGGACGCGTGGGACATGAAAAGGCTAAAGGCTGCAAGTAGGGACAAGGAATCCTGAATCAGCCGATGTGGGAGAATGTGTCCCAAGAAGTGGCGGGGAAAGAGAAGGACTTAGAAAATTTTCCAAGTTTCGGTCAAAGTTTTCAAAGGTAAAAGTTTTGGCCCACTGCCCCCACCATAGAATCGAGATCTCGACACGTGTCATCCAAGTGGCGAGTGTGGGGAAATTGAAAATTTTCCCAAAGTAAAAAAATTCCAAATTTTTGAAAGGCAAAGTGCGCCCCTCTCTCCAATAAAATAGTGCCACGTGTCCAAATGGCAAAAATTTTTAAGGAAGGGCCCAAAAGAAATTTTCAAAGGATGAGCTGCATTGACACGTGTCATCAAGTAGTAGAGCACGGGAAAATTCAAATTTTTTTCCCAAAGACCAAAACGGGTCAAAATTTCAACTTTTGCCCGCCAGTGATCCGATTTTTATCCTGTTTTGCCCTAAAACTTGAGATCACCATATCTTTCGATCCAGAGCTCAATTTTTCATGTTCTTTATATCAATGAAAATCTGGTGAAATTCTCTACATGATTCAAGGTCATTTTTGCATTTTTTTAATGGATTTTGGAGAGAAAATCAAAAACGCCTTTTCAACAACCAGTTTTAATGCAAAATGGGTCGCATTCTTCTTCAGCATGGCCAAAATGTTAGGGCATGGGTCTGTAAGGATGCCCATGCTGTTTTAATGCATCTTCATTCAATGAGGAATGGCTCCCACATTTTTACATGTTTTCTCTCTCCTGGGCTCAACCCATGCATTGTAAAAGCTAGATTTGGCTCATTTTTAAGGGTTGTTCATCTTTTCTACTCTGCTCTCCTTTCTTTTCTTCCCCAAGGTTGAAAATGGAGTTTGAACCTCCTCCCCTACTCTGTAATGGCATTTTTTTCCTTTTACCATTAAAATGATGTTTTGTGCAAACTTCTGGAGCAACAAAAATGTGTTTTGTGATGCATCTGTCCATCCTTGCTCATTTTTTTGCTTGTTTTCTTCTTGCCTCTCTTCATTGCAGGTATTTGTGCACGTTTAAATGTTCATTGCAAGGTTGGAGCTGTGTTCATAGTAGTTTTGATAGATGTTCAACATTTTCCTTCTCTGGTGTATCACCATTTTAGTGTAGGCTTTTGTTTTTTTCTCTCTCTCTCTCCATGTCTCCTTGGAGGTTAGATTAGGATTAGATTAGCTTGCCTGCACTGGAACAGCTTGTGGTAGGTAGTTTAGGAAGAGGAACCAGCCTTCTCTGGAGATTCCTTTCTCATTTTTACAAGTCCCACACTTGGAGAGAGGTTTCAATGTTGTGTAATCACACTTTGGATGCTAGTATGATCAACCTAGAAATCTGATCAACATCCGAGGGGTGTCTTGTAGATTTTCACTAATAGTTTTGGCACGCCGGTGGGACCTTAGAGGTCTTCCACTTTATCTTTGATAGGTTGGTGTGTTCCTGTTAAAGATTCAGCCTTTTGGAGGCACTTTCAAAAGCACATCTGGCGACTCCATCTGGTAAATAACTCATTCTCTGAGTTGCAGACCCATTTTCCATCCATTTCCATCCATCCTTCTTTCCATCTCTTTCATCCTTTTCCATTCCATGAAGTTGTGCAATCATGACTTCATTTCCATCATGGAATTCACATTTTCAACAACAGCAGTATATCACACCTCCAACATGTTTTACAAATCCTCCAAATCAGCATTTTGGTCAAATTCAAAATCAGCATGTCTACCCATATGAGCGGCAGTACCAAAGTCAGTTTGGTTGTGAAGCACATCAAGAGCAAGGGTACACATGCAATGAAGACAATCAAATGGAAGATGCATATTTTGTGGAAAAAATCCAAAAGATGGAGGCAAAGATGGTGCAATCAAGAGCAACATCTCAAATGAGGGCCTTCGAGGGTGGTGGGGACTCCTTGTCCATGGGAGGCCCTTTTCCAAGACACTTCAGCCCTCGGGAGAAGCTGGACTTCATGATGAAGATGCTACCCCAACTTGCACAATGGACAACGAAATAGAGGCCTATGAACTTGGTGTTGAACAACCTTGTTAATGGGTAAGTCCTACACCATCATCTGGTTTTTCACCCCATCACTCAAGCAACATCATCTCATTTGGAATTTCAAATTATAGATCCATCAATGCTGCCCAGAGTTAATTCCATTTCTCCATTCCCTAGTATTCCACCACATCCCAATTCTTATTTCCCCTTTCCTTCCAAACAGTCATCCCCTCCACAAGAGCTAACGAAATACCCTCTCCTCCAAAGAAACAAGAGTTTCTACCTCCTCCACCACCACAAAAAATTGCAAAAATTAGTCATGAAGGAGAGCAAAATGAAAAGCCAAACAAGGATGAAGAAATTCAAATTTTGAAGAGTTGGGCTCTTAAATTTGGGATGACAAAGATCCCCTTGATGGTTAAGAGTTCAGAAGAGGTTGGAGTTGGAGAAAAGTGATGGTTAGGAATTATTTTGTGGAAGCGAGAAGAAGAGCAAAAAGAATAAGCGGATCGGTGTCAGTTTTCTCGAGAAAGTAGTGTCCATGTTGGCACTCTATTTGAAGGAATGCTGATTCAATTCAAGTTGCACAATCAGCCATAGAGGAAGAAAGATCGAAGAAGATCTTGCAGTCCCAACTTGTCCTCTAGAGCAAGAGATTGAAGAGTTTGACTTGACAAAATTCATGCTAGAAGAAGAGTTCTATCAAGAGAAATATTGTCTTCAAGTAGTAGAGGAGGAAGAAGCTGCTCCAAATCCAAAAGAAGAGGAGCACATTCTAGTTGTGGAGGAGAAAAGTGTAGATCCAAGGGCTTTGAGCACAAAGCAGGCTACGAAGGAGAACCTTTAGTTCTTCTTTCTACTTCATCTCTCTCAAGTTCTAGTGTTTGAAGAAGAGTTTGATCTCTCAAACTCAATGTTGGAGGATGAAAGAAACCATGATGATCAAGTTATAGATCAAGAGGAGACCATGGAGGAAGTTGAGCATTTGCGTGTGGGAGAGCAATGAGGTAGTTTACATGCGATTTGGAGGACTTTGTTTGATGAAGAAGAACCAGTTGAGTTCCTACCATTCTCTCTTTCATCATCCACGTTCCAAACACACGAGCCTCTTTGTCATGAAGGAGAGCACCCATTTGCAGCAGCTTTGTATCTTATAGCATCTCTTGGAACCAAGATTGAAAATTTTAATCTTTCATGTCCTTCATTGGAGGAAGAGAAAGGGCACAAAGGTTCTACCATCGCTTCCACACCATCCATTCATGAGGGTCTACAAGAAGACTCCATTTTTAGAGTTGAAAATCAGGAAATGGGCATTCTCAAAGGATCATACCTTGCCCAATCAGGTATTTGGCTTTATTGGAGCCAAAGGAGAAGTCACAACCCATGCTTGCTTCTAAGCATGAGGGTGAGCTACAAAGAACCAAGGATCAGTTGTCATACCTCTCCAATCTAAATGAAGAACAACTAAAAGAGGTATTGAATTTTTCTTCACTTGATACCTTGATGATTTGGGTGGAAGAACAACTTCTTGTTGATTTTCCATTCATCCAATCAGCCATGTGCAATGCCAAATCGGTTGCATGGTTGCGAATTTTGAAGAAAGGAAGCTATTTTACAAAACCAAATACGGGTTTGTTTAGCTTACCTTTGCTTCCGATTAGAATAGAGTAGGTAGGTTTTATTTCAGTAAAAGAAGTGCTTGTACACACTCTGCATGTTCCATTTGGAGCATGTATGATTTTTAGTTTGTACATACTTTTGGTGCTGTTGGTTTTGCTCTTGTACAGTTCGTTTTGATGGCATTTTGGTGAGAACAACTCCATGTTCAGTGGGTTTCAAGTGGCTCAGAGGGAGGTTTTCAAAGTTCAAATCAGGTTGCAGGATACAACTCATGACTCCATGCCCAATGGATGCTTGAGAAACTGGTAACTTCATCCAATAGGCGATGACCCGTTGAGTGCATGAAAATTGTTATCCAAAATTCACCCTCAGGTAAATTTTGATAACATACATCAAAGTATTTAGTCCCAAGCAAGTAGATTGATTCAAGGCTTGAAATGGTGTTTTTGGGGCCCCTCGGCTTCTCTCTAACTCTCCCATCTAAGAAGAAATCCCAACAAGTTGAGAAAATGGAAAAAATGCAAAAAATAAGGTTGCAGGACTGTTTTTTAAAGCATTTTGGAGTCAGAAGGGTTCGGGTTTTCCTAAAAAAAAAAAAGAAAATGAGCTAAGTCGGACATTTTTTCCCGGGCAGTCCAGCGGGATAGTTGGGACTTCGGACACGAGGGACGCGAAAAGCTGAAACAGTCGAGAGCGAAAAATCGTCTAAGTCTTGTTTCGCACGGTTTGGGGCAGTGGAGGGACAAAAGTATGCATGGGAAGTGAACCAGCCGAGATTCACCGAAAGACCGTCCATTTCAGGCGGTTCGGAGATATTTGTCCCGTGAAGTCTGGGGGCAGGATTGGGACAAAAGTACGTGCGGGGCGCGAAAAGGTGAAAAAGCCGCAAACTTAGAATCGGCCGAGCGGGAGATTTTAAATGCAGGACAGCTAGGAGAAAAGTATGCGAGGGATGCATGGGACGTGAAAAGGCAAAGATGCCACATGTAGGGACAAGGAAGCCGAATCAGCTGATGCGGGAGAATGTGTCCCGAAAGTGGCGGAAAGAGAAGGACTTAGAAAATTTTCCAAGTTTCGGTCAAAGTTTTCAAAGGTAAAAGTTTTGGCCCACTGCCCCATGCCCTATCAAATTAGAGCATGACACATGTCATCCAAGTGGCAGTGCAAAATGGAAAATTTTCCCAAAGTAAAAATGCCAAATTTTTGAAAGGCAAAGTGCGCCCCTCGGGCCCAGAGCCAATAAAATAGTGCCACGTGTCCAAATGGGAAATTTTTTTAAGGAAGGGCCCAAAAGAAATTTTCAAATGATGAGCCTTGCAGATGAATCGATCCCGACACATGTCATCCAAGTGGCGGAGCGTGGGGAAAATTCAATTTTTTTCCAAAGACCAAAACGGGTCAAAATTTCAACTTTTGCCCGCCGATCCGATTTTGGCCTGTTTTTACCCTAAAACTTCAGATCACCATATCTTTCGATCCAGAGCTCAGTTTTTCACGTTCTTTATATCAATGAAAAGCTGGTGAAATTATCTACATGATTATGGGGTCATTTTTTACATTTTTATGGATTTTGGAGAGATAAAATTGAAAAACGCCTCGGCATGTGGTAATGGCCAAAAATGACGTTTAACAACCAGTTTTAATGAAAATGGGTCGCATTCTTCTTGACATGGCCAAAATGTCAAGGCATGGGTTTTAAGGATTCCCATGCTGTTTTAATGCATCTTCATTCAATGAGGAATGGATCCCACATTTTTACATGTTTTCTCTCTCTGAGCTCGACCCATTACCTTTGTAAAAGCCCGATTTGGCTTTTTTAAGGGTTGTTCATCTTTTACTGCTCCGCTCTCCTTTATTTTCTTCCCAGGTTGAAAAGGAGTTTGAACCTCCTCCCCTTCTCTGTAATGGAATTTTTTTCCTTTTACCAATTAAAATGATGTTCAATGCAAACTTAAGGAGCAACAAAAACGTGTTTTGTGATGCATCATCCATCCTTTCGTTTTTTGCTTGTTTTCTTCTTTCCTCTCTTCATTGCAGATATTTGTGCATGTTTGAATGCTCATTGCAAGGTTGGAGCTTTGTTCATAGTAGTTTTGATAGATGTTCAACATTTTCCTTCTCACGGTGTATCATAGTTTTAGTGTAGGCTTTTGTTTTTTCTCTTCTCTCTCTCTCTCCCCTGTCTCCTTGGAGGTTATATTAGGATTAGATTAGCTTTCTGCTTTGGAACAACTTGTGGCGGTGTAGTTTAGGAAAAGGAACCAACCTTCTCTGGAGATTCCTTTCTCATTTTTACAAGTCCCACACTTGGAGAGAGGTATCAATGTTGTGCAATCACATTGGATGCTAGTATGATCAACCTAGAAATCTGATCAACATCTAGGGAGTCTTGTGGATTTGCACTAACAAGAATTATAATATCATTCAAGAGACAAGGGAATGCATTTTCTGTATACATGCATAATAGGGGAAGTTCATTTTTCCATCCACACATCTACTTACATTGCTACATTTAGCTATTTCTTTCTATCCTCTACATCTTGCACAAGAGCTTCCTAGGGCATGATTCTACACACACATACATAGAAATACAAGGAGTTTGAGATGTAGTGTAATGATTGGTTGTAAGTTGATTTTTTAGGTGACTTTTGGGGTCAATCTGACTCCCTATTTGTATATTTTTATTTTTAGGATTTGATGTGTTTTGGGGTTTTGCAGGAGATCATTTGTTTTGCAGGTTACATGCAAACTATGTGGTCATCCAACAACATACATGTGATAAAAAACAAAGGTTAGTGAAATTGGTGTGATATCAAGAAAATCAAGTTTTGAGGTTTTGTGCAAACACATGCTCCCGAAGAAGACTCGGCGCTAATTGCTCTAGACCCATTCTAGGCTCCATAGTCCTGACACATTTGACAATTGCAGAATTTATCATGCACAATTGTGACAATTTCTTCCTCCTATGCATCAAATTTCCATTAAAAAATACTTTTGGATTTAGTGTGAAATCAGCTAAGTCTTCCATTCCCTCTATTGCACCTAGGGTTTTACATTTATTATCTTATTTTCTTGTGTCATCTTGTATCTAGCATTATTTATCATAGTTTACATCTATTACTCTGTAATTAGGGTTTTATAAATTCCATATTTGTTAAATCATTTGGTGAACCCGTCTCATTTAGAAACTCTTGGATCCTCATTTTTATTCTCTCATGGCTCATAAGGTCTCTCAAGTCTCCTTGCTTTAATTTATTCAAATGCATCCATCTTGTAAAGATGCTCTCCACAAAACCCTAGACACTATGTATCTCCCTATCAACATGTTTCCTTCACAAGTTAGTGCTATCTTAGATTGTATTTATGATAACTCTCTTGGTCGCAATTCCACTCAATCTATTTGTAAATACATTCATGATTTACATGATTTATTTCAAGATAAATTTTAGGCTATGAAATCCACGATTAAATATCTTCAATCAAATCCAACATCTTAAAGATGATTCTTAGGCTCATGCTTTAGTTCTTCTTCTCATCCTCATTTTATGTCTTCTACATGTGCTCATATCAATGAACCCCAAGTATTACAAGTCCCGCTCCTCTAAAGTTTGTTCACAATACTAAGAAACATGATATTATTTCTTTAATCCTTATTCATCAATTTATCAAATTTCCATCTACTCATTGATAACATCCTTATCGACTTACAAAATATCAAGGTTGTCCATATTGTAATTATCATCGAATTAATGGACATAATAAAATTTTTCTCTATGCTTTACAATGAAGAATCAAACATCTTGAGCATCAAGGTTTTATCTCATTCACTACACAACATTCTGCTACATGCCCATCTCTAAATGATGCATCCAAATGGGTTCCTAAATATGATTCCTCTATGTATAATGAGCATCATGTTATCATTTATAATGTTCCTTCTTCTATCAATTAAGCACTTCTTGTTCAACCCATTCCAACTAAGAAACCACCTTTAAAAATTATTCTAACACCTCATTCGCTCAAGTCATATATGACACTACCAAGTCAAACTAAACAACCACCTCCCAAAATAATTCCACCCTCTTCTCCCATCAAGTCTTCTACAATGTCATCAATCCCACATAAGCTCTAACTAATCACTTTTTTCAAAGAAACTACTCCTTATATTGTTGGTCAAGACACATTTCAAACTCCGCCACCATGGAAAGGTCTTACTATTGCTTCTTCCTACCATTGTGATGGCTCTCTCTCTCTTATTATGACACAAATAAATATCTCTCACATTGGCATGGTATCTATCATGTCATCAAATAGATCTACATGAAAAAATTTGGGGGCATCATGCTTACTCCCCCTCTTAGAATTATTAGGAGTCTCACATTTTTACCATTACACTTCATGCTTTACATCTAGTATTTATCATGCATATTACACACATTGATACACACAAATTATATCATCATTACCCTATGATGCACTCTTGTGCTATGGTTCACACTTGAATGTTGAGGGAATATTACATCCATGAACCTCACATCATACACACGACACATTTCACACTTGGCGCATTCATGACACATCTCTCTAGCATCACATTATCACACATCACACTACCATATGACACACTCTATTTCCACACTTCATACTTGACTATTGAGGGTATGAATTTGAAATGAACCTAGCCACTCTCACTCACTCTCTAGACTCTATGATTTGTTGATCATATCTATCTAGCATACACTATCAAATAATTTCCCGATGACACACTCTTTTTCTATGGTTCATTACGGACTTTGTTGAGGGTATTTTATAAATGAACCTAATCTCATACACATTCATACAAATTCACTCGGGGGGCACACTTATCATATCACATTCACTTTGCATACCATTCTATCTCACTCATTCATAGCATATTGCATATCTTGGTTGCACTTACTCTTGTTTTCTTATACTCACATGTTACATTTTTCTTACTATGTTAGCCAGATATCTAGTATGTCATTATATTTATCATATACACATGCATGTTAAATTTTTCAATAGTTGTGAATGAATAATTTATACATATCCTTACACACAATATGGATTCTTGGCACTATACCTCTTACTAGTCCCACTAAGGCTCCTAGGGGCATCTACTTTCGTACACACTACAGGTGCTATTGTTTCATTTTGTACTACTTAATATTCTTCCTAGCACACTACTCTATATTAGACCATACATGCTTGGACATACTTTTTATCTTTCTAATATGCTAACGGGTGCTTTATGTGTGTTTTTGGCCCCAAAATTCCATTCTTTTGAAGTCAAGGTTTGAAAATTTTGAGTCTATGCCCTGGAGTATTGGATTAAATCGAGCTTGGCATTGTTTAGAGTTTTCCCATTCATGGAGAAAAATTTAAAAGTTGGGTGTAATGGTGAAGTTTCTTCCCTTTTTTCATTTTTATTCTAGCGATCGGGAATGATAGGCATATTTTCCCCATTAATTTTTTTCCCTAGATTCCATGGGTAATACGTGAATATCTTTGATTGGATGTGGTTTGGCCATATTTCAATGTTCAATGGAAGCCTCCACGTGTCCAAATGACATAGCTTCGGGGGGCAGGGCCCAAGGGACAATCCTCAAATAAGCGAAGGCTTTCTACATGTCCTAGGTACAAAATGAAGACAAAACAAGCTAAAAACAACTAAGTATGGAAGGCTCAGTAGATGACACCATGTGCCTCCTCGGTTCAGCTTCAAGAGTCAAAGATGGGGTAATTCTCAAACTTGTGCCGAGTCCTCGATGTTTCCTAGGTCCAAAATGGAGAGATCCGATCATTAAAATTGACTAAGTATGGGTGGGTTGGCGGAAGCTGCCACGTGCCTTAACGACATCATTAGGAAGTGAAATCAAAGGGCTAGTCTCCAAGTAGCACTAGCTCACCACGTGGTTAAAGTCAATATGAATACAAAGTTGGCCATTGAAAAGTACAAGACCGGTGAAAGGAGACACATGTTAGCTTGACGTAGCTTCAGGGGGCATTTCCAAAGTAGAAACTCAAATGAGCACCATCCCTCCATGTCTAGGGGTCAACATAAGTTAAGCAGAAAATTAGCCCGAATCGGCTAAGTATAAAGGAATCGATGGAGCTCTCCACATGTCAGCCTAGCACTACTTCAAAGGAAAAGAATGCAAGAGGTGTTTGTAGGCCCACTCCAATCAATTTCTCCCACATGGGTGGCCCAAATTTGAAGTTGTAAAATCAAATCGAATGGCCCATGTTTTAATTGGTAAAATAATGTAACGACCATATATTTAAAAACTGGTTTTTCCACCATTAATGTTTCTTTGCAAATCAATAATTCAAAAGGGCATGGATGATTGGAATAAGTTGTAATTGTTTCTTGCTTGCTCAAGGAAGTTGTAACCATATCTTGTGAGCTATATCATGAGATTTCAAAGCCATTGTATGGGTTGAAATTTTGATTATTCTGGAACTGTAATTTCGAATTGGAAGAAATCAATACAAATGTTTTTCCCTTTTTCTTCTACTTTCTCTTTCCTTTTGAACTAATCATTGAATCATCTAATCCTTGCATGCTTGGAAAATTTTTGTTCTAGTTTGTACAATCTCCAAAACTTTGAGTCTCATGGATTGTGTCTGTTATAAATGTGGATGGTTCTACTCTGTATCTCATTTACACAATACATATAAGGGTTTTCTCTACCATCTTTTTACCTAAAAGTATTCCCTTTTTTACCTCCCTTCTCTCTTGAAGTCTTCTATCCTCATGTATTGATAAATTTCCAAGCTTAAAAACATTTTAGGATATCGGAAACCAACATTGAATGAAAGATTGTGCATTTTTACATAGTTTTTCCCTTGCTTTCAATAAGGGAACCTCTCCCATTAAAGAGGAGGGACTTTCTTGTCCCCCGATTGTGGTTTCATTCCAAGTGCAAATCTGAAACCCAATTGTTTTTTGTGACTCACTGGGGAGGAATTTGTTTGAAAAATTTCCTTTCTAAAAAAAACAACTAATTTGATCATTTCTTTGATCTGGCGACTCTAAGATATACTCATTGTAGAAGGTCTCTTAAAATTGAGGATCCCCAATTTCAACTCTTGGATCAACAAGATTTTAACTTCCTCCAACAAGAAGAAATAGAAGAGCTTTTCCACAAGCACACCTCTAGTTGAAGACAAAGCTTCGGTAGTAGCATTCCTCAAGCACAATTTATCCCTAATCTCTCATGCCCTAATTCTTGCAGTGTCTCGAGTTCCATTTCAAGTAATATTTCTAAGGATAGCTACACCTTGGCCTTGGGGACAAAGAGTTTGGCCTCTTTCTCTTCCTCAACCATTGCAGGAGTTACCTAGGGGCAACGGAAGAAATTTCCCAAATTTAGAGGTGATGGAAAGGTACACCTTGATGAACACATTACAACCTTCATTATTGTGTGGGGGTCCTTGGAATTGAACATGAGGATGTCTATATTAGGGTGTTTGTGGAGACCTTGCAAGACAATGCTGCAGATTTTTTTACCATCTTCTGCTTGGGACCATCATCAATTAGATTACTATGAGGACCGAATTTGAGAAGCATTTCAAACCTACGAAGATGTGCATGCTTTTCTAGTCTCATATTTCTCAAATCAAGGAGTCACATGAGCCTTTGAGAGAATTTGTAGCCATGTTCAATAAGTTGTTAACAAGATTCCAATAGATACTAGGCCTTTTGATCAAATTTATAAGTGTTTCTTCTTGAATACTCAATTACCGAAGTAAGCTATGCTCGAGGAGAGAAAATATTACAAATTTAGATGTTGATCGAGATTGGCTATCAATGTGGAAGATGACTTGATCATGTCTGGAAAGGTGAAAAGGAGGTTTTTCAAATCAAAGCATCTTCCTCTTCCCCTTCTCCTGGAGGTAATGTAGATCAGTTGGTGCAAAATATGGCTAATGACCTCATTACCATTAAGAAACAATTGGCTCAACATGCTCCATATCAAGATGTTCCAAGGAATAACTTTCAGCCTAGGAACCACTTGCCCTCTTCTCAAACCAGGTTGGCCATTGAAGGTCCACCCCTCAAGGTGCTTGTTAATGCTACTTGTGAAGTTCTTGAGCCTAATGATGAGGAAGAAAATGGGCTCTATGATGAATAAGAAGAGGAAGATGATGAAGAATTGGAGGATCCTGGTGATTCTTGAGTTCATTTCCTCACCATTGAAGGTGTGGATGATGAAGATGATTATGATGATGTAATGGCTGAGATGAATAGTGAGTCATTTGCTGTTATGACTCGGGAGTAGACCGATAAAAAGGAAAAAGTGGTGCAACTTACAAAAAGATCCAAGGAGTACCCCATCACCATCCTGGTGATTACAAGAAGAAGAGCTCATATTCCTACTACTTCCACCCGAAAGGTAAGCGCTGTTAGTCCTTCTTCCTCTACTTCTTCTTCGAGAATTCTTATCCAAAAATGATAAAACTCATAGATTAAAAGCTCCTCCTACTCCTAGTAGTGATTCCCCATCCACATCTGGATCTTTTGATATTATAGACCATCTTAAAAAGACCAAGATTCAGATTTACGAGGCGAGTTCTATCCAACCCACCCTAAAGCCTTTTCCAAAATGGTTAACTTTGTAAATTTTAAATCTAAAACCCTATCCCATTCTTCTAAAGGCCTTTTTCCCACTCCTTCTCCGCCTCAACCCAAACTTGTGCTATAGTCACTTCACCCAATGAGAAGATCAAACCATTCTATGTAACTCTCTCTCATAGATGGCCACAAGCTTAGCAATTGTGTCATTAATTCAGTGCATCGATAATGTAATGCCTATAAAAGTAGCTCATGCTTTGGGTCTAACCCAAACCTACACTTATGGTTCTTGTTATTCCATGGAAAGTAGAGAAGTGCCTTTGGTTGGGAGAATCAAGGATCCACAAGTGGATTTTACTACTTTACCAGAGAAGAAGGTCTTGGACATCATCTTGGTTGTTTATATCCCTCCTTCCTATGGCATGCTTGCTAAGTAGGAACTTTTGCAAAGATGTTGGAGGTGAAATCCAAATGGATTGGTCAAACACCTTGATCCCTATCAATGGGAAGATGAAGAAGATGCTACTTGAGAAACAAACATAGTATATTATGTAAAAGACATATGATCCTAAAGCAAAAATATTTTATGAAGACATTGGGCATGGGAACTACATGTTTATGTCACAAGAGGAGACAAGTCTACCAAAGGAAGTGTTTCTTGATCCTAATGGTGTGTGGACTTTAGAGTTTGATGGAAGCTATTCTTCATTTGAATCTGGAGCTAGTGTAGTTCTCATTTCTCCTAGGGGTAAGGTTCATTCTTTCTCTTTCAAATTCTAGTTTGAAAATACCAAAAATACTACTACAGTATGAGGCCCTTATTCTTGGGTTGAGCATGGTGAAGGAAATGGGAGTGAAGAACCTTCTTTCTCGTGGAGATGCCGAGCTAATTGTAAAACAAGTTAGAGACCTTTATCATGTAAAGAATAGAAGGTTGAAACACTATAGGAATATGGTTTGGGATTCCATTGAATTCCTTGATGCTTTTTCCATTGAATCTATGCCAAGAAAATGAAACACTAGGGCTAACTCTCTAGTTGTTTCGGGTCCTTGTTGATTCCTCATCTTGATTTTCCTCAAGAGAAATTCACCATTGAGCTGATCCATAGACCCAGTGTGGTTGACAATGCAAATAATTGGAAAGTTTTTAATGATGACCAAAATTTTCTTTCTTTCTTAGAGCTCAGAGACAACTTTGATCAAGTAGTGCTTTGAGGGAAGTGAAAATCTACCTAGAGTGTGTGTCATCAAATGAAGAGGGTGTCAAAGAAGAGATGGATCAAGATGGATGCATCAAAATGAAAGGAAACAAAATTCCTAAAGGGTTGGTGAGTTTGGAGGATCTTTTTGATAAACATGATAGATATATAAAGTCTAAAGTTTCCCAAGGAGCTCAACATTCTACTGAGATTGAGAAAGTGAATATTGGGAGTCTTGATGATCCAAAATGATCAACATTGGAAAATGCTGCACTCGGGAAGAGAAAAAGAAGGTGGTGAATTTGTTGAATAGGTATGCTGATGTTCTGGATTACTCTTATGATGATCTTAAGGTTTTTCAGCCTAAATAAATGTAACATTTCATTCCTCTTAAGCTTGGGATCAAAACCTTCAAACATAAGAAAAGGAAATATAATCCAAAGATAGCTGATACAATTTTCCAAGAAATACAAAAGCTTTTGAAGGATAAGATCATCTTCCCCTTCCACCATTCAATATGGATTGCTAATATAGCGCATGTCAAGAAGAAGAATGGTGAGATCCAGATCTATGTGGAATTCATAAATCTAAATCAGGGATCTTTGAAGGACAATTACCCACTCCCCATGATGGACCAAGTATTGCAAGTTGTTACAGGCTTGGAGATGCTATCTATGTTAGATGGATTCTCAGGGTACAATCAAGTAGAGGTGAATACTACAGATCAATATAAGACTACCTTTACGACTCCTTTGGGTAACTTTGCATACAAGAGGATTTCCGTTTGGTATCATCAATGTTGGTGCTACTTTCCAAGAGGGCCATGGACTTGGATTTTAGTAGTTTGAAAGGGAAATGTATTGTTGTGTATTTGGATGACTTGACAATGTTTTCTAAAGAAAGAACATATCACTTCCAACACCTTGAAATAATATTGCAGAAGTGTAGAGAGCATGGAATTTCTTTAAACCCTAAGAAGTATATGTTTTGTGTCACAGAAGGAAAGCTATTGGGACACATTGTTTTAAAGGAAGGGATTAAGATTGATCCAGAGAGAGTTCAGGCCATCCAGCAAATTCATCTTCCATCAAGTAAGAAGGGTGTCCATTCTTTCTTTGGTAAGATCAATTTCCTAAGGAGATTCATCCCTGATTTTGTAGAACTTACTATGAGCATTTCTCACATGATGCGAGGGAAGAAAAATTTTGGTTGGTCCTTTGAAGGGAAAAAATCATTTGAGGACATTAAACAGGCTATTGCAAAGACTCCAATATTTGTGTGCCTTGACTTTAGTAAAGATTTCATTATCTATTGTTATGCCACTAAAAATACCCTAGCTATTGTGTTAGCCCAAAAGAATGTTGAAGATCATGAGCTCCCAATTGCATTCATGAGTTATGTCTTGAAAAATCATGAGCTTTAAGTACACTATGATGGAGAAACATGCTTTTGCAGTTGTCAAAGATATCAAGTAGTTTAGGTTTTACATTCTTAATTCTCATTTTGTGGTGCTGGTGCCTGATACAACAATCAAATCCATTCTTACTCAACAAGAATTTGGAACCAAGAGAGGTAATTGGGTAGCAAAGGTGAAAGAGTATGATCTTGACATCAAGCCAACAAATGCTTTTTGGGGTAAGGGCCTATGTGAACTCATTATTGAAGGAGCTACCAAGGAGTTGTCCAAAGATGGAGTTGATGTCCCTATTGTTCTATTCCTCAGCTCATTAGATGTATGGTATGCTGACATTGCTCACTTTCTGACCTATGGAGAGTGTCCATCTCACTTGAGTGCCAAAGAGAAGAGAGCCATAAAATTGAGGTCTACAAAATATGTGCTATGGGAGAATGCTTTGTTCAAATGAGGCATAGATGGAAGGTTTTTGAAGTGTGTAGACAAGGAGAAACAAAAGAAGTTGTTCTCTACTTTTCATGACCAGGCTTGTGGAGGTCATTTCTCCTCTCTGTGACTCATAAAATACTTCGTGCTTTGGTTATTACTTGGCCCACCACTCTATTTAGAGATGCATCAAAATGGGTTGGTAAATGTGAAGCATGCCAAACATTTGTTGGAAGACCTAAGTTGGTTTCTTTTCCACTAAAGCCAGTAGTGATTGATGAGCCCTTTCAATAGTGGGGATTGGATTTCATTGGAAATATTAACCCACCTTCCAAGTGTTGTATATAACCATGTGTTGACTATCCATAGATTACTTCACCAAGTGGGTGGAATCGATCCCATTCAAGAGCACTACTTCCGATGTATTTTGTAACTTCATTAAGGAGAACATATTGATCAGGTTTGGGACCCCAAAAAAATTGTGACCTGAGAATGCTTGCAATTTTCTTCTACTGATATGATGGACTTTTGCTATCTCACTTGCTCATTATTTAGATTACTACCCCCAAGGAATGGACATGCATAATCAACAAACAATAACTTGGTGAGCATAATTAGCAAGATTGTAAATGATTCTTAGAGGAATTGGCATTAGAAGCTATATGATGCACTTTGGGCTGATAGAATTACACCCCAAGAGAGCAATTGGAATGTCTCCTTTCTAAGTGGTTTATGGTGTGGAATCTCAATTTCCAATCATAGTGGAATTTCTAGCTATGCATTTGATGAAAACCATTGAAGATTCAAGTTTCAGTAGCTCTTTGGACAAGAGAATTTTGTACCTTCATAAGCTTGATGAGGAAAGATTGCAAGTGGTTGACAGGATAACAACTCATCAATTGAAAGTGAAGGATTTTTTTGACAAGAAAGCCAAACATAGAGTTTTCCAAGTGGGAGACATTGTGCTGCATTAGGACAAAAGACATGAGCCATGAGGAAGCCATGGTAAGTTTGATTCTCTTTAGCTTGGTCCTTTTAGAGCCAGACATTTTGTTGGAGAGAACTCTTTTTATCTAGATTACATGGATGGTTCTCCTCTTCCACTTCCTTATAGTGAATAGTATTTTAATTTGTTCAATCCTAGGTGACTAGGTGGTCCATCTATATATTCTCGTATAGTGTTTTGGTTTTGGGTCTTTCCTTTGTGTTTCATTTCTGTTCTTCCCTTTTGGTTTGTTTTGTTTCTTTTCCCAATGGATAAATCACTAATCCTCTTTCCCAAAGTTATTTATAGTTCTTGATATTGTCTTGTGTCTTTGTTCCAAGCCAAGTCATCCCCGAAAGATCCATATGTTTTAGCCCCAAAATACCATTCTTTTGAAGTCAAGTTTCAAAATTTTGAGTCTCAGTGCCCTAGAGTATTGGATCGTGTTGAGCCCGAAATTGTTTACAATTTTCACATTCATGGAGAACAATTTAAAAGTTGGACATAACAATGAATTTTCTTCCTTCTTTTCATTTTTCTTCCCATATGATCGGGAATCATATTTTCACCGTTAATTTTTTCCCTAGATTCCATGGGTAATACGTGAATATCTTTGTTTGGATGTGGTTTGGCCATATTTCAAGGTTTAGTGGAAGCCTTCACGTGTCCAAATGGCGCAACTTCAGGGGGCAGGTCCCAAGGGATAGTCCTCAAATAAGTGTATGCTTTCTGCATGTCCTAGGTACAAAATGAAGACAAAACAAGCTAAAATCGACTAGAGTATGGAAGGCTCAGTAGATGACGCCACGTGCCTCATCGGCGTAGCTTCAAGAGTCAAAGAGGGGGTAGTTCTCAAACTTGCACCAGTTCTCCACATGTCCTAGGTCTAAAAAGGAATAGAGCCGATTGTTAAAATTTATTGAGTATGGGTGGGTTGGCAGAAGCCACAATGTGCCTTAACGATGCCATTTCATAAGTGAAATCAAAGGTTCAATCTCCAAGTAATGCCTACTCACCACGTGGTTAAAGTCAATATGAAGACGGAGTTGGCCATTGAAAATTCCAAGAATGGTAGAAGGAGACACACGTCAGCTTGGTGTAGCTTTAGGGGGCATTTCCAAAGCATAAAATCAAATGAGCACTAGCTCTCCATGTGTCTAGGGTCAACATAAGTCAAATAGAAAAGTAGCCTAAGTTGGCTAAGTATAAAGGAATTGGTTGAGATCTCCATGTGTCATCCTTGCACTGCTTCAAAGGAAAAGAATGCAAGAGGTGTTCGCAGCTCGCTCCAATCAATTTATCCCATGTGGGTGGACCAAATTGAATTTGTAAAAGAAACTCCGATGGCCCATTTTTTAACTAGAAAAATAATGTAACGGTCGTATATTTAAAAAAATTGTTTTTATGCCATTAACGTTTCTTTGAAAATCAAGAATTTGAAAGGCGTGGATGATTGGAATAAGTTGTAACTGCTTCTTTCTTGCTCTAGGAAGTTGTAACCATCTCTTGTGAGCTATATCATGAGCTTTCAAAGCCATTGTATGGGTCAAAATTGTTGGCGTAGTAGCTGATTAACACGATGAGATCCCTCTGCACCATTAGTTTGAGTTTTTGATGTGATGGCAAGTCATGTAGCTATGATATTAAATGATTTTCCATCACACAAAAAGCTCTAAAATGATGGTGGAGAGGGATCTCATCGTGTTAATTAGCTACTATGCCAACACCCTCCCACATGATGGAGCCGGGTATACACCCAATCGGCCCAACAACATTAGGAGGAAGTGACACCGAGAATTTCCTGGGAGGTCACACATCCTAAAACTACTTTGGGGGTAGGCGCTTAACTGCCTAGTATCAGAGCTACATGACTTGCCATCACACCAAAAGCTCAAACTAATGGTGGAGAGGGATCTCATCATTTTAATCAGCTACTACACCAACACCCTTCTACACGATGGAGCTGGGTATACACCCAATCGTCCCAACAACATTAGGAGGTAGTGACATCAGGAATTTCCCAATAGGTCACCCATCGCAACACTACTCTGGGGATGACATGCTTAACTACCTGGCTCTGATACCAAATGATTTTCCATCACACCAAAATCTCAAACTAATGGTGGAGAGGGATCTCATCATGTTAATCAATGACACTACGCCAATAAGAATATTGATTATTCTGGAATTGTAATTTTGAATTGGAAGAAATCAATACAAAGGTTTTTCCCTTTTTCTTCTACTTTCTCTTCCTTCTGGTTCGATCTCGTGAATAATCTAAGCCTTACATTCTGGAAACTTTGTGTTCTAGTTTTTACAATCTCTAGAACTTTGAGTCTATGAATTGTGGCTATTATAAACGTGGATGGTTCTACTCTGTATCTCATTTACACAATACATAAAAGGGTTTTCTCTTCCATCTCTTTTCCCTAAAAGTATTGTCTTCTTCTTCTTCCCTCCTCTCTTAGAATTCTTCTATCCTCATGTATTTATAACTTTCCAGGCTTAAAACACATTTTAGGATATCAGAAACCACCATTGAATGAAAGACTGTGCATTTGTACATAGGTTTTGCCCCTACTTTCAATAAGGGAACCTCTCCCATTAAAGAGGAGGGACTTGCTTGTCCCCTAACTATGGTTTCATTCCAAGTGCAAATCTAAAACCCAACAATGTGCAAAATTTTCTTTGTAGTAATTATTTTCTACCATGGTTATCCAATACATTACTTTTCACTATTTTCCATTATATGCCATTGTTTGTGGATTTTTCCCTATGTATTTCTTGTTCATTTCTTGTAATATTTTGGCCACTTCGGCCCTAATTATATTGCAAATTTTTGATTGATGTCCCATTTCAAAACCCAATTTTCATGGTCTACATTGCCTTCTTGCTTACTAGTTTACACATTGTATTCTTCATGTGTATTTGTCTTGTTTCCACTAACACATGTTTCCAGCTAGTTTTCTTATGTGTGCCTTTGTTTCTACCATGCACATACCCTCCCCCTACATGATATTAGTTTCAACACAATTTTTGGTCCTCTCCTTTAGGCCAGATCCTCCTACTAATGTTGTATGCACCCTAAACAAGGGGGTATACATTTGGTGAATTAGTCACCCCATACAACAATACATAGTTACTATTTAGACTTACACAACATAAAATCATAATAGAGTTACAAACATAGGATGAACCAGATTCGACTTGGGTCTTCAGTACAACACAGATGCTAGTGCCTAGATATAGACATGAGTACCTAGGTTCTCATGACCTTCCTAGGTGCCTATGACCAGGGGGAAGTTACAATCATTTTCTCATATTGGAACATTTTTGGCATTGCAAAAGTAGTTTTCTTAGTACAAGCACAATCCTCCAATAATTAGAATGTATTCTATCTCCATTTTCTTCTCTTTCTACTTGGATCAAATGGATGAACTTGATTGAATTGGAACAAAGAAAGATCACACCATCTACAGTGGTGTATAAATTTTAGGAAATAGTCAAGGATGGAGAATAACACTAGAACTTTCTCCTTAACACTTCTTCTATCATGGTGTGAGATCGTAAAAAAAACTTACACTTGGCGTGAGATCACATGAAAAAATCATTCTTGGCATGAGATCACCAAAAAAACTCATTCTTCTATAGTAATTTCAGTATATTTTCTACCCTTTTCAATCATCATGGATCAAAATGTTTCTTTTGCTACAATTTTTGGATTTTACATACTCTTTACATACTTGGGTAAGATTTTTCACATATACACATCTTTGACTAGTCTTTTGATCTTCTTTTGTAGGTCTATCCTTAATACACAACAAGAAGCAACCCCACATCATCAAGAAAAAACAATAATGACAACATGTACAAACAAAAAATAACTCATATGCTTCACCCCTAGGGCCACTTCCTCTTCCTTAGCTTCCACACTTCATTTTTATCACTCCACACTTTTTCTTATCTCCTCGACATGATTTTGCCATCGATCTACATGGTTATTAGGTACACATATCTTATCTACTTTATGTTATCAAGTATTCACTAAACAACATAAAGTGGGGAAATGTAGACACTAAATCATGCAATTGGGTATATTTCTAGGTCCCATGCACATACTACTATTTATATGATTCATAAGTGAGAAAACTAGCAATTGACAACTATATTTGGCCTCTTTCTTATCTTTCTTGTTGTCTTTCTAGTATTTCACACCTCATAGCCCAATTGGTATTTCAATTACTTATCTTTCTTGATTAGAGACATCAGCCCCTAATCAAGATGCCACTACCCAAATGAACTCGTCCCCTCTGGGTTCCCCCAAACTCTTTGTATCTTATTCACCCCTTTTGGGCCTCTTTTATTTTTTGGGCATCTTGTTTCCTTACGGTCAACCTTTTAGTTTTTAATTATGAAATTTACCAATGGAATCATATAATTACAAAGCTATGTGACCAAAATAAAGAACCAAGCTCTAAGCATCTACTATCATCACCTAAATTTGCATCCAAAGACATTCTAAGACCATCAAAGCATCCATATAGCTATCATTCAAGGAAAGGGGATTGTAGTTTCTACATACACATAGGAGGGGATGTTCATTTTTCAGTTCACAAATCTACTTAAACTGCTACATATATCTATTTATTTCTATTTGATGCATCTTGCACAAGAGGTTCCTTGGGAACAATTCTATAAACACACACACAAAACTACATGGAGTTTGAGATGTAGTGCCATGCTTGGTTATAAGTTCAATCTTTTTGGTGACCTCTGAGGTCGGTTTGATCCCCATTTTCATCTTTTTATTTTTAGGATTTGATTTTTTTGTGGTTTTAGGAGGTCATTATTTATATGGGTTATAGGAAAACTATATGAACCTCTAGTCACATACAAGATATAAACAACAAAGGTTAGTGACATTGGTGTGACATAAAAAAATCAATTTTCAAGGTTCTCGGAAGACATAGGGGCCTGGAGTAGACTCTAGCATTTACGTGCCCCTAACCCATTCTAGAACCCTATTCTTGACATATCTAAAAATTACAGAATTTATCGTGCATAGTTACAAATATTTCCTCCTATTCATCATCTTTCCAATCTAGTATAATTTTGGATTTTTGCAAAATCAAATAAGTCTCATATTCCCTCTCTTACACTTAGGGTTATATATTTATTATCTTATTTACTTGTATAATATTATGTCTAGAAGCTATTTATCATAGTTTACATCTGTTACTTTACAATTAGGGTTTTAAAAATTCCATATTTGATAAATCACCCACACATAAATAAAGGAACATTCCCATGTTCGTGAGGTTCACCGAATCAACCGAGAACATTGAAAGTGAAAAGTAGGGAAGTGTACTTGAGTATGTTATGGTAATATAAAACTACTGTAACATTTTTTAGGTTACATTCATTCCTCGATTTTACACAAAAGGACAGGAGAAGAGGGGGCTATTTGAGATGGATTTTGTGTATAAAGTTATTGTTGAGGTGAAAAGTGAGTACGGAAATCTGTTACACATCTAATGTGCCATGTTAGAGCTCATGGTTTATTTTTGTGAAGTGGTTTGAAGTCTCAATCCCTTTGTACTATAACTACACTATAGGTTTAGTCATGAAGGTTTAAAACTTATATTCTCTTGTGGATTTCTCTTCACATCCCATCCACACAAGCATTTGAAGATGGATTAGAGGTTCCCTTTGAAGTGTTTATGTAGAGGTTGGTAATGAAAATGAGTTTCAACATGCAATATTCAAAGTAGAGAAAGGTTGGGTCTTGAATCTCAAAACCATGTCTTGAGTGTGTCTTGGAAATCACACATGTTTGATCTATTTTTCCATAGAATGAAACAATATATGGACCTAGAGAGTTACATAACATCCATATAGTCCTTGAAAGGTGTCTTTAAAGTCATGAATAGGTGGGAAAGTGTGTGGTTTTGATTAATCTTTGAATATGTAACTTTGTGCATGTAAATAAGTATATACCCTACTTTAATGCATGATTTATGAAGAGAATAATGGTGATTTTACACTTTTTGTCAGTTTTAGAAGATATATAAATTCACAAATCACCCTCCCCAAGTTGTGAAATCAGTTAAGACCTATTATTTGTAGTTTGTGAATCTCATTCATGAATGTGATATAAGTTCTTCATGAGTGTGTATGTAAGAGTGTGATGACGGGTTGAAAAGGATTCTTCAAGCCCTAATATGATGTACTCCAAGATATTTTTGTTTATATTTACCTCTGTAGACTCAATGCTCATGAATGTTTTGAAATATTTGTTTTCAAAAGTCTCCTCGGTCATCAAATTCAAAGAAAGTGTTCTCTAGCACTTACACTAGTGTTATTATAAGTTCTCTAATGTAGGTTGAAGGAAAAATAAAAAGTATGAAGGAAATAAAGAGGTTAAAGATAAAATGAGAGGTTTTATTAATTTTGTTTCATGATGGTGACACTTGACACTTAGCTATCCATGTGCCTTAGACCTACTCACTTACCAAAGGATAAGAAAACTAGTAATGATAGTTACAAAATAGAGTTACAGGGGTTAGAAATAAATTTTGTCAGAGAAGTTAGAAGGTTATGTAGTTTGAGATATTCCTTCAAAAATCATTTATCTTAGAGCATATTGTCAGAAACTGAAAATTTTGTGCATGAAACTGTCATCAAGTTAAGAAGAAATGATTGCAAAATAATTATTTCTTAAGTGATGTTACCTATCTCTTCTTGTACAAGTTGTAAAGTGAATAAGGTGACAGGTTATTAAAGTTGAAGTGAATAAGAAATTTTATTGAGTCTCCCTTTATGTATAAAAACTCATCTTTGTTTATGAAAAATAATGTTAAAAAGGTGATAAAGATGATAATGTATTGAGGCTAGTTCAAATAGGAGAAGGTATATGAGAGTGAATGAGAAAATTTAGAGATCACAATTTTTTTCTTAACAACCATGACAAGTATGTGATCAAATTTATGTCAATTCTAATTATAAGATTTAGCATATTTGAAAGTAGATGCTTTCATGTAAATTATATCTTGAAAAGAAGACAAGTAGGAGCTTGATGATTATTTGAAGTTGGTGCTTCATGTTGAGTGGGTGCTCAACAAGTTTGAGACAATTGTAATATTTCATTGACAAATTATCTAGCATAGTACATTTTTCAATGGGTTTTCTCCCTTTCAATTTTTCTCACCTTAAATCTTGTCTTCCTATGGTTTCCATTGTTAATTACTCATATATAGTGTTGTTGATTATTCATAAAAAGTAAAGAAATTGGATTGTCTTCCAAAGTTTGAATTTTTACTTATTTACCCCCTCTTAGTGCCTAGAATTTACAATAATTGGTATCAAATAAGGGTCCTTTTCAAGTGAGTTTAACAACTCAAAGGAGATCAAGATATCACAATCATGGCCAAAAATCAAGCACAAAGTGGTTTCTCTACCTCCAAGGCACCTCTCTTCAATGGATCCAATTATGCATTTTGGAGTGTTAGGATGAATACCTACCTCATGTATATGGGATTTTACATATGTCAATTAGTATTTGATGGATATATGAATCTCAACTACACCTTCAACTGATGTAGCAGGAAAAGAACTAGTGAAAACAATTCAAAATATATTAATGTAATCCTATGTGGAATGTCAAATGCTGAATTCATAAAATTAATGCATTACACCACAACCCAATATATTTGGGACAAATTGAAGACCATTTATGAAGGAGATAATAAGGTTAATTTATCCAAGTTGCAAACCTACCATGGTCAATTTGAAAGCCTGAAAATGAAGGAAGGTGAAAGTACTATTGCATCCTACTTGGAAAGATTAGATGAAGTGATAAATATTATTTGAGGTCTAAGAAATAAGATGGAGGAGACCATGGTTTTCCAAAAGGTATTAAGATCATTATCTCATAAATATGGCTCTAAGGTGGCATAAGTGGAAGAATCCAAAGACTTGATTTCTCTTAAAATGGATGAGCTTCATGGCATTCTAAACTTTCCTATGAGATGATAAAAACTAAATCAAAATAAGTCGAGAAATAAACAACATTCAACCATAATAAATCACAAGGAAGAGAAAAGATGAATTTGACATGGAGGATGATGATGATAAAATTGAAGCCATGTTTGTAAGGAGGTTAAAGATAGGGTCAAGAAAGTAAAAGGGAAATATATCATTCAAGTGCTTCAAGTGTGGCCAAGTTTGTCTCAAAAGAAAAAGGGTGATCATGATGAAGAAACCTCTCATAATCAAAAGAAGAAATTCAAGAAACATGAAGGTAAGAATAAGTACTTCAAGAAATAAGAACTTCTATACCAAAGAGGCATCAAGTTCATCTAAATCAAGTGACTCCAACAAGTATGAAAGTGAAGATGAAGGTACCCAAGTTGAGACTCTATTCATGGTCATGGAAAAAACCTATGAAAAAAATCAAAAGGTAAAAATAAGTTTGAAGAAAATAGCTCAAATGAGGAGGATGTAGGAGTAAACCTTGAAGCTAAATTGTTTAGTGCTCTTGAAGAATTAAAGATAAAAAGAAGAAGAATCAAAATATGAAGTCACTATTGAGATACTATGAAGAGAATATCAATATTCATGAGAAAATGATAAGAAAAAAGGATCAATAATATGAAGATATAAGTAAGGAACTTAGAGCAAAAATAATGTTGATTAAAGCCTCCTTTAAAATCAAGGAGGAAAAAAACCTAAAACTCAAATAAGAGTTATAGAGTTCTCCAAACTCAATTGGATAATACTTCAAGAAAATTGAAGGCCTATCACAAATTGATAAAATCTCAAATGATCTATATGAACTTCTAAGCAAACAAAGAGATTTCAATGAAAAAACTAGTATATTATTTAAGGGAGAGCATAAGGATGATGAAAAAAAAGTAATGTGATCAAGACCACTCAAGAACCACCTAAAGAAAGGAATGTTGATGTCAAGAATTTCAATAAGAGATACAATTTAAGAAAAAAATCCCATGTAATAAGGTATGATCACTCTTTTTATGGATATTGTTATTCATGGAATATGTTTGGACATAAAGCTTCAAGGTATACGGAGATACATGAAAAAAGGTCATGGAAGACATCTCAATTCATATAACATGAGAAAAATAATGAGCTAATTTTCTAAAACTATCAAAATTATGGTCACATAGAAAATTTTTTCTATCAGAAACCTCCAAAGAAAGACATGAGAGTGTACATAACAAAAAAATAGATCCTACAAGAAAGAAGGAACAAGTTTTAATAGCTCAAACTACCTTTCATTATCAAAGTGATGACATGGAATGGTACATAAATAGTGGATGCTCAAGTCAATGAAAAGGAATAAGGGAAATTTCACATCTTTAGAGGAAATTACATTAGGAACAATGAGATTTGATGATAATACATTAGCTAGCATTGTAGGAAAGGGCACATTAAGTCTAGACAATGGGAAGATAGTCATTGAAAATGTGTTATATGTAGAAGGTATGAAACAAAACCTTTTGAGTGTTATCTAGATGTCAAGCAAGGGTATACAATGATGTTTCATGACAAGGGATGTGATATAAAGAAAAAAAAATAAAGTAAGGTGGTTGGAAAGGCCAAAAGAACCAAAAATAACATGTATTTCCTAAAAGAGATTATCAAAGAGAAATGCTTTACTAGTTAGGTGGATGAATTTGGCATTTGCACAAAATGTTAGGACATCTTAATTTTTAAAATCTTGTTAAGATTGTCTCTAAGGGATGTGTAAGAAACATGCCCAATATCATTAAACGTGCTGATAGAGGAGGAGAATTTTGGTCAAATGAGTTTGATGATATTTTTAGACTTGTAGGATAAGAAGGTAGTTCTCAGCAACAAGAAAACCTCAATAAAATGGGGTAGTGAAGATAAATAATATGAAAATGAAAGAAATGTAAAGAACCATGTTGAATGAATCAAAATTGTCAGATGGATATTGGAGGAGGTAGTTAGCACAACAATATACATATTGAATAGAGATCAAATCAAGATAAACAACAACAAGACACCTTATGAGATTTGGAGAGGAAGACCTGCAAGTGTAAAACACCTAAGAGTGTTTGGAAGCAAGTGTTTTATTAAAAGAGATGAAGAAAACCTTGGAAATTTTTATTTAAGGTGTGATGAAGTCATATTCTTGGGTTACTCAAAATTAGTTCAACATATAGGTGCTACAATAAAATCCAAAAAAATATAGTAGAAAACACCAATGTCATAGTTGATGAATCATATCCAAGGAAGACTAAAAATCAACCCAAAGAGACTCCCAAAACACATAAAATCAGGATGATGATGAAATTACAGAAGGTAATCAAGAAGAAGAGAGTGAAGATGAAGAAAGACCATATACTAGAGCTCCTTCAAGACAAGTTAAGAGAGATCATCCTCCAAATCAGATCATAGGGAACAAGGAAGCAAACATACAAATAAGAAGAAGGTTGAAGAACATTCAAGATCAAGAGAACATATCTCTTCTATCCAAGATAGAACCAAGGAATGTCATGGAAGCTAACAAGGAAAAAAATTAGATTAATGCAATAAATGAAGAACTGGACCAAATAGAGAAAAATGAGACTTTTTAACTTTTCCCTAGGCACAAGAATAATAAGATCATTCAAACCAAGTGGGTTATTAAAAAAAAGATAAATAAAAATGTGAAGTTACAAGGAATAAGGAAATGCTGGTTTGTAAAGGGTATGCTCATGTTGAAGGAGTGTATTTTTATGAAATATTTACTCTTGTGGCTAGAATGGAGGTTATTAGACTCTTCTTAACATATATAACATAAAAAGGATTCAAAGTATACCAAATGGATGTAAATTTAGCATTCTTGAATGGGAACTTGAATGAGGAAGTCTACATTGAAAACATGGTGGATTTTCTATCACTGAGGACAAGGATTATGTTTTTAGATTGAAGAAGGAATTATATGGTCTCAAACAAGCCCTAGGGCTTGGTATAATAGATTGGATAAGTACTTGGTTGATCAATATTTTAGGAAAGGAGTAGTTGATATAAATTTATACATAAAAGAGGAATAAGGTAATCTTCTACTTTTTTTCTATGTTATATGATTTAATCTTTGGTAAGTTATAATGAGACCATGTCATATGGATTTTTAGAGGTGATGAAGGAGTTTTAAATGTAAATTCTTGGAGAACTTTCATTATTTCTAGGGCTGCAAATTAGTCAATCCAAAGAAGATATCTTCATATCATGGAAAAATTACATCAAGGAAATGCTCAAGATAATTAAAATGGATATTTGAAAGCCAGTAAGTACTCCAATGATTGTAGTATGAAAAATCAACAAGGATGATAATTCACTTGAGGTAAATCATTCATCATAAAGATCTGTGATAGGAAGCCTCTTGTATTCAATTACATCTAGGCCTGATATCATGCAAGCAGTTGGTTTGGTTGGAAGGTTTCAAGAGGATCTAGGGAGAACTATCTTCAAGATATCAAGAGAATATTTAGATATCTCATGGGAACCATGGAATATGCGTTGTGGTATCCAAAATGTAATGAGTTTCAAATCAAATCCTTCATAGATGTAGATAGGTAGGTAACATTGATGAAATGAAGAGCACAACTAGTGGAGATTTATTTATAGGAAAGTGCCTTGTGTATTGGATAAGTAAGAAGAAGTCTCTTGTAGAACTTTCCACATGTGAAGCTGAGTATGTAACAACAACCTTATGTTGTACTCAAGTGATGTGGATGAAGCAAAAACTTAAAGACTATAAAATTGAAAATGAAGGTCCTATACCTCTATATTTTGATAGCACAAGTGTTATAAGTGTGTCCAAGAACCCAGTGTTACACTCCAAGAAAAAACATATACCAATCAAGTACAATTTCTTTAGGGAATAAGTGAGTGAACAAAGGATTAAGCTTGAACATGTATCCACAAAGGAGGAAGTAGCTGATATTATGACCAAAACTTTACCTAAATCCCTTTTGATAATTTAATACACAAATTGGGGGTAATTCCTTCCTTAAGAAATAACTAAAGGTTAGAGTCATCAAGGGGGGAATCTTTAGTGCCAAATCTGCTCCAAGAAGGTTCAAGAAGTGTCAAAATAGGGGAGATAGTTCACTAGTTAAAGGTACAAGTTGAGAAGACCAAAGAAAGGTATGGGAAAAGAGTTAATAGTCTGAGTTTGAATAATAATAGGTTCATGTGGAACATTGAGTCTAATTGGTGAAGAAACCTATGCATCCTTTCAAGCCATAAATGAAAAATAACCAACCTAATCCAAGGGGGAGCTTGAAGAGGTAAGTTTATGGTTTTCTACTAATTTTTGCATATAATTTCTCTGAATGAACCTTTTCATAGATGTTAAATGGGGAGAATGTCTTTAGAAATAAGGAAATAGAGCTTGGAAGGTTTTTATATGAATTCTTTCCATCAAATTTTTAGTGTTTGTTGTCATCAATGATAAAGGGGAGATTGTTGAACCTTGTCTTGATGTTGTTGTCATTGATGACATGGTGCATTGATGGAAAAGAGTGAGTGATGAGGTGTCAAATATTTAGGGGCATGAAGGTTGATTGGTAGTGCCTTCACAAGGTGGTTTTAGTGTGTCTTCTTGAGTAGTAATGGTGGTTTTAGGGTGTTTAGTGCTTGGTTGGGGTGGTTAGTGTCCACTAGATGTATAGAGATGTTTGTTGTGCACTTCTCATGTGTCCTATAGGTATGAAATGATGTTTTTAAGAGTGCATAAAGAATTATAGGATGATAATCAGGTCAAGTCTTGTAATTCATGGTTGGAACTAGCCCATTTAGGCCTATTTCAAGGACCTAATGAGATGCATGAAAAAAATCAGGTCATGTCAATACAATGCAGGAATGTGAGGTGTTTAGAAATATTTTCTATAGTCCTCATATGAAGCCACAGGTCATAAACCATCATTTAGAGGAAAATTTTGGGTCTCTCCTATTACTTCCCTTGAGAAAAACATAGTATAGGCATGGAAAAATGGGTCTATTCATGATGATACATGCTCATTTATGAGAAAAAATATGTGGGATATGTGAAGGAAGGTGTTTCAAAGCTTTAGAATAAATTTTCATGGAAAAGTGAATAAGTTCTCTCAATATATAAGGTTTTTAGCTCTATCTAGCTTCAAGAAATCACTTTCCCAAGTATAAGGTCAAATCTTGAGAGCTCAAAAGCACGTAAAAGTTTTGCATTATGTTTTAAGGCTTTTAACAGAGTTAAATGACTGAGTTAAGAAATTTTTAGAGGTGGAATGAAGTAAAATGGTGCCCTATACTTTATGAACAATCCTTAAGAGTGCAAACCACTTCAAACCCTCCTAAAACCCTAAGAATGAAGCGATGGACAAAAATGATGTATTTTATCTTCAAATCACATGATCTTTGATACAACTACTTAGGTGCAAGTTGATACAACTACTTAGGGTTATAAGAACTCATTATAGTTCCATATGGTGGCATTTAGGCTCCACATATATGACTATAATGTAAAAATTTTACTCTATTTTGTAAGGTTTTTGTTATACAATCCTATCTAGAAGGTGTCAAGATGAAAACATGGATGTGGAAGTTTTTTTGGGGAGTGTACTTCATGCTCATGAAATATTCTAGGAAAGTTATTTGAACATTTTTTTGATCCTTGCTAATCTCTCTCACCTACCACTAAAGGGTAGTCAAGCTAAACCAATCATGATGGTTTGAGAGGGGTTTTGTGTATAATCCCATTCTTGAGGTGAAAAATGAGTATGGACATCTACTAGGTTTAATGTCTAATGGTGATTTAATTTAATAAAATTAGAATATTAAATCTGATTTCAGATTCACTACTATGATGATATGCACCAGAATACAAATGCTAAACACTCTAAAAATAAAACCATGTAAACAAATGAGAGAGATAAGGAACTTATTTGATTTTTTCTTATCCCAAAACATATCTAAACTGGAAAACTAATGAAAAAGTTAGGAAGAGTGTCAGAAATTCTTGATATCAATTCTAGAGGTTATGAAAAGAGATGGACACGTGGCCTAGGATAGGTGAGGGTTCTTGGGTGAAAGATCACTCTTATGCAATGGTGACTATGTAAATGTTTAGAATCTCATTTTTCCTATGTTGCTAGGGTTTTTTCACTTTTTGTATAATTGATATATATTCACACTTATATCTCCAAGGTACCTATAACCTATAACATAAACCCTAGCTACCTTTATAAGCTCACAAAAACATAAAATTTGAATGAAAAATGCAATATGTGAACTCGACTCGACCCCAATGGTCACATGAAGGGTGATCCTACATCTGATCACTACGTACTACATTCCAAAATCCATGTATTTCTTTGTTCTTCTATCTAAAATAGTGTCCTTAAGTTGTCCTTGCACCGATGATGCAAGATAACAGGCTATAGCTAGATAGAATACAAAATGTGTGAGATGGAATTCAACACTTCCCCTTTCTATGTAGTGTATACAAAGTAATCAACCCAAAAATGTAGTCCTTTGATAGTATGTATATGTGCTTTCTCTTTAGAATTTATCACCCTTATAATGATGTGTATATTGTGTATATATAGGGATCTCTTGTTTGAATTTTGACACTAATGATATGACATACCAACTAGGACCTTGAGATAGGAATAATAAAACCAAAAAGGCTAACAAAAATGTCAAAAATGTGAATAAGAACAAAGAGGAAAAGATTTCCTAGGGTGGAGAGGAGCACCTGGGAACTCGTGTCTATAGACACCTATTTTTACACCTCCTGTGCCTTCATCCATGTTCACTTTCCACCCTCACTTAGCATGCTCACTTCCCTCTTACTTTTAAAATCACACCCTTTCCCTCCTAAATTATTCTATTTTCCCTCATCTATTTTATCATTATCCCCCCTTTATCTAACTTAATTCCCATGTTCCCACTTTTAAATTTCCATTAAATCCACCAATCCTAAAATAATTTAATTTATCCTAAATAAATCCTAAACCACTTAATTATCCTAAATCTATCCTAATTTGCCTCAGTTAATCATGCCCCATGGGATTCCCACCTCCTTCATTACTACCCTTCATTAATCCTTCCCTAGGATTCCCCCACTCACCTTATCCCTTCCTAATATTCCTTCCATACACCCATTTAAACCCTCTCACATGTGCAGTCCTAAAAATATCCCACCACCTTTTTAGTCTATTCTCATCCTCATTTCTCATTATAATGTTCAAATGGAAATTTTCTTGCTACCCAGTCATGTTGATGATCGACCCAGTCACCATCGACCCTACCTTTTCTAGGTTATTTAATCACCCCTATCCCTCTTCTCAAAGGGTTGGAAAATATTGAATCTTTTGTGTGCTTTTGTGACATTGTGCCTTTCGAGCTATCTGTGAATATTTTTATCAATTGAGATATCTTGGTGTTTCTTGTTTGCATTGAGAGATTGGATTTAAAGAGTATTATGGAGATTTGGTTCATGCATGCACTTGTTTTGTTTTTGTAATGCTTATATGTGTTTTGAGCTCTGCTTCACCTCTAGTAAGCTTCAATCATCCCTAGATCTAAGCAACTTATCCCATCTTCTTGTTAACATCCCATCTCTGGTCTGGTCACTTTAATCACACTTGGTCACCATCAACCCATAGCCTACATTTTTCTACATCCTATCCATAACCCATCCTATCTACTTTACATGTAACCCATGTCGGATATATCTTTTCATCCAATCCATCCCCTGTAATATCCCTCCCATTTATTAGACATCTAGTTATCTATTATAGCATCTTAGACTCCACATTTTTTCATTGTTCTACATACCTCTCGCATAATTTAGTTTCAGATCATTTTCGACTACTAGTTCTACTGCCCACATCTCTCCATCAACTACCTATTCTTCTCTCGGTCACCGTCGACTCTTTGTCCTACTCTTAGGGTCATTGTTGACCCCTCTATGGTTTGTTCTCATTTTCTATCATTTTCATCCTTAATCATCATATCAATTAGATTATCTTATCATATATTTGATTCAAATTCTATTATTAATATTTCCTTTCTATTATCATATTATCACTCTTTGTTATCATCACGTGGGTTGACATCCTCTCGAGAAGTTTTTCTTCTTGAGCCAACTTTTTCGGAATCCCACCATATCTCTTACTAATTCTCTTTTGTGTTTAGTATTTTATTGTTATGCAGGTTGGAGATTCGATACAAGAAGGATCATTTACTCTGTGCACCCATACCATATCATCTTATCCACATAAAGAGGTTCCTTAAACCCTCCCATATTTTGAGGTTTCTTGATTTCTCATTTGGTTTTCACTAATCTAAAATAGGTAGTGCAAAAATCTTGTCAAACATTCTAGCATGCCTTGTGGGACCCCCTTCCTTTGGTGAGGTCTCTTTGTTTTCATTTCTTCCATTTCATATTCTTCTATATCTCCTTTTACTAACAACGTAGGTAGAAGTATTCTTTTACTTTCTCGTGTTGGCTCAGGATTGCTTGGATTTTCCTTTTCACATGCTTATTTGCTTCTAAAGTTAGATAAATAGGAAAATGAATACTAGGTATTCCTTATCTTTATTTCTTCTCATTTTATTTCATTACACTACATATCTTGTCTATTGTTTTCATTGAATCGTCACACTTCATTTTCATGTATTAAAAAGAACACCCTCATTGTTTTCTTTCTCATATAGTATAACTAGGGGTAATATTCTTTACATTCACTCCTTTCCACACACATCTAAACAACATGTATCAATCCACACATCTAAACATTTCCTTACAAGTGGAACTATTGGGATTTCATCACCCAATAGGAAAGCCACCAGGTGTTCTGGCCATGTTATAAATCCTATATAGACTTGGGCCTCATGTACCTTTGGGTATATCGAGGAATCCACAACCACAACATCCCAAAACCAAACTTAGACTGACCATTTCCTAGGTCCTTTTAATCCTTCTTATTTATTTATTTTCACATATTTTATAAGTAATCAAGATTAAAATAAATTGTGTTGTGTGTATTTATTTTGTAGTAACTAATCAACATAGGTTTTTCTTTCTTATTTCATGCTTGATTCTTACTTGATTACAAAAAGGAAAATGGAACAAGCATCTTCATCCAACATTCCCACCTCTACCTCTTCTCTTACATAGAGATCATTCCCCCTTGATCATTTCTTCCTCTATGGTCACTACGACCATTTCCCTACCATCTCTTCTAGTGAGCTTCATGGTTCACACTCATACTGAAACCAATCCTTCCATTTATCACTATTCATCCCTTCTCGACTAGCCACAACCTCATCAAAAAATTATGTTGAGGCCTTTAGACCCCTCTTATCCCCCGTAGATGCGTGGAGTTCTAGGAACTCCTAGATGCTAATCCCATTGTATTCCATGATTACCTCATCCATAAATCCACTCACCTATCCCATTGATAGGACCTCCCCTTCAATAGATCTATGCCTACCCTGATTCTACCTAGGTCTTAACATCTCAACTTGTCGTCTTCTTCTCTTGAGAGATTAATGAATTAGACATATCCCAACATGAAAACACATCCCTTGATCCATCCATGCATAAATCTACTCATTTGGTGGTCCCCATCCCACCTACTCTCACATAAACACCACTCCTCCCTCCTTTATGCCCATCACATTGTCATCCACTTGTAGTCACTGATATCCTCACTCAACCCCTTCTAGGTCTGTTTCCTTCCCTCTTATGATCAAGCATCCTCCTCAAAACTCGGTCTCCATCCCCATATCTCAATTTCATGCTAATATGGTCTCCTCACAACCACTCTATTCAGGTTCCACTCATCAACCTCCTCTACACACTAATTTTTAGCATACATTCTATCATCATCCCATTCAAACATCTCAACCACCCCATCACACCCATTCTCAAACCAATCCTCTTGTTATACAACAATCCCTTAATCCTACCCTTCTACTTGCATGCCCTTTTAGCGGCCCATCTCTCAACCCATCCAATCCCAACCTATCACTTATTATCTTCCCTATCAACCACCTCCTCAGGCTCTTCTATTAATCCTCTATAGTCTCAACCTCAATCTATCCCATCCACTTCATATGTCCAAAAACCTCATCCTTCAACATCACCTCTACCCACTTCTAGGGACCCCATGTAAACATTGATGAGTAGATTGGCCAACCTGAGGCCTCTTACTTGGTCCAAAGAGCTCTCATTCACATATGGAAAATTTTTAATGAGCCCATTCATCCTTTTGTCCCAATCAAACCCTATCCTCTTCATTGGAACTTCCTAAGTTCTCTAAATTCAACATGGGAGGATCCTCAACAACACCTCTCGGGATTTTTGACATGCTTTCTATCTCATAGCCCATGACCAAGACCTCATGCTTAGGACATTTCCCATGTCATTATCTAGCCTTTCCTTTAGGATTTCTATAATGGTATCCCTCAGCATTCTCTCTTCTCCTTCACACAAATTTCCCAACTCTTCCTAGAGCACTTCTCCATCAATATCACTCGTAAAATCACCATTACTGATCTATACACCATTAAAAGTTTAAGGATGAATCCATTTCAGATTTTTTCATAATGATGGCATGGCATTATTAATTATCTATCCTTTTCCCTTCCTCAAATCGATCTCATTGAGATATTTTCCTTATCTTGTGCTAAACACATTTCCTCTACTCTCCAAATTCAGTCCTTTCAAGTTTTGAGGAAGCCTTCACCATGGCTCAGAAATTAGAACTTCGCACCCTTGAACAGGGCCATGTAAAACTTAAATCCAAAAAACCCAATACGGATTTCACCAAACCCTCCTCTTCTTCTTCTCATCATGATAAATCTAAGAATGTGGAAAACATTATTTTCATCAAATCTTCCTCTTCTTCTTCCTCCCAAGATGAGCCTTCACAAAGATCTCCTCACCCTACCCCAAACTATACTCCTCTCAGGGAGTCTTATAGTTCTATATTTGATAAACTTATGGCTGTTAATATTATCCAATTACCTCTTATTTGGCCTTTAGATGAATCACAAGCCAAGCCTTCCTAGTATTGTGAGGATGCTTACTGCAAACATCACCATGTCCATGGGCACAACATTGAGAAGTGTCGTACCTTCAAGGACCTTGTTCAACTTATCAACCAAGGGGACCTTCAAGTGAGTAATCCTAATGCCCATCCTAATCAACCACTGGACTTATTTAAACAACCTTTTCCTAACCATCCTCCTACTAGCCAAGAAATCCTTCCACATCCCAAACACCCAAGCCCACACTATTAACACCCTAATTCATGTTCCTACATCCACCTCCTTGACCACTTCATCAACTTCATCCACTTATACCATCGAGCCCATTACACTTGCATCTACTATATCTAAATCCACTCCTCCCATATCCATCATACCACCCATCTCCACACCTAATCTCTCTCTCTTCTTACTTTACTCCTTTACTCCTAGTGATCCTATGCTTACCATCTCGAAACCTCATCAACATTCACCCATTCTCCTCTATTTGATCCCACATCATCTCTTACTTCTACATCCTCCTTAGATGTTCATTTAGAAAATGCCCCTACTTCATCATCTTCTTCTACATCTACATCTTCTTCCATTAAATCAACATCCCCATCACCTTCTACATCCTCCTTACCTCCCTTTATTTTAGACTTGATCATACCCACTATTGCATCCACATCCATTCCACCCTTACCTATTGTACCATCCTTAGAACCAATCCCATTTCCCCTTCTTACACTCCTACCCATGCCAATCTCATTAACTATCATAGCCACATTGACACCATCCTCTCCCCCTAGGTCATTCTCATCATTTGAAGAGTTTTGAAAGCACTCCAACTCACCATAACTTCAAATGATGCCCCTATCTCATCCAAAAATTAGAAACACCCATACATAAATTCAACCTACCTCTTCTTTAGACATCATTAAACAAAATTACTTCCACCACCATCAACCATCAACAAATCTTCAACCCGCCAATTGAAATCATTTCATCCCTCCCAAGGGTACTTCCTCACAATCAAAATCTAATACCCTTGGTGTATTTCCTGAAATTCACATTTCACATCCTCATAATAATATAGACATTCCTCCCGAAGATCAAATCAACTAATGCCACATCATCTATCTTAGGACCACCTCCATCTCTCCTAGGACTGACCCTTCTTCTAAGACATCATAATCAATCAATCAATCCACATCAAAATCATCCATCACTTCTTTAAAATTGATCATTATTCTAAATCATAAAACATCACTAAGATGGAATCCAAGAAATTTAAACCATGAAATGATAAAACTCAACCTTCAACATCCAAATCATCTACCACCACTTCTAAAATACCCCCACCTCAATCAACCACCATCATCCCTTCCACATCAAAATCAATGGTCAAAACTCCTAAGGATAAGACCTCACTTCGACCTACATCCACTTCCTCTAAATCAAACCCATCTACTCCTTCTAAAACATCAACCTCCAAACCATCCATTGAATCTTATACTGAGGTATTCCTCACTTTCTCCATGCATCCATCCCTTCCTCCATCAAAACCTTTGACCCATATACCCACTTGGTTTGATCCTAATGTTATTTTTTGCCTATCATCATCGTGTGCCTACCCACACTACTCATTGTAAGGCCCTTTACGCCCTTATCAATATCCTTATGGAAGAGGATGACCTCCTTGTCAAAGAGGAGGACACCCTTCCATCCCCTAATCCTCATCCAAATCCAACCTTCCCATCAAATCCAAGGCTTCTAAGTCCACCATCTCTAAAATAGTTTCTCTTTCTACAAATAAAATCCCCCTCTTTACATAGACGCTCCTATTTCTACTAGATGAGACCAACCATCCACTTCATCCAAACCCAAGGTCATCATCAATGCTCCTCCCAAAACCCATCTCATCCTCTTCCATTTACCAACCATCCTTCTTCCTCCAAAGCAGTAAGGTGTCTCTATCTCAATCCTCTTTTATCAAACAAACCATCATAAAATTTACATCAAGCTCTCATATAATCATGTCCTTTATGATCTCATCCAAATCTCTCCCAACCACAAGGATCTTATTGAATGATACATCTCAAATCATTAGCTGATCTCACCACCATCCCTTTGAGGATTCTAAATCCCCAACATTCTTCTCAAGACCATGAAATTCCTCTCTTCATCATAGTTCATATCAATGACACATTCATCCGAAAACTATGATTGATTGATATGGGTGCTAACATCAACCTAATTTCCTCCCACACCTTCAATCAACTCAAGCCCCTTCCCAAATACCATTTCCTCATCATAAATCCCCTATTCATTCCATAATTTCAATGATGTTGTTGCCAACTCAAGCTCCCAGATTGGGTATAATTATCCTTCCCATTTGTGTCAGCCATAAAATCCTTCATGAGATCTTCTACATTGTAGAAGGGGAATTTCAATATAAATTTTTACTTAGATGCCCTTGGATTCATGCCATGCACTATGTCCCATCTACCCTTCACCATTATATCAAGTATGAATATGAAGGGAAGATTCACACTCTCCCACTGATTCCCATCCTTTCAAGGCATGTCATATGACTTATCAACCAAATGATGTGCTTTTCCCTAAAATCATTCTTCCGAAGCATCCACCAGTTCTTTTGTGCCTACATCCAAGTTACCCCATGATGGATCTTTTTGATGAGGTGATGTAGTGCCTCACCTTAGGGGAGTATCAACTCCTCACTCTTAATTCTCTTCTTCTCCCAACCACCACATCACCTTGATAAGGCCCCTATGTATCAATCTAACATTGGGGAAATCATCTCATTTGGACCTTCTTTTCTCAAAACCAATCTGGTCTATGGTGGCCTGATCAACCTTCCTCTCATTCTAAAGATCACCCTCACACCAAACCATATACACTAGTGGTTTTGATCCTCTCTAAAACCATCCTTCACCTACACATACCTCTATCATTGTTCCTGGAAGGGCTATGGCCTGGGACGTTATGAGTAGGGTGTCCATGACCTCCCCTTTAAACAACCCCATGAACCACATGAAAAAATTTTTTTGGGATACAAATATCCCTCCATCCCCCCTTCAGGAACTTCTGCATCCTCTCCCATCGATGTTGATTCACCTCCCTTCTCTCCATCCGACTATCTCATAGATCCAGATGATACCATATCTATCCCTTCTAAATTTTTTTTTAGTCTCCACCATTTCCTTGACCGTCACTTATCAGGTTGAAAATGAAACCCGGTCCTTTCCTCTTAAACATCCTAAAATGATAGGGAATATTCCCTACCATTGACATCCTCCAATGCAATGATGATGACTCTATTCTATCTTACATGGGGGCGAGGATTCTCATATCCAAAATTCCCTTCCCCCTGACACTTCATCTCTTCTAAATGAATCCACCATCGACATTAATATAGGGACCCTCAGAGCCCACATCCTCAAGGTTGGCCAATATCTTGATCCTCAAGAGCTCAAGCCTTCACCTCCTTCTTATCCAAACATATCTATGCCTTTTCATGGTCATACTCCAACATGTCGGGTCTTGACCCTCCATCATCATCCATAACATCATCACCATCCCCATGCCAAACTTGTCAGAAAGAAGTTACGTCATGCATCCCCACATAGCCTTCTTGTCAAAGAAGAGCTATAACACCTTCTCTCTACTAACTTCATTCAACCTATCATTATCCACAATGGGTCTCCAATATCATACCCATTTCTAAATCTTCTGGAAAGCTCCACATCTGTACTCAACTTCTAAGATTTAAACCTCACCTATCCCAAGGATGAATTTCCTCTTCCCAACATCGATCAACTCATCACCTCATGGTACGGACATGAGATGCTTCTCTCTTATGGATGGTTTTTCTAGTTATAATCAGATCCTCATCACTCCAGAAGACCAACATAAGACTTCCTTCATCACCCCTTGGGGAATTTTTGTTATCGTGTCATGCCTTTCGGCTTGAAAAATGTTGGGGCCACTTACCAACGTGTGATGACCTATATCTTCCATGACTTATCCATAAAATAGTGGAAGACTATGTTGATGACCTCTTGGGTAAATCCAAGCACCGATCCAACCATCTTTTAGTCCTTGAAATCCTTTTTGAATGTCTTATCCACTTTCTTCTTCACCTTAACCCAACCAAGTGTGTATTTGAGTTCTAACTGAAAAATCCTTAGCTTCATCATTTCTATCAGGGCATTGAGGTTGACCCCATAAAAATCAAGGCCATTCTCAAAATGCCTCCCCTTCTAATCTAACTCAACTTTGTAGTCTCTAGGGCCATCTCTAGTCAATCCACCATTTCATTTCACAACTCTCTGACCATTGCCAACCCTTCCATCACCTTCTTCAAAAAGACACCCAATTTAACTAGGATGCCACCTGTTAGAAGGCATTTGATGATCTCAAACAATATCTTCTTTCTCCACCTATGCTCACACCTCCACACGAGGGGGATCCTTTCTACCTCTACATCTCTTCCTCCAATCATGCTTTGGGTGCCATGTTGGCACACCACGATGAGAAAGGTAGAATATGGTTGTGTATTATATCATCATACCCTTCTTTGATTATGAAACCCACTATACCAAAGCTGAGAAGATGTGTTGTGCCCTCTTCTTCTTTACCACTTCCAAGCTTCATCATTATCTACTTAATCATAAAACCTTCATCATTACCAACTTCCACATCCTTAAAACCATGCATTCAAAGCCTTACCATAGTGATCACATCACTCATTGGCTCATGCTCATGATAGAGTTTGACCTTGAGTTTATCTCCCAAAATCCATTAAGGGCCAAGCTATTGTAGACCAATTAGCTGAAGCCCCTCTTCCTAGTATGCATCTTCCTCATGAGAAATTTCTAGATGAATCCATCAATCACTTCCATCATGAGTACGGTACCCTTAAGATGACCCTCTTCTTTGATGGATCCAAGTGTCAACAAGGGGGAGGCACTGGTGTTATCATCATTCCTCCTTGGGGCACTCCTATCCCTATCACAAACAAGCTTAATTTTGAATGCACAAACAATATGGTAGAGTATGAAGCCCTTATCCTAGGTCTTGAAACTACTTCCTTTTTAGGTGTTCAAGTTCTTGACATCTATGGGGATTTTGAGCTTATCATCAAACAAGTTACAGTGAATATCAATGTAAAAATGATACCCTTCAGAAATATAGGACATCATCCTTCTCCTCCTTGAAGCTTTTGACTCTTATTCCATCCAGGATATTCCTCAATCATCTAATCATTTCACAGACACTATGGCTTCCCTTTCCTCTCTTATCCCTTGGAAAATGGAAGAATCCAAACTATCTATTTTTTCATCATCTCAATCAACCATCCCATACCCATGAGCTTCCCATGTCAACCATGTTGACACCAATTCTTCTAACCTTTGGTATTCTCAGATCTTTGACTACCTATCTCAATCTAAAATCCCCTCGATCTTTCTAAGAATGGAAGGGTCCTTTCTCCAACGTGTTAACCGCTATGTTCATTCTTGGTGGCATCCTTTATAAGTGTGGATTTGATGGTATCCTTTTTGATTCCTTAAATCCTCTGAATCTATTCATGTTATCCAGGAGGTCCATGATGGTATATGTGGTGGAAACTTTAGTGGCTTAGTTGTCACTAAGCATGTTCTTCACCTAGGCTATTATTGGCCTTCTACTTAATCAAGACTGTTGTGAGTATGTTAAGAAATGTGAAAATGTCAACAACATTCCAACCTTATCCACATTCCTATCCAAGCCTTACAACCAGCTCAGGACCTTTGGCCCTTCTCACAATGGGGCCTCGATCTCATCAGTACCATCAATCCTCATTCTTCACAAAACATCATTCTATCATCACCACGACTAAGTATTTCACCAAGTGGGTGGAAGTAATTCCACTCACCTCAACTAAAGCTAATCCATCATCAACTTCATCTATCAACACATTATCTTCCATTTTGGCATCCCTCATAAGCTCATTATGGACAATGGAAAGTCCTTAAAAAAAGACCTTAAAAATCTTGGTGTTTTAACTTTAACATCAAACTTAGTTTCTCTCTCTCCTTATTATCCTCAAGCCAATGGCCAAGATGAGGCTTCTAATAAGACCTTATAATATCCTTACTAAAACTATCGATAAAGAAGGTTCATAATTGGCATCTTCAGCTTCCCTTCACTCTTTGGGCTATCAAACTAGCATCTACACCCCCATAGGTGCTACTCCTTTTTCTCTCTTGTCTCTCGGTTCTGAAAGTTTTCCTTCCCTCTCAAGTTCAAATTCCTTCCTTGCGTGTTTCCCTCATGACTTTATTTATGAGGACTATCATCAAGAACATCTAGCACAACTTGAGTTGTTAGATGAACATCACCTTATCACCCTTCAACATCATCAAGTATACCAAGATCAAATTAGTCATGTGCTTATAACAAAACACCTTAAGCCTCACAACTTCAAAATTGGTGACCTCATCCTTAAAGAAAATCAGAACATCACTACTCTAGAGAGGAGCCAACATGGAAAGTTTTCCCCCAATTGGATTGGACCATACATCATTATGCATAAATATGGATCGGGAGCCTATCATTTGGCCTCCCTTGATGGTAAACTAGAAATAAAGCCTCTTAACACTTTGCACTTGTGACCATTCTATTGTTAGCATACCTACCAATATATATTTAGTCATATCCCTTATGATCATCCCTTCATCATTAGCCTCTTCCATCCATCATTGTAATGATTTGGAATTATGTGGTCTACCATCACTTTCCTAGACATGACCTTAAATATGGGCACCACGGCTCTTTCCATAGCATTTTCCTTATGGATAGGTTCTCCTTCTTTGGTGAGAACTCCACAATCATTACATCCATCACCCTCTTATTTACCTATTAGAACCATGCACTAAGGGTCCTAAAGGTGTTCACTTGTACATTCATTATCCCCTCCTAAGTGGTCTACCTAGCTATTCCCAACTCTTCCCCATATGAAAATAAAATTCATGGATGCTCCTATCAAATTCAAAGTTATAAAAAAAAACTACTCCCTCAAAGGACAATTTCATTCATGTAAAAAAAAAAATCAAAATAAAGTCAAATAAATAGATCGATCCCTCAAAGGATGGATATCATGTATATCATCCTTCCATCATGTAAAAATCATTTATGTATAAAGTAGACCATACCCTCAAAGGATGGCTACTCTCTATATCATGGTAGTGAAGGCTTCCCATTGATCAACCTTCTATTAGCATCCATAGAAAACTTCCCGCATCGATCAATTTTCTCTCTTTCCCTACCCAGAGTTGGGGCATAGATTTAGGGAAATCCACCTATGGAGAACCCTCTTCCCATGTACAAGTTGCATCCTAAACCCCTTTGTCATGTCAACATTAGTTTATGAGATTATTTCATCCATATTTTCCTCTTGATCTTTTGATATAACTAGCTATTATTGGTTATGTGTTAACACTTGTTATGGTCACATGTGCATTATTATTACATGGATCCCCTTCTCATTTACCTCCACTATAGTTGGAGGCATCATTTCCCCACATTCCTTGATATGATGTAGTTTCATTTGTACCCATAGGTCACTCAATCAAGTTGCATTCTATTCTAATTTTTTATTCTATCTTTTCACTTATCCCAATCATCCACATCTTCATCTATCTATCTAAAATTTCACATTTCTAAACATCATCAATCACATCATTATTATCTATCATATTTCACATGTTTTAAACATCATCAATTATCCATCACATCCATTTTTAATCAACATTTTCAATAATCATATATCATGTAAATAACATCCAATCACATCTATACATTCTCATCATCATCATCAAAAAAATAAAAGATAAACACATATCATCATCATCCACATCCACATAAACATCAACATAAATCAAATCATCACATCATAAAATAGACACATGCTAAAACCACAAAAAATCATGTATATATATATATATATATATAAAATAAAGTGTCTCAATACATCATTGGCCTCTAAGGGCCCTCTCTCAAAGTAGAGATGTCATCAAAACTAGTAAAGTTAACATCAAAAGGCCTAAAGTATTTCCCCCTATGAGGAAAGTCCTCTCTCTCTCTCTCCTCATCTCCTCCACCCTGGCCCTCATCTCAATGTGGTTGCACCACACTTCACTTGTGCACTCTCCCAGATGGCCCTACTCTAGATAGTTGCCTCTCTCTGCTAGTAGTACTCCCAATATCTCAATGTTCATGGTAATTTATTTATCACTATATATCATAATACTTCATCTCTCTTACTGAGGCCCCTATATCGATCCATCATATCATCATATCAAGAGGCACCATCTATCCTACTCCTCATGTGTACCACTGACCACCACTCACTGACTCTATTGCCAATATATAGTAGAAGGTCTCCAAATCGGATCTATACCTCCCTCATCTCTTTGATACTACCGATCCCTATCTTGGATGGCTCGGTCCCTCTCCCAAGTCAATCTCTCTCTCTCTCAAAGGCTCTCTCCTCTCTTGAGTGTATCTCTCTCTATCTCACTCAAAACTCTCATGTACATATTGTGCCACCTCTCTCAGTCTCGCCCCCATCACCATCCCCACCACCTCTAGGAGCTTCCTCCTCCTCTACCTCCATCTCCACCACATCATCATCTCTCTCTCTCTCTCCCCTCTCCCTACCCCCTAGCCACCCACGTAGTAGTCATCCAATCCTCAAACCCAACACCAACTCCCACATCATCATCATCATCCCATGACAAGCCTCCTCTAATGGATCCATCATGATAGGACTTGGTAGATCCCTATCCCCCTCCTCCTGCCTATACACAATAGGCTCCTGGGAATATCTTATGACACACCAAACTATCATTGTTACCCTATCAAAATACATGACCTCGATCATCTCTCGGCCTACATGACCTTACCCACCTGGTCCTCCTCATCCCCGTCAACTCAATGTCTACTCCTGGCCATGCAGGGAAGTCTCTATATGGCCATGCCATATAATATGATCAACATCTAACTCTATGAACCTATCTACATACCAATCTACATCCCACCTCCTCTATCCCCATAGGCCTATCTTCTCTCCATCTCGAAACCCCACAAGCAACTCGATGTGATCCCCTCATGACCCACGACAATCCCTGGTGGCCTAATAACTACTTATGTGCTCATAAGCCCAATAGTGGAGTATAAACCCTACATCCAATCCCATCCTCCTCCCCAATCTATACATCGATAGCTCATGGTACACCTGCCAACAATGTTGTCCCAAATGAAAACATGGTCTAGTGATCCACTATATCATCCAGAACCCCTACTAGTGTCCATGGAAACCTCACACCCCCTAAATTTGGAAGTGTGTAACATGATATCACCATCATCAATAGACATATCAATCTTCTTCCATGGCACTCCATTGGTCATATCTCATCTCATATCCAAATGCCCCTAAAGTGAATGTAATATGTGTGTGTCGGCTCCAAATAGTCGTGTCAACACTTCTAGTCTATCTATCCACTATAATGGGAACTATCTTCTCCCCCTGTATATCGGAAAACTCTGAGAATGTGATACACATCCTCCAAAGTGATGGTCATCTCACCCATCCTCATCCAAAATGTGCATGTGTGCACATCCCACCTCTCCACCAGTGTAATCATCAAACCCACATCTCATGGGATCCTCTAATAATATAAAACCACCTAACCCACTACCACTAAGTGATCCCACTCAACATCGGCTATATCTCCCCTGATATGATCATAAAAGGTGGGGACTCTATCTCTCAAATAGAGTGTCTCTCGAGCCTACAATCACAAAAAAATCATTCAAATATCAATTTCTTCATCATTAATTTCATCACACCCTCATCAAAAATCAACATCTATCCTAAACCTACTTCCCTCATACCCAATCAACGCCAACCCAAGTGGGTCGATGCCTCCATAGCTGAGTCAGTCACACCCTTTTTAGGGTTGGTCGATGGTGACCACCTCCCACACCACCCCATGCCACCCCCATCCAAAAAATTGAAAAATGTAAAAAAAAAAATAAAAAAAAACATTAAATAAATTAAAAAAAAGCTAAGGTTTTCCATTACTCACCATCCGATGTGTCCTCTACCTCTTCCTCACCACTCCTCCAACCTCCATTTTTCTCACAAAATCAACCTCCTTTTATCAACTAAGAGCTCTCAATCATCATTTTAGGTGATGAAAATGACCACTATGGGCCGATCCATGAGCTTATATAGCCACCCCCCTTGTTTATCATCGACCCTAATAGAGTCACCACTTGATTTATATAGGTCACCACCAACCCACTTTAGGCATCATTGACCCACTTTTCCCTTATTCACATTCCTCCATCCGTGTCATTTAGTAAACTCTCCCTCTTCCTTTGTTGATAAAACATCCATACCACACTTTTTGTACCCTTCACTGGGCATCATCATTATTTTCATCATCATCCTCATCTTATTTAAAGACACATACTTTTCACTTGATTCCTCATATATGAAGGATCTCACACTTTATTCACATTTGGTTGCATGCATAATTTTGATGTGTGCCTATGACCCATTGGTCCCCATGGACCTACATCCATTTGAGTGGTTTCCTATTGATTCCCTCCATTTCATAGTGATTTTCACCAACTCACTAGCCTATAGGACATTATCATCATCTCCTAAAGACCATACCCTTTTTTTTTTCCTACCAACGTGATTCATAAAATCACCACCATATTTTAATCATTGTTATTATGAGATCCCCTTTTCCTTGGGGCATCATATCCTTTTTTTTCCCATCCTTCCCACCCACCCTTCTCATTCATCTTTTTCAAACTCATGACCGATTCCACTCTTTCTCTTGTCATCGATCCCTAGTTTGAGGGGGATCACCTTACAATACCTCTTTGCCATCTAACCCATCAAACCATTTCATGTTTTTTTCTCATAGTTTTATCACAAACCCCTCAACAAAAAAGGGAAGAATGTAGACACCTATTTTTCACACCTCCCCGTGCCTTCATCATGCATTTTCTTTTCCACCCTCACTTAGCACACTTTCTTCCCTCTTATTTTTAAATCACACCCTTTTCCTCCTAAATTATTCTATTTTCCCCTCATCCTATTTTATCATTATCCCCCTTTATCTAACTTAATTCCCATATTCCCACTTTTAAATCCCCATTAATCCCATTAATCCTAAAATAATTTAATTAAACCTAAATACATCCTAAATCATTTAATTATCCTAAATCTATCCTAATTACCCTCATTTAATCATCCCCATGGGATTCCCACCCCTCTTCATTACTACCCTTCATTAATCCTTCCCTAGGATTCCCCCACTCATCTTATCCCTTCCTAAGATTCCTTCCACCTCCCTTACACCCATTTAACCCTCTTACACATGTGTAATCCTAAAAATAGCCCCACACATTTGAAAGTCTATTCTCATCCTCATTTCTCATTCTAACATTCAAATGGTAGTCTTCTCACCCCATTCACCATTCGACTACCATCATCATCACCCTTCCTCCCTAGGTTATTTAATCACCCCTATCCCTCTTCTCAAATGGCTATAAAAATATTGAGACTTATGTGTGATTTTGTAACATATTGCTTTCGGTGTTATCTATGAATCCTTTTAATCAGTTGAGATATCTTGGTGTTTCTTTTTTCATTGAGAGCTTGGAGTTAAAGAGTATTGTGGAGATTTGGTTTGTGCATGCACTTGTTTTTTTTTTAAGTACTTGGTGTTGTTGGTTCTTTCAAGCTCTTCTTCAACCTCCAATAACTTCAATCATCCCTAGATCCAACAACTTATCCCATCTTCTTGTTAACATCCCCATCTCTAGTCTAGGTTCCACCGATCACACCCAATCGCCATCAACCCATAGCCTGTACATTTTTTCTACATCCTATCCATAACCCATCCTATCCACTTTGCATGTAACCCATGTCTCGATATATCCTACATCCAATCCACCCCTATAGTACATCCCACCCTCTAACATCCAATTATCTATTATAACATCTTAGAATCCACATTTTTCCATTGTTTTACATACCTCTACATAGTTCATTTCGATCACCATTGACTCCTATCTCTTCTCTCAAAGTTGTCTTGACTACTATTCTTCTCTTAGGTTTTCATCAATCTCTATCCTACTCTCGGTCATCATCGACCCTCTTGTGGTTTGTTCTCATTTTCTATCATTTTCATCCTTAATCATCATATCAGTTAGATTATCTTATCATATATTTTTCAAATTTATTATCAATATTTCCTTTTTTATCATATTATCACTCTTTTTTATCATCATCATGTGGGTTGACATCCTCTCGAGGAAGTTTATGCTTCTCGAGCCGACTCTTGTCGGGCAACCCACCATATCTCTTACTAATCCCCTTTCATGTTTAGTCTTTCATTTTTTGTGCAAGTTGGAGACTCACTATGAGGAGGATCATTTATTGTGTTCCTATACCATATCATCCTATCCACATCAAGAGGTTCCTTAAACCCTCCCATATTTTGAAGTTTCTTGATTTCTCATTTGGTTTACTTGAGATCCATCTACACAACATGATACTTAGTGGTATGGTAAAATATTAATATGTGTGTGACTTTGTGTCTACATTTTCACCCCTTTTTGTGATATTTGAATGAAATTCAAGTAGTGTAAAGGAAGTATGGAACATACCTGTGAGAAGTCCAGAGAATCCCTATTACAGGAGTACGTATGTACAGAATATAATAACATATAACGTGGTGAACCATGGATCAATGTGTCGATCCATGTAGTGTAAATAGAGACAAAAAACCATTTTTAGGAGCACTTGGAGAAATTGACAACTTGATTTTAGAGAATTTGGATATTTTGAATTGTTGCATAGTGGAGATTCAAAAGGGTAGGGAGTGATCAAATTCCAACCTTGAATTTTGTAAAATTTTAATCTATGGAGGATTTATGCATCATGCCACTAGAGGAAGAGTGTTGGGGAGAGAGGTCTTGTTTTACTCTCCATATGAATACATCCTCAAAGATTTCAAATAGTTGCAGATGGCTAAAGACCAAATTTAGTTCCATGTTGAATAACCCATAAAGGAGCATTATAGGAAAGGAAATGACGTCTCATTTCCCCACTCCCATGGGTTCCATGATTCATATAGTGTGAGATGGATTCCATGTTAGGTCATCTGAAGTGATGTAAAATTAATTCCCATGTTAGGTCATCTGGGAAAGATAATGAAGTGATGTAACTCCCAAGTTAGGTCATCTGGGAGAGATAATGAAGTGATGTTATGTTGTACCGATTGATTGATTTGATTCAAATATTGAACTATTTCTTTGAAATTAAATGTATGTGATAGATTACTCATGGATATTTTCCACTTTTTCCCCAATTAGTTCATTAGGGGAATATATTTGAAGTAGTAGAAAATGTTGAACATTGTATGAGATGATTTGTACCTTTTCTCAAATAATGCCACAAAATATTTTTTTGATAATGGTGTATTAGGAGTATGGAATGATTGTATAGTAGCCTAAGAGGGATCATAGGGTGATCCCAATTGTATGCCCCCTTTTTGGTGAAAGGGGGAGGGGTGGAAAATAATGAGCATTGTGCCAAAAGTAGAGGTGAAATAGTGTAATGAAGAAAAAAATGTAGTATATTAGATGTTACAAGATTGCATGTATGTCAAGTTGTAAATGTACTAGATTGGAATTTAGTAATGTGGAATGTGTATAGTATGGTGGTAGGAGAAATTCTAAACCAAATAAAATAAACGGGAGGAAAACATAGTTTGGAAACTCAAGATATGAGTGAAATTATGGGATGTGTATTAATTAGAATAATGAGTGTGAATAGTAACTATAGTAAATGAAAAATATGCAATTGTTATATATAGTGATAGTAAAAAGTGAATAGTAATTTCATTTGAATTGTGATTGAGTTAGAATTTGAGCTTGGAGCTTTTGAAGATGTTGTAGATTAGGGCAGTGAGGTTAACTAGGTTTGAGATGGTAGTGAAGGCCCTAAATTCATAGACATTTAATGATCTGATGAGTAAGATTATTTTGAAAAAATTTGAAGAAATTTTCCTAATTTTGTCAATTTTTGTAAAATTTCAAATTTTAAATTTTGGGCATTTTTTGAATTAGGTAGGAGTGTCCAAGGCATTGACATCTTTTAGGATGCCAACACTCATTTTGAGCACTAGTGTCCTATTTCTAGGTATCACCTACATCCTACTCCTATGCACCGTGACCCGTAAGAGAGTTTTGATAGTGCAATGTGAAATTTTGTCATTTTGATGACTTATTAGACCATGATTAGTTGATTTTGAGTATGTATGAGGTACTAATGTTTAGCTTTTGTTGGTGTTTTTATTGTGTAGTGAGATATACACTCGGGAGTTCTGCGGGGTAAAAATTTGAGTACATTATTGACTTTGGGTTTATCTGATGTGGAGTGGGACATACTAGACCATGTCGGCCTATGGAACATAACGAGATTAGGAGAGGTACCCCATAATATTACTATGATTACTGCATTATGTGAGAGAGGTGGTGTGTAGATACTTGTACTTTTTAGGTTTCCTAATGGGATATGACTATGACCCTAGAGGATGTATATCATATATTATGACTACTAGTTATGGGTGAGAGAGTACATGTGATGGCCATAGTGGATGCTCATAGGTAGATGAGAGAAGTTATGGGATACTTTATAGGGACATGTGTATAAAAAGAGATCCATATTATCCTAGATGCCATATTGAGATTCCGTGTTCCATGATTATGAAATTTTATCGCAGTGGTTATTGTGTCATTTGTGGTAGTAGAGGGTGGTGGAGTGGGTCATCTTGTATAAGATGCATGATATTTTCAGTGTATAGAGGAGTATGGGACAAGGTTTGTATGGGCATGTTACATGTTGGCTCATTTGTAAAGATATCTATATAGGTTTACACATGAGGACCATGGTGGTGGACTAGGAGCCACCACATTGCTACATGTATGGGCCTATGAGCATATTACTATATTGAGGCCACTTGGTGGGCCACGTGTAGATTTGGTGAGACCTGATATATTTGATGTGAGATGGGTAGGAACCCTGAGTAGAAGGATGGATACCACTACTTATAGATCTATGTATTGATCATATGGGACTAGTAGTCATCATATGGAGGTCATATCAAGACTATGGTGGGTGTTTAGAGGATGGATTAGAGTTGTGGTGCATTCGATGCATGATGTGGTTGAGGAATGATTCCCAGGGGTGTCCGAGTTATTTCGGTAGAGATAGTATGGATGCAATTTAGAAAGGCTTAGGATGTGCCCCAAATCCATATGTATGGGTGTGAGCTACTAGAGTTCCTAGGCTTCCAGGAGTGTGGTTAGGACCGATATGAGTACAACTAGTGCATCTTGGTCTAAATGAGGTATATGCGACCATATAGAATACAAGTAGATGATATAGGGTGTACCAAGGTCTATAGTAATGGGTAGAGCACCGATGGGTGTTATTATTTCTAGTTATCATAGATGTGGTGGTTGGACCACTGGTTGGAGGAGAAGAGGGGTAAGGCACCTACCCCAAGGAGATGGCCTAGTAGTGGAATTAGTTGAGCATAAGTATTTATTTGTTAGTATTTGGTGATTGTTACTTAGTTTTTGTATATGGGTAAAAACATGTGATAACTAATGTGGTATTGGATGGAGGAAGGTGATGCTTATTGGTTATTGACATTTGATTCATCGATCCACACATTGACATGGAATGTACCCATAGATGTTCTCGTGGGAGGTGGGATGTTAGAGTGAGTGGATGTTATTGGGGACATAATGCCTATGTTTTTGAGCTAATGGAGATAGTGGAAAACCACATGTACTATTCTATTGAGTGAGCATGATGAGGCACGTGTAGAGACTCAACAAGTTAGGGAGGTCATAGGAGTAGGATCCCTAGATCAGGATTTATTTACAAAGTATGTGGAGTTTTAGGGCTGATTTGTGGAGCAATCAGTTTAGGTGGCCTTACTACGAAGGAAAGTGGGAGAGATATAGAGGTCATGACTAGTGGCTTAGATTGAGTAGTGAAGCATATAGTTCTAGAGCTCCCACAGTTATATATAGTGATAGTGAGGATGAGATATGATGTATATGTATGTAGTGATGGATGGGGGATTTCCCCTAGTGATTATATTTTTGAAACTATGATTTTTTTCAATATATATACATGAATGATTGGTATTATTTGTGTTGATGTTATGTGATGTGATGATTATTGTTCATATTTGGATTTTTGATGTTTGATTTACATTACGTAAATGATTATGTGTATAAATGGATGATGATACCAATAGGAAATAGATAAGTAATGCTTGAAAATTGATTATATATGTATAAAGATGGATATTATGTGATAAATAGAATTGATGTAATGAAATGAATAATGTGAGATAAAAATGTAATTGAGATAGAAAGTAATGTTTATGTAATCATGTGTAAGTATGATAAAGAGGGGGAATAAGAGTGATGCCTCCCTAGTGTATGTGTAGGAAAATGAGGTTCATTTATATAATACCCATCAAAAATCAAGAATGAACCATAGAACAAGAGTACGCCATTTGGAAATGGCTTGAGATTGTATTACTAGAAAGATATAGTGAAGAATGAGTGAGGTTCTTATTGTAATATATCCCTCAATAGTCATGTAAGAACCTTTAGAACATGAGTGTGTCATCAAGTAATGAGGTGATCATATGAAAATCACCTACCAAATATGGAGAGAGCAGTGAGGGATGGTGGAAGCATGTGAAGTGGTAGTGGATGATTATAAGAGCCAAACTGAATATCAGATGAAATGGTGCCAATAATGGGAGATGTAGTGGTAGGAAGCATAGGTGATGACAAATTAGGAAGCCAATGAGATGTAGTAGCACTGAGGTGGATGAGATGATGTGGCGATAGATGCACTAGGTGGAGGACATGGATGGATAATGATTTTAGGAGATGGATGAATGATGACCTTAAAGTGGGTGGAGGAGACAAGTGAACTAAAGTAGAAGTACACTTATGTAGAATTGGAGAAAGAGACCACTCACAAGAGAGTGTATCCAAAGGAAATGACAACCTTATCTTCTAATTGTTGTAATTTTTCATGAAGGGCATAATGGTCATTGTCACAGTGGCCATTAATGTGGTAGAAAATTCAATAAGGGTGATTGCTTGGTGATGCAAGTGATGAGGAGGAGGATGTTGATTAGAGGGTAAGAGAATTAAGTGCTTATCAAGAAAAGCATGTAAAACATCATGAGGCTTAGCAGCATGTGAGAAATGTAATGGCTCTTGAGTAGGAGATGGATAAGACTTAGGTGGAGAGAGACATGGGGGGAGATGGAGGAAACTTATGTGATGGAGGGGATGGAACACACTTATGAGGTGGAGGAGATGGAGACCTTGGAGGATGTTTAACATATGGAAGAGGAGAATAAATGGAAGATGATGATGTAGTAGTAGAAGGATAGAAGGAGGTTTATAACATGTGCAATCATTAAATCTTGTTCTAGATCAATGACTTTATAACATAAAAGTGTAAAAGGATTCACATGTATCATATTGCAATATTTCTTTCAATGTAGGAATCAAGCCACAAAAAAGATAAATTTCTTTTCTAGATCAACAATATGAAATAAATACCCATGCATGCAAGAAATGAAGCGTAAAATGTAATCTAGAATGGGTTATTTCTTTCCTTGATGCAATCTAGGTAAGTGATCATGTGTAACTCTAGGACCATTGTTAAACATAAAGCATCTAAGAAAAAAATATTCCATTTCACAATATGTACTAATAGATCCATAAGAAAATGAGTGTACCATTAAAGAGCATCATCAACAAGACTATGACAAAAATATTTTAGTAACAATCAATCATTCAAATAAGAAGCCATAGCTAAATGATAATGCTTAAGATGTAAATATGGATTACCAATTCCATTAAAACATAAAAAGTAGGCATGATAAAATCCTTAGGAAAAGCTGAATTGTGAATTTTCTTTGGAATAGGATTTCCATGAAGAGAGTTATTATCAATGGAAGCATAGTATGATTTTATTTCAAGAGTGAGAGATTTAACTTGAGATTTAAAATTACCAATAACATGCATGAGTGATAAAATATCATGTGAAGGAATTATAGAAGAAGTGAGAGGCACATGAAGAGGTTGAAGTTTTCCATTGTGAGTAATCATGGGAATGTGAGAAGAAGAAGAAAAAAAGATGAAGGATATATGGGAATGCTAGAAGTAGATGTAGAATAAATAAGAGGAGGTGTACTAGTAGGAATGGGAGAATCATGAATAACATCTTGAGAGGAAGAATAAAGAGATGAATGATGAGGAGAGGAACATGGAATATCGAAAGAAATGTGAGGAGTAGAATCAAAAGAAACATAAGAGGTGAAATAGTAGGAGTGGTAGAATCATCATAAATGACATTGGAAACAACCTCAGAAGTAGAAGAAAGTGGAGTGGAAAATTCACTTCAGAAGTCTTAAGAGAAGTAACATCCTCACTAACATTTTCATGATCAGAAATATAATCACTATTAGAAAAAGTTTGGCATGCAAGTATTTCATCAAGAGAGTCATCAACATATAGAGTGGTAGGAGAAGAACTATCATAAGATATATCTTTGCAATCATGGGAAATATTTTCAGTAGAAGAAATATTAGAGATAAATTTACATTCATCTTGACTAGTATGAGAAACATCATCATGCACATGTACATTTTTGACATTGGAAGTAACATTTCTTTTTATCTACATTGTCACATGCAAGACCAAGCATAGAATCTATAATAGTGCTATCTAGTGTTATAATAGGTTGAGAATAAGGTGAATAACATGATTGCATATGGAAGAACATGGAGAGAATTTAGTGAAGTTTTTGGTCGTGAAACTATGCTCACACTAGAGTTACAAAAGCTAGTGGGAATATTGTGTTCATTAGCAAGAAGTACTCTTTGAATGCCATCATCAAATCAAGAATTGTGATAAATATAATTAAGTTTAGCTTCAAGAGCATCCTCAAGGATAGGATTCACACTAACATGATGCATAGCTTTCTATAAGAGTAGGATCTATTTTTAGCCATAAGGGTTTTATGGATCCTAGGGAAAGAGTTCTAAGAGAGGGTTCACAAAATGATTTAATAAAATAAAAATATTAAATCTAATTTTAGAGTCACTACTATGATGATATACAACATAATACAAATTCTAAACACTCTAAAGATGCAACAAAATAAAAAATGAGAGAGATAAGGCACTTATATGATTTTCTCTTATCCCAAAGAATAGTTGAACTAGAGAAACAAATGAATAGGATGGGTAGAGTATTAGAAATTCTTGATATAAATTTTTAAGGCTATGAAATGAGCTGACATTGTTCCCGAGACATGGCGAGGGTCTTAGGTGTTAGAGACCATCCTAGGCACTGTGGTGACTATGCAAATGTTAGGAATCTACTTTTTCCTATGTCACTAGAGTTTCACACTTGTTTTTTTATCATATGATATTCACACTTAGATCATCGAGGTACTCATAACTTGTAAAAAAACCCTAGCTACCTACATAATCTCACAAACACATAAAATTGGAATGAAAAATGTAATATGTGAAGTCGACTAACCTCGATGGTGGTCACCTAAAGGAGAACTTACATCTAACATTGCACTACATTATAGAATCCATGTAGTTCTTTTTTCTTGTGTGTGAAATAATGTCCTTAGGTTTCCCTCACCAATGATGCCAAGATAGCAGGCTATATCTAGATAGAATGTAAAATGTGTGAGATGGAATTCAGCACTTCCCCTTCCTATGTAGTGTATGCAGAGTAATCAACCCAAAAATGTAATCCCTTTGATATTATGTAGATATGATTTCCCTTTAGAATTTCTTTCCCTTATAATGTTATGTATATATAGGGATATTTTTTTGAATTTTGACACTAGTGACATGACATGTCGACTAGGACCTTGGGATAGGAATAAAAAAAAAAAGGATGATCACAAATGTAAAAAATGTGAATAAGAAAAAATGGTACAAGAGCCCTGTGGTGGATAGGAGATCCTGGAATTGGTGTCCTAGGATAACTGATGAAAAATGTGAGAAGAATAATACATAAGGATCCCTGTGACCTAACAAGAATTGGGTATAAAAGTGAAAAATGTGAGAGAGGGAAAGATAATAGAAAAACCAAAGAAAGCAGATGGACTAGGGAGTGTGTCACCAGTGAATACTTTTCTTATTTGAGATCCATGTATATAACAACATACTTAGTGGTATAGTAAAATAGTAATATGTGTGTCTTATTTGTCTAAAGTTTTGGTAAAGTGATTTGAAGTCTCAATCCATTTTCACTATGAATACACTATAGGCCTAATCAATAAGGTTGAGAAACTAAGATTCTCTTGTGTATTTATCTTCCCAACCCATACACACGATCATTTAAATATGGAGTATAGGTTCACTTTAAAGTGTTTATGTAGAGGCTAGTGATGAAAATAAGTTTCAACACACAAGATTAAAAGTAGATCAGGACTGGGTCTTGAAGATCAAAACATTGTTTCAATGTGTCTAGGAAATCATACATGTTTGATCTATTTTTCCATGGAATGAAACAATATATGGACTTGGAGAGTTTCATAACATCCATATCCTCCTTGAAATGTGTATTTGAAGTCATGAATAGTTAGTAAAGTATGTGGTTTTTCTCAATCTTTGAAGATGTAACTTTGTGAATACAAATAAGTGTATACCTTACTCCAATACATGATTTATGAAGAGAATAATGGTTAGTTTCCACTTATTATATGTTTTAGGTGATGTAAAGTTTACAAATCACCATCCCTAAGTTTTTAAATCAGTTAAATACATGTTATTTGTAGTTTATCAAGCTCATTCATGAATGTGATATGAGTTCTTCATGAATGTGCATGCAAGAGTGTGATGAAGGGTTGAAAAGAGTCTTCAAGCCTTGATCTAATGTACTCTAATCTATTTTGTTGATATATACCTCATGTAGACTCAATGATCATGAATGTTTGGAAATATTTGGTTTCAAAAGTCTCCTCATTCATCAAATTCAAAGATTGTGTTCTCTATCACTTGCATCTAGTGTTATCATAAGTACTATAATGTAGGTTGAAGGAAAAATAGTGAATTATGAAGGATATAAATAGGTTAAAGAGAATATTAGAGGTTTAGAAATGTTCTTGAATGATGGTGACACTTGGCACTTAGTTATCCATATTCCTAAGACATACTCACTCACCAAAGGATAAGACAAAATAATAATGACACTTACAAAACAAAGTTACAGGGGTTAGAAAGAAATTTTTTCAAAGAAGTCAGAAGGTTAGGGATTTTGAGAGCTTCCTTTGAACATCATTAGTCTCAAAGCATCTTTTAGAACCTAAAAAGTATGTGCATGAAACTATCATCAAGTTCATAAGAAATGGTTGCAAAATAATTGTTTCTTAATCAATGTTACCCATCTCTCCTTCTATGAGTTGTAAAGTGAATTAGGTGGTAAACTATTAAAGTTTTAAGTGAATAGGACCTTTGATTGAGTCTCTCTTTATGTATATAAATTCATGTTTGTGGAATAAAAATGTTTTTGAAAAAGTGAGAGAGCTAATAATAAATCAAGGCTAGTGCAACTAGGAGGTGTATGAGAGTGAATGAGAAAATTTAGAGATCACAATCTATTGTTTAAGTCACCATGATAAGTGTGTGATAAATTTATGTAAATCTAATTAGAACATTAGTAAATTTAAAAGTAGGTGCTTTCATGCAAGTTGCAACATACAAAGAAGATAAGTAGGTGTTTAATTAGTAGTTGAAGTTGGTACTTCATTTTGAGTGGATTCTCAACAAGTTTAAGATGTTTGTAATCTTTCATTGGACAAAGTTTCTATCATAATACATTGGTTCAATGGGTTTTCTCCATTTCAAGGGTTTCCCTACTTAAATATTGTCTTCTTATGGTTTCACTGTTAATTTATCATAGATAGTGTTGTTGATTCTTCATAACAAAGTAAATAAATTGGATTGTCTTCTAAATTTTGAATTTACACCGATTCACCCCATCTCGGTGCCTAGAATTTCTAACACATATTTTAAGCCTCTCATTGAGGATGTCATCCATGAAGAAGAGAGGATAATTTGTGATGAGCCTTTGGAATATTTGAAAGAGGAATTTGTGCAAGAAATGTTGAAATTTGCAGAAGAAATAGAAGATCCCCAACTCATCCTTGAACTCCTAATGCAAGCCATAAAAATGCAAGATATGTATGAATCCAAAATCTAGCTTCTCGGTTGATTAATTTTTTTTCATGATGAAATAGATCAAGATGAAAAATATGATATCTCTCTTAAAATAATGGTTGATGGATGTGATGATGAAAGTGAAGTTTTCTCTTTTCCATTTGAAGAGGAAAATTATCTCAATGATGAAAAGGTTGAAACAAATTTCTTTGATTCCTTTGGAGATGAGACCTCCCATAGTGAAGTAGTGAAATTCAATGATATTTCAGATGATGAATAAATTTCTTTGAAAAATTTCCTCTAATTTAAAAATTAATATTCCCCAAATGAATTTGAATGTGAGATTTTGCATTTTTGAAGGAGTCTATGCAAGAAATCGAAAATTTGTAGAAGGAATGAAATATCCCAAGCTCATTCTTGATATATTGGCTCATGTCATGGATGTGAAAGATAGGTATGAAGATGAGTTTTATTCTTCATTCAGTGCCAAATGTTTCATGATGACATATGAAATAATGATGGACTCAATTCTTCTCATGAAAATTTGTTAATGAGCATGAATGTGGGAAAGAGTAAAACTTGGATTATTTAAGTAATCCAACAAAAAAATCATCCTTGGGGCAGTGGTGAAATGCAAAATAGATCAATGTGGATGAACATTGAAGAGAATTTGCAATCTGAGATTGATAATAAGAACAATGGAGTTTTTGGGAGAATATCGAGATCATTAGAGTAATTATGTAGGATCACTCCTCCCAAGTATACATACATTCATGAAATCACTTGTATTTCATAAGCAGTTGAGGAAAGGATGCTACTTCCTCAAACCATTCAATGGATTCATAGAGCATCATCACCCGATGCTACCCACTCAGGGGTAACATGTTCCAAAAGATGAAAAGTTCTTCAATGAAAGTGGGTTGTCTCCCACATGTATCATAGGTTATTTTAGGTTAATTTGTTTCATTTCCTAGTGTGTGTTTTTTTTTTAAATTTTTGTGTGTTGTGTGTGTGCATTTAATAAAGGAATCTTCATTTTATATCTTTGGTATGACTCTACATAATCCCAATGGATAAGGCATTGGTCCACGTAGTGTCTTGAGATTCTGGATTTCCTACTTGTCCTGTCCTCACTATGTTTTATCTAGAATAAGTCCCCAAGCTAGAGCCAAATATTTTCATGTAAAATTTTTAGCATGAAAAATTCAAAAAAATGTCATGACAACCTAGCCTACATTCAAAAATCTCTCCCGCGTCAATGTAAAATCATCCTCCAACCAAATAAGTTAATATGTTATCCTTATAATGGAAAGAAATAATTTGATAATGTGGTTTTTAAGTGGGTTTCATGTGCAGGAGGTGATTCATGGATTCATTCAAGACCATTCAGAAGGAATTACTTTTGGAGGCCCAAAAAGGCCTATTTTCAAGGATTTTTCACATTGGTGGACACCCCTCGAAAATATTTTTGTTGAGGAAAAATGAACTTGGGAGTTTGAAGAGGAGATACAAGATTCAATGAAGTGATTTAGGAAAGTTTTGGAATTAAAATCATGTTTAGGAACATGTAATGTGATACCGGTCTATTCTTAGCATGGTATAAGGAAATGAAAGAATTGAAAAAGCTAGTCGACTTGTTTGGACATATCAAAAGACTCGAGATGATTTGGAAAATAATAAGATACTAATTGGAAATATAATGATGTCAATTTCATTTTGCAAAATTTTTCAAGGGATTCTGAGGAGCATATTTACGAGATATTAGCTCAACAATGTAGACAAAAATATTTGATCCTTGTGAAGATTCAACTGAGGACTATGAGAGTTTGAGAGATAGTTAGAAGTTTATTAAAAGGAAAATGTGAGATATGTGAGGCCCCATTCACATCCAAGGTTTTTTTTCTTCTTTTTATCATCATAAAATTTGGTGGAAGTTTCTTTCACCAACGCCTGTGCTTGGGTAGAATTTAAAACGGGACAAAATGGAACATTACAAATAGAATTTGTATCTTAAAATGGTGGGAATATTCTACTCATCAATTATTGAGTCAAAATCATATAATTTCATCCCTTCATAGTCCACAACTAGCTCTGGTGGCGAGAAAATGGGTTTAGTTAGATATGTTAGGAAAGTTCGGTGAAGGAAAGTATATTTTTTTGCAAAACGTGCACTTGGAGATCTATGATGTCCCTTTTTCCATTTTACCAAATTCAAAATGGACATGGGGAACAAAAAATTGTGCCCTCACATGAGGAGGACAAGTTACATCACTTAAAAGGCAACTTGGTCATTAGAAAATGTTATCAACTCACCTAACCCCACATACCCCCTTCTCATGATGAGCAGACCCTATGTGCACTTATGATGGGGTGATGTACCTTTTTCCCTTGTTATAAAGGGACATGGGGGACATAATAATGTTCTACCACATTAGGAGGAATATATGTGTCACTTAAAGTCACAATATGAGGTGTTAGACAAGTGTTTTCAACTCACCCTCATAACATGTTTTGGCCCCTTCTTCATGATGCCTCCACCCTATGAATATTTTTACACTCCTAATGTGAATTTTTCCCTTAATAAATTTGGTAATGGAAAATATGACATCTGAGACCCATTTATAAATTATTAACCCCATGTTTGAGTCTCCATCTAGCCCAAGTTGAGTAGGTGAGTCAAAGCATGAGTTAGCCAGGTTTATGAAAGGGGTGAGTATAAAACTCATCCTTAGTCATTTATAATTCATTTTTGGTCATTTTAACTCCCCAATTGTGTTATCCCTTGTTTTTGTGCTACCAAAGTTTCCCCAAAAACATCATGCTCTAAAACACAATTTTGCTCGTTGCTCCCAAACCCCACTCCGATTGCCATGAAATATGGACTGTAGAATCCTTGCAAAAAAATTTAAGGGGAGTATTTACATGCCTCCATTAATTATCCCCTACATTTTCTACATAAATGTGAAATTTTCAGCTAAAAATATCCATTTTTTAGATTTACAGAAACCGGTTGATTGCAATAATAAAAAAAATGGAGCCAAGGCCCAAAATACAAAACATAAACTTCTGCAAGTGGTTTCGTTTGAATATGAAACCAAAAAGACTACTTTATATTTTTAATATCCATTGGAGAAATTACTAATAATAGTAAGACTGAGGTAAATGTGAATCTAGATACCTCATTTCATTTTCCCATATTTGTGACACTCAAAACTAGCAAAATTGGAAAGATTGGCAAAAAGGGCTAAAATGGGACAATCATGATGAACATGATAAAAATAGTAAATGGATTAAATGAGATAAAAATGATCACATATCATTACTATTAACTTTACAAGTTACCCTTGCCAAGGAGGCTTTTAAAAATTTTCTTACAATTTTCTCCTTCCCATTCCTTAGTTTTTCAGGAAATTTGTTTCAAAAATTGCCTTAGTATCATTTTTCACTGAATTTCAGACTTCAAAATTCAACATGTATTTTGCATGAAAAATGAGTGTTGAGTTCTAAAACCAAAATTCTGATCCAATAAGATTTTAGAACCAAAATTCGGAACTACAAGTTTGTTTAGCATGTAGTTTTCTTTTCCAATTCAAGTCGACTCCATGCCATCATTTCAAACTTCGAGTCTCAAGTGAAATTTGCATGCAAGTTGTAATATGAAACCTGATCCCTTTACCATTTCAGAACTTCGATATTCAAAATTCGGAGTTTGAAGTGCATCCTATACTGAAACCTGCACACCGACCTCCAAATTCAAATTTTTGATGGCCATAAATGCCCAACTACCCACACGTGTCAGACCTAGGTAATTACATTTTCACTTTCCTATAAATATGTAAGTTTTACTTATCATTTTTACAATACAAAGTAATACTCTTATACGATGCCAAACCTCTACATCCCGACCATACCCATAGACAATTTTTGGAGCATTTTTTCATATTTTTCTCATCATTTTGGGTAATTTCTGCAAGTTTTATTTTTCTTTTCATTTTTTGAGATCTTTTTCTATCATTTTAATTCTCTCTTTTCTTCCATCCTTCATTTCGATACATTTTCTCCTAATTTTTGTTGTTGAAGTTTAAACCATGGCCTTTCTTTGTCAAGTTTTTATTGTTTTTGAATTCATAACTTCAAGGTATTTCACAAACAAGGAAGAAGGTTATATATTGGGAGAAAAGTGTGTTTCAGAAGACAAGGAATTTTTGTAATATTTCAAGTCTCGAGATTTTAAGGACTATTTGATAGGTGTAAAATTCTGATTTTAGGATTTTTGAGATTTTCAAAATTCAGAACCTCATCACTTCAGAACCTCAAGCTCGGGTTTTCGATAGAATTGGTAGTTTCGGGTTTTGGCACATCGGAAGTTTTGATTTTAGAGATTTGGATTTTTAGGTTTTAGAGGTTTGCTATCTTGGATTTTTAGTGCTTGCTTTGTAGGTATAGAAATTCATTTTCGTACTTTGGGCTTAATATTTTGGGGTTTCGAGAGGTTTTCTATTTTGGGATTTTATAGGTTATACATAGGGTTTAAGTTCCGATTTCAGAACTTCAAACTTTGGGGTTTCAAAGTACAAATTGAATTTACAAGGTTGTTGTGCAAGGATACAATTCTTCCCTCATTTCTAATTTTAGGTTTTTCAAGTGGGAAGATGTTTGATCATCATCTAAGGGGAAGGAAAAGATAAAATATTGCTATCAAGGGGTAACACCCTTTCAAGTGTCTCATATAATATAGAAAATGTTAGGGATACAAACTTGGGACATATTGAGATGCCTAAATTCTAGGAGAGATTCAAGGATTTGAATAAGAAACGTGGATGCAAGCCATTTTTTTATAGTGGGCTACCCCTAGTTATCACATTTCCCTAATTCATGTGATGTCTCGAGTTTGTGCTTTGCATCACATTTTGATAAATACTCACGTACAATAAAGGATGAGGATGACACAATGGTGATCAAGTTAGATAGTGATTTATTTGAAGACCTCCTGAAACTCCCTGATGTTGAATCATATGCCACTATTTCCTAGAATCTTCTCTCGATAATTGGGTTGTAGAGAATGATACTTGCACAAGGGTCGTCAATAAAATCTATTTAGCTAAAACTAAAAGTTCACTATCTAGATTCCCAAAGATGATTCCTCGGTCATACTTCATTCAAGAAGTAAATGATATCATTACACTACTGAGAAGAGTTATGGGTCTTCCTTCTTCTAGGGAGTTCCAAGAGTGGATGTACCTTTACATTGCCACTATCAAGAGAAATAAGGACCTCATTCAATGGGATGAACACATAACTAATGTTATTTGCTTTCAATTGTCTAATGTTCTAACTTCCAGAAATTTATTCATGACCTCCTACCTTGTGTACACAATGGTGGGCATGAGATATTATCTAGGATTGACTCCAAAGGGATCTAAGAACGCAATTCAGATATATGAGTACTATCCCCAACTCACAATGGCAGAGGGTCCTAAGAACTTTTAGAGAGTAAATGATGTTTTCTTCGCATTTCTCCTATATTTCTTTGATAAAAATTTATATAACTGAAGAATTTTAGATGAATCTTGGAAGGAAGTAAGGGAATGGGGAGCCATCTATTTACAATTCCCGACGTTCACATACATCAGGATGCCTGGATTCATAGGTGCTCCTGTCAAGATGCCAAGATGCCCAATGGATAAGTGGGTTTTAATGGAATTGGTTCATTAGTTGCTAAGTTACCACAAGATTCAACATGACCGCATAAAGCAGGATCCCAATTTCCTATAACTATAGGTAGATACACACACACTTCTACATACAAATATAAGAATATTGAGGGAGATATGTCACATATGACTATGAAAAAATTTCACTCACACACTAATTTTGACTACTAGGACAAGTTTGGAAAAATAGGATCAACCAGTGTTCACATACCTCAATTGGAGGATATTTGGATCCATTGTTGAGATGAGAATGCAGTAAGGGAAAGAGAATTTGAAAGGTTAACCCTTCAAGAGGTCACCCAATATGGAATTTTGGTCATCCCCAAGGGCCTACAAGATGACAACTAGGTTTTAGATCCTTCTTATGATCAAAATAATGTCATGAATCAACCTTTACCTTGGATTGATTGGTCAGTTGAGGAATGTAGCAACACAAAGGAAAGGGTGGGTCCCATTCTAAATTGGACCTACCAATGGTTGATAACTTTGGGAATCACACCCAAAGTGTCAAAAAAATTCCACATAATGTATTTAATCCCAGTCATTGGTCGGCCATGCCACTCTATCTAAAGGAAAGAGGTTGACTCCTAAACTTGTCTCAAGGCCCCGCAAGATTTATTTTGTTATTATAGGTTCAGGATATTCTTCTAAATATTCTAGTATGGGAGATAAATATCCAAAATTATAATCTACCAATATCATTGACTTAATGTTTTCCCTAAAGTCACTCAAGTTTCGTAGTCACCCACCTCTCTACCTCTTCCATCTTCTCCATTCTTAGTTCCTCTTTCCCCTCCACCTCTCACTCTTCCTCTGACCATGTCCTCCATTTCCTCTATTCCCATTTCTCTTACATCTCTCACCTCTTCTCCCTCTATGGCTCATGTTTTCTCCTCCCTTTCGTCTCTTTGAACTAGAGATATTTTGTGGATAGGATCTCCCTTCAGAACTTCTCTTCCACAAAAATATCTCCCCATTTACAATTCTATTTCAACCACACCAGGGCCATCCTTTCCACTCCACCCTCCATTGTTACCAAATAATTTCCACTTTCAGTGCTTATAACCAATGCCCTAGTTTTACCAACTCTCAAACTACTACCATAATAATGCCCATGTTGTCTTCCGAATCTTCTTCTTTTATTGCTACATGGTTATACAGGAAGACACTAAAAAAATAAGAAAATTCCCATAATTGATGTTTTTGATCTAAGTTTTATAGATATACCCCCCGAAGACAAGCCAAGAGACCAAGATTTATTTCTAACCTATCGATTGACCAAATAGGGGAAATATTTGTTGAGATAGCCACTCCAGCTATAGGAAAACTAAGGAAACAATCACAACAACAGACTACTAGATTTATAGGTTTGCTCTTGGAAAAGCCACCCATGAAGGAGAAAAGCAATATGTTCAGGTGGCCTTGGGTAACTTGCTGGATAAGTTTGATAAGGATAAAGTAACCAAGGATGAGCTTAAGGGTAAGGTTGAACAACTAACTACTCTTTTGACTAAAATCACACAACCCATACACACTACCACTCTCATTATTCCTCCAAGATTTGACGATACATATTTCTCTGTGGTGGAAAATATTGGACAAAAGGAAAAACAGTGGGGGTTGGACTGAAAATTTAATCCAAGAAGGGACACAAAGTATCAAGGATGTTATCGATCTGGATAATGATTTATATTCAAAAAAGTTGTTTCTAAAATGAGTGAACTACTTACCCAGGAGAGCGATAACTTATAAATTACTCTTGAGACATGGGAAGAAATACATAATTTGAAATCAGATATGCTCTTGAAATAAGGGGTTACTCATTTAAAAAATAGGTATATATGGCACGTTTGAAGATATGTAGGAGTAGATTCAATCTAGGGTGGAGAATGTTAGAACTTGGTGTGTTGTTCTATGAAGCACATCACCGGTCTAGTTTGTAATGGTGAGACAAGTTAAAACATTTTTGTTTTTATTACCATTAAAATAGGCTTGTTTAATAGGCCTCACTTTTAACGTGTGTAGAAAAGGAATACTTATTGGAGTAAGATGAGTAAATCTAACTTCATATAATTTGGCCTTGAAATTTCATGTTAGTGAAATCTTGCAATATTTAATGTATGTGTGAATGGTTCGGTGATCTAAAAATAAGAAGAGTTGAAGTTTAGCTTAAAATTTAAATAAAGGTAAGGTATAACTATATATTTGCCTAATTTTGTACAATGTAATGTATTCAAAGAAAAGTAAACATGAATTCAAAGTAAGGTTCAACATCTTATAATGTTTGATGTATATTAGGAGAAGAATAGAAGGGCAATTTAAAATTTACGTAAAAATAAGAGACAAATTTTTGTTCCTTGAAATGTCTACATTATTAAATATGCAATGAAAACAAAACATGCATTCACACTAAGTTTCAACATCCCGTAATGTGTTTTATGTCTATTGGGGGAGGGATTGTATGTTAATTTAAAAGTTAAGGAAAAGTGAGATATAACTTAATTTTATTAAATTTACCATTTATAGGTTCGTATCTCTTAGGGGAAAAGGTAAATAATAGTTATAGTGTGGGCTTTTTTTTAAGAAATTGGTGTAGATAAAGATAGTTGTAGGAAAATAAATATAATTATATATTGAATATTTCAAATGATTGTATTCAAATAGATAGAGATATGTATCAAATATTAAAAGTAAATCCTAATAAAATATTGAAGTAGCTATATTTTTTTTTCCAAAATCAGTTGTGTAGGATAAGTTGAAGTAGAGATGTCACAACATAGAACCGTATTTTCCATGGACTTTTAGATGCTAAAAATAGAAGCATAAGTGCATCTTTGATGAGGGTTGAACTCATTTTTTAACCTTTGATACCTTTCTATAGCTAGTGCTTTGTAAATGTTAAGAATATTTTCTTAGATACTATGTAGTGTAGTGCCTATGAGCCTTTCTGGAGGTAGGAAGTGAATGTCCTTTTCTATCAGATTTTGTAGCGCATCATTGTAGGCCTATTTTTTAGTTTGTGTAATTTTCGCAGCAACAATTGTTTGTTGTAGCATTTTTGGGCCTCTTCAATTTTTTTTGTTGAGTACATGCCTACAATGGTAGCTTCATCCATTGTTGTAGGCGTCTGAGATACTCGGTCATCTACATACTCGAGATAGTAACTACTCTAGATAAATGGCATTAGCATTGGTCCAAGCGATTGTGGTGTAAAAGCTATCTTCCATTGCTTAGTAGACCCACATAGTAAATTCAGATTTTAGATGAAGGAATAAATTGTAGATTGTGTATGGTAGAGTAGGATTAAAAGAAAATTATGGCATAACTCATATAGATTTCATAGTAAATATAAAATAAATAAAGTAGTCACAAAACAAATTGATATTTGTAATATTTAAGCCCACAATATTCATTAATGATATAGTCCATTAGAGTCATCAAACTTTCTCGTAATTGTAAAGTTGTATACAAGAATTACAAGTGTTAAAACAATTAATCTTGTAGATGTTGATCTCGTGGTGCAACTCAAGGTTGGGCAGTGTTGCATGGGTATGGATTCCGCTTAGAGCTAAGTAGTAGTATGTCCTTCATCTTGTAGGCGCAGAGTGGTCGAATGAGAAAGTCGGGAAAATGTGAAGATCTCGCAAGGGTGCGGACTGGGAGAAGGTTTTAAAAGTGATCCCTTGTCATTCTCGTGTGACCTATGTCAATGCTTCTTTTAACAAGTGTGAGCCCTTGTGCTTTATGGATCATTAGAGCCCATGCCATTTTTAGAGGTATCTATAAGAGATTGCTTCTTGTTATTCGTTGGACCGGTACATATGTTGAGGTGGGTGGGGTCCCATGCTAGGCCATTGTAGAGGTCGGGAAATCAATGACAACATATAGTGGAAAGCTTGGCGGGTGGTTCCTTGACTCATATATGATAACACTAATTTACCCTTGTGCACCATTGATAAGGTTGACTTGTACCCATAGGTTTATAACCAACATGGTGTGTTCACCTTCATAGAGTAGGAGTGTTCTTTCTAGTTGTGTCTTGTTACTTTTTTTCTGCTTTGTTCTACCAAGTTTTCTCATCTTTGGCGAGTGCGGTTGGCAATTAAGGCCACACATCCCGTGCTTATTGGTAAGGTTGCCAAATCATTCGTAGTATAAAGGTGGGTTACATTTTGGAAAATATCTCACTCTATAGGATCCATGCATGCAAGTGTGCATGAAATTAGGGATGTCACTCTTGTTTTGTGGCTAAAGCATTTTGTATTGTCAAGAGTAGGTTTCGAATGTGTGTTAGCTGGTGTCGGTGCCCTATTGGTCAAAATTGGTGGTCAGCAGGACTGTGTTTGTGAAATTTTCCCATAACATGTGTCCATAAGTCCCGAAATGTACAAGGGCATATCTTTGATTGGAGGTAGGTGGGATAGATCACCAACAAGGATGATTAGAAGCCCCCAAACAAATTACACTTATAGGTGGGGAATGCTTCCTGTAGGTAAGTGTTGATATGGATTACCAGGTATGGGTTGATGAAGCTCATTTCGTCGATTAGAATGTATTCCATGTGTTGCATGTTATGTTGAAAAGTAGTTAGACTTTGGCCTCATACATGGGTGACTTCTGATATTGGAATATGTAGGGTTGCATGTATTGTGGTTCTCGTTGATGTTGAATGCTACGAGACCTATTGGGGCTAGAAGTAACAAGTGGATAGTGTGTGGGTCAACGAGTGGTTGGAGGGTGGTGGTAATTTGGCGTATCAAATGTGATTTCCTAGTTCCTTTTGTTCCTTGGATTATCATGTAGAGTGGGGAAAAACATGGCACTGTAGCTACATGGGTTACAATTCTTTGGAGTGTTTCACTTTGTTCCACTAATAAGTTGGATGCATCTATTGTAGAGTAGAGCATGGGCATCCAATTTGCGGTGGTCACATGTGCAACGTCTATAAAGGCCACCCTTGTTTCATGTATATGTTTTCTAGTGCCGCTTGTGGCCAATCATGGATGTAGTCAAAGTCAAGTTTGCCAGCATTGCAGCAGCTCTAAGTCACTGATGTTTAAAGTCCCTATAGGATGTAGGCACGAGAATGTCTCCTATTCTTCTACATGTGCTACTTCTACTTTGGGTATGTCTTTGTTGGAGCCTAGTAGGTTCTAGTCTTCTATGGTTCTTACACATTCAAGTTGAACATATCATTATTGGGATGTGGGTGAGAAGGCAACCCAATAGGGGTTGAGTGTTTTTGGGTAGATTCCTATGTTGGTGTCAATGTTATGAAAGGGCTTGTATAATAAGATCTCAGTGAAGAAAAAATTGTTGTATAATGAGGAGCCAACAAAAGGAGCGACGGAAATGTGGGGGAACACTTCAAAAATTGCCTTCTTTGTTCTTTCTTTCCACGCTTAGAGTTTCTAGAGCTTATCATAAGACCAAAGCTTGGATTGATTACTTTAAACAATGGGTATCCATGGGGGCTCAACTATGTATGTATCAATGAATGTTGATGTTCCTGTTTGTAGATATAAAAATCACAAATTACCATATATTATCATTCATATTTTAGATATAGAGTAGTTGATGTTGTCTTCCCAAACTCTATGTGAAAAAACTAAGGGATGCAAATAAAACTCAGGTAGTCACTCTCTTTCTCGTCTTTTCCCACTCAAGTTTTTGGTATTCAGCCTGTAATGCTAGAAGCAACAACATATTAATATATAAATATGGGGCATTGGCTATTGAAGTTGGCTAAGGTGATGGGTTTTTGTTTTGCTACGATGGTTACCCATTCGACGTTATCATTCCACCGGGTAGTGAAATGACAAATTGGTTTTCTATGGCCTGGTTTGATGATGAAATACAATGGTTTTAGTTGTCCTAACACTAATTTTATTCATTCTCATAATATATCATAATAAATTTCTTTGGTGCACGCTTAATATAAAATTCCCTATTCAAATTGATCGGGAACCCGTAAATTTAAATATATAAGATGAAACTAAACAATTTTTATTATCATGTAAGGTATCTTATTTTTTGTCATTGAAATGGAGATCAGATTTTGGTTGGCTAGTATTTTCATATGGAAAAAGGTAATCCATTGAAGTGAAGACCTAAATCAGTTGTACAGCTGCAAAATTTGCCTCAAATCTATTCGCGACGTGACTACAGATCTATGACAGGGTTAGGGAATTGGCCTATTAGATGTGTAGAAAACTAGGGTGTAGACATAAGAAAAGTAGGCTGTGTAGGGAATTTAACATGAAGAAATTTGGTATAAAACATTTGAAAGAGGGAGTAATGACTGAGTGCTATATGTGGCACATTGTCATTGGCTTTTAAAAGTATTAATTAAAACATGAAAAGTGTCATTAATAAAAAAGTGAATAATTGATTTGTTTTTTCTACCAACCTATTACATGTTTTGGTGCATTCACAACTATGAGGTTCTTTCCTCTTGCAATATGAATTGTTAGGAAGAGAAGAAGAAATGAAACATTATAAGACTAAATGATAAATATAACTTTGGTTATATTGTGAGGTTTTACATGAAGAATCAATAAATTTAGTTGGCAAATTTAAATTTAAAACCAATTATGTAAAAAAATAGAGGGGTGATAATTCTTTGCAAAGTTTTTTAGTTGACAAAAAGTCTTTTATATATCAATTGCAACAAGAAGAAGACATTAAAAACACACAACAAACTTTAGGGAAACAAACTAATAGAACGAAGCCTTCTGTAGACAAAAATATGTGTTAGTATGCAAATATAAGATGATTATTAAACCAAATCAATCCTAAACTAACACAAATATTATCTACCTCATATTAAACTCGGATGGAAGGGGATACCAAGATTTATACCAAGTACTTACCTACTAGCTTAAATTATCTTCCTTGTTGCTCTAGATGTGCTCAAGATAGTTGTTGCAATGCTTCATATTTTGTAGGATTAATTGGGCATCACCTCCCCTTGATGATTGCTGATTTTTCTTGATAGAAGATCAATTGGATGGTTGATAGATGGATTGAAGGAATGGATTGATTTAGTGATTGAAGAAGATAAAATGGATGATGTTATGGATTTACAAGATCCTCCAAGCTAGCTCTTATGGAGGAAGTGAGCCAAATTTATAGTTCTTGGGTGAAGGATTCAATGGCTAGGATGAAGCCAAGTTGGATTTGGATTAATGGTGGAGAGTGCATGAGAAGAATGGAGAATTATAGAAATGATATTTCTAGAATTTGAGAGAATATTCAATGGAAAATGGAGGGTTTATTTGAATTTTTAAATATGAAAGAGGGAAATTTAGAGAGGCTTCTATAAATAGAAGCCTTTGATTTAGAGGTGAGGATATGACTATGATTAGAATTAGATTAGGTTGATAAAAAGATGATTAGGGGTGAGGTTACATGGATATTCTAGGTGTAGGGATGTGTAGAGTAGATAGGTAGGTAGATGTAGGAATATTAAATTCTTTAAAAATTTTAATTAAAGATTAAAATAGGATAATAAGATATAATAAGGAAATTAAAGTGATTAATGATGAAATGGGATAAAATGATGAATTTAAAGGATTAATGAAATGATAAGATAAATGATAAATGATAAAGGGTAAATAAGATAAAATGGATTAATAATAATAATTAATCTTGCGATGAAACAATAATTTCATGAAGAAATTAATTTTTCCGTGAGGATAACAATATCCCTCGAACAATTGGAGGGGGAGATGGAGCACAAGAGCAAAAATGTAACCTTCACGAAAAGTGCAAAGATAGGTGTAAAGGGGTCGAGGGTTTCGGCTTGACAAATTTCTCGGCCAAGGCTCAAACCATTGAGTCCATGGAATCTTGCTTCATTGAAGTCATCTTTTGCAGATCTGAGAGCTCTTGTTGATGTCTATACAATCTATCCATCATGGTCTCTAGCATATCAATTATATGGACCAAGTTTCCTTCCTCCTTATTTCCCGAATTCTTTACTTCCATTTCTTTGTAGAAATGCCCTGGATCACAAGGTAAGGCTTTTCACCTTTAGACCTTGTCACCGTCATACAAATCACAAAATGAATACCACCAAAGTCCTAGATAATTGTTAGATCGATACCAAAATGATCTCAGAAGCTTTGACTTTTGAATTTCACAATTCACAAATTAATGTTGTTCTAATTTCAATTAGAAAATGACAAAATTAAGCTAGTGATTGATTCTTGTATGATTTAGAACTAAAATTACAGAGAGAAATGAAATTAAGAACACAACACAAAGATTTTTATCCTGGAAACTCCAATGTGAGGGAAAACCAGTTAGGAAGGGAAACTACTCTTTCTTCCCACTTATGTATTGGCCAATAATTCAAGAATACATATTACAATAAGTTTGAAAGGAAACAATAATGTAAACCTTCCTCCCAAATACTTTTTCACTCTTATCTCAACCCCTTGCTTCTAACAATTAAATTCCAGAACTAAATATCTCTTGCTCACTTATTCCCATGAATCCAAATTTCCTTCGATGGCCAATTCTCTTTCTCCTCTATGTATTTATAGCCCTTCTCATTTCCTCCCGTGCACTAGAGAATGAGAAAGGTCATGAAAGGGAAGAAAATTAAATTCAACACTTCAAATCAAAGATTTTTCATGCTCCATTTTATTTTTCTATCAAAAGTGATAGGATTTATGCTATTTGCACTGCTATTTGTAAAATGACAGTTATAGGATATTGACCACCGCTTTGGGTAGGGGGTAGTTATGCAACCGCCACTCTACACAAGGTGCAAGTTCTGTAAAAATATAGTCTACTCCTTATTTTTTTCATTTTCTTCTTCTGGTACTAGATGATCTGATGATGTGGTGTTGTTTTAAATCCCTACGAATCAACCTCCTTCACTATTTTCATGCTCCCAAACTGAGTTGATAACTACATGCATAGAAGGTTCGTAGATATCCATTAGAGAAGTATAGGGTCCTTCACCTAGAAATCATAGTCTTCTACCAAATATCTATAGCTTCCTTAGCCATGATTCTTATGCCCTTGTCTAGTAAGCATCCCTCATTCATAAGCTGCCACATTTTTAGACTATTCACCAACCCAAGGAAGGAGTGGTGCATATCATTAATGGAGTACCTTTGAACAATATTATCCTACAATTCATGAATCATATTTCATTTGTTGTGTTTCCCTTGTTGGCCCTAGTACACTTTGCCAACCTTGTCACACATTTCATGTGCTCCATTTCCCACAAAAAAAAACCATGAGATCTTTCTAATCAAATTACCAAATCCGAATGACCGTAACAATGGGTGGACAAAGCTTATAAAGCCCCTCACACATGTTGAAAAACTAATCTCCCAACATGAGTAAATATGGAAATAATGAATTTGTTTAGGGAGAGATACGTGTAAGTATTTTGTCACCAATGTGTGGAAAACTATTTGAGATATGTGCCCATCACTTGATTTGATGTGGCAGGGCCATCTTGTTTAATTATTTCTCCTACTTCCCTGCTTATATCCTTAGGTTGCATGATAATTATATTTTCATTTTTGGAATTGAGATCAATTCCAAGATTAACAAGATAGTCAACAACCTTATTAGTGCTTATGTAGGTATGAAGTATCTTTCTTGAATTATTAAGAGCAATACAATCTTCCATAATGCGGATCAAATTCCAGTGATTCATATTCTTCATGTTTACAACATTGATGATGATCTGAGAATCACCTCCAACAATGAGATTTTCCCAACCTTTTTCCTTTGCGATTTTGAGGCCACGCCAAAGAGCCTTAACTTCTATGAGGTTATGGACCAATGACCAAGAGCTTTAGCAAAGACAAGGATAGGATTTCCCAATGAGTTATAGAAAATCTCGCTAGCTACAACTCTATTTGGATTGTTTTTGTAACCCCATCGAAGTTGAATTTGATAAACTCATTAGGAAGTGGCTTCCATTTAATGTTTTTTTAACATTAATTTTTTTCAACCCCTTTATAGGGGAATAAACATGTCATTATTGAGTGATAAGGAAATGTAATTTTTTCCACGAGCAACTTTATTGTAAAATTTGGTGGGATTTTAATCCTAGTTAATGAATTTGTGATTAAATTTATTTAAACAAGGTTCTCCTTGTTAGATTTTATTTTGGACCAGTTTGTGCCATGTTTATTATGACTTAAGTCTTTAAGGGCTAAAAATATCAGGTAAACAAGATGATTAAGGTAATTATTAGGCTGGAATGAAACCGTCTGAGAGGATTATAAAAAATTGACTATATTAAGTTTTTGTTTTAACTATCAACACTCATATCGTACATGCTCACCAATCTTGATCAAGTAGTTGTATCTATCATATACTAAAACCATCTTTTATAATACATGCATCTATATTTAGTTCCATAGTAACAAAGTATTAGATTTAAAATTACACAAAATTGATGAAAGATATACCTGTAACATTCTATAAGGTGGGACATGTCTTATAAGTCTTCTCATATTCAACGTCCTCCCATAAAATTGACAATGTTAATATATATATATGACCACCCTGCTTTTACGACACAATGAGAGGCCCATTAAATATTGGCTTTACATTTTTTTGTAAAAGAAAACATGCATAACTATTTGAAGGAGAAAGTGACAGGGGAAGTAAGAACCCTATTCTTTGAGTGAATCATCGATTCTAGTGTGACCACCTCAATTTTAAAATGGTAATATATCTTCCTCCATGTAAATGCAAAATCAAAATTGACATGTCTTATCATGTGCATAGAATAATGTTTGTTAGAAGAAAAACATTCGAGCTTCAAAAAGACAATTGAATAAAAATTTATGTTAAAAGGAAATGAATCTAATATATGAATTTATGTTAAAATTTATGGCTAGTATTTGGTACCCTTATGTAGAGTAATATCGTTGCAAAACTTGTAGTTTTTCTCAGTAATAATATATTACATTAATGATAGGTTTTTTTAATAAAAATTGTATTAGGCTTGGATATGCACAGAGAAATGATTAGGTACAAATCGTGCAAGTTAGACAAATGATATTGATGAGTGGCCTTTAAACATGTGTCCACTTCATCCATGATGATATTGATGAGTGGCCACTATCTAACATGTGTCCACCCATCCATGATAATGTTGCATCCATGTGACACCCATGTAATGTTCATCTCTTCCATTAATAAATTAACCTTGACATAGTCTCTAAGGGGAACACAACTTGTACCTATTTTTGCTACCTTAGATAGAGATAATGAGGCTCTTAAGTGATGGGAGAATAGTTCATGTGGACAAAAATTAATTGTGCAAAGTGAAGAGATGCATTGAGTGACTTTAATAGGTTTAAAGTCATGCTTTCCAAGATCAAGGTTTGTTTTTATAATACTTTTAAAATATTTGCTTGAAACATTTATACATGGTACTCTTTTCCTTCTATATTTTAATTCTTATTAGTTATTTCCTTCTATATTTTAATTCTTCTATATTTTAATTCTTATTAGTTGCTTTCCTTGAAACATTTATACATGTTACAAAAGGAGAATCTAGGCATTGAAATGAAGGAATATCTGATTGCAACTCCATAATTAGTTTTTATGGTTAGCAGAATAAAATGAAAGATTGCATCTCTATGAAAATCTTTCTCATTGAATGATGGTATATTTTATGGAGAGAGGATCATTAATCAGGCGAGAACTTTACAAGTTGAAAAAGGAGAATTCTACTTGAACTGTTTATGGTTAACTTGTTTTTGTAGCTGGATGATGTTTGTAGCTTCTCTTGCTTTCCTCAAGAGGAAATGAACAATTACACAACAAATTTTTTATTTTTTGAGTTTTCAGAGAGTAGGTAATTCAAGATGGTTGGTATATTCCTTTGTGTTTTTTTCTCATTAATCTTAAACTGATATTGGCATTTGTTTATTCAATATATTTTAACTAGATAGATATATAGGAAGTAGATAAATGGGCATTAATTATTGTTGAATACAAAAACAATCTATTTGAGAACCCTAAAACAATGTGCAATGCCATACGGAAGGGACGAGATGTCTTCACATTCTCAAGCAAGCTCAATCTCAAAGAAGTCAGTAAGATGTTCTATTCTCTCTTCCCACCGGAAATATTTATGGACCCAGCTTACCCATTCTTAAATTTGACCGGGAGTTTCGTAAGTTTAGGAATGCATCAGAAGTTCAACTTATGATTGACAATTTTCTTATCTTACATTCTTCCGAACTTGAAAGCTTTGAACTTAACCTTCACATTTATTCCTGTCAAGTGAGAAAACACTGTTGTAAACCCAACAAGATTTCACAATGGATAGTTTGTGCAACATCAAAAGGTGTTAGATAAATCACAATAGTAGGAGATGGTTACTGTAAGTGCAATTTACATCCTGTCGAAGTTCCTATTTCACTTTTCTCCTGCAACTACCTTGAGTACTTGTCTCTTGAGAATTTTCATCTAACAAATCTGCCCATTGATTTTGGTGGGTTCAAACACCTTATAACATGTCATCTTGAGAGTATTAACTTGAATGAAAAACACACTCTCAAAGTAAGTAACATCATGTCCCTGTCTTGAAACATTAAATTTGGAGGGATGTAGAGATCTTGCCAATTTAGAAATTTGTTCTTCAAGACCCTCTTGTCTTAAGAATTTAACCATCCAGTATTGTATAGGTCTTACCACTATAAATATATTCCTTTCAAATATTCATTATCTGAATGTTATGGCCTATTCAAATCCCTTGCTTTCACCGATAGTGAGTTGTCCGTAATTTCAAAAAAATTCCTTGGTTTTTAGGCTCTGAACATAAACATCTTTCTCAGGGTGTTGAAATAAATGCACTCGTGTTTCAAAATTTATCTGTACAATACCCACTTTTGGAAATATTTTCAAGTCTGAAACAATTGGTAAAAATAACATTTTACTACATATATGTATCTGGTGTTCACAACAAGCTACCTTGCATCAACATCCTCAACAGTTTTCCGAACATGGAGGAACTCAACATGAGTACTGATTGTTTTCAAGTAATTTCTCACTTCTATTCTTATTAGCATTGATGTTGGTTATGTGTTCATAGATTTATCATTTTCAGTTTGCATCACAGGACATGACAACCCCTGAGGATGCATTAGATTTGACCACTCCACTAGAGAAGCTGAAGAAAGTGCATGTAGATGTTTTAGCTTTTGGTGGAAAGTAAATTTCTCTACTTGCCTTCCTTCTCATAAATGCTCTTGTTTTAGTGACAATGACACTTGTTATGCCATCATGTGATAGAAATCACAATTCCACTTTTACAAAGCTTCTTTTTACGGCTTGGAAAGAGCTTCTGCAGAAGCAAGTTTGTTGAGCACAAAAATTCCAATCAAGTGCAACAGATGTCCAAGGAGAAACTGTGTATCCAGTGACTCCAAATAGCCATGATAGCGGGGTATTATTCAGTTATAAAATGGTTTAGAAGAACCTCTTGTCAATATTTTGATGTTTAGATTGGTAATTTAAAACACCTTATATTGCAATATGGCCAATTCATCTTAAAGTATGCATCAAAGGTTTATATTTTGGGGTATTATCTAGTTTTATTTCAATTTTTTATTGTCATTGCAGAACAAAGTGCAAATTTCTAATTTGAATGACATCTATAATGTGTTTAAAACAATAGATGTCACTGTTTTTATGTTGCATGAAGTAACAAATGGCATATATTTTCACAAAAATGGTAGAATATTTTGAAGTTATTGATTGGCATTTATATTTGAAGGCTATGTGAGTTTATAATTCATAGACCCTATCATGTGCCAAACTTTGTGAGAAACTTCAAATTGCATGAAATCAACAGAGAAAAGGTGATCCTTTGAGAACATCCATTGATAGATGACAATCAAGTAGAACTGTTTTCTATTTCCTTTATTAGGGTACCATACAATTCCCTTTTATTTTTCCTGTTCTAGGGTACCACACAATCCTTTTAAAGAGAAAATGGCATGCTTTGAGATCATCCATCGATCAATGACAATACACTGATTTACATTGCAAACAATTACATGTTCTATTATTGATGGTTTACCTCATGAAACAACTATTTATATGGTGATGGAACATTTGTATGATATCCACCATTCTTGGGAGGCTTAATCTTGCTCATTCATGTTCACGCAACATGTATATCAATAGAGAATTTGACAAAATTTTCATTAGTGTTTGACTCCTCACTTGTAAAAATTTGTTGGGTGCCTTATATAGGATAAACTGCAAATTCTGCTCAATAGGTGGATGTTTTTTATATTATGTTGTTTGGTCTTTTATGGATGCATGATAAATTTTTGTGCTCTAGATCTAAAATCTCTGGTTAGCTTGGGGTGAAATTTGTAATTTTATCCACAACTTTAAGGTATTTTTGCAATGAAGGATCAAGCTCAAGAAAACCAGTTGGGCATGCTCTTTGTGCCCTGTTTTGAACATGAACACTCTTTTTGTAGCATAACCATGCTTTAAAATCCAAAAAATACAAGGTACGCCAAAGTGGGACATTACCTATCAAATTTAAAGCCATAATAATAATCCAAACTACTAAAGTATCACAGTCAGTAGCAGAACCATTGCTAAAAGTATCTATCATCTCAAAAGGAGAAACAATATTGCTCAGTATGAAAATAACAGAAATAATATGACAGTGATCATAAGGGGGAAGACCCCTACCATTTAGAGTTAGCCAAAAATCAAATCATAAACTACTCACCAAAGAGCTAAAAGGTAGCTCTATTAGAGATGCAGGCACCAATCTCCTACCATTTCCATTTTGAATCACTCTTATAGGACAATGAACAAGCTCAAGGAAAAGCCACAAACCCTCATCATATCAGTGGGTTAGGAAGAGACAAATTTGTAATAGTCTCATCTGCTTACGTGAACTCTTGTTAATCACATCATGCTGATAGTGAAAGATTTGTGTAGTCAAGAGGAAAGTGTTATCTTTGATTCCATACAAATGAGTTTTGGACAAATTTATAGAGGGTGTGGAAATCGTCCTCCCTTTTTCTGCCCTCCTTCACATTGAATTTATGCACCCAATCAAGCTTACAATTTTTTCTTGTTGAGAATCAATGTTATCTTCAAGGCATTAACATTTGCAATAATATTATAGTCCTTATGTGGAAGGGAAGTCATAGCAGTTGTATTGTCCGTGATTCTCCATATTCTGAGCAAGGTGGATGGGCTAGGGTAAGTTTTTCCTCCAGGAGCAGGGGATAAATCATATATTTTGGCTTTAATTTCATTTATATTAGAGATGATTGGCATCAATACTTTTCTAATGGAGTGTTTAGTCGAGAGAAGGGAGGCACAGAGGCTACTAGTTATCCAACCTTTGTTAAATTCATACACAACAATGGCATGATTGAAAAGAGTGTGCCAGGGGGGTTTACTTAGATTGTGGAGGGAGGGAAACATCTACTTGTGAGTTGGCTACAGGGACAAGGCTCAAAGAAGGAGCAACACAACCCAAAGATCACTTTTTTAAGAGTTCAAGAGGCCTCAGAAATTAACCTTGTAGCAACCCATTTGAAATAGGTCTTATTTCCCTCATAGTGGGTTTTTTATTGAGCTTTGGTGGAGGTAGGGTAGCCACCTTTTTACTATTTTTCTTATCCATAGAGAAAGCAAGAGAAATACTAGTGATGAAAACAAGAGCAATGGTTTTACAAGCAATCACAACCATAAAACAGTGCCCTAGAGATTCAAGCTCAGGCAAAAATCCACTAAATTCATGCCCAGGGAGGAGAGTGCAAAGAGGAATAAGATCAACTTGGATAAAAGTAGGGGCTGAGAATAATGCTTCCAAGCAAAACACCTCACTTGGTGGCTCCATGAACATCCCAACAAGAAATGACCTAGCCACCATTAGGAGAAACTATAGCATCAGTGATCAAGGAAGAGGAGCGTCCAAAAGCTGAAAACACCTTTACACCCCATTGAAGATACCTAGTGTTACATGAGGACACGTTCCTAGATTTTGGTGATGTTCTAGATGTCCCAAACATTTTGGGGACTTGGATGTTCCCAATTTTTTTTTTGATACTTTAACTTTTAAAAAATATGTTCTATTTACCAAAAACATTTATTTCTAATCTCAAAAATACCCTAAAAACATTATAAATACAATTTAAACCCCTAAATTTCATTGAATAAAATTAAAATATTTAAATTTTGATCTCTATATATTATTTTAATACTGCATTCTACCCATCCCCAAAAATAAATAAATTTAGTGTTACATGGAAAACCTTGTCCCTCTATTCCCTATTCCCTTGTCCTCGAGACTTGAGTAAGTAGGAAGATACCCCCTTTCACCCAATATTGATCATGAGTTCTAGGCATTACAGAAAAAGAAACCTAAGCATGGCTTGAAGGAAGAAGGCAAGGTTGGATCAAGGAGAAAATGTGGATAAAATCATTATAGAGAGGAAGAAAAGAAATAGTGGGCAAAGGAGAATGAAACTACAGAATGTGACCATTTACTTTCCCATCCCACCACCTCTTCATGTCATGATTATTTCGTAGGGAATTCAGTGGGGAAAACTTGACAATTTGGGAAATAATCATTGCTTTCATCAAACACGATCCTAGGGAATCACACATACCATAACAAAAGGCATTGACTTTGCAAGCAACACCAACCATACCTTTGACAAATTTCGGGCTGTTAGACAATGGGAAATTAAAGAATTAAGATCAAATTTTGTTCTCATCAAACCAGATCAAGGCTTGCTCTATTCCTCACACCAATGGTTGCTTTGATCACTTATAATCTCGATCTCCATTAGTAGGGAAGATGCATGTTTGACCTGTAAGTTCAATGCCTGGTTTATTTTCCTTAGGGTGCACATGATCTTAGACTCTTCAAAAGAAAGCAATAGGTGTCGAATATACTCAATTGTTCACCTCAAATGCCATTTTCCATACCCATTCTTGAGTTATTATTGGTGGCAAGGATATGATTTTTGTTTCAGCAACCAAATTGAATTTCTTTTCTCTAGCAATGGCGAGACCTCTCCAAATTGCAGAGTTTCAACTTGATTGTTAGTCAAGATTCCAAAACCCCAATTGAACTTAAAAATAGATTCCCCACAATGATCTCACCTAGGGTCCCTCTGCCTAAAGAGCCATGATTGATTTGAAGGCCCTATCATGATTAATCTTGATCCAAGAGCTGAGGGGAGGCAGGGAAAGTCCAAATAGCATCTTGAGTATCCTTTCTAGCACCCCCATCATTAGGGGGTCTTCTCAAAATCAAGGTGTAGCTTTGAAAGAGTTCTGTTATCTCTATCCTAGGAAGCCTGAGTAGAACTAAACTAGGAAGCTATCATCTCAATTTTTTAAACAATATTGGCTCACACTTGGCAAGTTTTCATGGCAGACTCTCAAAATATTGTTGAAAAATCTATCTAGAAACCATTGTGTTGCATCAATTTTTCTCGCACAAAAAACCCATCTTTAAATATCAACCTATTTGGCTTATATGCCACAATGACCTATTAGAATGTAAGGCTTATTAAATAAGGATGTCATTAGTTATTTAACTACAAGTTGGTTGTAACTATATCAACCATTTTGTAACTACATCATTTTTGTAACTACATCATTCATAATAAATAGATGGACACACAATCTCAAATGTGTGCATTCCGGTTTCTCTTCATTCCATCTTTGTACATTCTATTCTTTTTTATTTTTTCTCTCTCCACATATTCTAACATTGGTATCAGAGTGTGGTAAGGAGAAAGAGAAGGAAGGAGGTCACCATTATTACTTGCTCACATTTACAACATTACAGATTCACAAAAGGCTAATTATATACACAAATGTGAATCACAAAAGGATAGAAACGTTGATGTGGATACCAACTAGGGCACATGACAAAATTTTCACTAAGGTTGCAAGGAAATCAATGGAAATCACAAGAAGATTTTTGAGGGACATCATTTAGGGCTTCTTCAAAGGCCACAACATAAAGTCATGCTGCAAACATAGTCGTGCAAGGAGTAAACAAAGATGCGCATCAGGAGCAAGAAAAGTCACGTTTTTTCAAATTTCACAGTTCTAAAGTATTATTAGGGCTTTTGTGAAGCACATATACAGAAATTTACCATTGATAAGGGCATAATAGAGCCAAATGTGGGATACACATTTACAGTTGTGGAAGGGCATATTTTCAAGCCATTACAATCAAACAAACAAACAATGCTATAAACAAATGGAAATATAGTCACGATTTTCGAGTATGAAATAACCACAAAACCAGAACAAATACATTCGTCGCAATTTCTAAAGGCTACAGGTTGACAGGTACAACATTCACAAATTTCTAGGGCACAAAATCCTGCAAACGTGAAGGGCATCAGTCCAAAATTGTGTTTAATCTCTCCCTAATCAGGTACGAGTTGTGTAAAGCTGATTTAAATAATACAAAATTGAGAGCAAAAATAGAGAGTTACAGATTGTGATAAGTCGAAACCAATCACAAACCATAGTTGTATAAGAGCATTAAACCAGTCATAGGGAAGAGGAACTGATATTTTATTTATCTTGGTAAATGTGCAGTAGTATTTATTTTATTTTATGGAAATTCTAGTAGAAAGATATTTTGGTCTATCTTTTCATACATGGAAAGTGAAAATACAAATGCAACTTATGAATAAAAATTTTGGGATTTTAATGGATTTTGGCCTCGAGTGAAGATTTGCATCAATGGATTTATTCTACTTGGTCCCGTGATTGTGAGATCCAACTATGTGTAAAGTATTTTTTATTGTTCAGTTCTCCTCTCCTACAAATTATCAACGGGTTTTTAATGAGGGTCCTTGGTTTTGGGGTAGGGTTGGCCTCTTTATTACACCATGGTTTCTGGATTTTGATCCCTCTACTATGGTGGTCTCTAAAATGTCAGTTTGGGTTCGTCTACCCAATCTTCCTCTCCCCTTTTGGCACCCTATGGTTTGTGTTGCTATTGGTGATTCTCTTGGTCACTTCATCAAGTTGGATGATGAGCAGTCTAAGAAAGGGCTATTTACCTATGCCCATATATGCATTGAGGTGGATTTCAGCAATGGTCTTCTAGAAAATTGGAGTTAATCCATGATGGCTTCAAGTGGATTCAAATTCTCAACTATGAGAACATGGCCTTTCGATGTTGATTATGCCATCAAATTGGGCACCTTCAGGAGGCTTTTCTGATTTCCCCCAATTAGAATAAATAGAAGAACAAAGGAGTTTCTCAGTGGCCTAAAGGCTAGCATCCATTCTCTACACTGAAGTCAAATATCATCCGATGATATGACTGTTGAGATTCCCCCTACTGGCGGGGGTGCCAAGTGGATGCATGTATCTGAGTTTGCTGATTCTGACCCCACTTAGGATAGCCCATGCCTTGATCCTCCGCTCGACTTGACACCCCAACATGCACTATGGACTGTTGTCACATGTTCTAAGGAGAAGAAGGGGCACTTTGACACTCATGTTTCTTATTCATTGGAATTGCGTAAATTTTTTTTTGTTCTCCTCGATCCCCATGTAGCTTATTGATTTATTTTTTTGTTTTGCTTTACTTTGTGTGTTTGTGGATTTGGGGTGTGATCTCATACTATCTGCTCTTTTTTTTGTTGAGAGAATCTTGTATCATGTTCCATTTAATATAATATAAGATCTTTTTCATCAAAAATTTTTGTGGGATTTTCATGTTTGAGACAATGATGTGCTCAAGGATAAAATCATATCAAATACAACAAATTTAGCCATGTTTGAAGACCTACCAAATGAAAAGTAGTGAGGGAAGTGATGAATACACAATATAAAGATGCTCTAATCTTTGAAGGCAAGAAATGATACAGGTAGATGAAGCTTAGTATGGATGGTTGCTTAGATGGTTCGGGACACTGTGGATCTTGGGAATTACCTCATAAGGGTCATGAGACATCTTGATGGATCTTGTGGATGGCTCAAGATGGATGGTTGTTCATTAATTCGAGATATTTGTGATTTGGGAGTTTAGTGAGGTGGAATCTGGGAACTTGGGAATTTATCTTGGGAGATACACCTTTATGAAGGTCATGAAGCAGCTTGATGGAGCCCCACCTAGTCATAACATTGCTTTCGTGAGTGAAAACCTCTTAAGATTACGTAGTTATGTTTTTTTAGAATGTTTGTTTTTTCTTTATGTAGGATAAGCCTTAAGAGGGGGTATTAGAATGTAAGGCTTATTAAATAAGGATGTCATTAGTTATTTAACTACAAGTTGGTTGTAACCGGTTGTAACTATATCAACCGTTTTGTAACTACATCATTCATAATAAATAGATAGACACACAATCTCAAATGTGTGCATTCCAATTTCTCTTCATTCCATCTCTGTACATTCTATTCTTTCTTTATTCTTTATCTCTTTGCACATATCCTAGCATGACTAAAAATGGTGCCAAACTTGATAACCTAGGAAAGTATCAGATTGAGAGGCTGTTAAAGGAAATCCACCATAACTCCCAGATCTGACCCAAAAATTCAAAAGCATTGCAAAGATAACAAACCAAAGATTCCAGATGGATTTGGCAAAGGGGCAAAAAAAGAGGTGATTCACTGTCTCTTCCTCATTGCAACAAATAGGGCTGTGAGATGGCCCCATGAATCCTCTTTTCCTCAAGTTGTTATGGGTCAAAATATTGTTTAAAAATGAAAACTAGGAAAAATAATTTATTTTGGACCATCCTTCAATGCCATACCAAATTCTAGACCTTAAGATCATGCCTTTGTTCCACTCTTTGCAGTTGGTCGTGCTATTATGTATCCCTACTTGACTAAAAAGTTCCATTACTTGACCTTCCACATTTTGTTTCATCATCTTCCTTAGTAATAAGAAAATGTCATTTTTGAAGGATTTTCCACAAGTCCTCTCTTGATTCCTAATCCTTGGACATGCCAGCAAGAAGGATCCGTCCACTCATAGGCTATCATTTCCTATCCAATACTAAGTAAAGTATCCTGGAGAAGAGCCAACATAGGGAAATATTTGAAAGAGAAGAAGATTGGTTGCATGTATTATCATATAAAAGGGTCTAATAACCATTTTTAACAAGCCAAAACAGTCCGTTTGTTGTTAACATAGAGATTTATTTAGGTGTTCCTAATAAAAGATCCCTATCCTTGAAGATCGTAGTGAAAAATTTCCATCTCGATTCCCAAGACAGATACTTGGCACATAGGATTATACTCCAAAGTCTCCTTGGCTTTGAACACCAAATGTAAATATTGTTTGACAACTATGAACTAAACCTTTTTGTTGATGAGAGTTTTACATACCTAATCCTCCATGCATCTTGGGAAGGAAAACTTTCTTCTAGCTCACAAAATTCCATCTATGTTTGTTCAAGTTGTCAACCTTGAGGAATTTACTAAGGAAGGTATTTATGTCCTTCAACACACCTTTCGAGTAGCCTAGCCTAAGCTGAAAAGGGATAGACCAACATCGCATGTAGGGAATATTTTAGGAGTGTTTCCCGTAAGTTTGTCAAGAGTGAGACTAATGGAATATTCTTGTGTCGTAATCTCTAGAAGATATTTTCCAAGAAATTTTTTTCAATAGGGAGGCAAAGATGGGAATCCTTATGTATTTGATGGGAAACCCAAGTTTCTTATATTTTAGGACCAACAAGATCTGGTTTAGAATTATCACTAAGTGTGAAAGAAAAAACATGAGATTTGTCCTCGTTACGCATTTTTCCTACCGCAACAAAATAAAAGTCCAAGCTTCTATGAATATTCATTTCTTCAGCAAGCTTAGCATCTCTCATCAAAATGGTGTTGTTAAGAAATTATGGATGGGAGATAGGATCAATCTAGTCAACAATTTGGGCTCCCTAAGGAGGTCCACATTCAACATGTAGGATGGGAATTTACCAAGTGCTTCTTCCAGTACAATAAAGAGGTATGGGGACAAGAGGTCACTATGCCAAATACATTTGGAAGTAGAGGAAGGAGCTATGAGGGACCCATAAATGAGCATGTATAACAATATAGAAAAAATAATCAACTACCCATTACACTCAATCCTCATCGATGCCAAAGGCTAGCATTTTCCTTTTGAGAAAATCTTAGCTAAACATTTGTAGGTATTTGACATGTCTAATTTGACAAGCATTCCCCCTTCCTTTACTTTTCCATGGAATTTACTGCTCCTTGGGCTATCACGATACCATCCATATTTGTTGTCCCTCAACAAAGCTTCCTTGGTTTCTATGAATAATCAATCATTCTCATAATGAGCTTGAGCCTTTTGCCATAATCTATGTCACAATTTTGTAAGCTACATTACCAAGGGTAATAGGTAGAAAAGCTCTAGGTAATACCATCTTTGTTAGGGATAAGATCTAAGAAACTATTATTGAGGGATCTCGAGCATATGTTATGATAAATCACTCTTAATACTCTTCCTTCTCCCAACCGCCTCGGTCACCCTGATAAGGCCCCTATGTATCAATAAAATGTTGGGGAAATAATCCCATTTGGCTTGTATTCTCTCACAACTAACTTAGTCTATGGTGGCCTTGATCAACCCTCTTCTCATATTGAGAATCACCTTCATACTAAACGATATACAAGTGATTTCAAATTTCTGCGATTTAACCATCCTTTGCTCATATATACCTCTATCATTGTGCATGGAAGGGGTTTGTCTTGGAACATTATGAATAAGGCCCTCATGGTGATATATTTATTTCAGCCCATGAATCAAATCAAAAATTTGGTTTGGGATATAAAGATCCCTCCGTTCCTCCTTCTGGCAAATCTGCATCTTCTCCCATCCACCTTTATTCATCCACTTCATGTCCGTCTAGTTACCTTACTAATTCAGAGGATACTTCTTCTCCATCTGATTATTCAACTAATTCAGATAATATCTCATCTCCATCTGAATATTCTTCCAGTTCAAATGATACATTCTCTCCATCCAACTATCTTACAGATCTAAATCTAGATGACACTGTCCCCATTCCTCTATATATTTTTTTATTTCTACCATCTCTCTCGACCAATCATTTATCAAGTTGAAAATAAAACCCGGTATTTTCCCCTTAAACATCCAGAGATGGTAGAGGAAGATTCCCCTATCATTGACATTCTTCAATGTGATGATGATAATTCCATTCTTTCTTACATGGAGGCTGAAGATTCTCATATCCAGAAATCCCTTCCCCCAACACATCCAATCTTCTAAATGAATCCACTATCAACATTAATATGGGAACTCCTCAAGATCCCCGCATCCTTAAGGTCGGCTAGTCTTTGAAACCTCAAGAACTTGAAGCCTTCACCTCATTCTTATCTAAATATAGCCAAGATTTTGCATGGTCATACTCGGACATGCCAGGTCTTGATCCCTCCATCGTTGTTCATAACATCGTCATCATCCCCAATGCTAAACCATTCAGAAAAAGCTTCTCTCAGTATGCATGTAAGAATTTCTCTCCTGGTGAAAGAAGAATTGCATTTTCTTCTTTCTACCAACTTCAATATCCCCATTGACTATCCCCAATGGGTTTCTAACATTGTACTGCAAGCTAAATCCTCCGGTAAGATTTGTATATGTACCAATTTTTGAGATCTAAACCTCGCTTGCCCTAAAGATGATTTTCCCCTTCCAAATATTGATTAGCTTGTAGATCTTACTCATGGGACATGATATGATTTCATTAATGGACATTTTTCTGCCATAATAAGATTTTAATTACACCAAAAGATCAACACAAGACATCCTTTATTATTACCATGAGGGGTACTTTTTTACCATGTCATGCCTTTCGGTTTGAAGAAAACTGGAGCCACATATTAACAGGTCATGATGTATATTTTCCATGACCTCATACATCGAACTGTAGAAGACTATGTTGATGACCTCTTAGTAAAATCCAAACATCGATGTGACCACCTTTTAGTCCTTGAAATACTTTTTGAATGTCTCATTTTTTTGTCCTCCACCTCAATCTAAAAAAGTGTTTTTAGTCCTTACTAGAAAATCCTTGGTTTCATCGTATCTATTAGGGACATTGAGGTTGATCCAACAAAAATTAAATCAATTCTCAAAATGCCCCCTCCTTCCAATCTCAAAAACTTCATATTCTTCAAGGCCATCTCAGATATGTTCATTGTTTCATATCACAACTTTCCGATCGATGTCAACCCTTTCATCATCTTCTTCAAAAAGATACACATTTTGATTAGGACCCCAACTATAAAAAGGATTTGATGATCATTAAATGATATCTTTTGTCTCTTTCAGTCCTCATACCTCCACATGAGGGGGAACCCTTTTATTTATATATCTTTGTAACCTATCATGCTCTAGGAGCTATGATAGCACATCGTGATGCCCAGGGCCATGAACAAGCCATCTATTATATTAGTTGTACTCTTCACGAATGTGAAACACAATACACTAAAGCTAAAAAATTATGTTGCGCCATTTTCTTTGTTACATCAAAACTTCGACACTATCTTCTTAATAAAAAACCTATATTGTTACTAACTTCCAACCTCTCAAAGTAATGCATTCTAAGCCATATCACAACGATTGTATCACCCGATGGCTTCTTCTCATGGCTGAATTTGACCTGAATTCATTCCTCAAAAAGTAATTAAGGGTCAAGCTATCACCGACCAATTAGCAGAAGCCCCTCTTCCCAATACGCAAACTCCTCATAATCACTTCCCAGATGAATCAATCAATCAATTTCATCATGATCCCCTTAAAATGACTCTTTTCTTTGATGGTTCTAAATTCCAGCAAGGCGGAGGGGCAGGTGTTGTTCTCATTCCTCTTGGGGATGCCCCTATCTCCTTAGCATTCAAATTAGATTTTGAATGTACAAATAATATGGCAGAATACAAGGCCCTTATACTAGGACTAGAAACTGCTATATTTTTAGGCATCCATATTCTTGACATCTATGGTGATTCTAAACTAGTAATAAATCAATTCACAGGAGAGTATCAGTATAAAAGCAATATTCTACAACAATATCACAAAATTTCCCATCATTTTCTTAAAACCTTCGATTCTTATACTATTCAACCTATCCCTCATTCGACTAATCATTTTTCTGATACAATGGCATCCCTCGAGGCTATTTTCCTTGGACAAGGGAAGAGCCAAAACCTTCAGCCATTATACATCATCGTAAAAAACCATTCTATGACATACCCTGCATTCATCTAATCAAATCTAATTTGTCGATCTCTCGGTAATCTCAAATTTTTGATTATTTATCCAAATCTATCACTCCTCTTGGTCTTTCTAAAAATGCTAGGAGGTATTTTATCCAACATGCTACTTGTTATGTGATCCTTGGCAATATTCTTTATAAGTGTGGGTTTGATGGTATCCTTCTCCGGTGCCTTAAATCCCATGAAGCCTCTAGAGCTATCCAAGAAGTCCACGATAGTATCTGTGGTGGGAATTTTAGTGGGTTATCTATTGCCAAGTGTGTTCTTTATCTCAGCTATTATTGGTTTTCTTAACCATGATTGTTGTGAGTATGTCAAGAAGTGTGTAAGATGTCAACAACACTCTAATCTTATTTGTATTCCTAGCCAAGCTTTATAACCTGCCCAAGACCTATGGCCCTTTTCACAATGGGGCCTTGATCTTATTGGTCTGATAAATCCCCGTTCATCAAAAACATCATTCTATCATCACTGCTACTAAATATTTCACTAAATGGGTGGAAGAAGTCCCACTCACCTCTATTGAATCTGCTCTAATAATTAATTTTATATATCAACACATCATCTGCCGCTTTAGTGTTCCACATAAACTTATTATGGACAATGGGAAGTCCTTTAAAAATAAGGATCTTAAAAAAATCAGTGATGCATTTAAGATCCAACTTAGCTTTTCTTCCCCATATTATCCTCAAGCTAATGACTAAGCTAAGGCCACTAATAAAACTCTTCGAAATATCTTGGCCAAGACTATCAACCAAACAGGATGAAATTGGCATCTCCAACTTCCCTTTTCTCTATGGGCCTATTGCAATAGCATTCGCACTTCCACAGGGCCACTACATTTTCTCTTGTTTACGTCTCCAAATCCATTCTCCCTCTTGAAGTTCAAATTCCATCCTTACGTGTTTCTCTTCGCAACTTCATTCTGATGAAGATTATTGCTAGGAGCATCTAATGAAACTCGAGTTGTTAGGCGAGACCACCTTCTCCTCTTGAAAATAATCATGTTTACCAAAATTGTATCCAACGTGCTTATAACAAACATGTCAATAAACATGCTTTTAAGATAGGTGATCTTGTTTTAAAATAAAATCAGAATGTCACTACCTTAGAAAGGAGCCAACAGGAAATTTTTCTCCTAACTAGATCGGAGCATATATTATCCCGCATAAATATGGGTCTAGATCTTATCACTTGGTTTCATTTGATGGTAAACCAAAAATTGAACCTCTTAATGCATTGCACTTACGGTCATTCTATTGTTAGTACATGTACCTATAAACACAATCATGTGTTTAGACTATTTTTCCATCATTATCCCTTCCATCTAATATGGTAATGATATGAATTATGTGGTATACTATCACTACTTGTATATGACCTTAAATATGAGTACCACAGATCTACTCATAGCATATTCACTATGGATAAGTTCTCACATTTTGTGAGAATCCCATAATCATTACATCCATTACCATCTCATTCTCCTATTACAATCATATAGAGGGTAAAGGGGTGTCTCTTGTACATTCATTATCCCCTCCTAAGTGGTCTACCTAACTATTCCCAACTCTCCCCACGAAAATATACAATTCATGTATGTGAAAAGAAAAAATCAAAGTTATAAAAATAGACCGATCCTCAAAGGTCAGCTATGCATGAAAAAAAAAAGCATGCAAATTAAATTCAAAAGCAAGATCAAATAATTGGACCAATCCTCAAAGGACAACTATCATACATATTATTCTTTCCATCCATTTCATGTATAAACTAGACCATACCCTAGAAGGATGTCTACTCTACTATTATGACATTTGGAAGGTTTCCCACATTGATCAATATTCCTTTTATCAGCATTCCCATAAATCTTCCCACATTGATAAACTTTTTCTATTATGTTCTTCCCTTTCCCTAAGTTGGGGCATAGATTTAAGGAACACCACCGTTGGAGAACCCTCTTCCTACGCATGTACGAGATACATATCAAATCCTTTTCCCGATAACATTAGGTTTTATGAGAATATTTTGTTCATATCTCCCTCAAGGTTTTTTTGTATAATCAAATGTCATTGGTTATGTACTAACACCTGTTATTGGCTGCAAGTGTAATGCCTTGAGTAGTACCTTATCTTTTTACCTCCTATCTGGTTTAGAGGATAACTTTCTTACTTGGCCCTTGCTATGGTTATGCAACATTCATCTCATCAAGGTCATCTTTTATCACAATTATATTATCATAAATAAAATTTCATATCATAAAATTCTTATCTATATGTTATTCTTAAATATATCCCTACAAACATCATCCATAAATCTATTAAATCAATTATTATCTTGAAACAATCTTTTTAATGCAATCTTTGTTTGGTTTGGGAATTTTACTTGATCTTCATTGTAGTTTGTGAATTCTACTTGAGGGTATCTCTCAAGTAGCATTCATTATCTAGCAGCTCCTCATCCCCAACATAATTAATGTGATTTCTCTCCATTTATTCTCTTGTATCATCTTTCTCTTCTCACCAATTATCCACCCATTACCCATCTAATTACTCTTATTCATGTCTATCAATTGATGCCGACATCCTCTTCTTCACCATCTCAAGCCTTTCATCCCTAGCTTGAAATGTCTACGTAAGTACCCATGTAGAACAAAATCCTACTTTAAGTAGGCCTTTCATTCCAGACATGGTCTCATTCGTAATCACGTCTATCGACCGCTTCCTTCCTCCTAGTCTCCTATGTCGACCCAATTTTTTCCTCAAATTCACCCCATCTCATTCTCCATTGCACTTATTTCTCATTCTCCATCTCATTCTCCATGCAAATTAAATTCAAAAGCAAGATCAAATAATTGACCAATCCCTCAAAGGACAACTATCATACATATTATTCTTTCCATCCATTTCATGTATAAAGTAGACCATACCCTAGAAGGATGTCTACTCTACTATTATGACATTTGGAAGGTTTCCCACATTGATCAATATTCCTTTTATCAGCATTCCTAGAAATCTTACCGCATTGATAAACTTTTTTCTATTATGTTCTTCCCCTTTCCTTGAGTTGGGGCATAGATTTAAGGAACACCACCGTTGGAGAACCCTCTTCCTACGTACGAGATACATATCAAATCCTTTTTCGTGATAACATTAGGTTTTATGAGAATATTTTGTTCATATCTCCCTCAAGGTTTTTTTGGTATAATCAAATGTCATTGGTTATGTACTAACACCTGCTTATTGGCTGCAAGTGTAATGCCTTGAGTAGTACCTTCTCTTTTTTACCTCCTATCCGGTTTAGAGGATAACTTTCTTACTTGTCCCTTGCTATGGTTATGCAACATTCATCTCATCAAGGTCATCTTTTATCACAATTATATTATTATAAATAAAATTTCATATCATAAAATTTACATCTATATGTTATTCTTAAATATATCCCTACAAACATCATCCATAAATCTATTAAATCAATTATTATCTTGAAATAATATTTTTAATGCAATCGTTTGGTTTGGGAATTCTACTCGATCTTCATTGTAGTTTTGAATTCTACTTGAGGGTATCTCTCAAGTAGCATTCATTATCTAGCAGCTCCTCATCCCCCAACATAATTAATGTGATTTCTCTCCATTTATTCTCTTGTATCATCTTTCTCTTCTCACCAATTATCCACCCATTACCCATCTAATTTCTCTTATTCATGTCTATCAATTAACGCCGACATCCTCTTCTTCACCATCTTAGGCCTTTCATCCCCAATTGACATGTCTACATAACTACCCATGTAGAACAAAAATCCTACTTGAAGTAGGCCTTTCATTCCGGACATGGTCTCATTCATAATCACGTCTATTGACCATTCCTTCCTCCTAGTCTCCTATGTCGACCCAATTTTTTTCCTCAAATTCACCCCATCTCATTCTTCACTACACTTCTTTCTCATTCTCCATCTCATTCTCATGCAAATTAAATTCAAAAGTAAGATCAAATAATTGACCGATCCCTCAAAAGACGGCTATCATACATATTATTCTTTCCATCCATTTCATGTATAAAGTAGACCATACCCTAGAAGGATGTCTACTCTACTATTATGACATTTGGAAGGTTTCCCACATTGATCAATATTCCTTTTATCAACATTCCCGTAAATCTTCCCACATTGATAAAAATTTTTCTATTATGTTCTTCCCCTTTCCCCGAGTTGGGGCATAGATTTAAGGAACACCACCGTTGGAGAACCTCTTCCTACGCATGAGATACATATCAAATCCTTTTTCGTGATAACATTATGTTTTATGAGAATATTTTGTTCATATCTCCTCAAGGTTTTTTTGTATAATCAAATGTCATTGGTTATGTACTAACACCGTTTATTGGCTATAAGTGTAATGCCTTGAGTAACACCTTCTCTTTTTACCTCCTATCCGGTTTAGAGGATAACTTTCTTACTTGGCCCTTGCTATGGTTATGCAACATTCATCTCATCAAGGTCATCTTTTATCACAATTATATTATCATAAATAAAATTTCATATCATAAAATTCACATCTATATGTTATTCTTAAATATATCCCCTACAAACATCATCCATAAATCTATTAAATCAGTTATTATCTTGAAACAATATTTTTAATGCACTGTTTGGTTTGGGAATTCTACTTGATCTTCATTGTAGTTTGTGAATTCTACTTGAGGGTATCTCTCAAGTAGCATTCATTATCTAGCAGCTCCTCATCCCCCAACATAATTAATGTGATTTCTCTCCATTTATTCTCTTGTATCATCTTTCTCTTCTCGCCAATTATCCACCCATTACCCATCTAATTTCTCTTATTCATGTCTATCAATTGATGCTGACATCCTCTTCTTCACCATCTTAGGCCTTTCATCCCCAGCTTGACACATCTACGTAACTACCCATGTAGAACAAAAATCCTACTTGAAGTAGGCCTTTCATTCGGACATGGTCTAATTCGTAATTACGTCTATTGATTGTTCCTTCCTCCTAGTCTCCTATGTCGACCCAATCTTTTCCTCAAATTCACCCCATCTCATTCTCCATTCTCCCCACTACATCCTTCTTTATTTTTTTTTGATCCTTCATCCGTCCTCTACCAATAATTATTGTTGTGTTTTTCCTTTAATGTCCTTTTCTTTGGAATGTATTTTATCTTTTTGCTTCCTTTCATTCTTCCAACTTTTGGCTTGACGATCTTACTTAATCACCCATTTTTCTCAGGCCTCTTAAGTGAAATATATTCCTTTCCTAAGATCCTGCCACTATAGAAACTCCTTCACCATTTTTCATTTTGTCATAGGAAAATCATCACTACAAATTTCTTCCCCCTCTATCTCTCTCTCTTAACAATCCGGCATTACCATTCTCGCAACATGGGCATCCCAATTAAGGATTCCCCTCACACTCTTCATCTTATACCACATACATTATTCAATCCATTTATGTTACACCCATTTGTTTCCTTCTTTCCTTATTATCGCCCCTTCCCACCTCTTGCCTTATTTTGGTATACACCACTCACTCTTTTCTCATCCTTCCTAGCATCCATCTTCATCTCGGTCATCTAACTTATGCACTTTACCCGTATGGATAATATAATTAATGGTTCCCCTTTAGTCCATTTTGTCATACACTCTTACCATCAACCTTTCCAATCATCCACTTCTTTTTATCATTCTTATTCTTCTTTGGCTTGGCGATCCTACTTAACTATTCCTCCGACATGGTGATCTTACTTAAGAGTCCTCTTAAGGATGATCTATCATCTTGCACCCACCCACCATTCCACATTATCACCATCCATATTTTATCTCCATACCCCACATCACATCCTCTCTTACTTGCCTCTTCCATTTTTGCAAACACCACTTCATTACTTGCATCATGTTCATCTCCATCATCCCTTTCTTGGTAATCTTACTTAACCATTTCTTCCCCATTCATTTCGTACCTTGTCATTCATCTTTATCTAATTCATTCTCATCAACTCGCATCCTATCCTTTCCCTCATCTTTGCACACATCATTATCCCTCCTTTCTTTACTCTTTCCACTCCATCTTCTAGAGTTCTCCTACATATATACCCCATACTTACCCGTCATTATCATTAATCACCTCCTACTATTATTTCATCATCATCTCCTATTTCCGTGATAATAATTATCAGGTGGAATTCTCATAAAAATTGCTCATCCCCATTCTTCTTGGCCTCATTACTAATATTTTACCTCCTCCATTCTATCTTCATTCCTTCCTTCCTTTGTGTTCTCTCGATCATTATCGTGGTACATATCCTAACATCCCTTCATAAAATTTCCCTCTCTCATTTTCCTTTAATTTTCCCCTCTCATTACGTTTCCTCCCATCCTTCTCTACCATTCATTATCGGTGGATTTCTCCTAACATCCCTTTACCTTGACATTCCCACTTCTATCCCTTCCCTATTTTTTTCCACCTCTCCATATTTCATTCTTCCTTGTCAATTTATTTACCGTATTTATCATACACCCTCTCTCTATTTTCTTATCATCAACTTATCCTCATCTCACGCATCTCTGCATCTTTTCCAATCGGTTTCATTCCTCCCCTCCAGATTCTCTTTACATTTATGATATTACTCACTCTTTATAGAAGATCTCCCATTTTGGTTTACTCCCGTTTGTGTAATTTTCCTCATTTTCCTCTCCTCATTTCTATCATCTTATTTCACTTCCTCTATATCTCTTCTTCCCCGTTCTACCTCGCACTTCTTTCTTACTTCCCCATCGATAACCTGATCCTTCGATGTTGTCCCATATTTTTTATCATCCCACCATCCACATGCATTTCCATGCGGTCGCCCACATTATTTGCCTTGGATTTCCTTTATGATCAATTTTTGTTTCTCTATCATCTCTTTCCTTTTAAATAACTCTCTCCCTTTTCCATAATTGCACTATACTATGTCATTTTATTATCTTCTTTTATTTTCCTTATCATTTTCACCTTCCCACTATCGCCTCGTTATGTACTCAGTTTATCTTCCATTATCTCATCTTCTCTATAGCCTCCTGCCCATATTTATAATCATGTCTTCTTTTTCATCTCTTCTTCATACTTATCTCATATTCTTCACCTCTCCTTTTTCTTAGCTCTCTATCATCTCTTTTATGATCCATTTTCTCTCTCTTCATTTTGATCTCCACCTCCTTTAACCCTCTCTTAGTCATTTTCTTATCTTCTTCTTCCCTATCATCTCTATCTCTTATATTCTTATCCATATTTTATCCTTTGTCTCCTTCACTCTTGAATTTTCTTGCTCTTCTCATAACCATATTGTCTATTTCTTGGTTTCCACTACTTTCTTCCATTTTCACCTCAATTATATCCTCTTCCCTCTTCTCTTTCCCTTTTACTTTTCCTTTTTCCCTCACCACTACTCTATCATTTTCTTTTCATCTTCTTTTCGATCCTTCATGATTTTTTTTCTTCTACCATCTCTCCTCTTTATTATATATGTTGCTTCTTTACTATGACACCTCTTTATTTCTCTTATATGCCTTCGTCATCCCCTTTAATCTCTTCCTTCCTCTCATCTCACCTTCTTCTTATAGTTCTTTCTTCTTGAATTCTTCTCTTATTCTCTTTCTATTTTCTTTTTCTCGTGTCCATCACACTTTTCTCTATTTCTTCTCTCTTATCTTTTCTCACTACCTTCATATTATCCATGTTTTTCCTCTTTTATATTTTCATTTATATTCTCACCTATCTTATCATCCTTTTCTATTATTCTCATCCTTTTCTTTCCATTTATAATCAAGAATAGTTCACACTCCTTATCATCCGTGGATGATGGTTTCTTCGTCCTATTACACCCCATATTCTTTATCCTCTTTCATTTTCTTATCCTCCTCCACCATGTCCATTCTACTCCATTTAATGTCCTCTTCCTCTTATCTCTACCATCTATCATCTACATCCCTCATCCCATCTTCCTTTGACATTTTTGTCTTGGAAGATACCATAAAGGCCATCACCTATCTGATCTTGTTCACTTCCACGAATGTTTTTCTCTACCTTTTCACAAAAGTAGCTTGACTCTTTTTTTTATATTTAAGAAGTGGGACTACTTTCCCTTTTCTTCACCCCATTATTCATCTACCTTCAACTGCAAATATTTATTAAGAAACATATATTCAACATCCTCTTTAGGCATTTATCCAATCGGTTCTTCATATCCACCTCTTTGACCATACCCGTTCCCCCTGGGATATATTATTTCAACATTCATCTCCCACTATGTCATTTTCTTGTCCTATGTTAGGGCACCTTTTCATCCTTATGCTTGTTGATGCATATAACTCCCTTTATGTCCTTCTCATGCCCTGTGCTGGGGCATCATTATTTTAATCCTCATCCCTCTTGTGGATGCATGATTTTTCACACGATTCCTCATAGACAAAGGATTGCACATAACTTTAACATTCATTTGTGCATATTTTGATGTTTTCCTATGACCCATTGGTCATCACGGCTTACATCCATAGTGCAATGGTCTTCACCCACTCACCGGGTCTATAGAAGGTTTTCATTTGTCTCTGTTGAGACTGTAATTTTCCTCTACCAATGTGATATTGGAGTCACCACCATATTTTTCATTGTTATTATGATCCTTTTTCACCTGTGGCATCTTACCTTTGGTCATGTCTTTATCCATTCTCAGACACATATCTTCATCCAATTCATCTTTTTTTTTGCTCGTGGCTTGCTATCGCAAACCACTCAACAAAAAGGGGCAAATGTAGAAACCAATTTTGGTATAACGCCCTCGGTCATCTCACGTTCATTCGGATTTCAATCTCATGTTTCTTTTTATTAAAATTTAAATAAATCACATATATTTACATACCTTTATTTAATTAATTATCAAATGGGCTTCATGTGGACCCATTTGATAATTCAATTTTGACATTATGTTACCCAAATTATAATTAATTAATGGGCTTCATATAAATCCATTTAATAATTGAACTTTGGCATATATCAATTTTATTCACTTTATGGGTAATAATACACCCATCCGACACTCCATTCCTAAATTCAAAAATGAGATGCATTATTCCACCTAATCATGTCAATCATGTTCCCCAATCGAATCACATCACCTCTTTTAATTAGGGTTATTTTACCCAACCTTGATTATCTAATAACCCAAGTCTAACCTCACCCTTAGGCTATAAATATGGGTCTTCCCCCTCATTCAAACAAGGGAGAAAATATGGGTGAATGCTAAGGAATTTTATCTATTTATCATAATATCACTATTATTATGTCTTTGTGATAACATGTGGAATTACCATGATACTCGCTTGTGATTTCATTCATGTAATGAGATTTATGTTCTACACATTTGATCAATAGCACCATCTCGCATACTGCATCTTTCAAGCTCATTTGTTTATCAACTTGCATGTTATCTGTTTGGATTTTATTTTATCATTATTCTTATCACATGAGGGTTGACAACCACCGAGGAATTTAACACTTCTTGGATGCACTTTTTCGGGTAGCCCCCCACATAAAATCTCTAAAAATATTTCTCTAATTTCTTTGAGCTACAGGTTTGCTAGGATCACAACAAGGAGATCACCATCAACTTTGCACTGTATCATTCATCATCATCTCAAGGTACTAAGCCCTTGTATATTCAATGTTATTTTGTGTTTCTTGATTTCTCATGCACTAATTTGGATAGGAACCAGGAAACTTAGATCAATAGTTATCTACCAAAACCCTAATAAAAAAACTTAAGAATGCAAAGAAAAGTTAGGCAAGTCACTCTCCTCACTTTTCCTACTCAAGTTGTTGGTACTCAATCCATAATGCTAGAAGTAATAACATATTAATACAACAATTTTGGGCATTAGATTTTAAAGCTAGTTGAGGTGATGGATTTTTGTTTTGCTACAATGGTTACCCATTGATGATATCATTCCACAAGGGTAGGAAATGACAAATTAGTTTTTTGTGGCTTGGTTTGATGATGAAATATGGTTGTTTTAGTTGTCCTAACACCAATTGTACTCATTTCATAATGTATCTGAATAAATTTCTTTGGTGCACGCTTAATATAAAATTATCTATACAAATTGATCGGGAATCTATAAATTTAAATGTATTAGATGAAACTAAACCCTTGTTATTACTAGTATGTAAGGTCTGTTATTTTCTACTGTCAAATGGAGATTAGGTTTTGGATGGCTAGTATTTTCATAGGGAAAAAGGTAATTCATTGAAGTGAAGACCTAAATCAACTATACAATTGCAAAATCTACCTCAAATAATCTATTCGCAACGTGACTACAAATCTATGACAGAGCAGGAATTAACCTATCGAGTGTGTAGAAAATTGGGGTGCGAGACATAACAAAATTAGGTTGTGTTACTCAAGTAAAACACACAAATAGAGGAAACAATAAACCTTGGTTGCACTCATGGGGGTGATTCACGGGAAAATATGAGAGAGAAAATGTAAGATAATTGATAGGAAATTGGAAAAACCAACAAGGGAAGAAAATGAAGTAGGAAAACACAAGTGAATATAAATAGGTTTGGAGTCATGTCACACATGCAATGAAGGACAAGTGACTAAGAGAAGCTATAAGACAGTGACAGAAAGAGGAAAAACCAATGAGAGAATAAAATGAAGCAGGAAACCATATACGAATATAAATAGGTTTGGAATCATGGCACACATGCATCGAAGGACAAGTTACCAAGAGAAGTTGTAATATAGGTGGCATGAAGAGGAAAAACCAACGAGAGAAGAAAATGAAGTAGGGAAAACACAAGTTAATATGAATAGGGTTGGATTCATGGCATGCATCAAATGAAGGAAAGGTTCCCAAATGTATAGGGAAGCCAACCGAAGATGAAAAATGCCTCAAGCATGTCATCATCATCATGTAGCTTGTGTGAGTTGTATCACGTTTTTTTATCGAGTTTCCTTCTTCCTTTCCAGATTAGTGCATGAAAATCAAGAAACATAAAACACCATTAAATATATAAGGGCTTAGTACCTTGGAGATGGTGATGAATGATACAAGTGCAAAGTTGATGACAAATCCTCACCGTGATCCCAACAAACCTATAGCTCAAAGACACTAGAGAAAGATTGTTTAGAGATTTTATGTGGGGGGTTGCCTAAAAAAGTAGATCCGAGAAGCGTTAAATACCTCGGTGGTTGTCAACCCCACCTAATAAAAATAATAATAAAATAGAATCCAAACAAATAACATGCAAGTTGATAAATAGAATAACCTGAAAGATGTAGGTATGTAGATGGTGCTATTAATCAGATGTGTGCAACATGAATCTCACTACATGAATCAAATCACGAGTAGAGTATCGTGGTAATTCCACATGTTATCACAAAGACATAATAATAATGATATTATGATAAATGGATAAAATTCCTCAACGTTCACCCAAATTTTCCGACTTTTCGAATGAGAGGGGATACCCATATTTATATCCCAAGGGCGGGTTAGGCGGGGTTATTAGATAATCAAGGTTGGGTAAAATAACCTTGATTAAAAGAGGTGATGTGATTCAACGAGGCTCATAATTTGACTTATGGTGGAGTGGGAGCATGATTTACATGGTTAGGTGGAATAATGCATCTCATTTTTAAATTTAGGAATGGAGTACCGGATGGGTGTATTATTACCCATGGATTGAATAATTTGTGAAAGATACCAAAATTCAATTATTAAATGGGTCTATTCCATTTAATAATTCATTAAATTTGGATGAGTATAATGCCAAATTTTAATTACTAAATGGAGCCCATTAATTAATTAAAATTTTGAGTTCAATTATTAAATGGGTTTATATGGATTCCATTTAATAATTCATTAAATTTGGATAAGTATAATGCCAAATTTTAATTATTAAATGGAGCCCATTAATTAATTAAAATTTGAGTGAGTAAATGGATGTGATTTATTCAAGAAGGAAAAAGAAAAGTGAGAGGTAAAGTTGCATGAAGGAGAATCAATGCGGGGTGAAGAAGATGATTTACACCAAAACCGGTGTCTACATTTGCCCCTTTTTGTTGAGTGGTTTGCGATAGCAAGCCATGAGACAAAAATAAAAGGATTGGATGAAGTTATGTGTTTGAGGATGGATAAAGACATGACCAAAGGCAAGATTCCCTAGGTGAAAAAGGATCACAATATCAATGAAAAATATGGCAGTGACTCCAATATCACATCGGTAGAGGACAATTGCGGTCTCAACGGAGACAAACGAAATGTTTTGCGACCAATGAGTGGGTGAAGACCACTACGATATGGATGTAAACCGTGATGACCAATGGGTCTTAGGAAAACATCATAATGTGCTCGGATGAATGCAAAAGGTATGCACAATATTTTTCCATGAGGAATCGTGTGAAAATTCATGCATCTATAAAAGGGATGAGGATGAAGATAATGATTCCCCAACACAGGGCACGAGAAAGGAAAAAAGTGAGTTACATGCGTCTACAAGTACAAGGATGAAAAGGTGCCCCAGCATAGGACACAAAGATGTCATAATGGGAGATGAATGTTAAAATAAGATATCATAGGGGGAACGTGTATGGCCATGGAGGTGGATATGAAGAATCGATTGGATAAATGCCCAAAGAGGATGTTTAATATATGTTTCTCATTTGAAGGTAGATGAATAATGGGGAAGAAAAGGGAAAGTAGTCCCACTTCTTTGATAAATAAGAAAAGAGTCAAGCTACTTTTGTGAAAAGGTAGAGCAAAAATTTGTGGAAGCGAACAAGATTAGATAGGTGATAGTCATTATGATATCTTCTAAGAAAAAAATTCAAAGGAAGATGGGATGAGGGATGTAGATGATAGATGGTAGAGATAAGAGGAAGATGAAATTAAATGGATTAGAACAAACATGGTGGAGGAGGATAAGAAAATGAAAGAGGATAAAGAAGATGAGGTGTAATAGGATGAAGAAACCATCATCCGCAGATGATAAGGAGTGTGAAATGTGCCTTATTGTCAATGGAAAGAAGAGGAGGAGAATAATAGAAAAGGATGATAAGAGAGGTGAGAAGATAAATGAAAATAGAAAAGAGGAAAAACATGGATAATATGAAGGTAGTGGGAAAATATCAAAGGAGAAGAAATAAAGAAAAGCGTGATGGACCTGGAGAAATTGAAAATAGAGAAAGAGAATAAGAAAAGAATGGAAGAAGAAAGAACTATAAGAAGAAGGTGAGATTAGAATAAGGAAGATATTAAAGGGGATGAAGAAGGCATAGAAGAGAAACAAATATGTGTCATAGTAAAGAAGCATTAGATATAATAAAGAGGAGAGATGGTGGAAGAAAGAAATGATGAAGGACAAAAAAGAAGAGGACAAGAAAATGATAGATCAGCTAGTTAGGGAGCAAGGAAAAGTAAAAGGAAAGAGAAGAGGGAAGATGAAAAATTGAGGTGAAAATTGATAAAGTAGTGGAAACCAAGAAATAAACAATATGAGTATGAGAAGAGTAAGAAAATTCAAGAGTGAAGGAGACAAAGGATGAAATATGGAGAAGGATATAAGAGATAGAGATGATAGGTGAAGAAGAAGATAACAAGAAGAAGGAAAGAAAATGAAAAAAGAGAGGGTTAAAGGGAGATGGAGATAAAATGAAAGGAGTGACAAAATGGATCACAAAAGAGATGAAAGAGCTAAGAAAAGGGAGAGGTGAAGAATATGAGATCGGGATGATAGGAGAGATGATTATAAATATGGGCCAAGAGACTATAGAGGAGATGAGTGAATGGAAAAGAAACTGGTACATAATGAGGTTTGATAGTGGGAAGGTGAAAATGATAAGGAAAAACAAGGTGAAGACAAGAAAATGACAAAGTAGAGGGTGAAATTATGGAAAAGGGAGAAAGTTATTTAAAACGAAAGATATGATATAGAAATGAAAATTGATCATAATGAGGAAATCCAAGGCAAAGAATATGGAACCAACCGCATGGAAATGCATGTGGATGGTGGGATGATAAAAAATATGGGACAACGCTAAAGGGTCGGGTTATCAATGGGTAAGTAAGAAAGAAGTGCTAGGTAAAATGGGGAAGAAGATGATATAGAGGAAGTGAAATAAGGAGAGGGGTAAAAGGAGGAGAGGGAAATGGAGAAAATTATGTAAATGGGAGGAAACTAAAATGAGAGATGTTTGATAAATAGTGAGTAGTATTAGAAATGTAAAGAGAATCTAGAGGGGAGTAATGACACTGATTGGAAAGGATGTGGAGATGTGTGAGATGAGGATAAGTTGATGACAAGAAAATAGAGAGAGGGTGTATGATGAAGATAGTAAATAAATTACAAGGAAGAATGAAATATGGAGAGGTGGTGAAAAAAGAGGGGAAGGGATAGAAGCAATAATGTCGGCGAAGGGATGTTAGGATAAATCCACCAATAATTAATGGTAGAGAAAGATGGGAGGAAATGTGATGAGAGGGAAAATTAAAGGAAGAATGAGAGAGGGAACGTCAATAAAGGGACATTAGGTATGTCCCTCGATAATGATTAGAGGACATAGAGGAAGGAAGGAATGAAGAGAGAATGGAGGAGGTCAAAGATAAGTAATGAGTCTAGGAGGAATGGAGATGAGTGATTTTTAGGAGAATTCCACCAGTAATTACTAGCACGGAAATAGGAGATGATGATGAAATAATATTAGAGGTGATCAATGAAAATGATGGGTAAGTATGGGGAGTATATATGTAGGAGAAATCTAGAAGATGGAGTGGAAAGAGTAAATAAAGGAGAGATAATGATGTATGCAAAGATGAGGGAAAGGATAGGATGTAGTGGATTAGAATGAATGAGATAAAGATGAAGAAACAAGACACGAAATGAATGGGGAAGCAATGGTTAAGTAAGATTACTAAGCAAGGGATTATGGAGATGAACATGGGGCAAGTAGGAAGTGTTGTTTGCAAGAATGGAAGAGTAGGTGAGAGGATGTGATGGTGGGGAATGAAGAGAAAATGTGGATGGTGAGAATGTGGAATGGTGGGTGAGTGCAAGATGACAGATCATCCTTAAGAGGGACTCTTAGGTAATATCGCCATGCCGTAAGAATGGTTAAGTAGGATCACCAAGCCGGAGAAGAAGAAGAATGATGAAAAGAAGTGGATGATTGGAAAGGTGTATGGTAAGAGTGTATGAGAAGGTGGAATGAAGGGGAACCCTTAAGTATATTTGCCATACGGTGAAAGTGCGTAAGTAAGATGACCAAGATGAAGATGGATGCTAGGAAGGATGAGAAAAGAGTGAGTGGTGTATACCAAAATAAGGCAAGAGGTGTTAAGGGGTGATAATAAGGAAAGAAGGAAATAAAGGGGTGTAACATAAATGGATGGAATAATGTATGTGGTATAAGATGGAGAGTGTGAGAGGAATCCTTAATTGGGATTCACATGTTACGAGAATCGTAACGTTGGATTTTTAAGCGACAAAGATAGAGGGATAAGACATTTATAGTGATGATTTTCCTTTGACAAAATGAAAATGGTGAAGGAGTTTATATAGTGGCAGGATCTTAGGAAAGGAATATATTTCACTTAAGAGGCCTGAGCGAAATGTGTTATTAAGTAAGATCGTCAAGCCAAAAGTTGGAAGAATGAAAGGGAAGTGAAGTGATAAAATAGATGTCAAGAAAAGTTAATTAGAGGAAAGACACAACAATAATTATATGGGTGGAGATTGGATGAAGGATTGAAGAAACAATGAAGAAGGATGAAGTGGGTGAGAAGTGTAGCCAGAATGAGATGGGGTGAATTTCAGGAAATTTTGGGTCTACATAGGAGACTAGGAGGAAGGAATGGTCAATAGACGCGATTACGAATGAGACCGTGTCCGGAATGACAGGTCTACTTTGAGTAGGATTTTTGTGTTGCATGGGTAGTTACGTAGACGTGTTAAGATGGGGATGAAAGGCTTGAGATGGTGAAGAATAGGATGTCGGCATCAAGTGATAGATAGAATAGGAGCAATTGGACTAGTAATGGATGGATAATTGGTGAGAAGAGAAAGATGATGCAAGAGAATAGATGGAGAGAAATCACATTAATTATGGTGGGGGATTAGGAGTTGTTGGATAATGAATGATAATTGAGAGATACCCTCATTTAGAATTCACAAACCGCAATAGAGATCAAGTAGAATTCCCATACCGAACAATGCATTAAAAAGATTGTTTCAAGATAATAACTGAGTTCATGGATTTATGGATGATGTTTGTAGGGACATCTTTAAGAATAACATATGGATGTAAATTTTATGATATGAAATTTTATTTATAAGAATATAATTATGATAAAATATGACCTTGATGAGATGAATGTCACATAACCATAACAAGGACCAGTAAGAAAGTTTTCCTTTAAACCGGATAGGAGGTAAACAAGAGAAGGTACTACTCAAGGCATTACACTTGCAGCCAATAACAGGTGTTAGTACATAACCAATGACATTTGATTATACCAAAAAACCTTGAGGGATATATGAATGAAAGATTCTCATAAACCTAATGTTATCATGACAAGTAATTTGAGATGTATCGGGTATACGGGAAGAGGTTTCTCCAATGTGGTGTTCCTTAAGTCTATGCCCCACTGGGAAAGGGGAAGAACATGATAGAAAAAGATGATCAATGCAGAAGCTTTCTCGGGAATGTTGATAAAAGGAAGACTGATCAATGTGGCAAACATTCCAAATGTCATAATAGCAGAGTGGCCATCCTTCTAGGGTATGGTCTACTTTATACATAATATAGATGGTAAGAATAATATGTATGATATCCGTTCTTAAGGGATCACTATTTCTTTTGATCTTGCTTTTGACTTTTATTTGCATGCTTTTATTTTTTATTTTCTACTTTTTTCCTCTTTTTTACATGCACAACCTGTCCTTTGAGGGATCACTATTTTTGATAACTCTAATTTTTATTTTCACATACATTAATTATAGTGTTTCATGGGGAGAGAGTGGGAATAGTTAGGTAGACTACTTAGGAGGGGATAATGAATGTACAAGAGACACCCCTAGTCCCTCTATATGATTGTAATAGGAGAATGAGATGGTAATGGATGTAATGATTATGGGGTTCTCACAAAATGAGATAACTTATTCATAGTGAATATGCTATGAGTAGAGCCATGATATTCATATTTAAGGTCATATTAAAGTAGTGACGGTAGACCACATAATTCATATCATTACCATAATAGATGGAACAAGCTAATGATGGAAAAATAGTATAAAGATATGATTATGCTTATAGGTGCATGTACTAACAATAGAATGGTCATAAGTGCAATGCATTAAGAGGTTCAATTTCTAGTTTACCATCAAAGGAAGCCAAGCGATAAGCCCCAGACCCATATTTATGCGTGATAATATATGGTCCGATCTAGTTAGGAGTGAATTTTCCCGTTGGCTCCTTTCTAAGGTAGTGACATTCTGATTTTCCTTTAAAACAAGATCACCTATCTTAAAATCATGTTCTTTGACATGTTTTTTATAGGCATGTTGGATATAATTTTGGTAAACATGATGGTGTTCAAGATCGAGAAGGTGATGCTCGTCTAACAACTCAAGTTGTATTAGAATCTCTTGCAATAATATTCATGAGAAACAAAGTTGTGAAGAGACTTCCGTAAGGATGGAATTTGAACTTTGAGAGGGAGAATGTCTTCGAGCTACAAGAGAAAATGGGGTGGCCCCTATGGAAGTGTGAATGCTAGTGAAGTAGGGCCCATAGAGAAAAGGGAATTTAGAGATGCCAATTCCATCCTGTTTGGTCGATAGTCTTGGTAAAGATATTTCAATATTTTTATTAGTGGCCTCACTTGGCCATTAGCTTGAGGATAATATTGGGAAGAAAAGATAAGTTGGATCTTAAATGCATGACCAATTTTTTTAAGATTAATTTTTTTAAAGGACTTACCATTGTCCATAATAAGTTTATGTGGAACACCAAAGCGGCAGATGATGTGCTGATATATAAAATTAATGATTATAACATATTTAGTAGAGGTGAGTGGGATTTATTCCACCCATTTAGTGAAATATTTGGTAGTAGTGATGATAGAATGATGTTGTTGTGATGAACGGGGATTTATTAGACTAATAAGATCAAGGCCCCATTGTGAAAAGGTCCATAGATCTTGGTAGGCTATAAAGCTTGGCTAGGAATACAGATAAGATTAGAGTGTTGTTGACATCTTACACACTTCTTGAAATACTAACAAAAATCATAATTAAGAGAAGGCCAATAATATCTCGAGACGAAGAACACGCTTGGCAATAGATAACCTACTAAAATTCCCTCCATAGATACCATCGTGGACTTCTTGGATAGCTCTAGAGGTTTCATGGGATTGAAGGCACCAGAGAAGGACACCATCAAACCCATGCTTATAAATAATATCACCAAGGATCACATAGTGAGTAGCACATTGGATAAAAGACCTCCTAGCATTTTTAGAAAGATCAAGAGGAGTGATAGATTTGGATAAATAATCAAAAATTTGAGAATACCAGAGATTTGATGAATTAGATTTGACCAGATGAATTTGAGGTATGTCATATAATGGTTGTTTATGATGATGTACAATGACTAAAAGTTTGGGCTCTTCCATTGTCCAAGGGATAAGAGTCGCGAGGGATGCCATTATATCAACAAAACGATTAGTCGAATGAGGGATGGGTTGAATAGTGTAAGAATTGAAGGTTTTAAGAAAATGATGAGAAATGTCATGATATTGTTGTAGAATATCGCTTTTACACTGATACTCTCTAGTGACTTGCTTTATTACTAGTTCAGAATCACCATAGATGTCAATAATATAGATGCCTAGAAATATAGTAGTTTCTAGTCCTAATATAAGGGCCTTGTATTCTACCATATTGTTTATACATTCAAAATCTAATTTGAATGCTAAGGAGATAGGGGCATCCCTAGGAGGAATGAGAACAACACCTGCCCCTCTGCCTTGTTGGCATTTAGAACCATAGAAGAAAAGAGTCATTTTAAGGGGATCATGATGAAATTGATTGATTGATTCATCTGGGAAGTGATTATGAGGAGTTTGCAGTGTTGGGAAGAGGATATTATGTTAATTGGTTGAAAATAACTTGACCTTTAATTAATTTTTGAGGAATGCATTTCAGGTTAGATTTGGCCATGAGAAGAATCCATCGGGTGATACGATCATTGTGATATGGCTTAGAATGCATTACTTTGAGAGGTTGGAAGTTAATAACAATATAGGTTTTGTGATTAAGAAGATAGTGTCAAGCTTTGATGTCACAAAGAAAATGGTACAACACATCTTTTTAGCTTCAGTATATCATGTTTCACATTTGTGAAGAGTACAAATGATATAATAGATGGCATGTTCATGGTCCTGGCCATCACGATGTGCTATCATAGATCCTAGAGCATGATTGGTTACAAAGATATATAAATAAAAGGGTCCCCCTCATCTGGAGGTATGAGGACTGGCAGAGATAGAAGATATCATTTAAGATCATCAAAATCCTTTTGACAATTATGGTCGCAATCAAAATGTGTGTCTTTTCGAAGAAGATTATGAAAGGGTTGAAATCAATCAAAAATTTGTGATATGAAATGATGAAAAGATTGGAGACGACCTTAAAGACTCCAAAGTTTCTTGAGATTGGAAGGAGGGGGAGTTTCAAGAATTGCTTTAATTTTTTCTAGATCAACCTCAATGCCCTTAATAGATATGATGAAACGAAGGAGTTTTCCAATAAGAACTCCAAAAACACAATTTTCCAGATTGAGGTGGAGGAAGAAATGAATGAGACACTCAAAAATGATTTCAAGGACTGAAAGGTGGTCACATCATGTTTTTATTTTGCTAAGAGGTCGCCAACATAGTCTTCTATAGTTTGATGTATGAGGTCATGGAAAATATATGTCATGGCCCGTTGATATGTTTCCCCAGCATTCTTCAAACTGAAAGGCATGAACGATAAAAAAATTACCCCATGGGGTAATAAAGGATGTCTTGTGTTGATCTTCCGACACAATTAAAATCTGATTATAGAAATGAAACCATCCATAAAAGAAATCATCTCATGTCCCACAGTAAGATCTACAAGTTGATCAATATTTGGAAGGGGAAAATTGTATTCAAGGTAAAAAAGGTTTAGATCTCAAAAATTGCATATAGGCTATGATTTTAATGTTAAACCCATTGGGGATAGTCAATGGGAATAATGAAGTTGGCAAAAATAAGACGTTGCAATTCTTCTTTCACGAGTAGAGAAATTCGAGGATGTATATGGCAAAGATTCTACCTAACTGGTTTAGCATTAGGGATGATGAAAATGTTATGAACAACGATGGAGGGATCAAGACCAGGAATGTCTGATTATGACCATGCAAAAGCCTTGCTATGTTTAGATAAGAATAAGGTGAAGGCTTCAATTTCTTGAGGTTTCAAAGACTAGCCGACCTTAAGGATGTGGGGCTCTTAAGGAGTTCCCATATTAATGTTGATAGTGGATTCATTTAGAAGACTGGATGTGTTGGGGGAAGGGATTTCTAGATATGAGAATCTTTGGCCCCCATGTAAGAAAGAATGGAATTATCATCATCACATTGAAGAATTTCAATGATAGGGGAATCTTCCTCTACCATCTCTAGATGCTTAAGGGGAAAAGACCGGATTTTATTTTCAACTTGATAAATGATAAGTCCGAGAGAGATGGTAGAAATAAAAAAATTAAAGGGGAATGGGGATGGTGTCATCTAGATTTGGATCCATAAGATAGTTTGATGGAGAGAATGCATCATTTGAACTTGAATTGGTAGAATAATTATATGGAGATGAGATATTATCCAAATTAGTCGATAATCGATGGATAAGAAGTATCCTCCGAATTGGTAAGGTAACCAGAGATAGAGATGAAGTGGATGAATCAAGGTGGATGGGAGAAGATGCAGATGTGATGGAAGGAGGAAAAAGGGATCTTTATATCCCAAGCCAAATTTTGACCTAATTCATGGGCTAGAATAAAGATATCTTCGTGAGGGCCTTGTTCATAACGTCCCAAGCCAAACCCTTCCATGCACAAAAATAGAGGTATGTATGAGAGAAGGATGGTTTACCCAAAAATTCAACATCACATGTATATCATTTAGTATGAAGGAGATTCTCAGTATGAGATGATGGTTGATCAAGGCCACCATAGACTAAGTTGGTTTTGAGAGAAGATGGGCCAAATGGGATGATTTCCCCAACATTTGATTGATACGTAGGGGCCTTATCAAGGTGAATGAGGTGGTTGGGTGAAGGAAGAGTATTAAGAGTGAGGAGTTTGATATTCTCCTAAGGAAATATTTGGTATTATAGTATCAGAGGATCCATTATGGGGTAGTGTGGATGGATGCACAAAAGAACTAGTAGATGCATTAGAATAAAAATTAGTATTGGGGACAAGGACATCCTTGGGATATAGATCATACGACATGTCTTGGAAAGGGGGATCTTGGGAGGAAGAACATAAATGGTCCCTTTATGTTCATATTTTATACATTGATGAAGAGTAGATGTAACACAATGCATGGCACAAATCCAAGGATGTCCAAGTAGGATATTATAATAGAATTATCCTTCGATGATGTAGAAGAGCTCATGGAGAATTTTATGGCCAACACAGATGGGAAGGACAACTATTCCTAATGGGGAGTCACAACGTCATTAAAACCATGAAGGATGGTGGGAGATTGAGAAACAATGGTATTAGGTAGTTTGAGTTTATTGAAGGTATGAGAAGAGATGATATTGATACTAGCACCATTATCAATCATGGTTCGTTGATACATGTATCGTTAATGTGAATGGTATTGAATAGAGGTAGATCATACTCTTCCCGGTATGTTGGGAATTTTTTGAAGTCTCAAAAGACACGGTGGCGATGTTGTGAAGGCATGAGCTAGAGCTTCATGGGTCACATTAGGTGATATAAAGATATGTTGTAGAATGTCCATAAGATCATGTTTGTGGTGTGGTGAGCTTTGAATGAGCTCATAAAGTGAAATTTTGACCTGGGGCCTGATGAAGTTGTTTAATAATGATTTGTTTGATGGATAGCAGGATTTGGTGTACAATGGCCATAGAGATACCTTATCTTGTGAGGAAAATGGAGATGGTGATGTGGGATGTTTTGTCGTCGAGCAATGATGACGAATTTTGGTCATGAAGGAAGAAGTGTGGAGGTAGAAAATTCCTTAGGAGGAGGGATAGCGAAAAAATAGATTATTTAGATTGGGTCACTTTTTGTGAGATGGATTCAAGATTATATGCTTTTAAACGGGTGGTTATCCAAACAATGTTGATTAAAAGGGGAGGACCATCCTGGGGATCACCCTCCTTTGGTGGTATGTTTGTGGTATCATTGGTTGTATCTTCCTATGGTGGCAGAGTAGTGACAGGAGTCCTTAATAAAAGGGGTAGTCTAGATGTTTCAACGGATGCATTTCGGGATGAAGGAGCTAATGGGGTTGGAGAAAGAGTTGGTTTTTTTATTAAGATTTTCATTGACGAAGTGGTGTACAATGGCTTGGAGAGATTTACAATGTTTAGTGTCATGTCCAGGTGCTTGGTGAAATGTGCAAACAATATTAGAGTTAAACCATGATGGCCTTGGTGCACTTGGGTCAAAATATTTAATTGGTGGTAAGGTGATAGCTGAGGCTTGGAGTAACTGATGAAACATGGTAGTATAATACCTTGGGGTCATTGACAGAGGATCTTGGGATGATGCCTGGATATGTGGTGGTGTAATGATAGCTTTGGACATGGTTTTAGATTTGGAAAAGGGAGATGAGTGTGTTTGATGTGGGATATTGGTCAGATGCGAGTTCTTTGACTCCATTTTAAGATATTGGTTGGAAAAGGGTCATTGTGTTGCTCTAGTAGCGTGTGATGCTAATTAATGAAGGTGGTGCTCCTAGAATGGAAGAAGATGACAAGGGTATGGTCCTAAAATGGAAAGAGATGGTGTGGATTCAAGGAATTGGTGTTGGGAATGGTGATGTCCACTTTTTGACGAGGATGTGAAGGAGGATGCTTGGGAAATGGGGCCTAAATATTGTCTCCCCTGAATGGGGACTATTAGACGAATGACAAAATTTATATGGGAGGAACTAAAGATGACATTGAAGTAGATATGAGTGGGGGTTGATTAGATGTGGGAGTATCTCGATGGTACATGATGAAATGGGATGATAATTTGAAGTTAGCAAAAGCTATACTATTTTCCTAAAATCATCCAATAATGACATGGTTGTGGAAGAGGATGATGAGAATAGAATGGATGTACAATAGTATATGTAGTAGGTTTTGGTAAAAGCACGGAAGGAGGGATTGGAAGTGATGCTAAGGATGGGATAATGGGTAAAGGTGGGATGATTTCTGGCAAAGGTAATTGGATTTTATGGAGTAGGTTTAATAAGGGATGAAACATGAATAATATTTTAAATGAGGAAAGGGTGGTAGGTGTGGAAATATCCTCAGGTGTAGGCGAACCAGGCATCAAGTGGGCATGGACATGACTAATGTTGGTTTGAAATGAATTTGATGAGTTTGTGGATGTAGGGAGCATGTCTAAGGGGACATGTATAATGGTTGATGAAGATGGTAAATTTTGGATGAAGCTAGATTCTTATCACCATCGTGGATAGTGCTTATGGTGTGGGTATTGCAAGTTTGAGATATATAAGTAGTGGAAGTCTAATTTGTCGATGTGGGTGTATGATTTGGAAATGGTTGTTTAAAAATATCTAATGGTTGATTGGGTGAAGAATTTAGGTTATCCACTTGAATTTTCCCTGATCGATGAGCCTTTGGACTGAATCCTTGAAATTATGACATCTCTCTATGTCATGTCCTTGACTTGATGGTATTTGAAATAATGGTCTTCACGATACCACACAAGTCTTGGTCTAGATTTGATAACAGGTTGGATAGGTGGCAACGTGATCAAATGTGATGTTATTAATTTGTCAAATATGGTGTTGTATGATTCTCCCAAAGGATTATAATTATGTGTTGTTCGTGTGAATTGTTGTTGGGCTACTGAGTAGATTTAACTAGAGGAGATGATTTAATAATGACAACGTTAGCGCTTTGACTTATCATTTGACATGGATGGTCCAAAATTCTGTTTTGGGCTTATTTGACTTTAATTTTAAATTCCCTATTCGAGGGCCTATGTCTCAAGCTTCATGAGCCATGGTGAAAGCTTCCTTAGAAGTGTGAAATTAATGAATTTGCAAAGTTGATGAAATATGCTTCACACAAGAGCATGTGAAGAGCTCGATGAGGTTGATTTAAGGAAGATGGAAAGATAATTGTTTTATAATATTTCTCCATCAATGTGAAAAAAAATATGTGATGGATTTATCTTTGATAACGGGATGGTATGTGATTAAGATGGTTACCCTAAAGTGAAATAATTGAGAAATGATCAAGAAATGGGCTCAGATGGGAGAGAATATGGAATATTGGGGAATATTATTATACCAATCCAAGGCAGGGCCAACTAAAGACATGGGGAATGTATGGAGCATCAATTCTTGGTCATGTGAGATAAGATAACACACATGTTTGAATCCTCAGAGATGTTGTTGAGGGTCCTCCTTACTATTAAATTTAAAAAACTTTGGAAATTCCAAATATGGAGAATAATATTTCATTGGCATAGATGGATGAATGGGTTTGTTACATATTTTTCATAAGAAATGGAACTTTGGAGCCTAAAAATAATGGCCTCTAGGTTAGCTAACCGACCCATTAATATTTGCATGGGATCATTAGGAATTTCTTGTTGAGAAATGAGAGACGGTGGTTGAACTTGTGGATGTGTGGGTGTCTGAGGAACTTGGTATGGGTAAGTATGAATTATGGTTTGTGGTTGAGGTGGAGGTTGATAGAATGTTTGTTGATGAGAAAAAGGGGCATGGTATGATTGTTGGGATTGTGCAGGTTGTTGTGGTAACTTCTGAGTGGAGATATGGGTATAGATGGGTTGATAGACTAGAAGTGACACTGCATGTTGTAAAGGTACTATCTAGAGGAGGTTGAGAAGTAATGTATTAGACTTTGGATGTGAATGGGACTTGTTGTTTAGATAATGGATACAACACTTGGGAGGTTGGAAAAGAGCATCAAGGTGATAGTTGCATTGTAGTAGTGATGGGGACAATAGTTACAAATGGTTTTGTTGATTTAGGAAGATTAGGTAGAATGGGTGTGACTATCCGAGTAGTAGTCGGTGTCCGGGGATTGATAGAGGATGAAGCAAAATCATGTATGGCTGTGGATGAAATGATTTCAGAACTAGTATTGTAAGGGTAAACTTGCAAAGCAGAGGGCCATCTAGAGGAATATGTATGTATCTTTTCAGAAGATAGTCTTGGAGAGCTACAGGATTGGTGTCAAGAATTTGTTGGAATTCTAGATCACCAAGAGGGAAGATGAGAGTATCATCAGGTTCTGATCTGACAGAATATGGAGTGGTTGGCCTAGATGGGATGGAATGATGGTCTAATACCAAAGTATGACCGAAAGATATTGGATGAGGTATATTGGTGAGAGAATGGGTTCTTGTGAGGGAGGTAGGGAGAGGCATGGATGATGAAGTTGTTGAGGTGGTAATTGGTTGGGATGAAGCACTATGTGAAACAAGGTGTGTTCCATAATCTTAGTAGGGATTTAAGTAATCATGGGCATAAAAAGGAAATTATTGTTATATTAACAAACAAGTGAGGAAAATAAATTTTTTTCTTTTTGCTTTTTTATTAACAACACGTGTGTAAAGAAAAATAAAATGGCTGAAAGATGACCTAGAAGAGAGTAAATTATGTTTGGTTTCAGGTAAGTTATGGTTGGGAAATGTCTAAAATGGTTTCTGTTGGGTGATCAAATCCTAATTAGTGAGCCATGTGCAAGGAATGTTTCAGGGCTATGTTGATTAGTTTGTGAAGTTTCTGGTCTCAATGTGTGATAAAATATGTGATGCAGAGAGTTAAACCCCTATTTAAGCTATGTGAGCAGGCAGGATGCACGAGGTTTGTTTTAGACCAAATTCCAAAGATGAAGTTTGATGCAGGAAATCACCTAAGAAAGGGAAATTACAATGCAGAAAGGAGAAAATATGGAAAAAATGAGGAATACCTTGATAACGGTTTCCCCGTTATTTGATTGTTCTTGATGACACCATCTTTGAAAGTGATGGTCGGTGAGCAGGCCGAATGAAACTGTCTAGGTACCCTTAAATTGCACCATGCATGATTGCAGAAGGGGTCAACGAAAGATATTTTAGGCGTGTTTACTTAGTTGAGTAATTGTCTTTGAGAGTATTTTTATGTACTGCAAAAGTGAAGAAGACAATTAGTGGACGTAGTTGACAAAATAAGAAAAAAATTTCTAAGTCCTCGCAGCTTAGATGTTAATGAACAAAGTTTAGTGATTTGGAATAATAACAAATAATTATTCTAGGTAACAACCATAACAAAAATAAAGAATAAAAAATAATATAATTATACCACCTAGAAGTTTAATTAACAAGTCATAACTAATTAACTAGTAGATAAAACAAATATCCTATGAATTTGGAAACGTTTAGACTCATGGGCCCTTTAATTAAAAAATAATAATTAATTAGATAGTAAATAAAACAATTATCCTATGACTTATAATGAACAAATCGTAATTAATTATCTAACAAGGCCTAAAAAGGGTATTAGCCCTAATTAAAGCCTAACTAATAATAAAAAAACATCAAACTAATTATCCTAATAAGAGGTGTGGATGTGATATGTTGAAAAAATGGTGTTTTGATTTGAGAGGGTTGCGTCAAAAGTCAACCTATGTGTGGTTGAGCTATACGGAGCTCACATGGTCCTGGTGCGTGTCGAAAGGAGATTTGAAAGGAAGCGTGCTGTGATAGGCTTGGGATAGTCGGTGAAGGAGGTGGTTGGGAGATGCCACTGGAGCTATGCGGTGGTGTGGGAGATGTTAGGGGAATGGCGTGGACAAAAGAGAGTATTTAATGGCGAAGATCTTGGGAGACGGAGAACCTTGTCGTGAAGGAAACAGATGCAGGATCAATCCTGCATAAAATTTATGTAATCTGATGTAATAACAACATGAATGATCTTATAAATAGAGGAAACACGTTTTAATTTTTTTAGGATATTTAGATATATATATTTTAAAAAAATTATTTATTTAATTAAATTTAATAATATTATTATGATTAGTATAAAAATATGCTCGATACGAATTATAAATGACCAAATAATAAGTTGATTCAAAACCAAAAGTACTTACCTTCAAGACAACCAAAACCATAGAATGTAAAGATGACATCCCATTGAGAGACATAATACTAAATATTGCAAAAAGATGAGTTGGGAAAATGAAATATTCACAAAATATATCTAAATGAGTGACAACTATGAAACACGATAACAGTGATACTCACAAAACCTACACAAAACAAGTAAAATAACAAAAAAATGACCGATCTAGGTCCGGTCCAACTAGGCATGCCAAATGTTAATCAAATTTTCCTTCTTCCTATCTAGATTAGTGCACGAGAGATCAAGAAACATAAAACAATGTCGAATATACAAGGGCTTAGTACCTTGGAGATGGTGATGAATGATATGGGTGCAAATTTGATGATGAACTCCTCATTGCGATCCCAGCAAACATACAGCTCAAAGACACTAGAGAAATATTGTTTAGAGATTTTATGCAGGGGTTATCAGATAAAGTGGATCCAGAAGTGTTAAATTTCTCGGTGGCTATCAACCCCCATGTGATAAGAATAATGATAAAATAGAATCAAAATAAATAATATGCAAGTTGATAAACAAAAAAACCTAAAATATGTAGGTATGAAGATGGTGCTATTGATCGAGATGCGTGTAAATGAATCTCACGACATGTATCAAATCATGACAAGCAGATTATCGTGGCAATTCCACATGTTATCAAAAAGCCATAATAATAATGATATTATGATAAATGGATAAAATTCCTCAACATTCACCAAAATTTTTGACTTGTTTGGATGAGGGGGAAGACCCATATTTATAGCCTAAGGGTGAGGTTAGACTGGGGTTATTAGATAATTAGGGTTGGGTAAAATAAACTGATTAAAAGAGGTGATGTGATTCAATGGGATCACAATTTGACTTATGGTGGAGTGGGGAGCATGATTTACATGGTTAGGTGGAATAATGCATCTCATTTTTAATTTTAGGAATGGAGTGTCGGATGGGTGTATTATTACCCATGGGTTGAAAATTTTGTGAAAGATGCCAAAATTCAATTATTAAATGGGTCTATTCCATTTAATAATTCATTAAATTTGGATGAGTATAATGCCAAATTTTAATTATTAAATGGAGCCCATTAATTAATAAAAATTGAGTTCATTCCATTTAATAATTCATTAAATTTGGATAAGATATGCAAATTTTAATTATTGAATGGAGCCCATTAATTAATTAAAATTTGAGTGAGTAAAGGGATGAGATTTATTCAAAGAAGGAAAAAGCAAATCAAGAGGTAAAGTTACATGAAGGAGAATGAATGCAGGATGAAGAAGAAGAGTTACACCAAAAATGGTGTCTACACATGCCTCCTACATAATTATACTCAAATTATAATAAATACATTGGTGTTGTTCAATTGGAAACAACCTACAAAATGGGCATTGATCATATAGTTAATAAGTATACCTTGTGTTATTCAACTTATATCATTATCGTTGTTCACTTGGAAGGTAAAGTTATTAATTTGATTTAGCATGAAGAAATTTTGTATAAAACATTTGAAAGATGGATTAATGACTCGAGTGCCATATTTGGCACATTTTCATTATCTTTTAAAAATTATTATTTAAAACATGAAAAGTTCCATTAATTAAAAAGTGAACAATTGATTTGTTTTTTCTAGCAACATATTACATGTTTTGGTGCATTCAAAACTATGAGGTCCTTTCCTCTTGCAATATGAATTGTTAGGAATAGAATAAGAAATGAAGCATTAGATACTAAATGAATAGAATAAGAAATGAAGCATTATGATTTACTTTAAAAACAATGATAAAATATAACTTTGCAAAGTTTTTCAGCTTAACAAAAAGTATTTCTATATTGTGAGGTTTAAAAACACATGAAGAAACTAATCAAAATGAAGCCTTAAAGAAAAATATGTGTTAGTATGTAAATATAAATGATTAAAAACAATTATGTAGAAAAAAACTAGATGGAAGGGAATATTGAGATTTATGATAATTGCTCTTCCCTTTTGCTTTGGAAAGATTTTTAAATATGGAGGGTTTATTTGAATTTTGCTAAATATGAATTGGATGGTTGATAGATGGATTGAAATTTAGAGAAGAAGATTATGATGTTATGGATTTATCCTCCAAGATAGCCTCATGGATTTATAGTTCTTGGTGGAGGATTCAATGAGGATATGACTATGATTGGAGAATTAGATTAGGTTGATAAATGGAAAATTGATGATTTTTAGAAAGAGGGAAATTTAGAGGTTATAGAAATAGAAGCATGGAGGATTATAGATTAGAATGTTAGGGATGTGATTAGGGTGAGGTTACATGGAGATTATAGGTGTAGGGATGTGTAGGGTAGATAGGTAGGTAGATGTAGGAATATTAAATTCTTAGAAAATTTTAATTAAAGATTAAAATAGGATAATAGGATATAATAAGGAAATTAAAGTGATTAATGATGAAATGGGATAAAATGATGAATTTAAAGGATTAATGAAATTATAAGATAAATGATAAATGATAAAGGGTGAGTAAGATAAAATGGATTAATAATAATAATTAATCTTGCGATGAAACAATCATTTCACGAAGAAATTAATTTTTCCATGAGGATAGTAATATCCCTCAAACAATTTGAGGGGGGAGATGGAGCACAAGAGGAGTGAAAAAATGTGACCTTCACGAAAAGTGCAAAGATAGGTGTAAAGGGTTCGAGGGTTTTGGGCCTGACAAAAGCAACATAAATAAGAAAGTCCAATCCTTCCAAGGACATGTAGGTAGGGAGAAAGCACAGGAGACCCTTTTTTCGAGATAATTTGATAGTTGGTTGCCATATCATTAGGGTTAATTACATACCAATCGGGTGGTGCAACCATTCAAAATGGAATCTCTTTGGGTGGTAGGTGGTGTCCTTTCAACCTTTTTCTTGCAGAATTTTGAATTTTCAAAAGAGGTGTCCTTAAGGCAAAATCGACCATCCTTGGCTTCCTATTTTTGAATCCGTGTAATTCCTCTTTGCTTATGTAACCACTCATATTGGTTTGGAAGTAGTCACAACATTTTTCCTTTCGAAGGTTAGGTGTTTAGTTTATTTGCCTTTAGCAGATCTGATGCTTCTTCTTCCCATCAATATTCTTCACATGAGGCTTGGGTGGTTCCAAAAACATATGAGGGTTTTTTTCTTCTTCCCTAGTGTAAGATGGCAAGGTGGTGCTTAATGAAGAAGATGGGCTAGAAGGCCAAATAAACCTCTTCAAGAGTAGAAAGGTGATTTCCAAGTTCACAAGGAAATGGATTTCCATTGGAGAAATTTCTTCCTGGTGTGAAAATCAGTGGGGGAAAGGTTTTTGAATTCATTTTTCGGCCAAAGGTTTATTTTTTATTTTATTTTGAGATGAATATCTTTAGGATAAAGTTCTCAAAAGAAGGAAGTCCCTCCTCAAAGGAATCCTCTATCTTCAATGTTGGTCTCCCAACTTTGATTTGGCCTTCGCTGAAGTTGAGGTTCAACAGGTTTGGGTTTGCCTCTACGCCTTGCCGCCATATTGGAATCCCAACATTATTTCAAAAATTTGTAATAGCTTGGGTTACGTCACACAGATTGACTCCAAGAATTTGGAGGGACCTTTTTCTACCTTTTCTACGGTTTGTATCACCTTTGATCCATCTAGGCCACTTCCCAAGTCTATTTCAATTCAGAATTCACATGGTACTTGGATTCAAGCTGAGGAGTTTGAAAAAGTTTCCCGTAGTAATTTACAACCTCTCTCGGTCATGTGTAGTCGGATTGCATAGCCCCTCAAAATACTTTTAGTAGCAGTGGATTCCCAAACCTCCCTTACAAACTAATCCTCCTGAGAACCCCTCTATTCCTACTACTATTCAAAACATTCCCTTCATTGCAGATCCATTCCATTCCCCACGAACCTTAATCAATGATGTTGTCAAAGTCATAGAAGAATATATGATGCTTCTCTCTCATATGAATTCAGGTATTGAAGCAAGTCATGGGGTTTCATGGAATCTCTAGAAAATTGGGTTCAAGAAAAGGAGGCTCTTTCAGAACTTGTCCTACTCTTTATCAAGAGGAACTCATCATATAAGTAAATGAGTTTGAATTACTTTCAAATCTAGTGGTCGTTTTTTCCTTAGCCTAGACCCATGGGCCCTAGTCTCTCTAAGGTTCTTGTACGCACCCAAAATTACACATGCTACATTGTTGGGAAAAAAGTAACAAAGTCCTCAATGATGATTCAAAATCCTTTTCAAAAATGTGTTTAAGCTCCAAAACCCATTTGTAGTATATATTTGTGTCCTAGACATCCTTAATTATCCTTTCCATGCTTTCTTCCAAACTTCCTCTCATTTCTATGAATTTTTAGTTTTAGTGATAGGACCACCTCCCAGGCTTGGGTGGCAGTTCTAGGACTGCTTCCTTGTGTAGGGTGGAGGTCATAGGACCGCCTCCCTATGCAGGGTGAAAATCCTAAACACTTTTTCTAGAACTCTTCATGTGTGTTTTGACACATGATGCTTCACTTAACTTGACTTTTAGGGTGTATTTGTGAACCAAATTGCCTAAAAATAGTCTTGTTTGCATGGTATTCCTTCTCTCTTATATTTTTAAATAGATTTAATTGGTTAGAACTCCTCCTTCTTGCCTTGTGCATGAAGTAACCTCCTAGCCTCCATTCCTATATATTCCATGCTTGTATCCAAGAAAAGGGCTTGAGAATTTTGTGTATCTTGCATTGTTGTGCTGCCATAATCTTGCTAGGAATTACATAGCCAAGTTCAGATCTCTTGTGCTATCTTTCTTCTACTTGCATTACGTCTAGATTTCTTCCAAGCTGCCATCACTCAAGCGCCATCCTCTTGTTTTTGTTCTTTACATTCCCAATCCTTGGACTCACATGAACACTCAAAGAAATAAAGGAAAGAACTGGAGGGAATGATACTCATACTACTAGATTTTCCAAAGCTCTTGCTCTTCTAGGTTGGATTTGTGTATTTGTTTTCTTTGTTTATCAAATTTTCAATTACGAATTGTTAATTTCAATTGCATATCAAATAGAGTAGAAATCAATGTCCTTTCATTTACAAGTAATTAGTTAATTTCCAAGAGGGTTTGAATCTTTCATAGCAACCCCCGGTGATGGATCCTCTTCTTCCCATCCTTATGGATCTGAAGGAGAGAATATCTATGAGAAGGTTGTCTACATATCATAGATCATTTGGAAAAGCTCTTGTTTTAAGTTAGTTTAGATTCAATACACTCAGCACAGGTGAATAACCACACCGGTTATCTCACTTGTTTAGTTTTAGTGTAGAAGTAGATTTGATTATTTAGAATAAAAGTGAATTATTGTTTGTGATTGTAATATTTCAATTTTGTGACTTGTTTAGATTAGTTTCCTTTTATCGGTAGCATAGATTGTTAATTCCATTAATCTTACATAGAACTTCAAGCTAGATAAAAACTTAGATTCAATTCAAGAAAACAAACCATAGGGAATTTATGCTACCCATTCATATCCTCTAAATATTCCCTTTGTCAACTCAAATACTGTGAGATCACACTATCGATCTTAGTCTCTCGATCCTCCTATAGTTGGCCAAACACATTCAACATCAGCTACTCCGGCACGACATTAGAGGGTCGAGTGTAGTTAAAGGTGACATGATCATTTTCATCTCTGTCTAAATTGGTGAACTTGACGTGAAAGATTAATTCCTTCTTATTTCCTTTTATTTCATTGCTATTACCTTACCTCTCCATTTCTTCCCCTATTTTGGTAAGTATTTTATACTTTAAAAATATGTTTGGAAGAGAGTTTGTGGGACATTTGGATCTACTGGATATTACACCAATGTGCAACCACAACAGTCCCCTTCTCTTTCGATATGGGGCGATAATTACATAACGCCTAAACATTGTTACACTTCAAACCCCATCAGCTATGTAAGGATGGAGGAGGTTGATCAACCATTAGAAATGTAATATAGTCAACCCAATGCAAACCACGTTGTTATCACAAATGGAATGGGATCTTACCATAGAGGCTTGTCAAGACCTCACATTTCCATGCAATCAACATAGGATGATCTATTTACATGAATAGATAATCCTCTTCATCATATAGATGAGTATTTGGATAGAATGAAGGATTCAACCTCTGAGATTTTGAATACCTATATGAAGATTCTTACTTCTAAGGAAGATAAGAATTATAACATTGAACAATTCATGACAGGGTATCATGAGCCTGCTCAATCAAACCCTACGCCATAGGCACCCCAATAAGGGACTCAATCCTCTCCCAATTATCTCATTTCCACATTAGTGGGGAGAATTAGAGAACTAGAAAGGTCCCAGACTTCACAACCAACACATGTAGTAGGGAAGAACACATGGTATCCAATTGAAAAAAGGATACATCCCTTCCAATGAGAAACCAATGCAATATCATGTACAACAATATTATCTAGCTCATTCAAATCCAAGTGATCTTCTCACATGGTTAGACACACTGGGGATGGATCCTCATCCTTCTCAAGCTTATCCTATGCAAGGGATTTCTGGAAGTGCATTCTTGAATTCCACCACAATAGGCAATGCGATGTTCCCTGGTTTTACACCCGCTAGTCCATATCCTGGAACTATCCCACCTTACATGCATATGTATTCAAAAACTCCCCAGATGGACCCATATACCATTCCTTATCCCTACATGTCATATCAAGGGACCCCATACATTCCTGTCAATTCTTATAATACAGCTTATCCAACTCCTCCTCCTCCACCTCCTTATCAAGGATCTTCAATGGTGGAATATTACACAATGGGTACATACACTGAGTACTTAAAGGATCCTCTTGAATTCACCATACGTGGTGTCATGCTTCCACACCCATTTCCAGATCTTCCAAAATTTAAGGGAGAAGGAGACCCAAATACTCATATCAAGGCCTATGCTACTACTATTAGGGAATTTATTCCTTGGGATGTTATGGTGGCTAAGATATTTCCAAATACTCTTGAAGGAATCACATTGGATTGGTATTACCATATTATAGAAGCTTCTATAACCTCCTTTAAACAACTTATCTCTGAGTTCATTAAAGCATTTGATATGAAAAAGTTATTGTATATAGGTATTAGGGAGTTCTTGCATATTAGACAAGAGAAAAATGAATCTGCCACTCATTTCATCCAGAGATGGTGCCAAGTTATCTATTCCTCTACAAGTGCACCCAACATGGACTAGATGGAACTCTACGATATTTTCCTTCACTCGCTCAATCAAGAGACTAAGGAAGAGGTCCAAAATTTTCCTTTCTATAGTTATGAGGAAGTTTTGGAAGGTGTGCTTTGATTGACCAAGCTTCTATAGATAGTGGGCGTAAGATATATGGTCCTAATGGGAAATTGGTATCCCCAAATCAAAATAATGAAAATTATCAAAACAATGGTGCCAACAACCAAGGACCTAAAGGTGTGAATCATAATCATGGTGCCACTGATCAAGCCAAGAATGTTGGTTTTCCAAAAAACGACAACACTAACAATAACAATAATTGGGGAAATAAAATAAGCCATAGTATTGTGTCCTTTGTCAACAAGGTTGATGTAAATCATCCACTGCAAAAAAAAAATCAAACCCAAGGTCCAAACTAGTATCAAAACTCTTGAAAAGGGGCAACAAATCATGGTTATAACAATCAATTTAAAAACTACAACCAAGGTTTTAATAAACAACAGTAAGACACTTATCAAAGACCAAGAGATTATGACCCTAACCTATATTGTGGTTTCCATAAGGTTTGGGGTCATGATGATAGGACTTGCTGCGATTGCAACAAGTTTATGCAAAGACTTCCTGAAAACCAAAGGAAACTATTTGTAGACATGTTCCTAGCAAATCTTGAAACAAACTTGCAATTTGACTATACGGGACCTATTTCTCCTTAGAACACTAATGTGAGCATATTTTGAGATCCGCTCCCTACACATCCTAAAAATTTCAAGGTGAATTCACAAAACACAAACAAAGGCATCCTTATTGGAAAAAATGACCACGAATCCTCAACTTCCAATAAATCTTGGGTCATTCCTAACCTTGGTTCAAACAATAACACAAAAATCTTGGGATTAGTTGAACTAGAGGTTGAGTGTGAAAATAATGAAACAAATTGTACAAAGGAGTATGCTTCACAACCCCTACCCGATCTTTCCTTCCCATAAGATGATGTTCCCACAATTTCAAAACCAATAGAGCCTATGATTTAATATCGATTTGATCAAGACCTTTTCTCAAATTTCATTCCTAGATTTGCTGAAGAATTTACCCACATCGCTCTACATTGCTCAACGTGCTAGGTCTTGGTCATATAATCCATATACTCCACCTCCCGGCACTCAAATAATCATATTGACTTTGACATACATCCTCTAGACAAAATGATAAGGATACTTGGGTTTGTTTTCAATATAGAAAAGATGTCATCTAACATTGAAATTTCCCAAGAGGTGATCCTACCTTATTTTTACAAGTCTAGGTTTACAACAATTGCATTAAGAGAGCCATGATTGATGATAGGATGTTGTAAATGTGGTTCCTTTCTCTTTCTTGTATAAGTTGGGATATGGAGAAACAAATTTCTCCTTTATAATAAACATGTTACGTGGGTATGACAACCTTAAATCGACCTTGATTGGAACCATAGTTCTTCTAGTCATGCTTGGTCCAAAACCCATCTTGATTGAGTTTTACATTATTGACAGGGAAAAAGTTATAACATGATCCCCGGAGACCTTGGATTCATCAAATGAAGGCTATCCCTTCTACCTTATTCCAGGAGATTAGATTCCTCCATTTGGGGAAAGTCTTCATCACTCAAGGGGATCCTAAGCCCTTTTATATACACTTAGAAAACCTCAAGAAGAATAAAGGAGTTCATAAAGAGTATGAAATTATTGTGAATCAATTGACAAACCACTAACAACCAAAGAGTTAGTCCCGGTCACCCTGACATTTGAAAGGTTGAATTTGCTGACCAAAAACATTTGAGGTGGCAAAAACAAATAAGGGTAAATCAATATTTGTGGAAACAGTGTCCACTAAAACCATAGTGGAAATTATGAAACTCTTAGAGAGTGATGATCCAATCTTCCTTCCATTCGAGCCACAAGGGATGGGTAGTCTTCTCGGTTTAGCATCTCTTCCCTCTGATGACCTAGGTCTAGGTGTAAACATGATAGAATTAACAAATGAAGAAGGGAAATTTGAGATTAAAATGATGCCCATAAAAACCATCTCTGAGGGTTGTTCTATTCTAAACCCTAGTTTCAACCCATGTGTTTCTCAACTAAGCCTTCCATATCCATGGGGCAAGGCCTCATCATTTAGCAAGAGTCACAAATAAACACAACTCCACATAGGAAATGAGGCCAAGTAGCATAATCATGCTCACCCACACACCACATCTAGAGAATGTGACAAATAGGTTCACAAATGCCTCTTTCAAACAAATGATTTTAATGATTTCAAATATACACTTCTAGGAAATGGTGGTAGGTTTAAACCTAGAGTGGTAGGCCCTTTTTTTTTAAGAGAAAGGAAATTTTGAGGGTCATGGTTCTCTCATTGTGTACTCCTAGGGGTGAAGAATTTGATATTTGTCAACTTTCTTCACCTTATCTATCATGACATGTAGTTTCACCTACATTCCCATATGTACATTACTACATCCGCATTGCATTTTCATCTTCCATTTCATTTTGTAAATTTTTGATCAATGGACGTATTCTTATAGAAATTCCTAAAAAAATTCTAAAAATATTGGCAAAACATTCAAATCATGTCTCTTCAAATTCTCGTGGTATCATCAATTGTTTTCAAATCACTTTATCAATCCAAACTAGATAAGACAAAATTTTGATAGTAACCATACTAAGGCCTGCATACTTGGTTCTACTTTTGGTCTCTTTCTAGGTTAGGTGTCTTTGCCTATGGTTTGTTCTAGAAGCTTCATGGTGTCACATCTATCCCATATACATCTCTTCAGAAATAAGAACATTCTAAACATTCTACCCAAGTAAGTAAATCAGTTGCGAATCAACAAAAATATTTATTTTACACATTTCTTTTCTCTACCAACCTTCGGTGTTGAGATTGCATATCTTACTAGTGACATAGGGTTGGGAAAGGAAGGAAATGCCCTTACTTGCCTATGCCTTATCCAAAGTGATAAGCATGTGCTTCCTACTAGTAGAATGGGGAAAGGTGTAGGGGGTCTCTTTGACAAGTTTGAAAGTCATAAATAATTAAATCAAATATTTGTGAAATCTTAAGTAAAAAAAAAGTGGATCGATGTTCAAAATTCCAAGAGAATTCAAAACCCTAAAAACCAGTTTTTTTCAACCAAGTGGCCATCTATGAATCAAGTCTAGATAAATTGAAAATCAATTCACATTCTAAACTATGAGATAGCTTGAATAGAGTGAGGTTGTAGCATACCAATTTGGTTTTTTCAGCCTCTCTCTTTTTCTCTCATCACTACCATTCGACAAATTTCATAGCTTATGCCCTTTCGACTCTTGGTATTGAGCCCTCGCATCTTACTATTTGTGTGGGTTAGGAGTGGGAAAGCACATCTACTTATCATATCACTCTTTATCGCCACATTTTTCCAAACTAATATGAATTACCAAAAGATTGAAAAATAAACTAAGTTTAAGATCAAATTGTGTTTGCATCATCATATATCAGCATTATGAAATACAAAAAGAAATCATTCTGTTATCATTCATATCCATTGCATACATTCTAAAAGCATAGAAAATAAAAAATTCTAAACATCTAAGAGTACACACATGAATCAAATCATCAATGTAAGTCAACTCTATACAAGGAATAACCGAGCCAAAAAGATATATCTACATATCATGGTGTGTCATAGTTTTTTACAATTCCATCGCACACTAGGTGTGGTCAAAACACTCGCAATAAGCATGAAATACCAAAAACATCATATATGCCTCACAAAATGGAGGCTAAACAATAAAGGCACTCTACCTATCCACCTCTTTGAGGCCCCTTATGACCACTCTAGTTACAAATTTCTTAGGATTTCTTCTCAAAAGTATTGAACAAGAAAGGGCCAAGCCTAATGCAAAATACCATCCCCAAATCCATCCCAATTTAACCATACTCAAAAATGAAAAATAGTCACCATGGGCTTAGAGCTCCAAATTCACCAAATCAACAATGCACAAATGAATTGGAAAATGAGTTTTCTTGGATATATATGTTGTTATAACTTTGTTTTGAGTGTATGTGTTCATAGGGTCGAGAGTCATTGGCACAGTATATTTCTATATCCTTACATAGATGGTAAGTCCTCTTGTTGTTTTAATATATTGTTTATTTTTAAATATTTTATCCATATGCACTTGAGTATTATTTTTCTATTATAGGTAGCAGGAGTTTGGATGATGAGATTTCCACACATGGGTGTGTCAAGTAAAGCTTCTAACTCCCCATTTCAGGAATTCCATACTTGGAATCTATGTTTTACACCTCTTCATGACTAAGACGCTTCTCTGATGAGGCAATATGTATACAACCAAAATTACATGTGCTACATTTTTGGGAAAATGGTTACAAAATTCCCTAATGATGATTCAAAATCCTTTCAAGAAGGTGTTCAAGCTCCAAAACCCATTTGCAGTGTATATTTGTAGCCTAGACATCCTTACTTAGCCTTTCCATGCTTTCTTCCAGCTTCCCTCTCATTTCTATGCATTTTTTGGCTTTAGTGACAAGACTACCTCCCAAGCTTGGGTGGCGGTTATAGGACCACCTCCCGTGCTTGGACGACGAGTCCTAGGAAATCCTCCTGTTGGGGTGGCATCCCGAACACTTTTTCTAGAACTCTTCATGCGTGATTTTGACACATGATGCTTCACTTAACTCAACTTTTAGGGTGCATTTGTGAACCAAATTGCCTAAAAATAGACTCTTGTTTGCATGATATTTCTTCTCTCTTCTATTTTTAAATAGATTTAATTGGTTAGAACTCCTCCTTATTTTCTTATACATGAAGTAACCTCCGCCTCCATTCCTATATATACCATGCTTGTATTTAATTAAAAGGGCTTGAGAATTTTGTGTATCTTACATTGTTGTGCTGCCATAATCTTGCTTGGAATTGCATAGCCAAGTTCAAATCTCTTGTGCTATCTTTCTTCTACTTGCATTACGTCCAAATTACTTCCAAGATGCCATCACTTAAGCACCATACTCTTGTTGTTGTTCTTTGCATTCCCAACCCTTAGACTCACATGAACACTCAGAGAAAGAAAGGAAATAACTGAGGGGATAGATACTCATACTACTGGATTTGCCAAAGATCTTGCTCTTCCAAGTTGGAGTTGTGTATTTGTTTTCTTTGTTTATCAAATTGTCAATTATGAATTGTTAATTTCAATTGCATATCAAATAGAGTAGAAATCAATGTCCTTTCATTTGTAAGTAATTAGTTAATTTCCAAGAGGGTTTGAATCTTTCATAGCAACCCCCGGTGACGGATCCTCTTCTTCCCATACCTGTGGATCTAAAGGAGAGAATATCTGTAGGAGGTTATCTACATATCATAGATCATTTGGAAAAGCTCTTGTTTTAAGTTAGTTTAGATTCAATACACTCAATATGGGTGAATAACCACATTGGGTTATCTCGGTTGTTTAGTTTTAGTGTAGAAGTAGATTTGATTATTTAGAATAAAAGTGAATTATTATTTGTGATTGTAATATTTCAGTTTTATGACTTTTTTAGATTAGTTTCCTTTCAACGGTAGCATAGATTTTTAATTTCATTCATCTTACATGGACACTTCAAGCTAGATCAACACTTAGATTCAAGTTAGGCAAACAAACCATAGGGAATTTATGCTACCCATTCATAGCCTCTAAATATTCCCTTTGTCAACTCGGCTACCAGAGATCACACTACCAAATCTTAGTCTTTAATCCTCCTATAGTTAGCCACACACATTCAACATTTGCTACTCCGACACGACCTCGGGGGGTCAAGTGTGGTTGAAGGTCATGTGTTCATTTTCATCCATATAGTTCCTAATGTGGGATCCTCTATTCTTGTGGGAAGACCAAAATATAGACACCTAAATTCCGCTTTTGCAATCTTATTGCCAAACACATGCAACTCACTCTCATTCTTACCAAATCCATTATAATTAGTGGTTTTCACTAACTAACTAATGTTCCTTACCAAATTAGCCAATTAACATCAAAATATTGATTATGTAACCCCTTTTGCATTAAGGATTCCACTTTACAACGAATCGTGAACCAAAATCCTCTTCAAAACAAATAATTAGTGTTTATAAGCTAATTAAGCCTATTTTTCCCTTGATTTGGTCAATATGCCCTAATATTGACTCAAACCCCTCTTCTAACCACTCAAAATCACCCCATTCACTTCCAAAACATCTCAAAAGCTTCAAAGGCTTATCCTAGCCTCCTAGTTGACCTTAAGGGGTTCATTAAGGCTCTACACCTCTTAATCACTTGGTAATTCAGTAATCGTGATTAGCAAGGCCTAATCATGATTAGCAATTCTAATCTAATTTGGGGATTTTTAGTCCCACATGCACCAAAATACAAGTTTCTACCAAAAGGAAAACTATAAAAAGGGTGCACCTCTTTCCTTTATATTACACACACCATGCTTTGATTTGCATCTCATATAATACATATGATTTCTAAGCCAAGTCCAATCCTTGCTTAAAACCTTCAAAAAAGTTAGTAGATGAATAATCTAAAGTGACTTAACAAGTCATTTGGAGAGGTCATTTCACCATTGTTTGAGTAGTAACCATAACCATTTGATTTCCCCTTAGGTCTATTTAGGCCCATGTTAGGTAATTGATCATATTAGTAGGCATGTTTAGTTAGCTTTTGCATTGTTTTCATACTAATTAGGAATTATTTTAAGCTTCTATCTTAATGTTACATTCATAGACTTAGAGCCCTAGCTAATTAGGTGGCAATGGTGTTAGCCTTCCTTGTTTAGCTTTGTAGTTTTCTTTGTAAAGTTTAAGGTGCTTTCATTTGGCAACACCTAGTGGGACCAATACCCCATTGCATTTAATTTTTAAATCTTTTAACGTAGTTTCAAAGTTTTTCATTTTAAGTTTCCTAGATTAATTTCAAGTTTTCTAGTTTACTTTCAAGCTTTATAGAGTACTTTAAAGCTTTTTAGATTAGTTTCTCAATCTTTTTAGATTAATTTCAAAGTTTTAGAGTAATTTTAAAAAATTTATAGATCAATTTCCATTTTAAAAAAAGTTGTTTCAACTAGATTAGTGATAGAAGTTTTGTTTTCATTCTTTTTTTAGGATATAAGGAGGTGAAGCCCTATCAAAATTCCCTCAAAATACCAAATATTAGACATTTTTCAAGAAATATTCTCAAAACAACATTCATCAAAGCATTAAGATATGTTAGAAAGGAATAGTTTTCTAAAAATGAATACCCTAAATTCTTGGTTACTTTTTTCTCCAAATTTATGTTGGCATTGTGTAGAGCTCCTCAATTTGTTTATTTGGATGTTTTGACTTTTCTGAATAACATATTTGAATGTTTTGGGAGTTTTTGAAACATATTTGAATGTTTTTAATTTTCTAGAAGTTTTTGAAGCTATGTACAGAAATAAAGAAACGTGGATGCTCCTAGCGACAGATAGGATGTACAAGGGCAAAATGCCACATGTATGCGCAAGAAAGTGAAGATGCGGAATTGCCCCTAATGTTATATGGGAATGAGCTATAACTTCACATGATCACATGATGACCATATAGAATATATTAGTGGCCACAATATGTAGACGAGTTGGGAACAACCATGATAGACCACTTTATTATTGGGAGCAGGAGCCACGTCTTAGAGTGGTACAGGGTGGAATGGGTTCAGCGTCAGTTTTGGTCTCACCTAGAGATTCCCAGTGATGAGATGTGGTATACACATTTCTACGACAATACTTTTTTCTATGGGACCATATATTAGGTTGGACCGAGCCCTCACTAGATTTTCATAGGTAGTCTCACAACCTTGGGTATAGTGGGCAAAGATAGTATATTCGAGTGCTACGCTAACTTACGCAGCGTGGTATGCATTAGTGCTTCCATGTCGATGATCTATTCTATAGATATATTGGTCATAGTGGAGCATGATGATCGAGGATCTAGATCCACCAATAGAGGTACATGAAGAGAGACAGGTAGTACCCTAAATGGGGGTACTAGTGTAGGATCTAAGTACATGGACCTTTATCACCCCCTCATGTGAGTCCATGACATAGTCCACCAAGAGGTGGAGGAGATGATTGGTATGATGAGATTATGGAGGAGGACCTTCCGACATTTAGGATATGTAGGATATGTAGGCTATGCATGATATAAAAATATATAGGATATACCTGATACACAAGATGTGTAGGATACATAGTTCTACTAGATACATAGGATGTGCATGATGCACACTGTTATGCTAGATACACAGATGTCTAGGATACACAGGTTATACCAAATACATAGGATGTACCAGATATATAGGTGACTACCTTATAGCAAAGAACTTCAGTAGGTGACAACCTTATAGTTCTTGATGGCATATGAGAGAGATCAGCCATTACCGAGAGAGATCATGCCTTTGCAGATGGGAATAAACTTGTGATAGAGTGATATCGTGGCTAGGACATAGTGAGACCAGGTGATAGAAGATAGCCTACAACTATAGACAGAGCAAGATCGAGTTATATCGAGTGATAGCCTACAACTACATGAAGAACAAGATATGGCTATAACAAAGTGAGACCGAGTGATATCAGATAGCCTATAGCTATAGGTAGAGTGAGATCTGGCTATAGCAGAGTGAGACCGAGTGATAACAAGAGAGAGATCATACTATAGAATATTGGTCATAGTTATAGGTAGAATGAGATCGGGCTATAGTAGAGCGAGATCATGCTATAGAAGATCGATCACAATTGTGGATAGGGCTAGCTAGTATTAGAGTGGAGCATGATACACTACATAGAGATAGACATGTCTTCAGGGATGTAGTTGATGATTGGGTATAATGTTACTATAGTAGGTGAGGCCACCTATTATAGGATGTAGTACTACACATCCATTCTAGCCGAGAGGAGAGTTCCTGAGTATAGTCATATAATAGGAAGCAAGTCACGATCCAGATCTCATAGGCCATCACAATCATTATGATATGTAGGTGGTCTTTCAAAAAATGTGAATTCAAAGCAACATGGGTTAGTTCAACTTGGTTTAATTCAACTTGATGCAGTCCAACATGATGCAACACCCTCTATATGTGCAACACCTCACTTACCCCCGATCTAGCCACATATTGGGACTAGGCAGCCCTGACACGTGGGTGAGAGTCATCTTTGACTCTCTTATTGATGTATCAGATGCACTAATTTATTTTTGGTGTACCGCCTCATGATGAAGGAACTTTTTTATAGATGCCCATGAGGACTTGTTATATCAGATGTATATGGATATTTATATTTTTGATGATATATGATGATAGATGGATTATTGATGTATCACATGTTGTATATGAGATATCATGCTTAATATGTTTCTTATGTTTATATCACATGCTAGATTATGAGATAATCTTAGCTGATAGCATACTTATATGTTGGATGAGATAATTTGAGTAAAACATGTTTATATTTTTGATATTGGTGTGGGGGGATAGATTTGTGATCATGCGTAGCCCCTCTTGCCCCATTTTTGATATGATATTTGATGATTAATTTTTAGTATACATGCATGATGTAGAATTATCATTTTTGATATATGATGTATAGATGTGATGGATATATGTGATATAATGGTGAAATGACAACACAATGTATAAATAAAATTAAACAAACATAAGTTTAAACAAATCTAATCTAAGCAACACATTTATTTACAAGCATGCAACATAGGATGAACTCGAGTAATGATCTATAGATTAAAGTAACATCTAATATAAGTAAACAAGTGAATTCAATTTAAATCATTCGACAAAAATCAATGCAACCAAAAACCCTACAAACCAACAACTAAACAATTTTGGGATGTTTTTCACTATTTTATGTCTTTATTTCTAAGACAATTTTCTATTGATATTGATTAGTCCAAATTTAATAGAATATAAATTCAAAAATCAAAATTTATCTTACCATTTCATAGTTCACTTTGATACCTTTCCAACGCAAAAAATGGAGACATTTTGAGGTCATAAGTAAAATTTATGGCCTCCGGAAGATGGGTAGTGCATTCAGTGTTGTCCAGGCACCCATGATGTAGTCAAAAACTTCAAAAATGAGCTAAACACTACAAAAAAAGGCACCCACATGCCCTTATATCATGCACGGGTGCCCAAGTGCCCTTGCATTTCTCCTTTCCTCTCACATGAGTGCCTTTTCTCCCATGTGAGAAGAGAATAAATCTCTCCTCTTCTGGGTAAAGAACACAATAAAGTGTGGTTACTTTCATCTCCTTATAGAAGGGGACTCATAGATCATAATTTAGGCTATCAAAAATGGTAAATCCTCCCACCAATCTTTGGACAATTTTATTTCAAATACCCTTTTTGGTTAGAAAAGGTGGACTCTTGAGGATTACTCATGTTTATAGAAAAGCAAATACAATTGCAGATTACATCACCAACTTCGGGGTATTACAAAAAGAGGAGGCCATACTTGATAATGATTTAGAAAAATGGCCCAATATTGCCATCATTATGCAGGGTGAGGCTATCGTTGTTCCATTTAATTAGTAAGATTTAGCTTGTGTGAAGTTTTCCTATATAAAAACGCTCCCTTGCCCTCTTTTTGGAATTTCATTTTAGTATCTTCCTTTCAGAGATAGGGTTCCGTATTTCCAATAGTATTGTCATGGTGGTTCATCCATTTCTTGGAATTTATCTTAGGGGGGATTATAGGGAGATTGGCCTTCTGCAACCCTATTTCCACTGCTAGATTATGCAAAGTTTTAAGAATTGGCTCTAGCTCGGTGGAGAACATTGTCGAGAGATTATGTGTGAGGACTATGTCTTGGGCAAATGGCAAAGCCCATGTAAACATAGAGATAGCCTCTATCTTTGTTACGCACCTCTTATTTCTCGGGGGTAATAAGGAGGAAACCATTTTGATTTCCCAACACTTAATTTTTCCTTGACATTCAAAGGGTTCTAGTGGAAGCTCATGTGGAGAATTTCTATTTGCCTACGACATACTTGCTAACCATTTTCTAGGTGATGAAGATTGGGTGGCTCGAGCTTACATCTAAGAATTGAAAAAGAGGAACAAACTTGGAATTTTTACATCACTCGTCCACCAAAAATGTCAAATGAAATATGAATGACCAACCTACATTTATCCTCTTGGTCTAGAAATACTCTCATCTCTTATTGACCATGTTCCAAATTGTATTGCCAAGCTTAAGGTTAAGGGAGAGCCTCCTACATCTTTCTATCAAGGCAACAAAGGCCAATGATCAGGTTCATTGCTCCAGGTTCTCATATGAAGGTTCATGCTCCTGGTTTCCTCGATGGCATAGGTGTAAGAAGAAGCCATTGAAATATCAAAATAATCTTTCTCTAAATATATCTAGCTATATAGTAAAATAGTTAATATGTTTTTTTTTTTTCATCAGGCAACTAAGCTTAGTTTTACTTCCTTCTGGTTCATGGGCTGCCCTTCCGACAATATTATTTATATAATATTATGTAAGGGAGGGGACCCAAGAACCCTTCAGCCAAACCTCAAAGGAAAGCGTTTACTCATAAAAAAGTAAAATAATTAATCTCATGGTTAATTATTATATGGATGATGTTGAGCATGTCGACATTTTAGATGTCTACATTTTTCCTCTCTTTGAAGTGTTATTGTGGAGCAATGAAAATTCAAAGAAAAAAAAATGTTAGGATGGTAGTATCATCTTAACATGCCTTGTAATCTTCCACACAACCAAGAATCATGCCCCAATGGAATTCTAAACCAAGATTTGATGGTGCAAAGTGCATTTGTTTCCCAAGAAACACATGTAGAGGAAAATCAATAGTAGCTAGTCACTCAAGAAACACCTCCAAGTTACACTTCACTTGTAAATTGGAAAGCAAAAGACTTCTATGGAATGAATCATAATCTTCCTCAGGGTGTGGCTGCAAACACTAGATCCAAGAAGAGACATATTGAAGAAGGAAATTTGAAAATTTAGGACCTTCTCAAACTTCTTTGACACTCAAGAGGTTAACAATCCGAACATAGTTCTAAATGTCCAAATCCATCCTAAAGGACCTTTTTATCAACTCAAGTGCAAGTAAATGTTGTTATAAGAAAAGTGAGACAAAATATCATTAAACTCCTTTCAACATCCTTGGAAAGATGAATAAAACCAATGTGAGCATATCTATCTGGGAGTCATTGGCTATTCTAAGACAAAGGGATCTTTACAATTTGATATGGCCAACTTCCCTATTCCAAATGAGTCACCCAAGGAAAAAGAAAGGGTTCTTACCAATGCAATACAAAAAAATGAGGGTCAACCAAGAAGAAACATAAATCCTCCACCTTTCTATGTATCTTTGATCATAGGAAATAACTTGGTGCACAATTGTATGATTGACTCTAGAGCAAGTAGTTCAGTGATGCCAAAATAAATTACAGATCACTGGGCCTCAAGTATGAGCCTCTTTCAAAAGGTGTGGTGTAATTAGATGGGAAAATAGTGGGAACTATTGGAGTTATTAGATGTCTAAGCCTCACACTACATGCATGTTCCAATGTTTCATTTTCTCAAGACATATCCGTAATTGATCTACCTCCACTTTTTTCTCTATGTCTATCTAGGGATTTCACTACCAAAATTAGAGGGTACTTATCAGCAGATTGGTCTCACATGATCTTCAATACAAGGTATGGCACCAAGGCTACTATCAAGTATAAACCAATTGCTACATATCACATAGAACCTTATGTGCCTAACCCTATCAATGCCAATTTCACAATTTTTGATCAAGAAGATTACCCAAATACCCAAGAAGTTGATACCAATGTTGAATACATTCTTGACTTGTTGCTTGATAATGGGCACATAAAAATTATAATTATGATCCATATAAGGAGATCAAAGAAGTTTCCTAGGTATTTACTATCTACATGAGGAAAATTCACCCCTTCCTAGGGTCACTAAGAAAAAATGATAAATAATATGAGGGCATCTAGAAAATGTTCTTTGACGAATCAATAAAGTAGACAAGGTGTAAGAGGAGGTGTAGTACTTGTATCTCCTAAAGGTATCAAGTATTACTCATCTTTCAGGTTCTAATTTAGCTGCTCCAACAACACAATAGGGTATGAGTCCCTTAAATATGGCTTGCAATGGGCAAGGAAGAAAAATATTAGAAAATTACATACATTTGGGGATAGTGAGCTAATTATGAACCAAGTCAGAGGAAAAATGCAGCTAAAATGATCTACTTAAGGCCTACAAGCATAGGGTATGGGATATGTTAGAAGATTTTGAAGCTTTTAACATCCATGCCATTCCAAGAAAAGAAAATGAAGTTTTGATAGGTTGGCTAAAGTTAGGAAAATTTTCGATGTTGTTGAGAATTTCAAGAGAGAGAAAATTCAGCCTCATATCAATGTGATAATGAGGCATACTATACTAGACAATTAAATAAGTTGGAAAGATTTGAAAATGATCAGAAAATCATTAATTTCCTACAAGAAAAGGTTGATTTTTCTTCAAGAAATCATGAAAATTTGGAGAGGCAATATGGAGACCAAGTGTTTCAACTCAAAATGAATAATCTACCCATGGGCTTGGTCACTTTGGAATCCATTTTCAACTCCAATGACCAATTCAGAAAAGAAAGGGTGAACATAAAAATCAAGGGGGAGGATTTAGAGCCCATCTCACTTGGTGAGGGAAAATTCCTCAACGTTGGAAAGGTGAGAAATGAAAAGGAGAAGCATGATTTTGTAAGAATTTTTCAAGAATTTGCTGATGATTTTGCATGGAGCTATGAGTACCTTAGGGATTTTGATCCTAGTTTAGCTCAACATACCATTGATTTGGATCCATCTATAATACCTATCGAGATAGAAAAAAAGGTCTCACACCCACATATAGAACCTATGATGAAGAAAGAGATGCACAATTTAATAGAGGAAAATATCATCTTTCCCATCGAAGCACTCATCATGGGTGGATAATCTAGTTCCAGTGTAGAAGAAGAATGGAGAGATCAGGTTTTGTGTTGACTTTAGATACTTGAACAAGGCTTCTTTGAAATACCATTACGTACTTCCCTCCATGGAACAAATTTAATAAATGGTAGCGGGTTCTAGAATACTTTATCTTCTAGATAGATACTTAGGATATAATCAGATTCTGGTAAAGGAGGAATATCAATTCAATAATTTCTTTACTACCAAATGGGGAATCTATGCTTATAGGAAGATGCCATTTGGCCTATCAAATTCCAGGTAAACATTCCAAAGATCCATGGACATGGCATTCAAAGGATTGATTAACAATATTTTTCTTATGTATCTTGATGATATCACTATGTTATCCAAGGATACAGTTTATCATATTCTTCATCTCAGGCAAGTTTTTGAAAGGTGTAGGGAGTTTAGAGTTTCTCTTAATCATAATAAATGTATCTTCCTAGCTCATGAAGGTAAACTCCTTGGTCAAATTATCTCTAAATAAGTATTAACCATTGATCTAGAAAGAGTTGATGCTATCCTCGCATTGCCATTTCCAAGACACAAGAAAACACTCCAAATATTCTTGGGGAGAATCAAATTTGTTAGAAGGTTTGTTCTAAATTTTGTTAACCTTATCAAGCCATTGAAATTGATGCTAAAAAAGAGCATGGATTTCAAATGGATTGCTGAAGGAAAAGAAAGCTTTAAGCCATAAAGTAAGCTATTACATAGGCCCTAACTCTCATAAATCTAGATTTCTTAAATGATTTTAATTTCTATGCCTTTTGAGGTGTAGCTGAATGGAGATGATTTAGAGCAACCCATTGCATTTTTCAGCTAGAATCTTGAATATTATAAGGTAAGATACTCATTTATTGAAAAGTATGTCCTTCTTGTTATAAGAAGCTTGAAGAATTTTAGAAATTTGGTGTCCAACAACAAGATTCACCTATTAGTTTCACATGATGGTATAAAATATTTCCTCTTGAACAAGGATCTAAATGAGAAGAGAGTTGGTTAGATAACCAAAGTGATGGAATATGACATTGATATTAAGGTGACCAAGCTAGTTAGGGATAAAGGATTGTGTGAGCAACTGTGGTTTGAGACCAACATGTTGATGAAGAAGACACCCTTGTGCTTCAAGATGACCAAGATAATATAGTTGATGTCATGCCTAACCCTTGTTGGACTCATGATATAGTACACTTCCTCCAGATAGGTCAATGTGCTCATAGATTGAGAAAATCTAAGAGAATGTGCTTCAAACTTTAATTTATTCTAGATGTGCTTGTTGATGGAATTTTATTTAAGAAAGATGTGAATGGTGTTCTCCTGATATGTATCAAAGTAGATTAGATCGAGAAGGTACTAATGAGTTCCATGATGGAGAATCAGGAGGTCACTTTGCTCCGAGGGTCACAAATCACATGATCATGAAGACTAGGTATTATTGGCCTAATCTCTTCAGAGTTGCTATTCACTGGTTAAGAAATGCAACAAGCATGGTTTCTTTACAGGTAAAGAAAGACTAACAACTCTTCCACTCGACCGCATCTCTGTAGATCAACCTTTCATGTAATGGGGATTAGACTTCAATAGAGTAATCAACCCAAATTAAAGCATGGGCCACAAGTGGATTCTAATAGAAAAAAATATTTCACCAAGTGGACAGAGGTAGGTAGTTGCACTTAAGGAGGTAAATGAGGCCAACATTCTAGATTTTTATGAAGGTATTGTGACTATATTTGATGTTCCTTCCACAATCATCTCTCGATAATACTCTAGATTTTTTTGAATACAAATATTTAATTGAGTTGTTATAAATGAAATCTACTCAAGAATCTCTTAAAACTATTATCCCCAAGGTAATGGTCAAGTTGAGTCAAAAAATAAAAATCTCTTAACGATTATAAGGAAGAGTTTGGATGAAAACCAGAGGACTTGGTATAGTAGATTCAAATCAGCCTTGTGGGCTGATAGGATTACTCCTAAAAATCAACTAGTAGCTCTCCTTACAAGATGGCTTATGTAAGAAAAGCAAGGCTTCCAATATCTCTTATATTACCAAGATTGGAAATTATCAATCAAATGGAGTTATTTGAGTTTGAGGCCATGAAGGTCAGATATGTAGAATTCATGGAGATAGAGGAGCCGAGAAGCTAGATTATGTAAACAATGGAGAAAAATCAGACTCAAATTAAGATGAGATTTGATAGGAAATCCAAAAATAGAAGCTTCCAGGAGGAGACTTAGTTTTAAAATGGGATACAAACATAACCAAACTAGGTAGACACTTGAAATTTGATGCAATATAGAGTGGTCCCTACATCATTTTAGGTTGTAAGTTAAATAATGCTTTCCAATTTTCCAAATTGGATGGAGAAGAGTTGTAGATTCTAGTTAATGGAATCTATCTAAAGCATTATTACTGAAGTAAAATTATTCCCTTGTACATAAGTAGATTAGTTTTTAAATTCCTCTAAGTGCTTTCAGCACATTTTCTTGTTAGTAGAGTAATTTTATCTTCCCTAAGTGCCTTGCACATTTTTATTGCTTTTACATGGCACAGTTTCATTTCTTATGCTTCATGAGGATATTCGAAGGAGGTATGATTTGAAAGGTTGAGATTAGAAGAGTCCTAAGGTGTTAAGGATCAGTTATAATACTTCAATAGTCTAAATCTAGAGAAACTAAAATACAAATTGGGATAGTTTTATATTTTCCATTCATTGGCTCGAAAAATAAGGATAAGTTGGGAGTTTATGGTGTGAATGGTCATTTTGAGCTTCAATAGAAGACCAAGGAAGCTCCTATTTCAGTTTGAGAAATTTAATGGTGGAATCGATAGATGGAGTAATCCTACGAGATAATTTAGAGCTTCATATAGATCGGGGGTAAGCAAATTTAATGTTTTAGATTAGTTTTTCAAGTTTTAGGCTCGACTCCATGACCAATGAAATGCATAAAGGCCACCAATTTGATCTAGAGGGAATATTACCCTAAGAGGACACCAAAGTGTTATCCAAAATTACCCCTATATTATTTTGGCTTTAACAAAGTTTTAAAAATGGACTCAGCCATTCTTATAGGTCTATGACTATTAAACATGATCACCAAATTCCCTTTCCCAAATGCACTAGATGTCGGTATTCAAAACCCATGGGAGCATAGTTTAAAATATAAATGGGTTTTTTATAAAATCCACTTCACGTATGAATTCCCTTCATTTTAAGTGTCGGCATCGGTATGAGAACGGGGTGGTAGATCAATGATTGGAGGTGGGCTATGTGTCAACATTTTAGAATTTTCTAAGGTGATAGGATCTTCTAGACTTCAAATCCATGGAATAATCCAAAATTTATATTTCTTCATTTAGGTTAAGTCATACAAGGTCAAAGGGATAGGTGGCAACCAACTTTAAGGTAAAACTTTTCTATGTCCGTTAAGGTTCAAAATTGTGTTGTGAAGCCACATTAAGCCATTTCATTAGCTCTCCTTTAGCGAGATCTGAAAATTGTGAAGGCTAAAGGAAAGTTTGACAAATTTGACAAATGTAAAGCTATGTGGGGATTTCCCATTGGTAGATGCTTCGCAAATGTCGAGAGGAGAGCTATCAAAATATTTCCATTACGAATTACATGAAGCCTTCTCATTGGCTTGCACTTTGCAATTGTAAGATGAGACTTTAAAAAGTATGACAATGTATAAAAGAAAAAACCTTCCTCATTGGTTAATCAATAAAAAATGTTAGAAGAGATAGAGAAAATATTGACAAATGCAAAGGGTATGGAATAATCCCATTCACACGAGATGGTTCGTGGATGTCGAGGCTGAAATAAAAAGGACTAACATTGCAAAGTGCATGAAGCCTTCTCATTGGCTCCCACTTCACAATGGTCACCAAAGGATTTGAAAAGGAAAATTGTGAAGCAACGTGGAATGTCCTCATTAGTTGGTATTTCATACATATCGATAGGGTCTTCTATATAGATGTGAATGCGAAGGCAAGTGACAGTATTTTATTGGCTCACAATTCTAAGGAGACTTGATAAGGTCTAAGGATGGTTTTCAGTGTAGACAAAAAACCATGCACTTTGGGTATTATTTAGTCTTGATCTCATACTACTATTCACATAGTTTTTGAGTGAAGAAAGTATTAATTAATCCATGTCCTTTAGCCATTTTAATTTGATTTATTTCATCACTTCGACCTTCTGCATGTACTTTCCCAATTATTTTTCCATTTTTCGGTCATCCTACTTATAATTGGGGTGCCCAACTAGGACTAGGGTGCCTTAATTACCCAGTACCATTTGGGGCACCCCGATCCTCTTTGCACTTTACTCTTTTGGGAACTTTTTAGTTGTTTGAGATTTCCATATTTTTAGTGGTCGACATTTTTAGGGTTAATTAAGAAATTATAACAAGAGAACCATATAAATATAATTTATGAGACCATAATGAGGGACCAAAAATAAACACTTACTATCAAGACTCACGATTACATCCATCCAAAGTATCTAGAGCTCCATTTACATCCATTTAGCTCCATCACAAGGGACAAGGTTAGTTCATCTATGTCAAAATGCATGGGGGGAGTTTATTCTATTCTATCCACCATATATTTACATTTCTACATCTAGTTACTACTCGGTACTTTACAAAGTGTGACTGACACAAGAGCACCTAGGGCATGATTTTCACACACACACACACACACACACACCTAGAGCTATATTTGGGTCTGAAATGTAGTGCAACACTCGATTAGTAAGTCACCAATTACGGCCATTGAGGATGGTTTGAACCCTTCATATGCTTTTTTTAGGGTTTGTATGTTTGGCTTGGGGTTTTACAGTACCTCCATTTTTATTTGTAGAAAAATCTAGTGCGGTTAAGTGATATCAATGTTACAGAAACGAACACAGAAATAACTTAGAGACACCTTGGAGGAGCTTCTATTATATAAATAGCTCTCCTAGAAATTTGGATAACTTACATACACATTCTGGCCCCAGGTTATTCATTGAAGAATTGCACGTGCTCAAAATCACTTGGCACATTCCTTTGGTCACAGTTTACCTACACCCCCCTTTCCTTTTCTCCTTCCACTTCTCTCTTATACCCACCTTCCATGTTCACCTTCTTCCGAGTCAGTTTCTTCCCATCCCACGTGCCTAAGTCCTTGGCCCTTCATGCCTGTACCAATTACTTTGTAATAGTTGCGCCTTAACCATATGTTCTCTACTCACCAGTTTGATTCATCTCCCATGTGCATCACACATGCTCCCCCACACCTTCCTCTATTTTCTCCATGTGCCCTTCCCTTGTATCCTTATGTGCTAGATCATCTTTCGACATGATTAAGTGTGTGATGCATAACCATCAAAGCCATGCTAACATGGCACCGAATCCTTGCAACAAATGAATGATTGAAACATGACAAAAATGACAAATAGTTGTACATTTGGCCACCATCTCATCCAATCAGGGTGCATGCCACGTGTTTTGTGTACGCCGAAAACTCTGACATATTCTGAAAGCCATATCATCAACTACAGAGCTCAGATTGGCATGTTCCTAGGCTTGTCGAAAGTCATTGACATTAGCTACAAAGTGCATAGAAATTCAAAATTTAAATTTTGGTGGGTTTGGTAGCTAATAAATGGGAAAATGTCTCTCTAAACATTGATGAGCAGATATGATTGCTCCAACCACCCAATTTGGTATGATCTTCCCTTCCAAGAGGATTTACAGACATTGAATGCTTCTTGTTGGTGGTTGTGTTTCAAATTCAGGTTTTCCCTCCTTTTCCTTCTTCCTCCATGGATTCATCTATAAATGTAAGAGCAAGGCTCATTTTTTATGTTGAAACTCAGGATCCTTACACATGTTGCTAGGGACTCCATATTTTCTATATTTTAAGTAACAAACCTCCATGTTTGGCTCTTACATGTGGATATTAGCCTCCTTATCATTGTAATAGTTCTGTGCATTTTTGGAAGTAATAGAAGCATTGTTTTGTGAATATTCTCTATCCTAACATGTTTGCATTCCTTCTTCTTGTGTCTTCTCTTGCATTGTGTATTTCCATGCTATTTCAATTTCCCAGCGAGTTCCAAACTTAGTTGTGTTCCATGAGATCGATCTGGTGAATACATATTTCACTTTGCTACTCATGCCTAGCCTCCTTTCACTTATCCCCTATCATTCTCACTTAGAAAAGATAGTGTTCACCCCTCTTTTCTAGTGCTATCACCTTTTAGTGTACTTTACTTCATGTTATCCTTCTTTCCCTAGTCCCTTGGCATTCTTAGCTTAGTTTCCCCTTTCAACACTAGGAGTAGTAGTAGTAATAGAAATAGATAGAGGAACCAACCTTCTCCTTGGAGATCCGTCCCAAGCTCACAAGGTCCCACAACTTGGGATAGTTCCATTGTGGTCTCAGACACCTCAGCCCTTTGAGATCCAAGATGTGGGTGCACGTTTGAGAAACCAATAGTTTCTGGCACGCCCGGTGGGACCAACATTGAAATCTCAAATTTCATATCTCTAAGTTCTGGTTTGTGAATCTAGTGTTTTAGCCTCTAGAGGCTCATTTCAAACACATATGGTGACTCCTAATATTTTTTAATATCTCTGTTTTGGAAGTCCCGAGTGCCTCTCATGAGAAGGGTGCACACAAGAAGAAGTGCAATAGCTGAATATTCTTTTAAACACCTCTAACTATCCTCGAGAAGAGTTTGTTCTAGAAATCCTGTGTGTGTATCTCTATCTCCATCATGTCATGCCCACTCATCCTCCCGAAAATAGACAACTTGTGTACTCTGCCCATGGTGCATCACCTCCTCCTCCATTAAGAAGCTTTGCAAACTTTGATGGAGGGCATCCCTTACTCTTGGTCATGTAACATGATATGCCAAATGGCACTCTCAAAAGTATTCCTTACTTTACTGGTGAGAATCAAGTCACCCCTCGGGAGTATATCTAGGATGTATTAAATGTGTGTTCTCTCTATCGATCACACATAATGATGTAGCCGTCAAAGGCTACTTATAATCTCTTTCAAAGGTAAAGAACTTCAATGGTATCGAGGCTTGAGACTTGGATCTATTACCACCTAGGATGAGCTGGGAATAGATCTGTGTATTTATTTTGAAGAAAATTCAGATCACCTATCTTTGGTGGAGCACATGACAACAATAAGGAGGGAACCCAATGAGCAGATGACTGATTTCACCATCGATTTCAAAAAATTGGGATAGAATTCCTCTTGTGGTAAGACCTATAACCCAACATGCTTTCCTTTATTATCTAAAGGCAATTAATAGCAATATCTTAGTTATGATCTAATCTATGGGAGGTAGGACCTTACCAACTACTTATAGCATTGCAATACGGGAAGAAAATAGTCTCATTCAGGTGGCAAAGATGGCTCCTAGACCACCCATGCCCTTATTCCCGAGAGATGTCACAAGCGCCCCAGAATTTTGTGGCCCCTATTCCTATCCTTGAGAAAAGTGTGGAACTGGTTTCCTCAACATCCTATTATCCATCACAACAAAAGGAAAATGAAGAAATGAAGGATGTGATTAGAAATTTTTCAAACAAAATCATATCATTGGAAAAGCAACATGTGCAAGCGTATAGAGGAAATTCTAATCAGGTGCATGGCCAAGGAAATCAGCCTTGGTGGAACTAATATGGAAATCAAAGATACGCGCCCAACCAATGAATGATAGGTGTGCACCTAATGCACATCTTCCCTTGCAAGTTGTTCCTCTGGCTCCTTCTCTCCCAACACCGAGTGTGAGCCAAGAAATTGATCTGTTTAGAATAATTTGGCACAAGAGTTAAAATGGTGCTTCCCTTTGAATTCCTCATAGTCATACCATTGTGCTAATGTGTGTGCCCAAGCCTTCATGATCCAGAATGCTTCATCCTTGTGAGCCCTCAACAAGTGCCCATGAAGCAGATAATCCAGAAAGACCAAAAGTTCCTCTAGAAACCAATTTGATGTTATTTGGTGTGGAGGACTTCTATGTAATCAACCAAGTTGCAGAAGATACAAACAGACCATGCACCCAAGTTGTGGACAACACGAGATATAAGAAAATAATATTAGAGCTAGGTGCACAGGTCACATTCATAGTAATACAAGTAGATAATAAGAAGAAAAAATATACAAAAATACCTCTTAAAGAAAAATCATTCAAATCCCTATGGAGGAGGCCCCACATAAATCTCCTTCTAAAGCAACATGCACCCATCCTTTGGTAGGCCATGTCTTTGCTCTAGCTAAAATTTAGGCTTCGTGCCTGAATAGTCAAGAAGTGATGTTGTTCCCCAAATGCACAAGGTGGGGGGACTTCCATTCAGCATTGTTGACTAGATGAAGAAAAAAACATAAATGTCACAATGTGGGATGCCCTAACCATTCCATCTCAGTGGGATATGTTGCATGAAGCTCTGCACAACTCAAATGAGCTGACCCGGTTATGCAGAAGCAACATGCTGCTTAAAAATATGCCAAGAAGAGGAGAAACAAGTAATTAAAATTTCTAGAACCTCACCCTTCTATATGTCATTGATTATAGGTAAAAACCTAGTGCATAATCGCTGATTGACTTAGGCGCTAGCTAGTATTACAGTATGCCTAAGAAGATATTTGATGTCTTAGGTTTGAAATATAGCCCTTTGTCTAAAGGAGTCCTACAACTTGATGGATCAATTATAACCACCTTGGGAGTCATCAAGGATCTTGAGTTAACCCTCCATGCATTTCCAAGCCTAACAATTACTTAAGATGTGTCAATTATTGACCTACCTCCTTTGTTTTCCCTATGTCTATCAAGAGAATTTACTACTAAAGTGGGTGGTTACTTGTCTTCTGATTGGTCTCATATGTTACTCAAGACACAATATGGTACCCGGTTTACCATACAAGTTGAGCATATATTTTCTTATCATGTAGAGCCATATGTCCCATCCCATCTCCAAGCCAATTGTCTTACCTAGGAAGAACAAGTTTTAGTTCCTGAAGAGCAGTCTCTTCCACCCTCTATTCTAGACCTAGTGCTTGATGAATGGGTGGAAAGGTATCATAGATTTTATCCCTATGCTAAAGAACTAGAAGCCTATGAAACTAGGGCTTGGTACTTATTGTATTCTAGAAGAAGACACTACGCTTCCATGCGTGCTCATAGGAGATAAAGTTCAAATTGGTCTATGGAAGTTATACTTTGATGGATCCAGAAGCAGAAATGGTGTAGGAGTAGGAGTGGTTCTCATTTCCCCTAAGGATGATAAATTCTTCTTCATGCATAGGTTATAGTTTGCATGTTCTAACAATGTGGTAGAATATGAAGCACTGGTGCATGGCTTGCTTATTACTAAAAATAAGAAAATTAAAGCACTTAGATATTTGGGGACACAAAATTGGTCATCCACCAGGTCACCAACAAATTCCAGAAAAATAATAAGCTTCTTAAAGCTTATAAACATAGAGTTTGGGACCTACTTGAGAGCTTTAATGCCCTTAATCAATAGATAGTCCTATGTAGAATGAGCAAAGAAGCTAACCAAATGGCCATGCTCGGTTCAAAATTTTCTCCTGCTGAGGACTTTGTCAAAGGAAACACTCAGCACATTAATATGGTAATCAAACCATCCATTCCAAACAATAACACCAGCTAGAAAGTGTTTGATAGTGACATGCAGATCATCCAGTTTATCCAAAATGAAGCTAAATTTTCATCAAGTATGCAAGCTGACTTGCATGACAACTATAGTGACCAAGTAATAAAACTAAAGAAAAATAAGTTTCCTAAAGGTATGGTCACCTTAGAGAAAATATTTAGTCCTAATGATGAGTTCAATGGTGAATAAAGATATATGTGTGCCACACAAGAAGACTACTCTTCCATTACAATTATGCACGGAAAGGAGTTGATGCTCGGTAGGACTTGTGTGTACAAAGAAAATAAGCCTTCATCTCTCTCTCTCTCTCAAAAATACGGTGACATTTTCTCATGGGAGTATGAAGAACTCAAAGGTTTTGATCCAAGTGTTGCTAAACACTCCATTGACCTTGATCCTAGTATCAATCCCATCAGAAAAAAGTAACGGCCAGTCAATCTAAAAATAGAGCCCCTCACATGAGAAAGGAACTATCAAAACTCATTGAGGAAAAAATTATCTTTCCTATCAAATATTCTACATGGGTCACGAATCTTGTTCCAGGTGCGTGAAGAAGAATGGTGAAATCAGACTTTGTGTTGATTTTAGATATTTGAATAAGGAATCTCTAAAAGATCATTATCCTTTGCCTTCAATGGAGTAGATTTTGCAGACTGTGGCTGGTATACAAAGGTTCTCCATGCTAGATGGGTATTCATGTTTCAATAAGGTCCTAGTTAAGGAAGAGGATCAATTCAAAACATCATTTACAACAAAGAGGAGAACATATGCATATCATAAAATGCACTTTGGTCTATCAAATGCGGGTGCAACTTTTCAATGTGCCATGGATATTGCATTCAAAGGTTACATCAATGAGTTCATCTTAGTTTACCTTGATGATATAACTATCTTCTCAAAGCAGAGCACGGATCACATGGCACACCTAGAAAAGGTCTTTGAGAGATGCAGAGAATTTGGGGTATCTCTTAACCCCAAGAAGTGTAATTTTATGGTGGCTCAGGGCAAGCTCTTGGGCCATGTGGTTTCAAAATATGGTATTGCAATTGATCTTGAGCACATTTCAGCCATCCTAGCCCTTTCCTGCCAAATAACAAAAAGGCCATACTGATTCTTCCTTGGCAAGATTAAATTTGTTAGGTGTTTTATCCCTAACTTTGTGGGACTGGTTCGGCCCATCACCCTCATGCTCAAAAAGGACATAGCCTTTAGATGGATAGTAGAAGGAAGAGAAAGCTTCAACAAAATCAAGAAAGATATTGCTTGTGTGCCAACACTCATCAATCCAGATTAATCAAAGGATCTCATCCTTTATGCTTATGGTGCTAATGTAAGAATTGTTGTTGTCCTAACATAAGAAAATAAACAAGGTCCGAACAACCAGTTGTCCTCTTCACCCAAATGTTGAAGGATTATGAATTAAAATATAACCACACATAGAAGAATGTCTTCACTATCATGTGCATGCTCGAGAAATTCAAAAGTATGCTTTCAAAAAGTCATATCATGGTGCTAGTCTCCCACTCATCTGTAAGAGACTTCATCATAGGAGAAGAAATCAATGAGAAGAGAGTGCGATGGGTGAAAAAAATCATGGAATATGATGTGACTATTAAGGCCAAAAATCTGAAAAGAGGTAGTGCAATTTGCAAGAAGATTGCTTGAGGATACGTAGAGTGAACCTAAGGCTTCATTATTTCTAGATGAATACCTCCTACATGTAGACCATAAACAAAATATAGACCCTGGCATGCATGAATAGATGAAGGACATGATCACATTCCTTTTCGAGGGCACGCACCCTCCCGGTTTGAAAAAGCAAAGAGAAGGCATCTAAGAGGTTGTAATGTATCCCTTATGTTTTGATTAATGGACTTCTCTTCAAAAGAAATCTAGATTACTTGCTTTTAAGATGTATCAATGACACACAGGCACGAGCAAGTGTTAGAAGAATTTCATGATGGATTCTCTGGTGGATACTTCTCTGCCAAAACTACAATAATGAAGATCATAATGGAAGATATCTTTTGGCCTACCCTATTTGCAGATGTACATAGATGGGTCACAAAATTTAAAGACTTTGCTTTCTCTTTGTAGGAAATAAAATATTAGTAGTGCTTCCTCCAACCAATCCAAGCGGATCAGCCTTTTTGCGGAATGGGGTATTGACTTCATAGGCATGATCAATCTACCTTCAAGTGTTGGACATAAATGGGTGTTGATAGCTTACAAATCACTTCACCGATGGATAGAAGTCGTCATGCTTAAGGAATCAACCGAGGTAGTCATCCTTGACTTTTTCAAAGGTTTAGTCACAAGGTTTGGTATTCCTCAAACCATTATCTCTAATAATGCAAAGGCATTCCTTGGTGCTAAAATCACCTGATTAGGATCTAAGTATGGGAATTTACCTCGAAAACCTCTTCCAATTATTACCCTCGGGGTAATGATCTAGCAGAATCAACAAACAAGAACACATCGGAATCATGAAGCACACAATGAACATCAGCCAAAGACAATGGCATATGAAGGTCTTGTGCGCACTTTGGGTAGATAGAATCACAATAAAAAAGGCAATAGGAACTTCACCTTACAAGCTTGTCTATGATAAGGAGGCTACCCTTCCTTTGACACTAGAATTAAATTCATTGGCACTTGCCCAACAACTAGAATTTGAGGGCACGGATCAGAGAGAAATTAGGATGGCAGAGCTGGTTCATCTTGAAGAGCTCAGAAACTCTACCATGATCAAGCTAGAATAACATCAACAAGCAACAAAGAAATGGTTTGACAAAAAGGATAGACCTAAAGCTTTCAAATTTTGGGACTGGTTCTAAAATGGGATCCTGAAAGAGCTAAACCAGGGAACCATTCAAAGTTTGATGCACTTTGGAGTGGCCCATACATCATCAAGTCCTGCAAAGAAGCTAACTCTTTCAAGTTAACTCATTCGGATGGAAGCACGTTACAAATCCTAGTGAACAGGATCTATCTCAAACCCTTCCATTAGGTTTGTTACATCATGTTGTATATATTAGAGTAGTTTCAATTCCTCCAAGTATGCTCTATGCACATTGTTTTTTTGTACATAGTTATTTCCTCTCATGTGCTCCCTGCGTGCACTTTTTTTACTTCAAGAATACAAAGTATCTCTTAGTAGTTGTGGGATTGAGAACAAAGTGTAGAAATGATTCTAAAAGTGATCACGGGGCATTTACATGATTGAAAAAGCGGACTCCATGCCCAATGGATGCTTTAGGCTATTGATCTCTTGCATCTAGTAGGTAGATGGCCCCGAACGATGCAAAAACTATTATACAAATAGTTCTCCTAGCGATTTGGATAACTTACGTACACATTCGGACCCAAGTTATTCATTAAATAACCGTGCATGCTCAAAATCACTTGGTACATTCCTTTGGTCATAATTTACCTATGCACCCCTTTCTTTTAGAAGAGCAACAAATGGGACAAAAAGTCCCTCCTCTTTAATGGGAGAGGTTCCCTTATTCTCAAACGAACTTATTTACAAATACACGTAACATTATTTTATGGTCAAACTTGGATATTACGAAAGTGTTTTCCACAAGGATCACCGCTTACGCCAGATCGAGGAAGGGGAATAAGAAGATGAGCAGTAATGGCAACATTCAATTATAGATAAGCAGAATAATTCTTCGTGTATGCGAAGCTTCAAAGGATTTAAGACAAGATCATTTGCATTAGCTGAATGGGATTAAATTTAAAGACACAAAGTTCCGTAAATAACCTTCTTCAGATTTGTTAATCAAGGACACAAAGTTCCTTCTTGGTTGTATAAGATCACCGTATTTGCAAAACTAATAAGATGCAATCAGAGAGACTAAACGAGTTAGGAACAAAATGATCTTCACAATATTAAAGGAAAACACAGAGACAACAAGAATCAGATAGACAAAGAACGGAAAGCCCTTTTGTATTGATTTCTTTAAGATCTATTTACACTTTCAAAAAATATCCAAGTTCTTCCTCCTCGGAAAATGGCGTGGAAAGGCCATTATATAGATTACAAGTCAGTTACTCTTCAGTAACTGCTTTTTTAACTAAAGAATAGTTAAGTACCGCCAATTGCAATACCTTAACTAATTACAAAGAATACGAAAAGAAAGGAAAGAAGAGGAAAGAAAGGAGAAGGAGACAGGTGGCCGGCTATTGGGAGGGACCCACTGTCTTCAGAATCCGCTGCCTGAACTTCTTCAATGACTCAGCTATATCTCTGCCACGAGGGACTGACGTGTTGGTTGCAGACTGAGTCCAAAATCCCAGACATTTCTCCATCTCTTTATCAAACTCGACGTGAGTATGATAGTCTTTGTTTGCTTCTTCAATGGCAGACTGAAGAGAACAAATTTCCTTTATCTTGTCCTTAGAGATGGAGTCTTCCTTGAAAAGATTATCTTTGACAAAAGCTCTGAACTGAGCTTTGATTTCGTAAGGACAAGGGAACGCCAGAGTTTTCATCCTAAGATGACAATGCATATCTCAACGCAAAGCAAGAATGCAAAGTGTCTTGAAAGCTTCTCCCTTCTGCCAGCTATTCTTCATTTCTCCTACAGCTTCCTCCAGGACTCTGATTTTCCACTCCACGCTGTAGACCCAAGATTTTGACAGATTGTCCTTAGCATCATCGAAAATCTTGTTCGCCAGTAAGATGTTCTCATCTCTGTCTGGCCCATGAGGCGAAGGTCTACATGCAACTACTCCGAGCTTAAGCTCTTTATCCATTACCCCAATAGTAGAGGACAGCTTCTGTTGCAAATTATCTACCTTTCCATGTAGCTTAAAAGCTTCATCGATGAAGTTTAGTCCGCAACAAGCATGTCATCTACCATGGCTTCGATAGCTCTGCCATAGATGTAATACTTGTGCATATCTTTAATACTTTACACTTCATCTTGGCTTAGAATTACAGAGGCGGTAGAGCAAATAAGGGGTAGGGTCCAAAACTTTGTCCTTAGACAAAAGTGACTTGATAAAACTCGTGAGAACTTGGGCTTGTTCTTCTAGCTGCTCAATCGTCTACTGCCCTTTCTCTACCCTTCCAATAACCCTCAGTGATGCTTCCCCGGAGGTTATGAATCTCACCTTCAGGAGTAGACTCTCCCATAGGGATCCTCAAAGCTCCAAGTCGATGTCAACAAGTCCGATTCTGATTTTTCTACCGTGGGCTTAGCAATCTCCAGTGAATTGCTGACCTTGAGCATCCGACACAATCCCGAAGTAGTTCTGCTTTCTTGGCACGAGAAGGAGTGGTGCCCAACAAGGTCAAGCATACAAGATCAAAATTTGGTCCCAAGCTTTGAGAGGAGGATTTCCTCTTCCTTTTGTCAACCGTAGGTCACCTCAAGCAAAAGAGGAAGAAGAATCACAGGAGAAGCAAGGGGACCAAGAGACAGGAGCTCATGACACTCAAGGTCCAGGTGGCACCGCTGACTCAAGCCGAGATGTGGGTAGAACACCGGAGGTAATGGCGGTAGAAGAATCAGTAGTACCCTAAGTTCAAAGTGCTCGACCTCCTTATCTTTATCTCTGGATTTTCAGAACACTTCAGCAGGAGTTGCATCTCACTTTCTTCACTTTCACCGAGAACAATGATGTTCTCTCGCCCCATAGGCAATCTGCCTCGCTCTTGGAGGATCATTCTCTCAAGCTCCTTCTTTACCTCTTTGAGTTTCTTCTTGTATACCTGGGTAGATGGAGAAGGAGTAGATTCCACAGTCCCCGAGCTGTTGAGGCAGGAGGGGTTTTCACTGGTGTTCCAGACTCTGGAACTGATGTCTCTCTTATGGGTGTCGAATCATCCTTGGAGCTAGATTCTCCTGAGTGCCTCTTGAATTCTCGGATCTTCTTACTGAACCAGACCCTAGTTCTGATCAAGACTGGAGCAAGAATCTCAGCCAGATCATCTCTCTCTTTCCTGTTCCAATCCAGGTCCTCCAGAGGAGTGTGCTTAATCACATTTTCATACTCATAAGAGTATAGCTCAGAATTATCATCTTGGAGACCTTCAGGAACTTGGTACAGACTGAGTTCTTGGATCAATTGCAGGGAGAACCTGCCACAATGCCTTCTTCTGGCTTCAAAATCATCTACACAGTCAGCCCAGTAGTCTTCTGTATCTGCCCTATGATGATATATTATCTTGAGGTTCTGTTCAATGAACTTCTTCAAGTCAAAACAGGTTCTAGGCTTGAAGAAATGAACAGTGATAGGGACCAGGGCTCTTTCTATGTTCTGAGCATCCAGAGCTGTTTTGCATGTATAGTTTCCCAGAGAGATGGGAAAGTGCAAGCCAGAAATCTTCTTGTCTCTGCAAGTTCTGTGCAACTTGTCTAGTTGCCTGCATATTTCAATCAGGGCCATTTTGTCGTTGCAGAACATGGGGAGCCGCAGAGGGGTGCTCTCATAGCCAGCCAGCCTGATATAGGAGAATTTCCTGAATTGAATGAAATAGGCTCCATACTGCGATATCAAGTTCATGGCTTCATCTGAAAACCTTCTAGCAGTATCACCTTCGAGCAATCTGACCACGTACATGGTGAAAGCATCATCACCCTTCCGAAATTGCGGTTGCTAGTCTCCAAGGTGAATCAAGGTGAACGGCAAGGGCATATACACTGGATCATCTTTGTGTGCATCTACATAGAGAAACCAAACCACCGCCTGGATGCTTTGCTAGGTATACATCGATATGAAGTCATGTAGAACTTCTTTGTTTGCCGACGTTGATAGCCGTCACCAAATTCATACCGATGATCTCTACCTGGGCTTGATATTTTGTGTTCCTCGCACACCATGCCGATGAGCGGGCACATCCGTAAATGAAATTCATCAGGTGGAGGGCAAACCCATAACCCGAGCCAAAGATTATGAAGTCCGATGGGCAGCTTCTTCATTGAAATCTGCCCGAAGAGGGTTTTGGTCAGACGAGAAGGACCTTTCTTAGGGTTCTTCAACCAAGACTTCGCCACTCGAGCTTTATATTTATCACTGTCTTGGTCGAACATGGCCTGTGCTTGATCCCGAGAGACGACTATAGCATTGTCCATCTCCGAATCCTCGTGAGCAGCTCCAATGGCGGCAGCGTCCAGCTTGCAATGAGCTCCCCGTGTACATTTGTCAATTCGCTCGTAGCGGGGTCGAAGTGAGCTCCGCATGAAAGTACAGTATCAGCACACTGCACTGAGATAGGGAATCCTCCGGCGAAAGCTAAACCGCTATCGTTAATCATCTCGTGCTATCGGGCGTAGGGTTTGTGTCTCTGTCATTCTTGACCAAAAATCACCGAAGTCGAGATGACGAGCTTCACTGTCTCCGATATTGCTAACGGCAGCACTCAAGTGGAGAAATTTGCTCCCCCTCAAACTTGATCTTCATATTGATAGATTCGGAGTCGCACCTAGACTGGAAGGAATTTGCAAAGGGAAGGGATATTTGCGTAGGAACTAGATCAGCAAGGGTTTGAGCAAACGACAGCAAGGAAGCAATGCGAAAATGCGAAGGTGGTATGCTTGGTTATATAGCCGTTTGAGGAGCGGAATGAATTTAATGCGCATTGAATACACAACCACCAATTTGAAAAATATCATACTTGGAGCGAGCGGGAAAAACTAAGTGTGAATGACACTAGGTACGCTTGGGACATGTGAGACGCGAATGCACGAAACACGCGGCTCGGCCGGTTCGGGCGAAACAGGGAGAGGACGCACAAATGCATTTGGGACAAATGGGACGAAAATGTGTGAAGTACGCGATTCGGGTGTTTCGGCCGAAATTGGAACAGCGGGCCCATTTGGACTTGGGACATTCGGGACAAAAAGTTCCGAAGTACGCGACTTGACCGGCTCGGCCGAAATTAGGAAAGCTCGCACTTTTTCAAATGGGGCAGTTGGGACAAAAAGTTCCGAAGGACGCGGTTCGGGAAAATCGGCCGAAAATGGGAAAGCTCGCACTTTTTAACTTTGGGACATTTGGGACAGAAAGTGCAAGTACGCTGAGGATGACGCTGGAAGGATGATTCGCCGAAATCGAACAACACGCAAAATAAGCTTAGGGGACACTTGGGACAAAATTTTCCGACGGGCCAAAATGGGACAAGCTTCGGGATTTCGCCGATCGGGGAACAATGCACTTTTTGGGACACTTGGGACAAAAAGTTCCGACAGGCCCGAAAATCACACAAAAAGACCCAAAACACAAATTTTTTCAACTTCACGACTTAGGCACTTCAGAGAAGAACTCTTCAACTCAAAATTTTGAAAATTTTACTCTTATCAGAGCGGGAAATTTTGAGTGGACAACAAATGCTCCTTCGGGGATGACTTGGTGTAAATTCATAGAATGAGACAAGGCAAGAACTTAGAGAACTCGGTGAAGTAGACCAGTGCCTTATCCATTGGGCAAAGGAGTCAAAAACAAACCAATACAGAGGGCAACACACACAACAGAAGGGAAACACACCAAAAGCAGAAAAAGCAAAAACACTGTACATAATATACAAAGGGACTCCCTAGTCACCTAGGACTTGAACAACTTCAAATACTACCCACTATAAGGAAGTGGGAGGGGAGAACCATCCATGTAATCAAGATAGAAAGAGTCCTTACCAGCAAAGTGTCTTATCTTGAAAGGTCCAAGCCACAGAGAATCAAATTTTCCATGGCTGCCACGAGGTTCATGTCTTTTGTCCCATAACAGCACGGTATCACCAACTTGGAACTCTCTGGACCTAGCTTTCTTATCGAACAGAACCTTCACCTTCTGCTGGTGAGCAGATATTCACAAGAACCTCCAATCTATCCTCGCTTCACGCCAGTGCAGTGGTACATGATTCTTTTGTCCAGAGCATCACTGAAACTAGTGTCTTCAATGGCCTTCATCAGGTGCAAGGCTGGCAGTTCCACTGTCACTGGCAATTGGGCCTCTACTCCATACACTACTTGAAAGGGGGACATTCCAATGGCTCTTTTAGGTGTGATCCTGTCTGCCCAAAGAGCATCATAAAGCTTCTTATGCCGCCACGAGACTCATCGACCAACTTCCTTATGATAGTCACCAATTTTTGTTGGTGGATTCTTGCTTGTCCATTTCCCTGGGGATAATAATCTGAAGAATGAGCCAGAGAGATGCCATACCCGTAGCAGGAAATCCATTATCTCGCTTGAGGAGAAGTTCAAGCATTGTCACATACAATCTTGTTAGGTACACCATACCTAACCAAGATGTTCTTTTTGATGAAGTTGCATACAACTTCGTAAGTAGTGCTCTTGACCGAATAGCTTCCACCCATTTGGTGAAGTAGTCAGCAAGCAGCTTAGCACATGCGTGTGACCAGCACTAGTAGCAGGGTTCAAAGTACCAATGAAGTCTAGACCCCACTGTTGAAATGGTTCCTCAATCACAACCGGCTTGAGAGGCAAAGCGCCACTTTGGGTCTTCCCACAAAGGTTTGACAGCCTCGCATTTATCCACCCACTTGATGCATCTCTCGAACAAGGAAGGCCAAGAATATCCTCCTCGAGTATCTTGTGAGTCAGTGATCATGATGAATAGTGCCCTCCACATGCCCGATCATGGAAAGCCGAGAGCAACTTTCTCTCGCTGCTCCTTGTCCACACACTTCAAAAATCTCCCATCTAAACCACGCTTGAACAAGGCATTTTCCCATAGCATATATATCGCTGATCTCAATTTAATGGTCCTCTTTTCCTCGGTAGTTAAATGAGAGGGGCATTCCCATAGGTGAGAAAATGGGCAATGTCGAATACCATTCATCGACCGAACTAAGGAATAGAACAAAGAGGGAATGTCACCTTTCTCCTCCAAAGAACTCATGTTTGGCTCCTTCAACATGAGCTCACAAAGACCTTTGCCACGAACCAGCTTGGTTGGTTTGATATCAATGTCATACTCCTGACTTTAGCCACCCAGCTTCCTCTCTTAGACCCAAATTCTTGCTGTGTAAGAATTGACTTAACAATGATCTGAACCAAAGACCACAGAGTGGAGTTGAGGATATAAAACGAAACCGCTGATGCCTTTCTGACTACCGCAAAAGCATGCTTCTCCATCATGGTGTATTTCAGCTCATGATTCTTCAGATATAGCCATGAAGGCAATTGGTAGCTCATGTCCATCAGAGTCTTCTTGGGTTAAGACAAAGCTGTGGTGTTATCTCAGAGATAGCAATAGATGATGAAATCTTTGCTGAAGTCAGGGCAGGCCAAAACTGGAGTTTTAGCAATGGCTTTCTTGATACCCTCAAAGGATTCCTTTCCTTCAGAAGACCAACCAAATGCTTGCTTTCCTTTCATCATCTGAGAGATGTTCAAAGTTAATTCAGCAAAATCAGGGATGAATCTTCTTAAGAAATTGATCTTACCGAAAAAGGAATGCACGCCTTTTTTACTGGTTGGGAGAGGAATTTGCTGGATGGCTTGAACTCGTTCAGGATCAATTTTGATGCCATCCTTGGAGACAATGTGCCCTAATAGCTTCCCTTCTGTAACACAGAAAACAGATTTTTTAGGATTTAAAGAAATCCCATGCTCTCGGCATCTCTGCAGGACTGTTTCCAAGTGGTCGAAGTGATCCGCTCTTGACTTTGAAAACACCGTCAGGTCATCAAGGTATATGACAATACATTTTCCTTTCAAGCTTCCAAAAGCCAAATCCATAGCTCTCTGGAAAGTGGCACCAGCATTAATCAGCCCAAAAGGCATTCTCTTGTAGGCAAAGGTACCCCAAGGAGTGGTGAAGGCTGTCTTGTGTTGATCTACAGTATCAACCTCTACCTGATTGTATCCCGAGAATCCATCAAGCATAGATAACATCTCGGATCCTGTTACTGCTTGCAAAATCTGATCCATCATAGGCAGAGGGTAGTTATCTTTCAGAGAGGCCTGATTCAGGTTTCTGAAATCAACACAGATGCGGATCTCACCATTCTTCTTCCTGACAGGCACAATGTTTGCAATCCATGTTGAATGGTGAATGGGAAAAATGATTTTAGCCTTCAACAATTTCTGGATCTCCTGAAAGATGGTGTCGGCTATTTTTGGATTATACTGCCTTTGTTTCTGCTTGAAAGGCTTGATTCCTGGTTTGAGAGGGATAGAGTGTTGCATTTCTTTTGGCTTGAAGGCTTTTAAATCTTCATAAGAATATGCAAGAACATCCTTATACTTCCTTAGAAGATCAATTGCTCTCCTCCTCTCATCTGATGTGCAACATTTCCCAATATTCACCAGCTTCGGGTCATCAGAACTCCCAATATCAATTTTATCATACTCAGCTGATTGCTGAGGTCCAGTAGAAGCTTTAGATCTCACGTATCTGTCATGTTTATCAAACAACTCCTCCAAACTCACCAAACCTTTGGGAATCTTGTTTCCTTTGAGTTTAATGCACCCTTCCTGATCTGTTTCTTCTCCTTGGGTGACAGCTTGGTCAGAGGACACACTCTCACGAGGCAGGTTGTCACTTCCCTCAAAATATAGTTGTTTGAAGTTCCCCTTGAGTTCCAGGAAGGAAAGCAGATGCTGGTCATCGTTGAAAACTTGCCAGTTATTAGTATTGTCAGGAACACTAGGCCGGTGGACCATTTCAATAGTGAACTTGTCCTGAGAGAATTCAGGATGGGGAATCAATAATGACCCTGAGACAAACAAAGAATCAGCCTCACTGTTCTTTTCTCCGGTATTGCTTCAATAGAGAAGGCATCAAGGAATTCAATTGAATCCCAAACCCGATTCCGTAATGCTTCACCTCCCATTTTTACCCGAAAATGCTTCGACTTGTTTCACAATCAGCTCTACATCACCACGAGCCGAAGATTTTTTACACCTCGCTTTTTGGCCACTTGCACCCAAGAATGAGAGCCTCATACTCGCTAGATTGCATAGTGTTTTCGAACTGCAACTTAAATGAAAAAGGGTGTAGGCAGCCTTCAGTGATATTAGCAGAACACCAGCCCGTAACCACCGAGGAACAACTTCCATCAAATTCTAAAATCCAAACACCATTGGGATCTTTGGGTGATACTTTGAGGGTTGGATTTCATCAGGGACAATCATGTAATTACCATGACCTATGTCTTCATAGAGTATTTGTGCCTTAGGATCATCTCGCTTTCTCGCACAATATACTCGATCAAGCTTTCTCAGGAGTAACTTCTTCATTTGTCCATCGACAGTATGAGGGCGTGTGACCAATCCATTCAATCTCCCCACCCACATCTTTACAGAAAGTTCTGACTTAGCAACATTCCGTAAGAAGGAGGAATGTCTCACACTAGGATGGTGGCCAAGACTTTCTTTTCGTAAAGCAAAGAAAAGCCACTTGTGCATCTTTAATCCTTCCAACCAAAGGTACTTCCTTACTTTCCATGGAGTAGCAAGATCCATAAGTACGAGTAAGGGTCAAGCCTAAAGCATGGGCTACTTTAGCAGGCATTACGTTATCTGAGGCTCCGGAATCTATGACACAGTTACTGAGCCTATGGCCCGCTATAAGAAGTGTTACATAAAAGGGCTTGATTTTGTCACCAGGCGAGGTGACAGCAGCTACCAGACTAGGTTGTGGTATAGAAGGAGGAGTGGGCAAAAGGCCTTTAGAGGTGGTCTTGGAATGGGAATTTACAAATTGGATCATCTTGGCAAAAGCTTTGGGATGGGTTTGGTAGTATTCAGCTTCTGAAATTTGAACCTTGGTCCTTTTTAGGTGATCCACAATGTCAAAGGATCCAGAGGTGGATGGGCCATCATCATTTGAAATTCTAGGCTTATCAACCTTAGGAGAAAAAGAAGAAGAAGCAACTTTGGTAGCAGGATTGATAAGATTTACCTTTGGTGCGTATGAGGTAGGGATAGAGATCCTCTTCCGCAATTACAGAATAATTGCTTGGTTGCTCCTTAGATTTCTTCGTGGGTCAGTGTTACTTTCCTTCCTTCTCGCCTCGCTCTTCTCGAGTCATGACAGCAAATGATTCACTGCTCATATCCGCTACCACTTCATCATAGTTATCTCCATCATCAATGCCTTCAAGCAGTAAAGAAATTGACTCGAGATCCTTCGAGTTCTTCTACGCTCATCATCGAATTCCTCCAGAACTCCTCACAAGCTTCATTATCATCTTCTCGCTCTTCAACCTCACAAGTCAGCATTCACCGGAACTTTGACAGAGGTCCTTCAAGTGCCGCCTTTGTGGGGAGCCGGCAAACGGTTTCTCGGGTTGAAAATTTCTTCTTGAACGCTCCGCATATGGTGCATGTCGGGCTAATTGCTTCTTTATAGCCACTAGATCATTTGCAAGTTTCTGGACTAATGGATCAATATTGGGTCCAGAGGTGGAAGAGGAAGAAGCAGCAGATTTAGATTTAGGAGGATCTCTTCTCAACTTCCCCGACATGATCGTGTCATCCTCGACACTAACAACCGCTTCTTGATCCGAATTAGCGTTCCAAGATTAGCCCTTCTTAGGGCATAACTCGACTTTAGGCGTTTGGGCATTCAAAAAGAAACATTTTTGAATTTGATCAACCGGTCGAGTATTTACAGAATCTTGTTGATCAACTGCTGAACCGAGCCACAAATTCTCTCATGGGTTCTCGATGGATCTTTCTTTATCTCGAGAAATCTGGGCAAGCAGGCGTGCACATCTTCTCGCCGCTTGAAACGGCTTTCAACCGAGTTCTCATGGTAGTCCAATGGTGATGGCACCAAATGGAAGGTGATAGAACCAGCCAAGAAGATTATCCTCGTAACGCCTCAACGAATGCCTTACCGAGACGCCTTCATGCTCAACCCCAAAACTCCACATGCAACTATGAAGGCTGCAATATGTTCATCAGTGTGTACTTTTCCATCTCCTTTAAATTTTGGGAAGTTCTTTCTGTTACCTCTAGGTAACTCATGCAAAGGTCACAAGAAGAGCCAGGGGCCCGACACGTTGACCCCATGGCAATTGTGCCGCCATTCTTGGAAATACGGCTTGAGGGGAACTTTAACACCAGCAAGGATCAAAGCTCGTAGATTGGGACTAGCAGCTCAAGGAATACCACCCGTAGGACTTCTATCTTGAATAGTGAGTGCTCGTCGAACGAGTTCTTCTATTCGAGGGAAAGGAAAACCCCGTTGCTCCAAAAGCTGAAACCGAGAATCTTCAATACCAAGGGTCCTTCTCCCTCGAGTGAAACGCGAGTCGCTGATCAAAGGATGATCGAAAAAATGCAGATCGAATGCGATTTTCCTCAAATGAGTCGCCAAAAATCATGGTCGTCAAATAGGACTTTTTAGAAGAGCAACAATCAGGGACAAAAAGTCCCTCCTCTTTAATGGGAGAGGTTCCTTATTCTCAAACGAACTTATTTACAAATACATGTAACATTATTTTATGGTCAAACTTGGATATTACGAAAGTGTTTTCCACAAGGATCATCGCATTACGCCAGATCGAGGAAGGGGAATAAGAAGATGAGCAGAATGGCAACATTCAGAATTATAGATAGCAGAATAATTCTTCGTGTATGCGAAGTTTCAAAGGATTTAAGACAAGATCATTTGCATTAGCTGAATGGGATTAAATTTAAAGACACAAAGTTCCGTAAATAACCTTCTTCAGATTTGTTAATCAAGGACACAAAGTTCCTTCTTGGTTGTACAAGATCACTGTACTTGCAAAACTAATAAAGATGCAATCGAGAGACTAAACGAGTTAGGAACAAAATGATCTTCACAATATTAAAGGAAAACACAGAGACAACAAGAATCAGATAGACAAAGAATGGAAAGCCCTTTTGTATTGATTTCTTTAAGATCTGTTTACACTTTCAACAAAATATCCAAGTTCTTCCTCCTTTGAAAATGGCGTGGAAAGGCCATTATATAGATTACAAGTCCGTTACTCTTCGTAACTGCTTTCTTTTAACTAAAGAATAGTTAAGTACCGCCAATTGCAATACCATAACTAATTACAAAGAATACGAAAAGAAAGGAAAGAAGAGGAAAGAAAGGAGAAGGAGACAGGTGGCCGGCTATTGGGAGGGACCCACTGTCTTCAGAATCCACTGCCTGAACTTCTTCAATGACTCAGCTATATCTCTGCCACGAGGGACTGACGTGTTGGTTGCAGACTGAGTCCAAAATCCCAGACATTTCTCCATCTCTTTATCAAACTCGACGTGAGTATGATAGTCTTTGTTTGCTTCTTCAATGGCAGACTGAAGAGAAAAATTTCCTTTATCTTGTCCTTAGAGATGGAGTCTTCCTTGAAAATATTATCTTTGACAAAAGCTCTGAACTGAGCTTTGATTTCTTGCAAGGACAAGGGAACGCCAGAGTTTTCATCCTGAAGATGACAATGCATATCCTTGAACGCAGCAGCAGCCAGTGTCTTGAAAGCTTCTCCCTTCTGCCAGCTATTCTTCATTTCTCCTACAGCTTCCTCCAGGACTCTGATTTTCCACTCCACGCTGTAGACCCAAGATTTTGACAGATTGTCCTTAGCATCATCGAAAATCTTGTTCGCCAGTAAGATGTTCTCATCTGTCTGGCCCATGAGGCGAAGGTCTACGATGCAACTACTCCAGAGCTTAAGCTCTTTATCCATTACCCCAATAGTAGAGGACAGCTTCTGTTGCAAATTATCTACCTTTCCATGTAGCTTAAAAGCTTCATCGATGAAGTTTAGTCCGGCAACAAGCATGTCATCTACCATGGCTTCGATAGCTCTGCCATAGACAGAATACTTGTGCATATCTTTAATACTTTGCACTTCATCTTGGCTTAGAATTACAGGAGGTGGTAGAGCAGTCAAGGGGGTAGGGTCCAAAACTTTGTCCTTAGACAAAAGTGACTTGATAAAACTCGTGAGAACTTGGGCTTGTTCTTCTAGCTGCTCAATCGTCTCACGCCTTTTCTACCCTTCCAATAACCTCGTGATCTGCTTCCTGGAGGTTATGAATCTCACCTTCAGAGTAGACTCTCCCATAGGGATCTCTTGAAAGCTCCAAGTCGATGTCAACAAGTCTCGATTCTCGATTTGTCTACCGTGGGGCTTAGCAATCTCCGTGAATTGCCGACCTTGAGCATCCGACACAATCCCGAAGTAGTTCTAGGTTTCTTGGCACGAGAAGGAGTGGTGCCCAACAAGGTCTGCACAAAGATCAAAATTTGGTCCCAAGCTTTGAGAGGAGGATTTCCTCTTCCTTTTATCAACCGTGAGGTCAGCACTCCAAGCAAAAGAGGAAGAAGAATCTGCAGGAGAAGCAAGGGGACCAAGAGACAGGGAGCTCATGACACTCAAGGTCTGTGCAGCTGCTGACTCAAGCTGAGATGTGGGTAGAACACTGGAGGTAATGGCGGTAGAAGAATCAGTAGTACCTGGAAGTTCAGTGCTCTGGACCTCCTTATCTGCTGGATTTTCAGGAACACTTGCAGGAGTTGGCATCTCACTTTCTTCACTTTCACTGAGAACAATGATGTTCTCTGGCCCTATAGGCAACTGTGCCTGTTTTCTTGGAGGATCATTCTCTGCAGGCTCCTTCTTTACCTCTTTGAGTTTCTTCTTGTATACCTGGGTAGATGGAGAAGGAGTAGATTCCACAGTCCCCGAGCTGTTGAGGCAGAAGGGGTTTTCACTGGTGTTCCAGACTCTGGAACTGATGTCTCTCTTATGGGTGTCGAATCATCCTTGGAGCTAGATTCTCCTGAGTGCCTCTTGAATTCTCGGATCTTCTTATCGAACTGCACTTAGTTCTCCGATCAAGACTGGAGCAAGAATCTCAGCCAGATCATCTCTCTCTTTCCTGTTCCAATCCAGGTCCTCCAGAGGAGTGTGCTTAATCACATTTTCATACTCATAAGAGTATAGCTCAGAATTATCATCTTGGAGACCTTCAGGAACTTGGTACAGACTGAGTTCTTGGATCAATTGCAGGGAGAACCTGCCACAATGCCTTCTTCTGGCTTCAAAATCATCTGCACAGTCAGCCCAGTAGTCTTCTGTATCTGCCCTATGATGATATATTATCTTGAGGTTCTGTTCAATGAACTTCTTCAAGTCAAAACAGGTTCTAGGCTTGAAGAAATGAACAGTGATAGGGACCAGGGCTCTTTCTATGTTCTGAGCATCCAGAGTCAAGTTTTGCATGTATAGTTTCCCGCAGAGATGGGAAAGTGCAAGCCGAAATCTTCTTGTCTCTCGCAAGTTCTCGGCAACTTGTCTAGTTGCCTCGCATATTTCAATCAAAGCCATTTTTGTCGTTGCAGTAACATGGGGAGCCAGCAGAGGGTGCTCTCATACCAACAAATTGATATAGGAGAATTTCCTGAATTGAATGAAATAGGCTCCATACTGCGATATCAGGTTCATGGCTTCATCTCGAAAACCTTCTCGCAAAGATCACCTTCGAGCAATCCGACCACGTACATGGTGAAAGCATCATCGACCCTTCTTCGAAATTGCGGTTCTGTCTCCAGGTGAATCATGGCAATAGGCATACACTGGATCATCTTTGTGTGTATCTACATAGGAGAAACCAAACCACCGCTGATGCTGCTAGGGTATACATCGATATGAATTCATGTAGAACTTCTTTGCTTACTGACGCTGGATAGCCGCTCACCAAATTCATACCGATGATCTCTGCCTGCTGATATTTTGTGTTCCTCGCACACCATGCCGATGAGCGGCACATCCGTAAATGAAATTCATTGGTGGAGGGCAAACCCATAACCCGAGCTAAGCAGATTATGAAGTCTCGATGCAGCTTCTTCATTGAAATCTGCCTTAAGAGGGTTTTGGTCGACGAGAAGGACCTTTCTTAGGGTTCTTCAACCAAGACTTCACCACTCGAGCTTTATATTTATCACTGTCTTGGTCAAACATGGCCTCGTGCTTGATCCCGAGAGACGACTATAGCATTGTCCATCTCCGAATCCTCGAGCAGCTCCAATGGTGGCAAAGCTGTCCCACCTTGCAATGAGCTCCCCGTGTACATTTGTCAATTCGCTCGTAGGGGTCGGGTGAGCTCCGCATGAAAGTACAATACGCACACCGCACCGAGATAGGGAATCCTCCGCAAAGCTAAACCGCTATCGTTAATCATCTCGTGCTATTGGCGTAGGGTTTAGATCTGTCATTCTTGACCAAAAATCACCGGTCGAGATGACAAGCTTCACTGCTCCCGATATTGCTAACGGCACTCAAGTGGAGAAATTTGCTCCCGCCTCAAACTTGATCTTCATATTGATAGATTCGAGCTCAGCACCTAGACTCTGGAAGGAATTTGCAAAGGGAAGGGATATTTGCGCAGGGAACTAGATTGCAAGGGTTTGAGCAAACGATAGCAAGGAAGCAATGCGAAAATGCGAAGGTGGTATGCTTGGTTATATAGCCGTTTGAGGAGCGGAATGAATTTAATGCGCATTGAATACACAACCACCAATTTGAAAAATATCATACTTGGAGCGAGCGGGGAAAAACTAAGTGCGAATGACACTAGGTACGCTTGGGACATGTGAGACGCGAATGCGCGAAACACGCGGCTCGGCCGGTTCGGGCGAAACAGGGAGAGGACGCACAAATGCATTTGGGACAAATGGGATGAAAATGTGTGAAGTACGCGATTCGGGTGTTTCGGCCGAAATTGGAACAGCGGGCCCATTTGGACTTGGGACATTCGGGACAAAAAGTTCCGAAGTACGCGACTTGACCGCTCTACGGCCGAATTAGGAAGCTCGACTTTTTCAAATGGGGCATTGGGACAAAAGTTCCAAGGACGCGGTTCGAGCAAATCGGCCGAAATGGGAAAGCTCGCACTTTTAACTTTGGGACATTTGGGACAAGGGAAAGTGCGGAGTGACAACGCGAAGGATGATTCGGCCTTTGGAACAACACGGGATTTCAAAATAAGTTTTGGGACACTGGGACAAAATGTTCCGACAGTCTCCGAAAATCACACAAAAGACCCAAAACACAGATTTTTTCAACTTCAAAACTTAGGCACTTCAGAGAAGAACTCTTCAACTCAAAATTTTGAAAATTTTACTCTTATCAGAGTGGGAAATTTTGAGTGGACAACGAGTGCCACACCCATTACTTTGTAATAGTTGCACCTTAACCATACATTCTCTACTCACCGGTTTGATTCATCTCTACATGCACATCATGCACGATCCCTCCGCACCTTCCTCTATTTTCTCTGTGCACCCTTCCCTCATATCCTTATGTACCATATCATCTTTTGACATGCTTAAGTGTTTCATGTGCAACCAGTTAGGCCATGCCAATAGGGCACCAAATCCTTGCAACAAATGAATGATTGACACGTGGCAGAAATGAAAAATAGCTATACATTTGGCCACCATCTCATCCAATCAATGCACATCATGTGTTTTACATATGCTGATGACTCGACATCCTCTCAGCCATATCATCAACTAAATAGCTCGGATCGGTGTGCTGGACTTGTCGAGAAAGTCTGCGACATCAGCTATAGTGCTAGAAATTCAAAATTCAAATTCTAGTAGAGCTAGTAGGTGATAAATGAGAAAATGTCTCTCTTTACATTGATGAGTAGATCTGATTACTCCAACCACCCAATTCGGTATGATCCACCCTTCTAAGTGGATTTACGGACATTGAATGCTTCTTGTTAGTGGTTGTGTTCCAAATTCAGGTTTTCCCTCCTTTTCCTTTCTTCCTCCATGGATCCATCTATAAATCTAAGAGCAAGGCTCATTTGTTATGTTGGACACTCGGATCCTTATGCATGTTGCTTTAGGGACTCCATATTTTCTACATTTTGAGTTGTAGACCTCCATGGTTAGCTCTTGCATGTGGATATCGGCCTCCTTATCATTGTAATAGTTACATGCATTATTGGAAGTAATAGAAGCATCGTTTTGTGACTATTCTCTATCCTAACATGTTTGCATTCCTCCTTCTTGCCTCTTCTCTTGTATTTTTATTGCTATACTATTTTAAGTTCCTTATAGTTCCATACTTAGTTGTGTTCCATGAGAGTGATCTGGTGAATGTGTATTTCAATGTGCTACTTGTGCCTAGCCTCCTTTCACCCATTCCCTATCATTCTCACTCAGAATAGATAGTGTTCATGCCTCTTTTCTAGTGCTATCACCTTTTAGTGTAGTTTACTTCATGTAATCCTTCTTTCCCGGTCCTTCGCATTTTTAGCTTAGTTTCCCCTTTCAACACTAGGAGTAGTAGTAGCAATAGAAATAGATAGATTAATCGGCCTTCTCTGGAGATGCATCCCAATCTCGCAAGGTCCCACAACTAGGGGATGGTTCCATTTTGTCTTAAACACCTCAAAATTTCAATATCGAGACGCGGTGCATGTTTGAGAAACCAAAAGTTTCCTAGTCATGTCTACACTGGGGTGCCTAGATATTAGACTAGGGTGACCCAGTTCTCCCATCCCTTTCTAGGTGCCCCAATCTACTCTAGAAACTCAAATCTAAATTTTTAGAGCTTTCATGTGGTTGTTTCTACATTATGTTCATCTGGACATAAGCTCGTGACATAATCCCAACAAGTCTATGAACCAACTAAGACATTCCTAACCCTCTTTGCTCATAAGGTTTTCACATTTCTACTTACTAAGTTTCTTCGGTCATTTATTTTCTTTATTTAGCTATTATTTATTGCTTTGCATATCATTAGATTAAACTAAATTAGGTCCTCATTTTCCATTTTAGTTTAATCATTTTGGCAACCCATACTTGATATTCATGCTTTGAGGACCCTCATTTTCCCTCTATCATGGCTCCTAAATTTTCTCAAGTTTCTTTATCTAATTTACTTAAGATGCATCCTAATTGTCAGGTTACTCTACAAAAATTCTTAGACACTACATATCTTCATAAATATACTCCACCACACAAAATCGGTCTAATGTTTGATCATCTCGTCTACTTAACGACCTAGTCCTCATGATCTTCCATCTAATCAATATGTGTTGGAATCAATTCAAGATTTACATTCTTTATTTCAAGACAAGTTTAAGGCTATGGAATCGATGATTACATCTCTCAAATTTGAAATCCAACAACTTAAGAATGCTTCTCAAGTGCATGTTTTTCTACTTCTAAATCTCACCTTCATTCTATATCTTCTACATGTGCTCATGTTAGTAAACCTCAAATCTTGTCACTCCCCACACCTCTCAAGTTTGCAATCAATGCTCAACAACAAGATATTATTCTAAAACTCATAACTCATCAATTAATCAGCTTTCCATCTACTCATTATTATCATCCTTATCAGCTAGCAAAATATCAAGGTCGTCCATATTGCAATTATCATTAAATAAATGGACATAATGAAAATGATTGTTATGCTTTGCAACAAAGAATCAAACATCTTGAGCATCAAGGTTTTATCTCATTCACCACACAATGTTCTATTACATGGTCCTCTCCACTTGTTACATCTCAATGGGTTCTTAAATTTGATTTGTCTAATAAGGAAAGTCAAGAGCCACCTAAGAAACCACCTACGACATCACCAAGTCAACATAAACAACCTCCTTTAACAATCAACTCAAAAAATCTTTTCTCAAGTCATCTCAAACATTACCAATTAAAATTATGCAAACTCCTCTTAAGGTTGAGCTCACTCCTCCTCCATTAAAGGTATATGTGACATCACCAAGTCATGCTCAACAACCACCTCCTATAGTTAAACTTGTAATTTCACCATCTGCTATAGACCATACCTATGTTGATGACTAGGACCCAGATGAAGCTTACTATGATGATGAACCATTTAATGGTCACACTCCTCTATCACCTCAGCGTCCCATCACTTTTGTTAAGGAAACTACTCCTTACATTGATCCACTTAGTGTATAAAAATATACAATAAAATAAATTATTTAAAATATAATAATCCATTAATCTTAAAATATACAATTGAAAATAAATATTATAAAAATTTATATATAGTAATTTTAAAAACTAAATATTTTGTCAAAATTAATATTAAAACATAACACAAAATATATTATATAACTATATAAAACATCTTAAGACTAAAATTATATAAAAAGTTATATATATATATATATATATATATATAAATTAAAAATATATATAGCATAGAATTTAATAACTAATTAATATTAAAAATATATATAAAAATTATGTATAATAATTTAAATTAATATATTCCATCAAAAATACATATTATTAATATTTTATAAAGTATAACTCATTTTTAATAACTCATATTTTAATATATAAAAAGAACCTTAAGGCTAATATATATATATATATATATATATATATAAAATTGATATTAATATATAACTAAAACCTAAAATATAAAATTTAAATAGGAGGTTGAACATCTTTGAATCCTTACAGGGGATGTCACTTTCATTCTTCTTGATACTACTTCTACATGCTTTTCCTACCAGAGTAATGAGTCATGATCTTGCAAACCGAAGTAACAATGGTTGTTGTGTGATGCGCCAAAATTAGCGGGAACTTAAAATAGTCATAACTTGTGCTCGGGTGTCTGCTTGAGTTCCTTTTTGAAACCACATGTTTCATGATACGAATGCACCAATCAACCTTCCCTACTGATTGGAGTAAGTTTTGGCACATTTTCGGGCCCGAAGTGTGCCATCTTGAGGCCAAAAATTAGGATTTAAGTTGTAGTTCGAGTTTTACCTATTTTAGGGCATTATTTAATTTTTGTGTATTAGTTGTATTATGTGTTGGAAATTTGGAAATTCCTCTAATTTTGGCATGTAGAATATGCATGGTAATTTCGTGCCCATACGAATAAGAATGCGAACTTACTAAGAATGGTAGGTTCTAGTAAACTGCTAAAAATAGTAATTTCTACCACCTAGAGTAGAGTTAGTCAACGTTAGTTAGAGTTTACTTGGAAACTAGAGTTGGGAGTTATTTTCCTATTTAGGAAACACTGTAATTCCTGATTCAATAATGAAGAAGGATATCTATTTTCTTTTGGATTTCATATTATTTTGCGGTATATTGAGTTTGTTTAGAATTTGGTTACATTATATGGTATCGAGAAGGTTCGAGTCTTTAAAAAAAATAACGGGAAGAGGTAGAGGAAGAGGATGCGGTATTTAACAAATGAATAGAAATATGCAAGATTTGTAGAGGCAAGTTGTTGTGCTTGCTACAGGTGATAACCCGAGAGAGGAAATCAAGGTGGAGATGACATAGATAAAGAAGAAATTTGTGAAGAGGAGGAAACACAAGTGCCACCCTTAGCTTTTGAAGAAAGGATGATTCAAGCATTAGAAGGAAATAATGATGGGATAATATCTGATGTTTTAGAGTATGGAGGTAGTCTAAAACCGGAGGAGTGATAGACTGGTTGACTAGCATGGGGATTTTTTTGAGTGGAAGGCTATGTCGGAAGAAAAGAAGGTAAAATTTGCATGCACGAAATTGAAAGGTCATGCTATGTTATGGTTGGATTACCTACGAAAGAGCAACAAGAAAGGGGAAAGACATAATTAGGATGTGGAGTAAGATGGAGAAGAAGTTGAAAGATAAATTTCTCCTCAGTGGATTATGCACAAACCCTTTATAGGAGGTTTTCAAAAATCTCAGAAAGAACTTACAAATTGTGCAAGAATACATAGAAGAGTTCTACAAGTTGTCCATTCATGTAGAGCATGAAGCAACCGAGAAAAATTTTCTATAAGGTATGTAAATGGATTAAAATTTTCTATTCAAGATGAGAAAAGTATGCACGGGATTAAGAGCATGGAGGATGCCTATCAATTAGCCTTAAAGGCCGAGGAAAAACAAAGTCATAAAAGTTTGAGGAGATCACTTAGAATGAATAGGGGACCTTATATTCTTTTTGGGGACGAGCTGATTTCAGCCAAGGTAGGGGAGAATCTCATCGTGGAGTGGAAAAGAAAGAAGATATGAGGTAAGATTTCCAAAATCAATAAAGAGATAGAAGATTCAGAGAGGATATGTTGGTGATAGAGTATCAAAGGCTCCAAGAAGACCATTTGTTTATAACAAATGTGGTGAAGAGGGGCATCATGATTTTGAATTCCTACATTCCTATGCACATGAAAAGAGGCAAGTAGATAATCCAAGAGTAAATCTTGTTGAAGCTAAACAAGTAGAAGATGAACAGGACCTAGAAATTCCACCAAATGTTGGAGAAAATATGATGATCAAGAGGAAGATGATTACTCCAAGAAAGGATATCAAGGGGGATGCATGGCTACATACAAATATTTTCAGAATAAGATGCAATTCAGGAGGAAAGGTATGTAATGTTATTATTGATGGTGGTAGTTGTGAGAACATGGTTTCAAATGAGATGGTCAAGAAATTGGGTGCATTGTGAGAAGAATCCTAACCCTTACCGTATTGCATGGTTTAATAAGGGTAAAGAAGTTACTATTGATAAGAGATGTTTAATAAGTTTTTCTATTGGGAACAATTATAAGGATGATATTTGGTGTGAAGTTATTCCTATGTATGCATGTCATATGCTGCTCAAAAGACCATAGTAATTTATAGAAAATTTATTCATGACGGGGAAATAATACTTATACTTTCTAGAAGGATGGCACAAAAATAGTTTTGTTACCTCTTAAGGAAGAGGAAAGGATTAAAATATGCTTTCCATAAAGGAATTTGTGAAGGAGGTGAATGAAACTAGTTTTTGTTATGAACTAGTTGTAAATAAGGATGAACCAAGTGTACAAATACCAATGAAAAAATAGAATTAATAGAAGAATTTTCTTATGTTATTCCCGATGAGCTACCAAAATGGATTACCATCTGAAAAGAGATATTCAACACCATATTGATTTGATTCCAGGGTCTTCACTCCCAAATCAAGCGACTTATAGGATGAGCCTGAAATTGCATGTAAAGTTGAATAGGAAAGTGGCAAAGCTTGTGAGAAAGGGGGTCATAAGGGAGAGAATGAGTCCATGTGCAACCCCAAATTTATTAACACCAAAGAAGGATGGAACATGGAGAATGTGCATGGATAACAGAGAAATCAATAAAATTACAATCAAGTATAGGTTCCCAATACCTCGCCTTGATGATATGATGGATGTGCTTGTTGGATATAGGTATTTCACCAAGATTTATCTTCAAAGTGGTTACCATCAGATTCAGATCAGAGAAGGAGACGAGTGGAGAACAACATTCAAGACAAGAAATGGATTATATGATTGGTTGGTGATGCCATTCAAGTTATCCAATGCACCTAGTACTTTTATAAGACTAATGAACACTATGTGCTACAGAAGTATAATGGTAAGTTTTTTGTGGTTTATTTTGATGCCTATCCATATATGGCCCAAGGTTTCCCCCACCATCAATTTTAGAATAAAATTTGTGATTATATTTCTCTTTAGTAAAAATAAAGAACAACATCTAAGGCATTTGAGGGTGATATTTGAAGTGTCAAGGAAAGAGAAACTCTATGAAAATATGAAGAAGTGCATGTATATGCAAGAGAGTTTGTTATTCTTGGGATTTATTATTTAAGAAGATAGGGTACAAATGGACTCATAGAAGATAAAAGTAATTATTGAATGGACTACTCCATGGAGTATAATAGAGGTAATAAGCTTTCATGGTCTAAAGCAACATTCTACGAAAGTTTATTAAAATTTTAGTAGTATTGTAGCACCTATAATAGATTTCACATGTTAGTATCCAAATTTGTTCTCCCTTTCAAGACAAGTAACAAAAAATATTAAACATAGAGCTTAAATATAGATAGATCACAAATGTGTGTATTTTTGTAGCCACGGATGAGATCTAACTGGTCCTTTATTAATCAGATTTATGGAGAGATCGATAACACTTTTTAGAGAATTTGACTTGTCCTCACTACTTTATGTCATGCCTCTTGAACAGGGTGAGAGGACAATTAGTGTAACCTCTGTTTGATGAGGGAGATGGAGATATCATTCTTTTGAAAAAAATTTATGAAGAAAACATTAGGAAAATACATTAATACTCCATAATTTAACTCTTACAGATTGTCACTCATAAACGATGGAGATATTTTCAACACAAGGCTAAGGTTACTGAAGACATTAAGAAATCCTGATTGTTCTACATATTTTAGTAAGTAGATTTTTTTCCTTTGTTGATACATAGGGAAAATAGGTGTAGTTCAGGGTGGATTCATGGTTTTTGAATAATTTTAGTGGGAGATGAAGCAGGATAAAGTTGATTATACCAGATCTTCAAATATACTTCACAATAATGAACAACTGAAAAATATAAATCTTCACAAATGTTAAGAGCATTCCTTCAACTAGAAGGTGTGCTTCAATGGAGGCCTAGATCAACACATTTACACATAATCTTTGAGACTCTAACATGAAGTGTTGAATTAAAATTAAACACCAAAGTCTCGATCGATCAATCACGCCTAAGGTACACCCAAAGACTTACGATAATTTTTATCAAAAATGACAGTGAATTGATTTTAAATTTGTTTATCTCATCCAAGATGAAGGATATTCTTGAAATGAAATTGCAAATAGCATTAAATTGTCACAGGGATGAGATCCTATGTGATTTCACAAAGATTTAAATGTAATATTACAATAGGAATGAAAGAAACTATTTGCAGACATTCTAAAACAAAGCAGACACAAATTGCTAGAGATTGGACACAAATTAATTTCAAAATTTCTTAGATTCATCAGTAGGGGAAATCTTCTAGAGAAATCTTAGTGCTTTTCAATGGCTATACATCTGCAACCAACTTGACACGATAGAAAATCTAACACAAAATAAAATAACATGTTATCTCGGCTTGGTCTCTCAGGAACATGGATTTCTCAAATTTTCTCTTAATAATTAAACCCGACCCTTTGCAAGAGTATTCTCATTGCATTTATACATTTCACTCACTCAAATTTTCCACCCAAAGATAAGAATATTTGAGGTACGTTTTCTTGTTACTAATTTGTTTCGTGAAATGGCGTTTAACAAATTCAGATCCAAAAGCACCGTCGAGGCCCCATGGTGGATCAATTGTGAACTGATCACTTTTGTTGGACTCTCGACCGAATGACTAGGATGTCATGCCACAAATTTTTGGGATTCCTTCTCATCATTTTGATTCTATCATGCGAGAAATCCCCTTTTTAATCATTTTTGGAGAGGCTCTGCATACAATTGGATCCGATAGTAATCCTTTTTTCTCTCAAGGAAACAAAATTTTCATCTTTTTTCCCTGCAACTTTCATCATTTCATCCTTTTCCCTTTTTTCCTCTACAATTCTTGCCCTCCCGCATCCATCTCCTCTTTCAACACAAGGTAATTCTCATTTTTTCAAGTGCTGAGAAATTCCAACTTCAAAATATCAGCCTTAAAATCCTTGGACTCACAAATTAAGTTCCGAATCCATCAAATGGAACTTTACAGACATAAATGACAAGGAATTTCATCAATGAATGATGAGAAATAGTGTGTATTCATGTCTTTAGGAGTCTTGGAGCAAAAATGGTAGAAAAAAAAGGTGCAATACACAACAACCATTGATTCTACTCCTTTTCCACTTTATATCATATTTTTCCACATGCTTCCTTAAGCGCAATAGAAAATCTAACAAAGTAGAAACACATAGGAAAGTCCCAAACAAGGACGGGCCTTCCATGTGCCCACTGGGCCCAAGAAAAATGCATTTTGGCCTTTGAAAAGTCTCCATGTAAAAAGGAGCCAGGTAGAAGCCTCCATGTGTCTCAATGGTGCATTTTGAGATGGTCCCCAAATTCTCATGTGAGACCTCAAAAAGTATGGGCTCAACACATGTCTCGATTTCAACATAGTTTGTTTAAAAATTTGAAGGTTCATGAAAGGCACCATGTGTCTAGGGTCCGAGACATTTTTCTTTGGCCATTGAAAAGTCCAAGCAAAGGGAAGAGTGAGCGAAGCCTCCAAGTGTCCTCCTGGTGCTTCTTCAAAATAAAACTTAGGGGCCAGTCCCCAAATAGGCATGGTCCCTCCACATGTCCCAAGCCTTTCAAAATTGCTTTGAAAATTTTTAAGTACAAAGTAGAGCCAGTGAAAGCCTCCCATTGTCTCCCTATTGCAATTGTTAAGGTGGGACGATGAGGTAGATCCTCAAATGAGTTCCAACCCTCCATGTGTCCATGGTCTACCAATACTATACTACCCGCATGAAAAAAATGATTTATCTGGTTTGCCAAAATCATTACATGTTTATCTAAGTCTGGGCAAGGCAACAAAAATCTCCACGTGTCTCCCTGGCGCAACTCCAAGGCCAAACCAAAAGGTGAATTTTCAAATGAGTGTCATTCCTCCACATGGACAAGTTTTGGGTTGAAGCGAGCCTTAGAGTTTTTAAAGTGCCCCACTAAGTCACATCTAACCAGAAAGGGATACATTTCCATTGATGTTGAGAAGTAAATTTGACCGGAAAAATACACTAGTCAAATCGTAAAATGGAGAAAATCACCATTTGAGCCGAAAATGAATCTTTCTTCACGGAAAGAGAGTTTGGAATTGATATAAGGCCCAAATGTGATCCTCCAAGCCACATCTAATCACATTTCCATAGATATTTAGGACACAAAAGATAGGGAAAACAAATGTGATTGTGGAAAATGGAAGGAAAGGAAAAACCCGAGTTTTACACCCAAGTTACAGACTCTTTCATATGGACAGAGGAATGAAAAACAAATTCTAGAATTTTAAGTGATCCTCGACCAAGGAAGGGACTAATCATGGAAACCAAATGGAGGATAGAGTCTTCAAGCATCAATACGGGAGATAGAAAACATGATAGAGCCCACAAACTAAAGAATTTCAATGACAAATGGGGCAAGACTAATTTGAGCACCAACATCTACTCCGACCAACTTGGGGTGGGCACTCCTGTGAGTGCCACAAGAACAAATAGTAGACCAAGTTCCAAAATAGACCATTGGGAAATTGATTCAAAGAATAAGCTTGCAGACAGAACAACCATAATCATCCCCTAAAAAATGAATCAAGAAACCAACAAAACCAGGTCACCAAGGACTAGAATGAACAAAAACACAAAAGAAAAATGAAAACAAAGAACTATACACTTTACAATGGAGTATACCTTGATTCTGAGAAATCAATCAAGGAAATGTTTCAAATGCCTGCCATTAATAGGAAATTCAAGTAGTTCCCTATCTAAGTCTTTTAGGAAGAAGGTATTTTCACAAATTTGAATATCAATTGAATAAGGGTCCATCCATAATGCATCAAATTTACCATGCTTTCCCTTATCTTCATCCTTGTTATCCCATAAAAGCACAAGATCCTCCATGCTTTAAATCCTTGAGTCACCTTCTTGTCAAATAACTTCTTCATCTTTTCTCTTAACTTCATGCCACCGATGGGATGCCCTTCTTTCTTCATCTAACTTGATAATCAGATTGATTCAAGCATCATATGGACCAACTTATTGATCTTCAATTTGTTGAACAAACTAAAATGAAGACAATTGCAAATGAAGAGGTAGAAAATCTTGAGTTCCATATACCAACTCAAATGGGCTCTTACCAGTAGCTCTTTTGACAGTGATTCTGTCAGCCCAAACAGAAAACTTCAGTTTCTCACCCCACTTCCTTTTGTTTAGCTCCAAGGTTCTTCTAATGATCTTCAACAAGTTTTTATTGTTGGACTCATCTTGTCCATTTCCTTGGGGATTATAGTTAGAAGCATATGTTAGATTGATTCCATACACTTTGCACATTACCACCAAAGGTTTCCTCTGAAACTCATGGCATTATCAGCAACAATTTTAGCTGGCACTCCAAATCTGAATATGATTTGATTCAGCATGAAGTCCATGATAACTTGGTGTGTTACCTTCTTGGTGGGTATTTCTTCCACCCACATAGTGAAATAATCAGTGGCTACAAGAATCCATTTATGACCAGCAATGGAAGGATCAGAAATTTGCCCAATGAAATCCATTCCCCATTGTCCGAATGGGACTTTAATTGACACATGTTGCAAAAGAAGGGAGCCTAAATATTTCATTCTTCCAGAAAAACACTGGCAACTTTCACACTTCCTAACCAATAGAGTTATATCCTTGAAGAGAGTTGACCACCAATAACCATCCCTCAAGATTTTATATGTTGTAAATCTTCTAGAAAAATTTCCCCACAAACTCCTCCATGGAGATCAAAAATTATATTGGGGGTCTCATCTTCATTAATGCATCTCAAGAGCACTCCCTCGAGGTTCTTCCAAGCTAACCCAAAATCAGTAATGACATACTTTTGAGAGGTTAACTTAAGAGCTCTTTTCTGATTTTTACTCAAATATTCAGGGCAGCATAGATGTCTGAGATAAAATATTATATCCTTGTACCATTCGAACTTACCAAATTTTCAAGGACATCCACCCTTTCTCCTTCTACTTCATTCACCTCAATAGTTTGCAAGTTTCTCTCACCATGTTTAAGCTTAGCTAGGCCCAAACCTCTTACAAATTTCATGGTTTGGATATCCATGTCATACTCCTGCAACTTGTTCACCCATTTGCATATTTTTCTTGAGAACTCCATCTCTTGTAAAATGTCTTTCACCATGGTGTGGGAACATAAGCAACAACTTTAAAGCTCAAGATGTAGGGTCTGAAAACTTTTTTTTTTCACCAAGCCAAATGCTTTCTTCTCTATGATGGTGTACTTCAACTCAGCTCCTGTAATTCCTTACTCAAAAAGGCAATAGGTCTCTCATTCCCTTCATCATCCTTCTACAACAAAACAAATGCAATGGTGGTTTCTGAAGCAAAAGAAAACACTTGAAAAGACTTCTTGTAATTTGGGGCTACCAAAACAGGGGCATGCTTTAGTGTTTCCTTGGTCCCATTGAAAGCTTGAATGGAATATTCTTCCCATTTGATAATTTGGTCCTTCTTTAGCATGCTAGTAATGGGGATGATCAACTTAGCAAAGTTAGACACAAATCTTCTGATAAAGTTTATTTTTCCAAAAAAGGATTAAATTCTCTTCTTATTTCTTGGAATTAAAACCTTGTTGATGGCTTCCACTCTCTCGGGATCAATCATAACCCCTTCCTTTGATATAATGTGACCAAGAAACTTTTCATTTTACACTTCAAAGTGGAATTTCTTAGGATTCAATCATATGTCATACTCTCTACACCTTAACAAAATTCTTTCCATGTGTTACAAGTGATCATTTATTTTTCTAGAAAACAAAGTTACATCATCTTGGTAAACAAAAATGAAATCATTGATATAACCAAAAAATGCTACATCGATTGCTCTTTGGAAAGTTGCTCCAGCATTCATTAAGCCAAAAGGCATCCTGACATAGACATACGTTCCTAAGGAGTAGTAAAGGAAGTCTTTATTCTTTATGACTCCTTCACAACAACTTTATTATAGATAGAGAAACCATCCAGAGTGGATAACAATTCGTAACTATTACCAATTGTAGCATATTATCCATTTTTGGAATAGGGTAATTATCTTTCAATGATGCTTTATTCAGGGTCTTGAAGTCTATGCATAGCCTTATATCACCATTCTTTTTTCTTATTGCACTAGGTTTGCAACCCAAGATGAGTACCTTGTGGGCTGAATGATCCCTCCATCCCTCAACTTCTTCAGTTCTTCTTGCATCTTCAAATAAATGAGCGGATTGATGGGCCACTATTTTTACCTCGAAAGGCTTGGCATTAGATTCAAGAGGAATCTCATGTTGGAACAAATATTCCTTGTTTGCCTTCAATCGAGTAAGACCAAGCTAGGCGGAAATCTTGATATTTCTTGATAATTAAACATATGACTACATCTCTTCCTTGCTTTGAGATTACTTCCTAACAAGATTTTATGTGGTTTTTCCATTGTACCCAGGTTGTGCTCTTCCACATTTCTTAAACCGACATATTTCTTTTAATAATTCAATAAACATTATCAAAGTTCAACTCAAGTGCCACCAAACCTCTGGGAATCATGTTTGTCTTTAGATGGATGATGTCTCTTCCAAATAAAGTTTCCTTTCCTTCAGCATTACACACCATTAGTTCCCAATCTATATTTTTGTTAGAAAACTCTCCTTAGTTCTACTGAAACCGTTTCACCCGGGCATCAACATCAAACACTTACCAATTTTTAACGTTATCGGGGATAGATGGCCTTGTTAGTACTTCAACATCATACTCACAAAATGGAGACACTTTGTATAATTACCAAATATGGATCCTAGCACTTCTAATTTTTCTATAACAACATTAAACTTCCTATCATGGTGCACAATATCATTAGAGTCAAACATTTCAATCAAATCCCAAATTGCATTCTTGTATTGCTTCATTATCGATTTTTAGTAACATACAAATTTCTAATTTGTTTGAAAATCAATTCTAAATCCCCTTTGACAATGATATCCTTTATACCATATTTCCATGCAATTCTCAAGCCTAATAATAGTGCTTCATATTCAACAATGTTGTTAGTGCATTTATAGTTAAGTTTGAAAGAAAATACAAACTCTTCTTGGCCTGGAGAAATTAGAACAATGTCAACACCATTTCCAAACTTGGAATAGGATCCATCAAATAATGAGGTCCAAGGTAAACCCACTTGTTTAAGACATTTACAATGATCAATCTTGTGCTCCTTTCCATTAGAAAACCCCACAAATTTATTTGCATCTACATCAGCATACAACACTTCATAAGAAGCATTATTTGGATCTTCAATGAGGTGCAACATATTTTTCTCTCCATATAGCTTTACAAGGATGCCTTCAATTAGAATGGTGGAAAAAGACATATCCATCTGAACACTTCCACCAACACTTGCAGCCCACTTTCTTGATAACAACATGCCCCTTTTGGCAGGCAATCAATAATGAAAACGTCAAGTTTCAAGTTCTTACCCAAATAAGTTGTAGTTGTACTACCAAACCTTGTACACATCCTACAATAGAAACCTATATAGAATCAATTATAGTACACTTTCCATAGGCTGTTGTCACTTTAATGTTCAATTAATTCATGACTTTCAAAGGCATAACATTGTATGATGCTCCGAATCAAACATACAATTGTGTAGTAGTCTGTCTTTAATAATCAGTGTTATAAAAAATGGATCAAAATTTAATTGAGACTCAACTAAATATGTCCCCAAGTAAACTTCAGGTGGTTCACCTATATCCTCTAATTTTGGTGGTTTTTCTAGGTCTGCAATGGTTGGAGGAGGATTGTTTACATTATTTATATTTATTCCTTGGGTACTCCTATCTTCTTCCAATCCCAAATACTCAAAAACCCTCTTCTTGTGCTCAAGACTCCTAAGAAGTTCCACAATTGGGACATAAATCTTGATCTGACTCAAGACTTGGGCAATATCATAGGGAATGTATTTGGGCAAAGCAACATTCGAGAGAAAGATTGACAAACTCATCGAGATGGCACAATATTTTTCACATTTTGGGTATGGGTGGGAACACCAGTAGTACTTGAGACAACAAGGCCTTTGCTTGGATGCATCTTTCTTTGGAGCTTCCTTTGGGACATTAGTGAGAATTGGGATATTTGGTTTGGCTTGAGGGCCTACCTCTTTGACAACTTTACTTCTTATGTTATACTCATTTTTTGGGCTACAACAACATTCATTAATAGTTGTATATCCTCTTCCTCGATGGGATTCCTCCATTGTACTTCATCATCATTAGAGCTCAGGTACTCAAAATCATTATTAGGAAGTTCAAATGCCGATACCATATCTATTTCTAAAGCATGAGAGGGAGGAAGAAGAGGTACTCGGTGAATACAATCCCAAAACATTGCAGCGAGTTCTTGCACTTATTACCTCATTTCAAGTTGCTCCTTCTTTGCGAGCTTGTAGAGCAATCCACCATGCATGCATCATCATCGCATGTTATCATCATCATCAGCTTCTTCAACTTGGTGATCTATTTCACATGGAGGGTGGGGTAAGAAGAATTTTTCACACCAATCCATTTGATTTGTATCTTTAACAATAACAACTCGGCATTTAGAGGATCGACGCTACTCTATTTTCCCTAGCTTCAGGTTGTCTAGCTCCCATGGGTCCTTTACCTCAAGGTCAATAGACCTTTGATCATTTCTAGAATGATTTGCAAGTTTTTCTTATCCGTGTTTCCTATCTGAATCTGAGAACCTTGTCCAATTCCTTTCTTTTCACTAGCCAGCTTGTAAGAGATTTTTTTGACAACCCCAACCAAAGTCCTTACAAATTCCTCAAGATCAACAACCTTACTTGATTGAGGCTTCTCATGGTTGATCATTTTAACACCCTCCCTCTTAGGAGGTTTCCTAATTGCTTTAATTTTGTTCTCAATTTGCATAGCCATGGTAAAGGCCTACCTAAAAGTCCCTAGGTTCTTATCCCTCAAATATTAAGAAACTTTCTTTCAAATGCATCGAATACTTTATCGGGCATGATTCATCACATGTCCTCAAATTAACAGGAATTCTTCTCAAAGTATTTTGTTAAATCTAGTATTGAAATCATGCACCGATTCATTAGGATTCTTTTTATATTTTCATACTCGATAAAAGAAACCTAGGGTCTATTTTATCACCATACTACATTCTAAAAGCATTCTTCACCTCTATCTAGGAGTCAATGGAATTATCTAGTAGAGATTTATACTAGTCCCTTGCATCTTACTCTAGAGTATGGATAAATAATTTAATGTATACATCCTAAAATTCTATTTTGAAGTCCTCCATAGTATTGATAAAGAGTTTTAAGTACTTGATTACCATTGATTGCATTATTTCCTTGAAACTTAGGCAATTTTTTTCTTACATCTTGTGGCACAACGTTTGGATAGCCATCTATACCTCTAAAAATGATGGGACCAAAAGTATTAACAATAAATGGAGGTCTAGGTGGAGGCTAAGCCATATTATTTTGAGGAGTTGATCTCATAGGAGAAACAAAATGATGAGGAGTGAGGGGTCTGTGTGGTATAGGGATACAATTTTCAGAATGACTACCCTCTAAAGGCTTTATTTCTTGGAAAACTCTATTAGATTTGGAAAATACTAGGCAGATTGAGAGGAAAATGTTTCAAATACAAAAGAAGGACCCTCTACAGATGGAGAATTCAATTCAACAAAGAGGCTACCTGATTTAGAAGCACTTGAGGAAGTATTGCAATATTAAATCACAGGCTGATCAATTTCACCAATGGAGATCTCTTTTCTTGATGCTTGATCTCCAACAACCTTCCAAATTCTTCTTCCTTCTGAATTAGACTTTCCCAACTCTTGAAACAACCTTCTACTAGGGTCCTTGGTGAAGAAAGATCTTCTTCCTTCCATATTTGTAGATATTAATGACAAATCTTACTTGATATATGTTAAGAAACATATATCTATAAATAATTTAAACAACACAGTAGTCGCCACTAAGGATTTTCACCTTAATTGGTGTAAATGCACTATGAAAGACCTATAAAATGTCTATCAATACCAAATTCATGCAAAGATTACAATATCTACTCTTCTTTTACCCAAATTTATCAATGATGATACAAAATTTAGTGCAATAATTGTATAAGATGGAAATATTACACTTAGAACTCACAAATTTGAACAATTCTTACAGATCTGGAAAGATAATGATGTTTCAAAAATGTATTAGCACTTAGATCATGTAAGAGATATTACCAGGGTCTATACGTGTACACCTTTGTTCAAATACTCCCGAAAACAACGCCATGAGTGTTGGTATCCAAATTTGTTCTCCCTTTCAAGTTGAGTAGCAACACAGATTGGACATGGAGCTTAGAGATAGATCAATCATAGTGTCTATTATTTTTTAGCTAGGGATGATATCTAACTAGTCCTTTGTTAATCAGATTTGTAGAGAGATGGATATCACCTTTAAGAGGATTTGACCTGTCCTCACTACTTTATGTCGTGCCTCTTCAACTAGGGTGAGAGGACCCTTAGTGTAATCATATTATCCAAAATGAGCCCCTTACTCATTTTGTGGATAACTCCTTCATTCTTCCCTCTCTTGTGCCTTAGTCATAATTTTTGCTTTTCAGGAACTCAAAACCTTCTAGAAATGGAACCATTGATAGATCTTTTTTAGCTTTCTAGAAAGGTAAAGTTTTCCTCCTAACTCCATGTATTTTTGAAGTTATAGCTCAATGATTTTTATGGGAAATTTTCCCTAGAAAAGCCCGAGCCAATAGGATGATGCCACGTGTCCTCGGAGGAGGGGAGGAGGAGGTAAACTTGGAAATTTTACCAAATGTTTGGCAAGGTTTCGAAGGAATTTTCAGCCCAAGGCTCGTGTCTAAGGGGAAGGAATTAGGAAAATTTCCTAAGGGTTGACACAAACAAAATTTTGATGCCAGGCCCGCATCTAATCGAGTTGCGCCACATGTCCTTAGACCAAAGGAGTGACGGAGATAAAATTGAAAATTTGGTGAAGTGTTTTGGTGAGAGGAAAGGAGAAATTTTGGTGCGAAGGCCCGCGAGCGAATAAGATGATGCCACGTGTCTCAAGGGGCGTTGGAGCTTCACCGCCACTGGGGAGAAATTGGGAATTTTTCCCAAAGGTTAGCGCAAAGAGAAATGTTTTCCCCAAGGCCCACGTCCAATGGGAGCTCACCACATGGCACCAGGACCGGAAGAACGTGGAGGAAAGATTGGAAATTTTGTAAAGTGTTTGAAGGAGGTGCGAAAGGAAAATTCCGGCCCGAAGGCCTGCCAACCAGTCAGATCGAGCCACGTGTCACCTAGGCGTCAAGGGTCAAGGGTGTGGAAGGATTTTTTTTTTTTTTTTTCCCAAGTGTAAAAAATCAAAAGAAAATTCCACTCCCAAAGGCCACAACCAGTTAGATCTTGCCACGTGTCCATGTGGCGACAAAATGGAGAAGGCAGGCCCGCAGAGAATTTTGAAAGGAAAATCCTACGAGTGAATAAGATGATGCCACATGTCCAACTCAAGGAAAGGTGGTCAAAAGTGATGGAACAGATAGAGGAAAAATCCCATGGCAAATCACATCGTGCCACATGTCCTCGGGTCATCCAGCAGAGAAATTTTTGGAAAATTTTCCAATGGCCAAAACAGTGGAAAATGAAGCACAGAAGGCCCGTGTCTAATCAGAATGTGCCACGTGGAACCAAGAGTGGTGGAGGGTAGAGATTTTTGGGAAAATTTTCCCAAATGCAAAAAGTGGGAAATTTCAAATTTTCACCGTCCATCCCGTTTTGGCCTGTTTTGCCCTAAATTTTCAAACGAGTATAACTTTCGATCCAAAGCTCGGTTTTCACGTTCTTTATATCAAAAAAATCTGGTGAAATTCTATACATGATTCTGGGATCAATTTTTTATTTTGATGGATTTTGGAGAGAGAAAATTTTAAAACGCCTCATCGCACGAGGAAATCAACAGAATGATGTTTCAACCACCATTTTTAATGAAAATGGCTCGCATTCTCTCCCAACTCGGTGAAAATTTCAGGAATGGACATTTAAGGATGCCCATGTTGTTTTATGGCATTTTTGGTTGGTGGTTGAAGCTCCTCTCATTTTTCCCATGTTTCTCTCTCCTGGGCTCATTTTTGCATTGTAAAAGCCAGATTTGGCTCATTTTTGAGGGGTTGGACATTTTTTATGTATTGCAGGCTCCCTCTTCCACCCAAAAAAGTGATTTTGTGGAATACCAGACCTTTTTCAAGGCTGCAACACATTTTCTACCTTTCTGTTGATGTAATGCCTATATTTTGATATAAAAAAATTGACAATGCAAGCTCTGTGAATGAGTTCAGTCCTCTTCTTGTGTTTTTGATTTACCCATCATCTTTCATTACATTTTATCAATCTGTGTATGATGTTTTGTTGCATTTTTGTAATATGTGTCAATCTGTAGAAGTAAAAAATACTCACCACTCCTTTGGTGCATCACCTTATTAGCATTAGTTTCAGTTCTTTTTACATTCTCTATCTTTATCCCCTTGGAATTTAGAGTAAGATTTTGAGTTTAAAACCTCTACAACTTACAAGTAATACACTTGATCAGAGGAGTTGAGGAACCAACCTCTAACCTAGAGATTCTTTTCCCATTTTTACAAGTCCCACACTTGGGGAAAATATTCAATGTTTTGTAATCACACTGGATGTCCAAAATGTCAAACTAGAAATCTGATCAACATCCAGGGGTGCTGCTGATTTGCACTAACATTTTTGGCATGCACGGTGGGACCTTAGAGGTCTTCATCTTCATTTGTAAAAAATAGATGTGCATTTGTTGTAAGTTTCTTGCTTAAAAGAGCCCTAAAATACACATCTGCGACTCCAGGAAGAAGAATCACCTAGTTTGAGCAAAGTGTAGACCTAAAAACTCATGAGAAGAATCACCACAAGGTCAAGAGTTGGGGAAGAAGAGGTTTTTTTAGTATCTGCAATTATCTCCAAGGAAAAGGAAAAGAGGGAGGAGAATTCAATGGTCTCCATCTCTACCAAACAGAACTCTATCAACTCCTCCACCTGTAGACCTTTCATTCAATCAAAAAGGGTTCTATGGCTGATCGAATGGCACAACACAACCCCTATGTCAATTTCACTCGACAAGAGCCCACTTTCTCTCAATGCACAAAATCCAATCCCAGTTACAACATTGAAGAACATTCCATACTTTACTCGGAGAGAATCGAGACCACTCCCGGTGATCATGTCAAGGATATTGCTAATATTTGTGTTATCCATGAGATTAATGAGATGCAAGTTCTGTCAAACCGCTGGAATCTTCATTAAAGGGAAGGATTTGTAATGGTTCAGATTCTTGCCTCGTGTTCTATCCAAAATTAGAACCAGCTATGTATAGCCCTTCATGAGCAGTTTGAGAAAAGGGAGATAACTTGTCCCTTTTGGAATAGTTGACAACCATCAAGAGAGCTCCCAATGAGAAGTGGACGACTTCAACTTCGGGTTTCAAATGACTTGGGAGAGAATTCTAGTGATAGTAAGGCCAACAATAGAAGGTTCTTTTTCTATATTACCTTAAAGCTCTAAATTATGATATTTCTATGTTAATTCAATCCATGGGGGCACAACTATCCTCCGCTTATAGCATTTCCATTAGAGCTGAAATTTGTTTGATTCAAGTGACAAGCTAGCTCCTAGGCCTCCAATTCCATTGTATCTAAGTTTAGAGAACCTAAGTACTAGTCAAGTGCCTATTTTAGCTCCTATTCCCACTCCTAGAAATCAGAATTCAAGTGAATCTTCTACTTCATCTTCTAGTGCCTCAAATGGACTTCAAGAAGTCATGAAGCAATTTCAAAATTTAGGTAATGAGCTGGTTACACTCAAGAGGAAGCAAGCCTAGGGTTTTAGACCTTCTTTCCAGCCTCATTAGCCTAGCAGCCCGTAGCCATCAAACCATCTTCTGGTATGAAATCAAATCAAGCAAGACCCCCGATCTAGTTGCAAATACTCAGATTGAGAAAATCCATAGTTTTGGGTCATTTTGTATGTATTTCGGGCTGTCGGACATTTTTGTCCCACGTGTCCCAAGTCCCAAGTGCGATCTGTTCCCGATCGGCGAAATCCCAGAAGTTGTTCCATTTTCGGGCCCGTCGGTCCCCAAGCTGTCCCAAATTAATTGTGCAAGTTGTTCCATTTTCGGGCCGCGTACTTCACTTTTTTCGTCCCAATGTCCCAAAAATTCTCCCAAAAAAACACCCGAATTGTGCTTGTTCCATTTTCAGTCCCAAGTTCAAAAAACACACCAAACCGCGTACTTCACGCGTTTTTCATCCCAAATGTCCCAAAATGCATTTGTGCGTCTTCTCCTGCTTCTTCCCGAATCGGCCGAGCCGCGTGTTTCGCGCATTCGCGTCTCACATGTCCCAAGCGAACCAAGTGCCATTCATACTTAGTTTTTCCGCTCTGCCCGAATATGTTGCTTGTCAAATTGGTAGATATGAATTTAATGCGCATTGATTTCCTTTCTCTCTCCAAAACGGCTATATAATGGGTAGACCCCCTTTTGCATTTTTCACACTGCTTCCTTGCTATCTTTTGCTCGAACCCCACAATCTAATTTCTGCACGCACATCCCGTTCCCTCTTGCATTTCCTTCCCAAGTCTAGATTGCAATTCTCTCTCTCTGATAATACCAATATGAAGATCAAATTCCAGGGACAGGAACAAGTTTCACCACTAGAGTCTGCCGTTCTCAATATTGGGGACAGTGAAGCTCGACATCTCGACTTCGGTGATTTTTGGGCGAGGGTGGCAGATGCAAACCCTACACCAATGGCACAAATGATTCACGATAGCGGTTTGGCCTTTGCTGGCGGTTTCCCGATCTCGGTACAGTGTGCTGATACCGTGCTTTCATGCGGAGCTCACTTTGACCCCGCTTCGAGTGAATTGACCAATATACACGGGGAACTCATCACAAAGGCTGGATCTGCCACCATTAGCATTAGCTTTGCTCTGAGGATTCCAGAGATGGATAATGCCATAGTCGTTTCCCGGGATCAAGCACAGGCCCTGTTTGACCAAGACAGTGACAAATATAAGGCACGAGTGGCGAAGTCCTGGCTGAAGAACCCTAAGAAAGGAGCTTCTCGTCTGACCAAAACCCTTTTACGGGCAGATTTCAATGAAGAATTGTCCGACTTCATAATTCTGCTGGCTCGGGTTATGGGTTTGCCCTCTACCAATGAATTTCACTTCTGGATGTGCCCGCTCATCAGCATGGTGTGCGAGGGGACGCAGAATATCAACTGGGCAGAGATCATCAGCATGAATTTGGCAGAGCAGCTATCCAATGTGCAGCAAACGAAGAAGTTCTACATGACTTCTTATCTGATGTATACCCTAGCAGCGTCACGGCAATGGTTTGGCTTTTCCTACATTGATGCTCACAAAGATGACCCAGTGTATGCCTACTGCCCGCAGTTCACCCTGGAGACCAGCAATCGAAATTTCAGAAGGGTCAATGATGCTTTCACCATGTACGTGGTCAGACTTCTCGAAGGTGATACTGCTAGAAGGTTTTCAGATGAAGCCATGAACCTGATATCACAATATGGTGCTTATTTCATCCAATTCAGGAAATTTTCTTATATCAGGCTTGCTGGCTATGAGAGCACCCCTCTGCGGCTTCCCATGTTCTGCAATGATAAGATGGCTTTGATTGAAGTATGCAGGCAGTTGGACAAACTGCACAGAACCTGCAGGGACAAGAAGATTTCCGGTTTGCACTTTCCCATCTCTTTGGGAAATTACACTTGTAAAATAGCCCTGGATGCATAGAACATAGAGAGAGCCCTGGTTCCTATCACTGTCCATTTCTTCAAGCCAAGAACTTGCTTCGACTTGAAGAAGTTCATTGAGCAGAACATCAAGATAATCTACCATCATAGGGCGAATCTGAGAAGACTCTCTTGGTGTGGTATGCGAGATGATTTTGAGGCCGGGAGAAGGCATTGTGGCGGTTCTCCTGTGCAGTTGATCCAAGAACTCGGCTTGTACCAAGTTCCCGAAGGACTCCGGGATGACAATTCTGATCTATACTCATATGAGTATGACGGTGTGATTAAGCACACCCCTTGGAGGACTTGGATTGGAACAGGAAAGAAAAAGATGATCTGGCTGAGATCCTTGCTCCAGTCTTAGTCAGGACTAAGGTCTGGTTTGACAAGAAAGTTCGAGAGCTCAGAAGGCACTCAGGAGAATCCTCTTCTAAGGATGTTTCAACACCAAGAGAGAGAAGCATCCATTCCAGGTCGAAACACCGGTGAAGACCCCTCTGCCTCATCAATACTCAAGGACTGCGGCTTCCACTCCTTCTTCATCCACTCAAGTGTACGGAAAGAAACTCAAGGAGGTTAAGAAGGAGCTGTGGAAAGTGACCCTCAAAAGCGGGCGAGTTGCCTATGGGACCAGAGAACATCATTGTTCTCAGTGAAAGTGAAGAAAGCGAAATGCCAACCCCTGCAAATGCTCCTGAAGATCCAGCTGATAAAGATAAAGAAATCCAGAGCACTGAGCTTTCGGGTGATGTTGACTCTTACGCCGCAATTGCCCCAAGTGCCCCACTCACCTCTCGGCTCGAGTCAACAGTGCGCGAGACCTTGAGCGTCATGAGCTCTCTGTCTCTTGGTCCCCTTGCCCCTCTGCTGATTCCTCTTCCTCTTTTGCGTGGGTCACGACCTTTGGTTGACAAAGGAAGAGGAAATTTTCCTCTCGAAGCTCGGGACCAAATTTTGATCTTTGTTGCATGACTTGTTGGGCACCACTCCTTCTCGTGCCAAAGAAAGCCAAGGTTACCTCTAGAATAGTGTCGATGCTCAAGGTCAGCAATTCTGGAGATTGCCAAGCCTACAACGGATAAATCGGAGAGCAGACTTGCAGGTATCGACTTAGAGCTCTCGAGAATCCCAATGGGAGAGTCTACCCACAAGGTGAAATTCACAACCTCCGAGAAACAGATCCACAAGAGTCATTGGGAGGGTAGAGAAAGGGCAACAAACTATTGAGCAGTTGGAAGAACAGGCCCAAGTTCTCACGAGTTTCATCAAGTCTCTTTTGTCTAAGGACAAAGTTTTGGACCCTACCCCATTGACTACTCTCCCACCTCCTGTAATTCTAAGCCAAGATGAAGTGCGAGTATTAAAGATATGCACAAGTATTACATCTATGCGTAGCTAGCTATTGAAGCCACAGTGGATGACATGCTTGTTGCTTTGGATTAAACTTCATCGATGAAGCTTTCAAACTCCACGAAAAGGTGAGCAATGTGCAAGTGAAGCTCTCCTCCACTATCAATATCATGGATAAAGAGCTCAAACTCTGGAGCGATTGCATAGTAGACCTCCGACTCATGGGACGGGCGGATGAGAACATTTTGTTGGCAAGTAAAGTCTTTGATGATGCACGAGGATAATCATCGAAATCTGGGTCTACGGCGTGGAGTGGAAGATCGAGTCTGGAGGAGGCTTTGGGAGAATCGAAGAATGGTTGGCGAAGGGCGAAGCTTTCAAGACAACTTTGGTTGTCTCTGCTTTCAAAGATATACTGCTGCCATCTTCAAGATGAGACTTACAGTACTTCCTTTCCTTGCAAGAAATCAAAGCTCAATTGAGCTTTTGTCAAAGATAATCTTATTCAAGGAAAGTTCCATCTCGAAGGATAAAATGAAGGAGATTTGCTCTCTTGATCTGCCATTGAAGAAGCAAATAAAGATTATCATACTCATGTCGAGTTTGATAAAGAGATGGAAAAGTGTCTTGGATTTTGGACTCGAGTCTCGACTAACACGTCGAGTCCCTCGTGGCGAGAGATATAGGCGAGGCGTTAAAGAAATTCGGGCGGCGGATTACGAAGTCGGTGGGTCCCTCTCGGTGGCCATGGCCACTGTCTTCTTCTTCCCCATTCTTTTCTCTTCTTCCCTTTCTTTTCCGTTTTCTTTGTAAGAAGTTGAGGTACTGCGATTGGCGGTCCTTAACTATTCTTTAGTTAAAAGAAACGGTTACGAAGAGTAACTGATTTGTAAGCTATATAATGGCCTTCTTTACGCCATTCTAAGAGGGAAGAACTTGGCTTATTTTCTGAAAAGTGTAAATAGATTATAAAGAAATCAATACAGAAGGACTTTTCCATTCTTTGTCTATCTGATCTCTGTTATTCCTAGGCTTTCATTTATTTTCTTTGTGAAGATCATTTGTCTCAAGTTCGTTAGTCTTACCGATTGCATACTCTTCAACTTTGCAAGCACGGTGATCTTGTATAACCAAGAAGGAACTTTGTGTCCTTGATTAATGAATCTGTGTTATGTTAAGAAACTTTGTGTTCTAAGCAGATGTTATTTACAGAACTTTGTGTCTTTAAATTCCATCTTATTTATTCGATACAAATGATCTTGTTTCAATTCACTGTGACTTTCGCATACATAAAGAATTACTCTGATATCTATAATTCTGCATGTTGCCTTTCTGCTCTTTCCCGTACTCTCATTTCCTCAGTCCTTTTGTAATTGATGATCTTCATAGAAAACACTTTCGTGATATCCAAGTTTAACCAACAAATCATGTCTTGTACATTTGTAAATAAGTTCGTTTCTGAATAAGGGAACCTCTCCCATTAAAGAGGAGGGACTTCTTGTCCCCTGACTGTTGCTCTTCGTAAAGTCCTATCTGACGACCAACAGTTTTTGGCGACTCCACTGGGGAAAATCATATTCCAGTTCTATAATTTTTGATCATCCTTTGATCTGGCGACTCCGCGTTTTACTCGGGAGGAGGGCCCTTGGTGTTGAAGATTCTCGGTTTCAGCTTTTGGAGCGCGGGGGTTTTCCTTTCCCTTGACAAATATAGAAGGACTCGTTAACAAGCACTCCACTGTTCAAGACGGGAATTCCCACGGGTGGTTTTCTTGAGCCGGCTAGCCTAATCTTCAAGCTTTGATTCTTGCTTTGGTGTTGCGTCCCTCTCAAGCCGTTTTTCCAAGAATGGCGGCACCATTACCATGGGGTCATCGTGTCGGGCCCCTGGCCCTTACTCAGCCTTTGCATGAGTTACCCAGAGGTAACCGGAAGAACTTCCCTAAATTCAAAGGTGATGGCAAAGTGCATCCTGATGAACACATCGCAGCCTTCATTGTTGCATGTGGAGTTACGGGAGTCGAACATGAAGACGTCTCCGTAAAGGCTTTGTTCGTTGAGGCGTTACAAGATAATCTTTGCTGATTGGTTCTACCACCTTACAGTGGCGCTATCATCATCCCAGCCAGGACACAATGAGAACTCAGTTCGAAAACCGTTTCAAGCCGGCAGAAGATGTACATGCCTTGCTAGCCCAAATCTCTCAGATAAAGAAAGATTCACAAGAGCCCATGAGAGAATTTGTGGCCCGATTCAACAGACTGATCAACAAAATTCCGGTACTTACCCGACCTGTTGATCAAATTCAAAAATGTTTCTTCCTAAATGCTCAATCGCCCAAAGTTAGTTATGCACTAAGAAGGGCTAATCTCGCAACATTGGTCGAGGATCAAACCCTCGCTGTTAGTATCGAGGATGACTTGATCATGTCGGGGAAGTTGAGAAGAGACCCTTCCAAATCTAAGTCTGCTGCTTCTTCCTCTTCCACCCCTGGACCTAATATTGATCCATTAGTTCGAAACTTGCGAATGATCTTATTGCTATAAAGAAACAATTGGCTCAAACACGCTCCTTATGCGAGATGTTCCAGGAGGAATTTTCAGCCCGAGAAATCATTTTCCTTCTTCTCAAACAGATTAGCACTTGAAGGACCTCTGTTAAAGTTCTGTGAATGACTTTGTGAGGTTGAAGAACCAGATGATGATGAGGATAATGAAGCTTGCGAGGAGTTTGTGGAGGAATTTGATGATGAGGCAGAAGAACTTGAGGGATCTCGGGTTAATTTCTTCACCACTGAGGGCATTGATGATGGAGATGATTATGATGAAGTGGTAGCAGACATGAATAGCGAATCATTTGCTGTCATGACTCGAGAGCAGACAAATCAGAGGGAGAAGGTGACGCAGCCCATAAAGAAATCTAAGGAGCAGTCGGCAACTATTCCCGTAATTGCAAAAAGAGGATCTCCTATCCCTACTTTATCTACACCAAAGGTGAGTCCTGTCAATCCTACTAGCAAAGTTCCTTCTTTTTCTCCTAAAGTTGATAAGCCTAGAATTTCAAATGATGATGGCCCGTCCACTTCTGGGTCTTTTGATATTATTGATCATCTGAAAAAGACTAAGGTTCAAATCTCAGAGGCCGAGTATTATCAAACTCATCCCAAAGCTTTTGCCAAGATGATTCAATTTGTTAATTCCCATTCCAAACCACCTCTAAAGGCCTTTTACCTCCTCCTTCTACACCACAGCCTAGCCTGGTAGCTGCTGTCACCTCACCTAATGACAAAATTAAACCATTTTATGTAACACTTCTTATAGCTGGCCATAGGCTCAGTAATTGTGTCATAGATTCAGGAGCCTCAGACAATGTCATGCCATCTAAAGTAGCTCATGCCTTAGGCTTGACCCTCACTCGTACTTATGGATCTTGCTACTCTATGGAGAGTAAGGAAGTGCCTCTGGTTGGAAGAATTAAAGATGCACAAGTGGCTTTTGCTGCTTTGCCTGAAAAGAAAGTGTTGGCTACCATCTTAGTAGCAGATATCCCTCCTTCATACGGGATGTTGCTAAGTAGGAACTTCTGCAAAGATGTGGGTGGAGAAATCCAAATGGACTGGTCACATGCACTCGTGCCTGTCAATGGACACATGAAGAAGTTGCTGCCCGAGAAGCAGTCTGAGTATATTGTGCAGAAAACGGATGACCCTAAAGCACAAATACTTTATGAGGATATGGGACATGGTAATTACATGATTATGTCCCAGATGAAATCGACTCCCAAAGTGTCTCTAAAGATCCTAATGGGTGTGGATTTTAGAGTTTGATGGAAGTTGTTCCTCGGTGGTTACGGGCGGTGTCCTGCTGGTGTCACCTGAAGGAAGCCTACACCCCTTTTCATTTAAGTTGCAGTTCGAGAATACTAATAACACAGCAGAGTACGAGGCTCTCATTCTCGGATTGCAAGTGGCCAAAGAACAAGGTGTAAAGAATCTTCTGGCTCGTGGTGATGCAGAGTTGATTGTAAAGCAAGTCAGAAACCTTTTTCAAGTAAAAAATGGGAGGCTGAAACATTACCGGAATCAGGTTTGGGATTCCATTGAATTCCTTGATGCTTTCTCCATTGAGGCAATACCTAGGGAGAAGAACAGCAGGGCTGATTCACTAGCAATCTCGGGGTCACTCTGATTCCTCATCCTGATTTCTCTCAGGATAAGTTCACCATTGAGATGGTCCATCGGCCTAGTGTACCTGATAATGCCAATAACTGGCAAGTTTTCAATGATGATCAACATTTGCTTTCCTTCCTGGAACTCAAGGGTAATTTTGAACAACTTGTATTTTGAGGGAAGTGACAACCTACCTCGTGAGAGTGTGCCCTTTGACAAAGCGATCGCCCAGGGAAGAAGCAGGTCGGGATGGATGCATCAATCTCAAAGGAAACAAGATTCCTAAAGGTTTGGTGAGTTTGGAGGAACTATTTGATAAACATGACAGGTATGTGAAGTCTAGAGCTTCTACTGGACCTCAGCAATCAGCTGAACATGACAAGATTAATATTGGGAGTCCTAATGACCCTAAGCTAGTGAATATTGGAAAATGTTGCACAGCAGATGAGAGGAGAAAAGCAATTGATCTTTTAAAAAGGTATAAGGATGTTCTTGCTTATTCTTATGAAGATTTGAAAGCTTTCAAACCAAAAGATATGCAGCACTCTATTCCTCTTAAGCACCGGGAATTAAGCCTTTCAAGCGAAAGCAGGCAATCTGACCCCAAAATAGTGACACCATCTTTCGGAAATACGAAGTTTTGTTGAAGGCTAAAATTATTTTTCCCATTCACCATTCAACATGGATTGCAAATATTGTACCTGTTAGGAAGAAAAATGGTGAGATCCGCATCTGTGTTGATTTCAGGAACCTGAATCAGGCTTCTTTGAAAGATAATTATCCTTTGCCTATGATGGATCAGGTCTTGCAAGCAGTAACAGGATCTGAAATGTTATCTATGCTTGATGGATTCTCGGGATATAATCAGGTAGAGGTTGATACTGTAGATCAACACAAAATAGCTTTCACTACTCCTTGGGGTACCTTTGCCTACAAGAGAATGCCTTTTGGGCTTATTAATGTTGGTGCCACTTTCCAGAGAGCTATGGATCTGGCTTTTGGAAGTTTGAAAGGGAAGTGTATTGTCATATATCTTGATGACCTGACAGTATTTTCCAAGACAAGAGCGGATCATTTTGATCACCTAGAGACAGTTCTGCTAAGATGCAGAGAGCATGGAATTTCTTTGAATCCTAAAAATCTATTTTTTACGTGTCACGAGAGAAAATTATTAGGGCACATCGTTTCCAAAGATGGTATTAAGATTGATCTGAGCAGTACAAGCTATCCAACAAATTCCTCTCCCACCAGCAAAAAAGGCGTGCACTCCTTCTTTGGCAAGATCAATTTTTGAGAAGATTCATTCTGATTTTGCGAGTTAACTTTGAATATTTCTCGAGATGATGAAAGGGAAGCAAACATTTGGTTGGTCTTACGAAGGAAAGGAATCCTTTGAAGGTATCAAGAGAGCTATTGCTAAAACTCTGTTTTAGCTTTGTCTGACGATTTCAGCAAAGATTTTATTATCTATTGCTATGCCACACGAGATAATACCTTAGCTTTCTTGTTTTAACTCAAGAAGACTCTAATGAGCATGAGCTCCCAATTGCGTTCATGAGCTATATTACGAAGGATCACGAGTTGAAATACACCATGATGGAGAAACATGCTTTTGCGGTGGTTAAAGGCTGTCAGCGTTTCGCACATCCTCAACTCTCATTCCATGGTATTGGTCCCAGACATCTGACTGTCAAGTCGATTCTCACACAAGAAGAATTTGGATCTAAGAGAGGAAGCTGGGTTGCTAAGGTCCAAGTATGACATTGACATCAAACCGACCAAGCTGGTTCGTGGAAAAGGCCTTTGTGAGCTCATTCTTTGAAGGAGCCAAACATGAGTTCTTTGGAGGAGAAAGTTGACCTTCCTACCATTACTTTTCCTTAGCTCGGTTGATGAATGGTATGCTTGACATCGCCCATTTTCTCACCTATGGGAATGCCCCTCTCATTTAACGCCAAAAAAAAAGAGGATTATTAAATTGAGGTCGATCTGCAATATGTATTGTGGGAAAACGCCTTGTTGAAGCGTGGGTTAGATGGGAGATTTTTGAAGTGTGTGGACAAGGAACAACGAGAGGAAGTTGCTCTCGGCTTTTCATGATCGGGCATGTGGAGGGCACTATTCATCAATGGTTACTGACTCATAAGATACTCAGTGGAGGATACTACTGGCCTTCCTTGTTCGAGATGCATCAGTGGGTGGATAAATGTGAGGCTTGTCGGACCTTTGTGGGAAGACCTAAATTGGCTTCTTTGCCTCTCAAAGCAATTGTGATTGAGGAACCATTTCAACAATGGGGTTTCGACTTCATTGGTACACTTAATCCTGCTTCTAGTGCTGGTCACACTCATGTACTAACTGCCATGACTATTTCACCAAATGGGTGGAAGCTATTCGATCAAAGTACTACTACAAGTGGTGTGCAGCTTCATCAAAGAGAACATCTTGGTAAGGTATGGTGTACCTAACAAGATTGTAACAGATAATGCCTCGAATTTCTCTTCAACTGAGATAATGGATTTTTGCTATGGGTATGGCATTTCTTTGGCTCACTCTTCAGATTACTACCCTCAGGGAAATGGGCAAGCAGAATCCACTAACAAGAATCTGGTGACTATTATAAGAAAGTTAGTAAATGAGTCTCAATGGCGCACAAGAAGCTCTACGATGCTCTTTGGGCAGACAGGATTACACCAAAGAGAGCTATTGGAATGTCTCCTTTTCAAGTGGTATATGGAGTAGAAGCTCAATTGCCAGTAACAGTGGAACTGCCAGCCTTGCACCTAATGAAGGCCATTGAAGATACTAGTTTCAGAGATGCTTTGGATAAAAAAATTATGTACCTTCACAAACTAATGAGGATGATTGGTGGTTCTTGATAGGATATTTGTTCACAGAGAAGGTAAAGGTCCTGTTTGATAAGAAAGCTAGGTTCAGAGATTTCCAAGTTGGAGACACTGTGCTGTTATGGGATAAAAGGCATGAACCTCGTGGCAGCCATGGAAAATTTGATTCCCTTTGGCTCGGACCTTTCAAGATCAGACACTTTGCTGGTAAGAATTCCTTTTATCTTGATTACATGGATGGTTCTCCTCTCCCACTTCCTTATAGTGGGCAGTACCTCAAGTTGTTCAAGTCCTAGGTGATTAGGAGGTCCCTTGTATATTCTGTACAGCGTTTTTGCTTTTCTTTCTTTTTGTTTTGGTGTGTTGTCCTCTGTATTGATCTACTTTTGACTCCGTTGCCCAATGGATAAGGTACTGGTCTGCTTCCCTTGAGTTTGTCTAAGTTCTTGCCTTGTCTCATTCCTTGAATTTATGCCAAGTCATCCCCAGAAGGAGCCAGCTGTTGTCCACTCAAAATTCCCTACTCTTAAAGAAAGTGAACTTTCAAAATTTTGAGTTTTAGTGTCTTCTCTGTTGTGCTGAAATTGTTGAAGGTCGTGAGATTGAGAAAATCCATAGTTTTGGGTCATTTTGTATGTATTTCGGGCCTGTCGGACATTTTTGTCCCACGTGTCCCAAGTCCCGAAGTGCGATCTGTTCCCGATCGGCCCAAATCCCAGAAGTTGTTCCATTTTGGGCCGTCGAACTTTTCGTCCCAAGTGTCCCAAAGTTAATTGTGCGAGTTGTTCCATTTTCGGAAACACCCAGAACCCAAGTCGTGGCGTCCTTTTCGTTTTTCGTCCCAAATGTCCCAAACTTTTCCCAAATTGTTAAAATTTTGGGCCTTTTTCCATTTTCAGTCCCAAACACCCGAACCTCCATTTTCGGCCAAAAACACCCGAACGCGCGTACTTCACGCGTTTTCATCCCAAATGTCCCAAAATGCATTTGTGCGTCTTCTCCTGCTTCGCCCGAATCGGTAAGCCCGCGTGTTTCGCGCATTCGCGTCTCACATGTCCCAAGCGAACCAAGTGCCATTCATACTTAGTTTTCCCGCTCTACCCGAATATGTTGCTTGTCAAATTGGTAGATATGAATTTAATGCGCATTGATTTCCTTTCTCTCTCCAAAACGGCTATATAACAGGTAGATTTCCCTTTTGCATTTTCACATTTGCTTCCTTGCTATCTTTTGCTCGAACCCCACAATCTAATTTCTGCGCACATATCCCTTCCCTCTTGCATTTCCTTCCCAAGTCTAGATTGCAATTCTCTCTCTCTCGATAATACCAATATGAAGATCAAATTCGGGGACGGGAACAACAAGTTTCACCACTAGAGTCTGCCGTTCTCAATATTGGGGACAGTGAAGCTCGACATCTCGACTTCGGCGATTTTTGGGCGAGGGTGGCAGATGCAAACCCTACACCAATGGCACAAATGATTCACGATAGCGGTTTGGCCTTTGCTTTGGCGGTTTCCCGATCTCGGTGCGGTGTCTTGATCACCGTGCTTTCATGCGGAGCTCACTTTGACCCGCTTGAGTGAATTGACCAATATACACGGGAACTCATCACCAAACTGGATCTTTGCCACCATTAGCCTTGCTCTGAGGATTCCCGAGAGATGGATAATGCCATAGTCGTTTCTCGGGATCAAGCACGAGGCCTGTTTGACCAAGACAGGTGACAAATATAAGGCACGAGTGGCGAAGTCTGGCTGAAGAACCCTAAGAAAGGAGCTTCTCATCGACCAAAACCCTTTTACGGGTAGATTTCAATGAAGAATTTTCGACTTCATAATCTTCTGGCTCGGGTTATGGGTTTGCCCTCTACCAATGAATTTCACTTACGGATGTGCCGCTCATCGGCATGGTGTGCGAGGGGACGTAAAATATCAGCTGGCGAGATCATCGGCATGAATTTGGCGAGAAGCGGTATCGATGTACAGTAAAAAAGAAGTTCTACATGACTTCTTATCGATGTATACCCTAGCAGCGTCGTCACAATGGTTTGGCTTTTCCTACATTGATGCTCACAAAGATGACCCGAGTGTATGCCTCTTTTGCCCCATGATTCACCACAGAGACCAGCAATCGAAATTTGAAGAGTCATGAGCGCTTTCACCATGTACGTGGTCAGACTGCTCGAAGGTGATACTGCTAGAAGGTTTTCAGATGAAGCCATGAACCTGATATCGCAATATGGTGCTTATTTCATCCAATTCAGGAAATTTTCTTATATCAGGCTTGCTGGCTATGAGAGCACCCCTCTGCGGCTTCCCATGTTCTGCAATGATAAGATGGCTTTGATTGAAGTATGCAGGTAGTTAGACAAACTACACAGAACCTGCAGGGACAAGAAGATTTCCGGTTTGCACTTTCCCATCTCTTTGGGAAATTACACTTGTAAAACAGCCCTGGATGCACAGAACATAGAGAGAGCCCTGGTTCCTATCACTTTCCATTTCTTCAAGCCAAGAACTTGCTTTGACTTGAAGAAGTTCATTGAGCAGAACATCAAGATAATCTACCATCATAGGGCAGATACAGAAGACTACTGGGCTGACTGTGCAGATGATTTTGAGGCCAGGAGAAGGCATTGTGGCAGGTTCTCCCTGCAATTGATCCAAGAACTCGGCTTGTACCAAGTTCCCGAAGGACTCCAGGATGACAATTCTGATCTATACTCATATGAGTATGACAGTGTGATTAAGCACACCCCCTTGGAGGACTTGGATTGGAACAGGAAAGAAAAAGATGATCTGGCTGAGATCCTTGCTCCAGTCTTAGTCAGGACTAAGGTCTGGTTTGACAAGAAAGTTCGAGAGCTCAGAAGGCACTCAGGAGAATCCTCTTCCAAGGATGCTTCAACGCCAAGAGAGAGCATCGGTTTCCCGAGTCGAAACACCGGTGAAGACCCCTCTGCCTCATCAATCAAGGACTGCGGCTTCCACTCCTTCTTCATCCACTCAAGTGTACGGAAGAAACTCAAGGAGGTTAAGAAGGAGCTGTGGAAAGTGACCCTCAAAGAAAGCGGCGAGTTGCCTATGGGACCGAGAGAACATCATTGTTCTCGGTGAAAGTGAAGAAAGCGAAATACCACTCCTGCAAAGTGCTCCGAAGATCCAGTGATAAAGATAAAGAAATCCAGCCTTGAGCTTTCGGGTGATGTTGACTCTTACTGCGCAATTGCCCCAAGTGCCCCACTCACCTCTCGGCTCGAGTCAGCAGTGCGCGAGACCTTGAGCGTCATGAGCTCTCTGTCTCTTGGTCCCCTTGCCCCTCCTGCTGATTCCTCTTCCTCTTTTGCGTGGGTGCAACCTTGGTTGATAAAAGGAAGAGGAAATTTTCCTCTCGAAGCTCGGGACCAAATTTTGATCTTTGTTGCGACCTTGTTGGGCACCACTCCTTCTCGTGCCAAGAAAGCCAAGGTTACCTCTAGAATAGTGTCGATGCTCAAGGTCAGCAATTCTGGAGATTGCCCAGCCTACAACGGATAAATCGAGCGGGACTTGCAGTATCGACTTAGAGCTCTCGAGAATCCCAATGGGAGAGTCTACCCCTGAAGGTGAAATTCACAACCTCCAGGAAACAGTCACAAGAGTCATTGGGAGGGTAGAGAAAGGGCAACAAACTATTGAACAGTTGGAAGAACAGGCCCAAGTTCTCACAGGTTTCATCAAGTCTCTTTTGTCTAAGGACAAAGTTTTGGACCCTACCCCATTGACTACTCTCCCACCTCCTGTAATTCTAAGCCAAGATGAAGTGCAGAGTATTAAAGATATGCACAAGTATTACATCTGTCATGGCGAGCTATTGAAAGCCACAGTGGATGACATGCTTGTTGCTTTGGATTAAACTTCATCGATGAAGCTTTCAAACTCCACGAAAAGGTGAGCAATGTGCAGCTGAAGCTCTCCTCCACTATCAATATCATGGATAAAGAGCTCAAACTCTGGAGCGATTGCATAGTAGACCTCGACTCATGGGACGGGCGGATGAGAACATTTTGTTGGCAAGTAAAGTCTTTGATGATGCAAAGGATAATTTGTCAAAAGTCACTGGGTCTACGGCGTGGAGTGGAAGATCGAGTCTGGAGGAGGCTTTGGGAGAACGAAGAACGGTTGGCGAAGGGCGAAGCTTTCAAGACAACGGTTGTCTCTGCTTTCAAAGATATACACTTTGCCATCTTCAAGATGAGACTTACTGTACTTCCTTTCCTTGCAAGAAATCAAAGCTCAATTGAGCTTTTGTCAAAGATAATCTGTTCAAGGAAAGTTCCATCTCCAAGGATAAAATGAAGGAGATTTTCTCTTTGATCTGCCATTGAAGAAGCAAATAAAGATTATCATACTCATGTCGAGTTTGATAAAGAGATGGAAAAGTGTCTTGGATTTTGGACTCAGTCTACGACTAACACGTCAGTCCCTCGTGGCAGAGATATAGCTGAGGCGTTAAAGAAATTCAGGCAGCGGATTCTGAAGTCAGTGGGTCCCTCTCAGTGACCGGCCACCTGTCTTCTTCTCCTTATTCTTTTCTCTTCTTCCCTTTCTTTTCCGTTTTCTTTGTAATAAGTTGAGGTACTGCGATTGGCGGTCCTTAACTATTCTTTAGTTAAAAGAAACGGTTACGAAGAGTAACTGATTTGTAAGCTATATAATGGCCTTCTTTATGCCATTCTAAAGAGGAAGAACTTGGCTTATTTTCTGAAAAGTGTAAATAGATTATAAAGAAATCAATACAGAAGGACTTTTCCATTCTTTGTCTATCTGATCTCTGTTATTCCTAGGCTTTCATTTATTTTCTTTGTGAAGATCATTTGTCTCAAGTTCGTTAGTCTTACCGATTGCATACTCTTCAACTTTGCAAGCACGGTGATCTTGTATAACCAAGAAGGAACTTTGTGTCCTTGATTAATGAATCGTGTTATGTTAAGAAACTTTGTGTTCTAAGCGAGATGTTATTTACTGAACTTTGTGTCTTTAAATTCCATCTTATTTATTCGATACAAATGATCTTGTTTCATTCAACATGACTTTCGCATACTTTCGCATATAAAAAATTACTCGATATCTATAATTCTTGCATGTTGCCTTTACTGCTCTTTCCCGTACTCTCATTTCCTCGAGTCCTTTTGTAATTGATGATCTTCATAGAAAACACTTTCGTGATATCCAAGTTTAACCAACAAATCATGTCTTGTACATGACAGAGAGAGATGCTTCATCTCCATTCAACATCATTGATCAGATGAAGAAGACAAATGTAAACATATCAATGTGGGAATCACTATCCATCCTAGGCCAAAGAGATTTGCTACAAGCTGCCATGAAGGACTGGTCAACTTCAAATCAGCAGGTCCAAATGCAAGAGAAGGTACTCACAAATGCTTGCCCAAATGAGAGGAATCATGGAGGACAGCAAGGTAAAATGTTGAAGCCCCCTCCATTCTATGTTTCATTGATCATTGGAAACCAATTAGTACACAATTACATGATTGATTCTAGGGCAAGTAGTTCAGTAATGCCCAAGCAAATAGCTGATTAGTTGGGGATTCAATATGAAGTCATATCTAAAGGGGTAGTGTAATTGGATGGGATAGTAGTAACAACAGTTGGAGTGATAAAAAACTTGAGTCTTACTTTGCATGCATGCCCCAACATTGTTGTTTTGCAAGATGTCTCGGTAATAGACCTTCCACCACTCTTTGCCCTATGTTTGTCAAGGGATTTCACAACCAAGATTGGAGGTTACTTATCTGCTGATTGGTCACACATGTTGTTCAAAACAAGATATGGAACCAAGGCCACAATCAGATCTGAACCTATTGCAAACTTTCACATTGAGCCTCACACTCCAAGTCAAATCAATACAATTGTTTAGTGTTTGATCAAGAGGATTATCCAAGCACTGATGAAGCTGAAACCAAGGTTGGAAGTATCCAAGATCTGACTCTTGATGAATGGGCAAGCAAGGTGCATGCTTTTGATCCTTATCAAGAAATAGAATAATCCGAGGTAGGAGTCTATTGCATGCATGAAGAAAATAAACCTATTCCTAGCATCACCAAGCCAAACCACAAGGATGACAATGAGGTATGGCAGTTGTTCTTTGATGGATCAAGAAGTAGACAAGGTGCAGGGGGGGAGCTATGCTTGTTTCACCTCAAGGAGTTAGGTATTATTCAACTTTTAGATTTCAGTTTGCATGTTCTAATAACACTGCTGAATATGAAGCTTTGATACAAGGATTACATTGGTCAATCAAGAGAGGAATAAAGAACTTGCAAGTCTTTGGTGATAGTGAGTTGATTGTCAACCAAGTTAAGGGGCAGTATGTTTCCAAGAATGATCTACTCAAGTGCTACAAAAATAGGGTGTGGGACCTCATCAAATATTTTGAGGGCTTGGCATCAAATCCATTCCTAGAAAAGAGAACCAAGCTGCTGACAGGCTTACAGCTATTGGAGCAGCCTTTGATGTTGTTGAAAGCATCCAAAAGGACAAGGTACAACCAAACATCCATGTGATTATGAGGCCTTTGGTGCTAGACAACAATGTAAGTTGGCAAGTGTTTGAAAATGATCAATAAATCATCCATTTCTTACAAGAAGAGGCTGAGTTCTCAGCTAAAAATCAGGAAAAGTTGGAGCAGCAGTATGGTGACCAAGTGGTACAGCTGAGAACCAACAAACTACCAAAGGGACTTGTCACTTTGGAGTCCATTTTCAATCCTAATGATCAATTTAGGAAGGAGAAAGCAAACATCCAAGTCAAGGGAGAAGATTCAGTGTCCATCTTGGTGGAAGAAGGAAAATCACTCCAAAATAATAAGATGACAACTTAACAAGAAAGGTATGAGTTCATACAGCTTTGTCAAGAATTCCCTGATGTGTTTTCTTAGAGCTATGAAGATTTGAAAGGTTTCAATCCTGAGTTAGCTCAACACACTATTGAATTGGACCCAAGTGCTAAACCCATCAGGAAAAAAATAAAGGCTAGTCAATCCACACATGGAGCCTCTCATGAGAAAAGAATTGAATAAGTTGATAGAGTCAAGTATCATATTCCCTATCAAGCATTCTAGTTGGGTGGCCAACTTGGTTCCAGTTAGAAAGAAGAGTGGGGAAATCAGATTGTGTGTTGACTTCAGAGATTTGAATAGAGCATCTCTCAAGGATCATTATCCACTTCCTTCTATGGAGCAGATTTTACAAGTTGTTGCCGGCTCTGAGAGGTTTTCATTACTTGATGGCTATTCAGGGTACAATCAGATTATGGTGAAAGAAGAGGATCAGTTCAAGACAACCTTTACAACCAAATGGGGAACTTATGCATACAAGAAAATGCCATTTGGGCTGTCCAACACTGGAGCTACTTTCCAAAGGGCAATGGACATGGCGTTCAAGGGTTTGATTAACAACATGGTGCTGATATATCTTGATGATATCACTATTTTTTCAAAAAATGCAGCAGACCATCTCTTTCATTTGAGACAAGTGTTCCAAAGGTGCAGAAGATTTGGAGTATCCTTGAATCCTAAAAAGTGTATTTTTCTAGCCCATGAAGGAAAGCTCCTTGGCCACATTGTCTCCAAAGAAGGATTAGCAATTGATCCAGAAATATTTGAAGCCATAAGAGCACTACCATTTCCAAGCCACAAGAAGGCCCTTCAAAGTTTCTTGGGAGGATAAATTTTGTTCGGAGGTTTGTCCCAAATTTTGCAGCCCTAGTCAAGCCTATCACCAAGATGTTAAAGAAAAGCATAGCTTTCAAATGGATAGCAGAAGGAAAGGAAAGTTTTGGAGCAATCAAAGAAGCCATCTCTCAAGCCCCAACTCTCATTAACCCATATTTCTCCAAGGATTTCATCCTCTATGCATTTGGGGGTGATGATACTATTTCTACAATTTTGGTACAACAGAACAAAGACAATGATGAGCAACCAATTGCTTTCTTCAGCCAAATCCTGGAGGACTATGAGGTGAGGTATTCTTTCATTGAGAAGCATGTTCTTGTAGTAATCTAGAGATTGAAGAACTTCAAGCATCTAGTTTCAAACAACAAGGTTCAATTGTTGGTTTCTCATGTGGGAGTTAAAGACTTCCTCCTCAACAAAGACCTGAATGAAAAAGAGCAGGTTGGATTACTCATGTCATGGAGTATGACATTGAGATCAAAGTCACCAAGTTGGTCAGAGGAAAAGGATTGTGTGAGCAGCTGGTCTTGAATAAACACAAGGAAGCATGCAATGAGAAGGAGGTTGTTTTGGCGTTGCAAGACAACCATGAGCAAGGAAGCACTCAAGAGGAAAATGATGGTGTCCTCACTCCTTGCTGGACCCAAGACATAATGCACTTCCTAAACATAGGTCTATGCCCTCTAGAGATGAACAAGACCAAAAGAAGACACTTCAGATTGCAGGCTGTCCCATATGCCCTTGTTGATGGTGTTTTGTTCAAAAGGGATGTGAATGGAGTGTTGCTGAGATGCATTGGTACAAATCAGATTCACAGGGTGTTGGAAGAGTTCCATGGTGGATCAGCTGGTGGTCATTTTGCACCGAGAGTGATAGCTCTAAAGATCATGAGGGCTGGCTATTATTGGCCCAAGATTTTCAGTGATTGTTATGCGTGGATCAAGAGGTGAAAGAATTGTGCATTCTTCACGGGTAAGGAGAGACTAGCTGCCCTTCCATTGCATCCAATTTCAGTTGACCAGCCATTCATGCAATGGGGTTTAGACTTCATTGGATTCATTAATCCAAATTCAAGCCAAGGGCACAAATGGATTCTAACAACAACATATTATTTCACCAAGTGGACTGAAGTAGTAGCACTCAAGGAAGCAAATGAATCTAGCATCCTGGACTTCTACGAGGGAATAACAACTAGATTTGGCATACCTACTACAATAATATCAGATAATGCATTGGCATTCATTGGGTCCAAGGTAACTGAATGGGTGGTCAAGAATGGGATCTACCTAAGCACTTCATCAAATTATTACCCTCAGGGTAATGGCCAAGCTGAATCTACAAACAAGAACTTGTTAAGGATCATTAGGAGGACTCTTGATGAGAATCAGAGGTCTTGGCATACTAAGTTGAAATCAGCCTTATGGGCTGATAGGATAACTCCCAAGAGATCTACAGGTAACTCTCCATTCAAGCTTGTTTATGGAAGAGAGGAAATTTTGCCCATGTCACTTGAGTTGCCAACATTGGAACTCATGAAATAGTTGGAGTTGTTGGAGTTTGGGCCCATGGAGGTTAGATATGTAGAATTAATGGAGCTCCAAGAAATCAGAAATCAGCATCCCAAGCAATGGAGAAGGATCATGCTTTGATCAAGAAGACCTTTGATAGAAAGGCCAAGGATAGATCTTTCCAAGTTGGAGATCTAGTGTTAAAATGGGATGCAGACAGAGCAAAACTAGGGAGGCATTCAAAATTTGATGCCATTTGGAGTGGCCCATACATGGTCACAAAGTGTAAGGACAACAATGCCTTCCAATTGTCTACATTGGATGGTGAAGAGTTGTAGATTCCAGTCAATGGAATCCATCTGAAGCATTGCTACTAAAAGAAATTCTCCACCTTGTACATATTAGCTTAGGTTTTCATTCCTCCAAGTGCTTATGCACATTTTTTGTTGTAGTTTATCTTTTCTTTCCCTAAGTGCTTTGGCACAAGCTTGTTGTTCCAGGAAATGTGTTTTGCAGGCCTTGCTCCAATTAGATGGTGTTCTACCCTCCATCTTCCTCCTTGTAGTGTTCTAATCAGTTGGGGTACCAAATAGAATTTGATGACTCCATGCCCAATGGATTACTTCAGGAACTAGTAACTTCATCCAGCAGGCAGATGACCCCTCTGAGTCACCAAAATTGTTATCCAAAATGAGCCCCTTGCTCATTTTGTGGCTAACTCCCTTCATTCTTCCCTCTCTTGTGCCTCAATCATAATTTTTTTCTTTTTAGGCACTCAAAACCTTCTAGAAATGGCACCATTAGATAGATCTTTTCTCAGCTTTCCAGAAAGGTATTTTTCCTCCTAACTCCATGTATTTTTGAAGTTATGGCTCGGTGAGTTTTTGTGGGAAATTTTCCCTAGAAAATCCCGAGCCAATAAGATGACGCCACGTGTCCTCGGAGGAGGGGGGAGGAGGAGGTAAACTTGGAAATTTTACCAAATGTTTGGCAAGGTTTCAAAAGGAATTTTTGGCCCGATGGCCCCATCCAATGGGAGCTCGCCACGTGTCCAAGGGGAAGGAATTAGGAAAATTTCCTAAGGGTTGACACAAACAAAATTTTCGATGCCAGGCCCACATCCAATCACATTGTGCCACGTGTCCTTAGGCCAAAGGAGTGGTGGAGGGTGGAGATAAAATTGAAAATTTGGTGAAGTGTTTTGGTGAGAGGAAAGGAGAAATTTTAGCCCAGAAGGCCCGCGAGCGAATAAGATGATGCCACGTGTCTCAAGGGGCATCGGAGCTTTGGCCACTAGGGAGAAATTGGGAATTTTTCCCAAAGGTTAGTGCAAAAGAGAAATTTTTTCCCCAAGGCCCACATCCAATGGGAGCTCGCCACATGGCCAAAGGACCGAACGCGGAGGAAAGATTGGAAATTTTGTAAAGTGTTTGAAGGAGGTGCGAAAGGGAAATTCCAGCCCGAAGGCCCACCAACCAGTCAGATCGAGCCACGTGTCACCTCGGCATCGGGGGTCAAGGGCATGAAAGGATTTTTTTTTCCTTTTTTTCCCAAGTGTAAAAATCAAAAGAAAATTCCACTCCCAAAGGCCACAACTAGTTAGATCTTGCCATGTGTCCACGTGGTGACAAAATGGAGAAAGCAGGCCCACAGAGAATTTTGAAAGGAAAATCCCATGTAGCAAATAAGATGATGCCACGTGTCCAGCTTTAGGGAAAGGTGGTCAAAAGTGATGGAATAGACAGAGGAATAATCCCATGGCAAATCACATCATGCCATGTGTCCTCGGGTCATCCAGACGAGAGAATTTTGGAAAATTTTCCAATGGCCAAAACGGTGGAAAATGAAGCGCGAGAAGACCCGCATCAAATCGGGAATTTGCCACGTGGCACCAAGAGTGACGGAGGGTAGATATTTTTGGGAAAATTTTCCCAAATGCAAAAAGTGGGAAAATTTCAAATTTTTGGCCCGCCATCCCATTTTGGCCCTGTTTTTCCCTAAATTTTCAAATGAGCATAACTTTCGATCCAGAGCTCGGTTTTCACGTTCTTTATATCAACAAATCTGGTGAAATTATCTACATGATTCTAGGATAAATTTTGTATTTTTATGGAGTTTGAGAGATAATATTGAAAAACACCTCTGCACGAGGAAATCAATGAAATGACATTTCAACCACCATTTTTAATGAAGAATGGCTCGCATTCTCTCCCAGCATGGTGAAAATGTCAGGGAATGGACCTTTAAGGATGACCCATGTTTTTTTATGGCATTTTTGGTTAGTGGTTGAAGCTCCTCTCACATGTTTTCCCATGTTTCTCTCTCTGGCTCATTTTTACATTGTAAAAGCCAGATTTGGCTCATTTTTGAGTGGTTGGACATTTTTATGTATTACGGCTCCCTTTCACCCAAAAAAGTGATTTTGTGGAATACCAGACATTTTTCAAGGATGTAACACATTTTCTACCTTTCTTTGATGTAATGTAATGCCTGTATTTTGATATAAAAAATTGACAATGCAAGCTCTGTGAATGAGTTTCAGTCCTCTTCTTGTGTTGTTTGATTTACCCATGATCTTTCATTACATTTTATCAGTTTGTGTATGATGTTTTGTTGCATTTCTATAATTTGTGTCAATCTACAAGTAAAAAATGCTCACCACTCCTTTGGTGCATCACCTTATTAGCATTAGTTTTAGTTCTTTTTGCATTCTCTATCTTTGTCCCCTTGGAATTTAGAGTAGGATTTTGAGTTTAAAACCTCTACAACTTGCAAGTAATACACCTGATCAGAGGAGTTGAGGAACCATCCTCTAACCTAGATATTCTTTTCCCATTTTTACAAGTCCCACACTTGGGGAAAAGATTCAATGTTGTGTAATCACACTAGATGTCCAAAATGTCAAACTAGAAATCTGATCAACATCCAGGGGTGTTGCTGATTTACACTAACAATAACCTCTGTTTGATGAAGGAGATGGATATATCCTTATTTTTCACAAATTTTATGAAGAAACTTGGGAAAATATGGTCAATACTCCATAATTTAACTCTTAAGAGTTAAATTACAAGTAATATTACATCCCAATTACTTATCCTTTTTGTTGGGAATTCGAGACTACGGAATAGTGATATGATTTAATAATAAACAAAATCATGCACACATGATCTAAAAAATTCCCCAAAATCTACAATAGTGGAAGTATAAACTAGAATAATCCAAATCAAAACAAAGTATACATACATAACACAACATGTACCATGGTTCACCCAATGTGGGCTATGTCCACCAAAGATAGAGATCTCATATATATAATACAACAAGAGTACAAACCAACTCTTCAATACAAGAGTATAATATATCTCTCCAAGAGTATCTCCTCTCCTCCAAATCTCTAAATAGATCTCCATGAGTGCACTACAACTGTGCCTCCAAACACCACCAATAGATCTCACATAACTAGGAACTACTGCATCTCTGAACTACTACCAAGTTCTTTGTGGATCTGCAATCAAGACCTCTCACATGGGTCTACCATATGTGCAACTATAACTATGCACCAAGAAGTAAGTATGTCTCTCCATCACTGCATAACCTATGCAAACATGAAGACAACCTCCTCTACAATATCTAGATCTACATGGATCAACAATACAATATGATCTCATGGATCTATAATACAAGACTAGATCTACATAGATCTATAATACAAGATCTCACCAACATGTGGATCTACAAGAAGAAACTCTATGTGCTTTGCATACTATGTAAGCCATTACAATGAGATAATAACTATACAAAGGAAATATAGTAGAAGATGTTACCCTCTTCTCACCATTCAGATGTACTTTCTATTTTTCCTTCTGTCTAGCTCCTTCCATGGAGACTTTGTCTTCATGTAACATGTTCTTTCTTTCTCTTCTTCTTCTTCTTTGTCTTCATCCTCTCAATCTAGGAGAATTAAGGATCTAATTCAATCCTTCTCTTAATTCTCCTTCTAAACCCTAGCTTTTATGCTTATATAGTCATTTATAAACTTAGGGCACTTAGCCATGTAATTACATCCAATAAATCTACTTTAATGCTAAAAATAGATTTAATTCCCGAGAGTTAATTAAAATTTCACACACAGTAACCACACGAGCTTAACCTTGACCCAACATAGATTACTTTTCCTCCTTTCCTACCGATGTCGGTCATAGTTAGCCCGATCAAAGTTGGTTATCCACCGACAACCGATTCCATTACTGTTTTCAGTAACATGTAAAACATGTAATCTTTGAAGCAATTCAGCTCCACAACCTAACAATCTCCCACTTGGAGATAAATTTGTTGAACCTTTGTACTATACCTATACCTATACATCACCATCCTCTACACACCATGAAGACCATCTATTATTTCCTTCAACAATTCTCTCAAAAAATAAAACCAGGAAGATCAAACCATCTTCTCAAACCAAGAAGATAAAAACATGACTTACCAAATACCTGCATGAAGCTACTACTGATTCATGATAACCGAGCTATCCATACATCAAGCTCCCATTGAATCATAACACCAAGCCTCTCATGCAACCAAGCCATCATGACTAACACACTTGTAAGAGCTCCCACTCAAACTGAAGTTGAGCTTTAACTACAACCATATCCATACCTATAAAACCAACCATGTTCTCCATCCATCTATCCATGTCTCCATGTAACCACCAATGCAACTGTCCAAAGATAATTCAAACTAGAATATGCGAAAGCAAAACAAGATCCTGGTAAAAACAACCTTGAATGAGTTCTACATGCAATAGTGGGTGATCAATCCACAAACACCTGCATAACTCAAAGAAATCCAAACACTACAATCTATAAATCCAACCTTGCATAAACAACTAGCATGTCCAAGACATTCATCTATAGATAACATACCTATCAAGGAGTAACATAGTAATCAAGAGGAAATAAAAACATCCCCTACTCATGCTCAAGGCATCTAAACTATGCTCATAGGCATCCATGTGTAAATCAAACATCTAGCATCATCATAGACTCACAAAACTAAATCTATCCACATGTATAAACTCACCTATACATCCATCCATATCATCGGCTCTCCAGAAGTGCCAAGTCTCTCACCGACTAACTCCAAAGCCATATATGAATCCTATGCTCATCAATGTCAATAACAAACAACCATGCTAATCCATGCAACTAATACCAAGTGCAAATACCAGCAAACATGTCATCAACATATTGCACAAACCAAACCAAACCAAGATGAAAGAAAACAAGGGCACCATCTAAAAATGGTAAATAAACACTTGCTGTCAAACCTATGACCAAACTGACCATGGTTTCCTAACCAACCCCGATCACTGTCTGACCGACCATGGTTACCAGATGACTGACCACGGTTAACACTAACCGACACCGGTCTCTGTAACAGTCATATTTTCTCCTTTTCACCCTTCAAACTTTGAAAATTTCTCTATCATCTAAAATCAGCTGAATCGACCATCAACTGTAATCCCTAAGGAATATCCAGGCACCATAAAATAATCTAGAAGTGACATCACAAAGCAATAAACTCAATATACCTACAAATCTGTGATTGCCCTCTAAAACCAACTAGTGCCTCTGCCACTCTGAATAGTAGCATTCTCCTCTCACTCTACATGTGCATCATGTATCCAATCCTGCAATGCCAACAACCATGACTTGCTCCCACTGAACATGAAATTCCTTGCACTTCCTCTAACACCAAGCTCAAAAGCTAATATGTCAGTGAGAAATAAAACTAGATGAAAGAAAATATAAACTGATTCCCTTCTTATTAAATAATAATTCTACATCACAGAAGTTTAGACTTCTTGTGAAGTAGGTGAATCAATTTTTTTTCATCCTGTTTACTCAACATCTTTCATTACCTGTAACTGTGTCTAACCACAAATTTTCATTGAGGATCTCATCCTTAGACTAGTTATCCTTGTCCTCAAGATTCCACACAACTGGGAAATAAAAGTCAAACAACACCAAAAAACATGGTGTAAATTTGCACACTATCCAAACATAATATCAGCTACTCCAAAAGAAAGAAATAAAACATGAACCATATAGAGATACCTGACGTAAAGTCTCACTAGACTAACCAATCCAACTCTGTCCTCTTTCTGATCCAAACATTGAAGTGACCTACACCATCTATGCCATACTCGGTATGTGCAAGAAACTTGATCCTCCAAAACAGGACACTGAACCATCCATGCCCTCTTCTACTGTAAGAAACCATGTGCAAACTCACTTGTCACAGAGACACTATGGATTGCTAACCAATAAAACCTTCTGACCAATGTTGGTTCACCGGATCAACATCAATTGTCTTGCCAACTAAAAAAACACCAAAAATTGGCATAGGTCACCAAACCAAGTGCCTACTCTGACCAAAGCTGATAGTTGTGTTGAGCCAGTCATTTCAAGAAGCACCCAACCTTGCACAAGTTACTTAACAAAGATAATACATGTAATAAAACTACACCAAGATGAAATACATCACCTTTAGATGGGAGGTTTGATACTCAACCACATCTTCAAAGAAGAACATGTTTCTCGGAGGGGAAAACAAGATCTTTTTATAAAGAAGTACTCCTTACAATTTATTCATCTTCTCTAATGAAACCCATCCATATAACTACACCAAAGGATTCATAACTTCTTTTTTCTCTCATTCTTAGATCTAGATCTGAATCCTAAACATGCATGTGAAACCAAAATAATATAAGCACTATAATACCAAGATAAAACCATACCTCAATAACCCAATCTAAATTATCAACATGCTTGTGCCTCCAAGAAGTGGGGACACTCGTAACAAACAAGATACATTCCATGCATCTTTCCATTTCTTGAATCCGTGATTTTCTTTAAAACTTAGGCTGCCCATTTGAATACCACGATCACCTTGTAATCGACCATGGTTACACCAGTAACCAAAATCACGGTCACCCTATCGATGTTGGTTACCACTTAACCGATGCCAAGGATCACGATATATGTCAACATCTAGAAACCTTACTCTTCCAACTCCCACTTGAGTTTGAATCTCTTCCTATGATTTTCTCATAAGGAAAACAAAGCCTTTCTCTCATCCATATCAGTAATAACCACTAACAAAACCATGAAGCAAACCCTTTCTCTTGAAATAACCCAAGCTCGATACCGGTTGTTAGGAATTTGAGATCTTGGAATAGTGTTATGATTTAATAATTAAAAAAATCATACACACAGGATCTAAAAAAATTCCCAAAATCTACACCTGATAGTGTAAGTATAAACTAGAATAATCCAAATCAAAATAAAGTATACATACATAACACAACATATACCGTGGTTCACCCAACCTTATGGGCTATGTCCACCAAAGATAGAGATCTCATATATATATTACAACAAGAGTACAAACCAACTCTTTAATACAAGAGTATAACATATCTCTCCAAGAGTATCTCCTCTCCTCTAGATCTCTAAATGGATCTCCATGAGTGCACTACAACTATGCCTCCAAGGCTAGCATTTCCCATTTTTATGTGACCATGCAATAGTGACAAACGAACCACTCTCACTCGCCCAAAGGTATTCTACAAATTTTCCCATGCATCTTATGTGAAGATGGGAGGGCCTCCCTTTTACCTATGCCTCACTAGAAAGAAAACAACTAGCTCAAGGAACATTCTTAGCATCGGCCTTCACCAACTTTGTGATGAAAATATTGAGTGCTTTGAGGACATTTCAAATTCTATTCGCTTTGCTATATAGGAGTGGAATGAGAGGAGATATGGAGGGCAAAAACCATAATGAGGAACTCATACCCAAAGTCTCACCTCGGACTAACCAAGCCAACTCGCTTTTCGATCCAAACATTGAAGGGTGATCAAATAGGTTGAAGAGAGAAGATTTGTGATCCTACAGAAAGAGAAACTAAACCATACATGCCCTCTTCTACTTGTTAACTCAATTCCCTCCCGTGTAACTGAAGTCACCATGATGATTCGCTCTCCATATCCTTGGAAGGCGGGTTTCAGTTCCCGACATATCATTCTATCCTGCCAACTAACACAACGCACCTTGTCTTTTTTAATCACTTTCGTAGGAGTAGGTTGGTTTGCTTCCCTCACTATCTCGTAAATTCCTTGAACGCTCCATTTTGGAGTTCAGAGCCATTCATTTCAAGAAGCATTCCAACATCTTACAAGGGCTTATTTTGCTTATTCACAAGCATAATATTAAATTCCCCGGTCTCCCCAAGATCCTCTCCCTTACCAATTTGTTGATATCACCTCTGCCAATCTTCTTCTCCCCGCTGAACATGCTTCTTCCCCATGCCGGCTGCTCATGCTTCTCCTTCTTTTCCTCCCGTTGCAGATTCCTAACAAAACACCCTGCATCTACCTCTAAACGTGTCACCGGGATGCTTCAGGAGACTCGCTCCTCTATGATCTTCTCTTCTAGATCTACAATCCCAAACTTTGGAGGACATATGCTCGTGATAAAACCATACCTCAACATTAGTAGTGCCATCCCCCCAGGCACCAACGGATAACCCTTCTAGGAGATTGGAGGCCTTAGAGGCTCTTCTTAATTCTTCGAAGGATGAGGTTAAAAACCTTTTAAGCAAAAAGGCAAACTAAGCATTGAGGGGAAGGGAGCATTGGCACCATGGTCACCCTCATGACATATACCCGAATCACTCCTTAGACTCACTTAAGGGAAGATGAAGACTAGGCATGAGTATAATATTGCAGCCTTGGGGCCATCGAGGAGTTCATTGAGATTGGTCTCTTCCTAAGAAGTGTTTCACATCTTCGCGGTGTCCGGCCCCTACTTTACATGGGCAATGAGAAAAGAGCAAAAGAAAACCATGAGGAGCTCGAAAGGCGGATGCTTTGCTCAATATACCAAGCTACCCACGCTAACATGTCGATACATGCTTGGAAAATAACAAACCTAAAGATGAGTATTGATCAGAGCGGCCAAGAAGTAGTGCTATGATTTAATAACTACAAAATCATGCACACATGATCTTATTGTTTTCTACATGAGTGGAAGTATAAACTAGAATAATCCAGGCATCAGACTTAGTATAAACTAGAATAATCAAATCAAGACAAAGTACACCATTGTTTCATGGTTCAAGTCTCGTTTGTGGGCTACATCACCAAAGATGAGATCTCATTATATAATAAACTTTTGTGCAAACCAACTCTTCCAAACAAGAGTATAATGCATCTCTCTCTTATTCCTCTCCTCTCCTTCTTTTCTCTAAACGGGTATCCCTTTCCTATTTACCAATATAAAAAAACTATGCCTCCAAACACCACCAATAGATCTCACATAACCAAGAACTACTGCATCTCTAAACTGCTACCAAGTTCTCTGTGGATCTACAATCAAGACCTCTCACATGGGTCTACCATATGTGCAACTATAATTGTGCACCAAGAAGTAATTATGTCTCTCCATCACTACATAACCTATGCAAACATGAAGACAACCTCCTCTACAATATCTAGATCTACATGGATCAACAATACAATATGATCTCATGGATCTATAATATAAGACTAGATCTACATAGATCTATAATACAAGATCTCACCAACATGTGGATCTACAAGAAGAAACTCTATGTGCTTTGCATACTATGCAAGCCATTACAATGAGACAATAACTATACAAAGAAATATAGTAGAAGATGTTACCCTCTTCTCACCATTCAGATGTACTTGTTATTTCCTTATGTCCAGCTCCTTTCATGGAGACTTTGTCTTCATGTAACCTGTTCTCTCAATCTCTTCTTCTTCTTCTTCTTTGTCTTCATCCTCTCAATCTAGGAGAATTAAGGATCTAATTTAATCCTTCTTTTAATTCTCTTTCTAAACCCTATCTTTTATGCTTATATAGTCATTTATAAACTTAGGGCACTTAGCCATGCAATTACATCCAATAAATCTACTTTAATGTTAAAAATAAATTTAATTCTAGAGAGTTAATTAAAAATTTCTCACATAGGTAACCAACATCAGTTAACCCTGACCCGACACAGATTACTTTTCCTGACCTAGACTAACCAACACCGACTTATCGAATCGGTAACATGTAACATGTAATATTTGAAGAAATTCAGCTCCACAACCTAACAAGATGACCCTTAGTGTAACCTCTATTTGATGAAGGAGATGGATATATCCTTCTTTTGAAATTTTTTTATGAAGAAAACCTTGGGAAAATATGGTCAATACTCCATAATTTAACTCTTAAGAGTTGTCACTTCTAAAAGATGAAGATACATTGAACACAAGGCTAAGGTTATCAAGACATTAAGAAATCTTGATTAGTTTTGTATATTTTAGTAAGTAGATTTTTTTCCATTGTTGATATACAGGGAAAACAGGGGTATTTTAGGGTGGATTCATGGTTTTTGAATAATTTTGGTGGGAGATGAAGCAAGATAAATTTTATTATACCAAATCTTTGAAGGGACTTCACAACAATGAACAACTCAACAACAGAAAGCTTCATAATAGTTAAGATGTTCCTTCAACCAGAAGGTGTTCTTTAATTTAGGCCTAGATCAACATATTTTCACATAATATTTGAGACTCTAACACAAAGGATCGAATTGAAAGACTCGATTAAACACCAAAGTCTCTAATCAATCATGCCTAAGGTACACCCAAAGACTTACAAACAATCTTTATCAACAAATGAAAGTGAATTGCTTTTAAATTTGTTTATCTCATCCAAGATGAAGGTTCTTATTGAAATGAAATTACAAATTCCATTAAACTATCACGGGATGAGATACTTTGTGATTTCACAAATATTTCAATGTAAGATTGCAATAGGAATGAAAGAAACTATTTGCAGACATTCTAAACAAAGCGAGACACAAATTAATTTCAAAATTTCTTAGATTCATCAAGTAGGGGAAAGCTTCTAGTGCAATATCAGTGCTTGTAAATGGCTATACATCTACAACCAACTTGACACAATAAAAAATCTAACACAGAAGAAAATAACAAGTTATCTCGGCTTGGTCTCTCGGAAGATGGATTTCTCAAAAAATTTCTTAAGAATTCAACCCCGGCCATTTGAAAGAGTATTCTCACTACATTTATACATTTCACTCACTCAATTTTTCCCTAAAAGATAATAATATTCGAGGGACCTTTTCTTGTTACCAATTTGTTTCAGACAGTGACGTTTAACAAATTCAGATCCAAAAGCTTCCAGGTGGACCAATTGTGAACTAATCACATTTCTTGGGCCCTCAACTAATGACTAGGATGTCATGCCACAACTTTTTGGGAGTCCTTCTAATCATTCTAATTATGTCATGCAATAAATCCCCTTTTTAATCATTTTTTGGAGGATTTGCACAACTAGATCCGACAGGTAATCCTTTTTGCTCTCGAGGCAACACCTTTTTCATCTTTTACACCGCAACTTTCATCATTTCATCCTTTTCCCTTTCTTTCCTCTGTAATTCTGCCCCGCATCCATCTCCTCTGTAATTCCCATTTTTGCAAGTGCTTGAGCAATTCCAACTTCAAAATATTGACCTTAACAATCCTTGGACTCACAAATTAAGTTTCGAATCCATCAAATGGCACTTTATAGACAGAGACGACAAGAATTTCATCAAAGAACAATGAGAAATAGTGCATATTCGTGTCTCTAGGAGTCTTGGAGTAAAAATGGTAGAAAAACATACGTAATAAACAACATTCATTGATTCTACCCCTTTTCCACTTTATATCATAGTCATCCACGTGTTTCCTTGGTGTAATTGCAAAGGAGAAACACAGAGGCAAAGTCCCAAACAAGTGCGGGCCTTCCATGTGCCCTAGGCCCAAGAAAAATGCATTTTGGCCTTTGAAAAGTCTCTTATTAAAAGGAGCCAGTGGAAGCCTCCATGTGTCTCAATGGCACATTTTGAGATGGTCCCCAAAAGCAGAGACCCCAAACAAGCACGGTTTCAACACGTGTCTCAATCCGGGAGTTTGTTAAAAAATTTGAAGGTTCAACGGAAGGTGCCATATGTCTAGGGTTTGAGACATTTTTCTTTGGCCATTGAAAATTCCAAGAAAAGGGAAGAGTCAGTGGAAGCCTCCAAGTGTCCTCCTAGAACTTCTTCAAAATAAAATTTAGGGGTCAGGTCCCTAAACAAGCGTAGTCCCTCCACATGTCCTAGGCCTTTGAAAATTTCTTTGAAAAGTTTAAGTACAAAGCAGAGTCGGGAAGCCTCCACATGTTTCCCTGTTGCAATTGTTAAGGTGGGACCTTGAGGTGGATCCTCAAATGAGCACCAGCCCTTCACATGTCCATGGTCAACAAAAACTATACTGGGTGCATGAAAAATTTGTCTAAGTCTGGGCAAGGTAGCGGAATTCTCCACGTGTCTCCCTGGCGCAACTCCAAGGCCAAACAAAAAGGTGAAATTTCAAATGAGCGTCATTCCTCGACATGGAAAATTTTTGGGTTGAAGTGAGCCTTAGAGTTCTTAAAGTGCCTCATCGAGCCGCATCCAACTAGAAAGGGCCATGTTTCCATTGATGCTGTGAAGAAGTAAATTTGACTGGGAAAAATACACCCGTCAAACCGTAAAATTCAGTAAAATCACCATTTGAGTCGGAAATGAATCTTTCTTCATGGACAAAGAGTTTGGAAATGATATAAGGCCAAATTTGATCCTCCAAGCTAGATGTAATCATGTTTCCATAGATATTTTGGACACAAAAGATAGGGACAAAAAATGTGGTACTGTGTAAAATGGAAGGAAAGGAAAAACATGAGTTTTACACCCAAGTTGAACTCTTTCATATGGAAAGTATCAAAAAATAAATTATGGACTTTTAAGTGATCCTCAACCAAGGTTGGGATTGATCATGGCAACCAAATGGAGGATAGAGTATTCAAGCATTAATACGAGAGATAGAAAACACGGCAGAGCCCACAAATAGAAGAATTTAAATGAAAATGAGGAGAGAATAATTTGAGCACCAATAACCCAAAAGGAAGGGAGTTTTTGTGGACAAATGTGGTGAGGATAGTTTTCAGTTCTTGAAGAAGAAGATGACAGAGGCACCCATTTTAGCACTACCATATTTTGATAAAGCATTCGAGGTTGATTATGATGCCTCACATGTGGGTATTGGTGTTGTTCTAAGTCAAGGTGGAAAGCTAATAGCTTTATTTAGTGAGAAATTGAATGAGGTAAGAAAGAACTACTCTACTTATGATGTGGAATTTTATGCAATTGTACAAGCATTGAGGCATTGGAGGCATTACTTAGTGCCTAAGGAATTTATGTTATTTACTTGGAACACATAGCCCTCAAGTATGTGAACACACAAAAGAAGTTAAATAGTAGGCATGCAAAGTGGGTATCATTTTTGTAGGGTTATAATTTTTCTCTAAAACATAAATAAGGAAAACAAAATCAAGTTGCAGATGCATTGAGTAGGCATGTGACTTTGTTTACCACTATGGAAAATTAGGTGGTGGGTTTTAAAGCAATAAATGTTTTGTATTCTTCCGATTCTAATTTCAAGAATATTGTTGAAAGTTTAATTTATCCATTTTCAATAATGCAAGATATGTCCAAGATGATTACATTTTATAGGATGGCTATCTATTCAAGGACGTCAACTATGTATTCCATTTGGGTCTATGAGAGAGAGTATAGTGAAAGAGTTACATAGTGAAGGATTGGCTAGGAATTTTGGTAAAGATAAGACAATAGCCTTGGTAGCAGAGAAATACTATTATCCAAAGATGAAAAGATATATGGTAATATATGTGGATAGGTGTCAAATTTTCCAAGTCTCGAAAGGCCATGCAAAAAATACAAAGTTGTATATGTCGCTTTCTATTCCTAAGGGGTTATGGACAGATCTGAATATGGATTTTGTTTTGGGATTACCAAAAACACAATGAGGTAATGAATCAATTTTTTTGGTTTTTGATAGGTTTTCTAATATGGTTATTTTATTTCTGTAAGAAAATAAGTGATGTGACAGGCATAGTATATTTGTTTTTCAAAGAAGTGCATTTACATGGTGTTCCAAAACCATTACTTCGATAGGGACACAAGGTTCTTAAGTCACTTTTGGAGGAATTTATGGAAGAATTTGGGAGCTCAACTATAGCTCAAATTTCCTATCATCCTCATACCAATGGGAAAATAGAGGTGGTAAATCGAGTTTGGGAAACTCCGTTAAGGTGCATAGTAGGGGAAAAACCAAAACAATGGGAGTTAGCATTACCACAAGCTAAGTTTGCATATAACAGTTCCATAAATAGATCCAAAAGAAACTATCTATTTTTTATTATATATGGGAGTAATTTAAATTGGGTGTTTGGTACAACTACCTGTTGATAGTAGAGAGTCGGTGATCATGCAGAATCATTTTCCGAACATATACAACAATTGCAGGAAGAAGTGCGAAAGAAGATGCAAAGTAGTAATGATAAATATAAGGAAATAACAGATGTGCACAGATGGTAAAAAGGTATTTATAGTTTCTGATTTGGTCATGGTATACCTATGGAAGGAAAGGTTTCCAAAAGGAACCTATAATAAGTTGAAGTACAAGAATATTGGTCCCTACAAAATCGTGAAAAAAATAAATGATAATGCTTATGAGGTAGAATTTCCAGGGAATTTTGATATTTCTCCAGTGTTTAATGTTTCAGATTTGTATTATTTTCATGGGGATGGTGTAGAAGGGGATTTTATTGATGAAGTAGTAGATTGGAGGCAGCAGGTTCTAGTGAAGAAGAAAGAAGAAGTGGATCAAATTCTAGATAAGAAAACAATGGACACATGACATGGAAAATACAACAAATATTTAGTACATTGGAAAGGAATGGAACAAGAGGAAAATAATTGGGTCATATATTTGGAGATTAATAAGTTAGATGTAGATAAATGGAAGTATTTTGAAGAAGACAACTTGCAGGAGCTATGTTTTTTTCAAGCAGGGGAGAATGATATGCCAAAATTAGCAGGAACTTAAAACGGTCATAACTTGTGCTCCGGGTGTCTATTTGAGTCCAATTTTTTTGAAACGACATGTTTATATGAGAGGAATGAATTATTCAACCCATCCTACTAATTGGAGAAAGTTTCAGCACATTTTCAAGCCTAAAATCCGCCATCTTGAGGCCAAAAATTAGGATTTAAGTTATAGTTTGGTTTTTTCCTATTTTAGGGCATTAGTTAATTTTAGTCTATTAGTCATATTATGAGTTCAAAAGTTGTAAATTCCTCTAATTTATGCATGTATAATATGTGTGAAATTTATGTGCCCATATGAATAAGCATGTGAACTTACTAAGAATAGCGGTTCTAGTAAACTGATAAAAATAGTACTTTTGCCACCTAGAGTAGAGTTAGTGAAGTTAGGTAGAGTTTTCTTGGCAACTTGAGTTGGGAGTTATTTTCCTATTTAGGAAACATTGTAATTCATGATTCATTAACAAATAAGTATATCTATTTTCTTTTGGAGTTCATATTATTTTGCAATATATTGAGTTTGTTTAGAATTTGGGTGCATTACTATCTATGTTGTAGTGTATAAATACCATTATGTTTCTACAATGTAAGAATTTATGGTTTTTTATACTAATGGTGAGCTTTAGGGTTTTCTGAAAATGGCAAGCAGATAATATTCACCAAAGAAGCTTTGGCGAGAAGATATCTCTAAACATGGCCAACATGTTGTGCGAATTTATTCACGAATGCGATTTTATTCATGAATTTGAATGATTTTTTTCACTTTGAAATTTGGTGATTTTTTTCATGATTTTAGTTTTGCAAATGCGGTGAATAAATGGCCCATAGTCTCCCATTTATATTAGCCATGTCTGATCGTGCATTCCCGGAGAAAACAACTTCTACTTTTGGGTCTATATTTTTAACAATGAATGAATTACGAAATATTTGTATCCATGAAAAATGGGTTAATAGAAAATATGTGTGCTTCTAAATATTATATTTCAATTGAGACAACTAATGAAAATGTGTTTTATTTCCACTCAAATATGGTGGATGTTGATATACCTTAAGATATGTTTATGTTAATGTTTTGTAATCACTTGAGTCAAACGTGTAATAACCTTTTGAAATAAATATGTCAATGCTTATTTTTTGGAATGTTACTTAAATTTTTTATCTTCAATATGTAAAAATTCATTCATGTGAAATGTTTACTCTTAAAACTAGGCTCGGTGAATTGAAATCAATTTGACATGCTTACCTTTGCTTTAATTTTCAAACTTTATAATACTTGTTTTATCATTTCTTGAAGTTCTGCATATTGGTACAAATAATAGGTGTAACCTATGGTGTGGGTTAATCAAATATATTTTGAATGAATGTAAATGTTTGTAGTCTAGTACATACATGTAATCATAGGTCATGGTTGTGATATCATGGGAAATACACATGTTCAATAAGATGTAATACATTGAAGTGAAAGGCTATAAGATGTAATAATGCCATCGTAGTAGTTGTGTGATCTATGCTACTATTTTGTTTTCTATTGTCTCCACTTTTTGTAATGTCCAATATTTGTGCCATTAATGTCATCTACCTTACAACTAATGGTTTGTCAACCTTCGAGAGGACAAGTTTGACTTTTACACCTCTTTACATTTTGAATCCTCGAGATAAAATTGTATTTTTATTCATGTAAAAATACATTTAAGATTTGTATCCAATTTGTTAACTAAGGAATGTTATCTTACAAGGTTTTTAAAATCTTGGCAATCTCTAAACTAGTTTTTTGGTGATGTGTTAAGATACGGTAAATGTCATGGAAAATATTGGGACAATTGAAAACATTATAATACGGTGTAGATTACAACAACTAAGGGCATAAGTTTTAAGCCTTTTGTTATAGATTTTTAGTGTAACCTCATGAAAAAAATTGAAATGTTACACACATTTAGAAACCTTTGGTTTTCATTTTATTGAAATTCTAAAAGACTCATTTTTCTATTTGTACTCTCATGTGCCATTAGTAGTTTTTATTTCCTTCGAGAGTTGTACTTTGTAGTATATAATGATTCTCTATTTAACTAATATGAGTATTCTTCCCAACAATTGAAGAAGTTATAAATCAAAAGTACTTTCTTAAAAACTTGTTTATTTGTTAAAATTTTATGTTAAAAATTGCAGCATGTGTGAATTTGTTTTCAACTATTGAAGTTTTTATATTGTTGAAAATTGTTGTAAAAATGAGCTAATCTAGTGGATTAGCTGTAAAATATGGGGCTTGGGTTATCATAGAAAAAAATTAATACATTTGTTAATACAATATCTACCTTCCTAAGAAATGGCCATTGAATGCACACATCTTAATGAGTGAAGCTGTGTTATTCAATTATAGTTTCCCATTCTACTCTCTTAATAAATAGTCATTGAACATGCACAACTTGATGTGTAAAGTTGTGTTATTCAATTACAACTACCCATAACATCCCTTTTAAAAAGACCATTGACCATACACAACCTAATAATTAAAGTTGTGTTATTCAATTTCAGCCACCCAAAAAAATGGGTATTGAATATATACACAAAATCTAATAAATACCATTGCATTATCCAATTATAACTACCCTAACAAATGGTCATTAACTAGTGGTTTCTCATGGGTGGAGCAAGTCTATGCCAGAAGTGGGCTTGGCATGGGGTATTATGGTAGATGGGAGGTTGTGGGTGTGTGGTGCTAGTGTTAAAGTGTGATATAGGTAACCGGTGAAAGGGTACATAAAAGTACAATAATATTAACCACGTTGGTATTAACACTATTAGGTTTTATTGGAAGTAGAACATTGGGTATACCCAGGAAAATGGTAAGCCTTTAAAATCATGTAGTAGTAAGTGTTTTTATTGGGGTGAAGGTAGTGGTGGATAGAATATTTCCAGAAGTTTGAACTTGTAGGTTGCAACTAGTTTTGGATTGCACAAGTGCATCAGGTTGTAGGTATTATATCAGACCAAACTTTATAGCATATAATTTGTGGAGTCACTGGTCTATGAAAATAGTTGTGAGGTGCAGTCTCATTAGTATCAAAAGTAGGGAATGCTACTGTAGTGTCTATAACCTAAGGACAAATGAAAGGAACAGTACTATAGATCAGAAGATGTGAGGTTAGTGTGTCATTAAAATCTCCTATTTTATACTAAGTTGTAGGGGTGACTAGTATGGTTTTGGAATTATTTAAAAGGAGAAATAGTACTTGTTTGAATAGTTTGAGTAGCGGGAAAGTAAAACTCATAGATGACATATTGTCTAGGTAGGTTGGAATGCCAATGAGTTTAATTACTATTTTGTTTTGTGGGCGAGGGATTGAATTGTTAATTTAAAAGTTAAGGAAAAGTGAGATATAACTTAAATTTATTAAATTTATCATTTGTAGGTTCGTATCTCTTGGGGCGAGGTAAATAAGAATAATTATAGTGAAGGGTTTTTTAAAATAAATTGGTCTACAGATAAAGATAGTTGTAGGAAAATAAATATAAGTATATATGGAATATTTCAAATGATTGTATTAGATAGAGATATGTATCAAATATTACAAGTAAATCCTAATAAAATCTTGAAGTAGCTATACATTTTTTTTTTTTTTTCCAAAATCAGGTTGTGTAGAACAAGTTGAAGCGAGTTGTTAGCATAGAACTATATTTTCCATGGACTTTCGGATGCTAAAAAGAGAAGCATAAGTACATCTTTGATAGGGTTGAACTCATGTTTTAACCTTTGATACCTTTCTCGTAGATGGTTCTTTGTAAATGTTAAGAATATTTTCTTAGATGCTATGTAGTGTAGTTCCTAGGAGCCTTTGGAATAGGTAGGAAGTGAACACCTTTTCTATCGATTTTTAGCACATCATTGTAGGCCTATTTTCTAGTTTGTAATTTTTGCAGCAACGGTTGTTTGTTGTATCATTTATTGGGCCTCTTTAGTTTTTTTGTCAAGTACATGCCTACAATGGTAGCTACATCCAGTTTTTATGCATCTCGTACTAGTCATCTATGTGCTTGTATAGTAAATACTCCGATAAATGGTATCATCGCTGGTCCAAGTAGCTATGGTGTAAAAGTTATCTTCCATTACTAGTATCCCCACATAGTAAATTATGATTTTAGATGAAGGAATAAATTTTAGATTATGTACGGTAGAGTAGGATTAAAATAAAATTATGGCATAACTCACATAGATTGCATAATAAATATCAAATCAATAAATTAGTCACAAAACAAAGTGATATTTGTAATAGTTAATCCCACAATCTTCATTAATGATATATTCCATTATAGTCATCAAACTTTGTGGCAATTATAAAGTTGTATACAAGAATTACAAGTGTTAAAACAATAGATCTTGTAGGTGTTGATATGTGGTGAAACCTTGGTTGGGCGGTGTTGCGAAGGGACTCTTCTTGGAGCCAAGTAGTAGTATGTCAGTCATCTTGTAGGTGCTTGTAGTGGTCGAATGAGAAACCCGGGAAAATGTGAATATCTACAAGAGGGTACGGACCAGGAGAAGGTTGTGAAAGTGATCCCTTTGTGTTCTGCATGTGACCTATTCAATGCTTTCTTTACCAAGTGTGATCCCTTGTGCTTTGTGGATTGTTAGGGCCCATGTCATTTTTAGAGGTATCTCACGAGATTGCTTCTTTTTATTAGTGGGACCGGTAGATATGTTTGGTGGGTGGGGTCCCCATGCTAGGCCACTATAGGCTAAGAAATCAATGACAACATATAGTGGCAAGCTTTAGGTGGTGCCTTGCTCATATGTGATAACACTAATTTTCCCTTGTGCACCATTGACAAGGTTGACTTTTACCCATAGGTTTACAACCAATATGGTATGTTCAACTTCGTAGAGGAGTGTGCTTTCTAGTTGTGCCTTATTACTTTCATCTTCTTTGTTCTACCAAGTTTTCTTAGCTTTGTTGTGCATTTGGCACATTGAGGCCACTTATCCTATTCTTGTTGTGTAAAGTTTCTAAATCAGTCGTAGATAAAGGTGGGTTACATTTTGGAAAATCTTTGTTCTCAGGGTCCATGCTTTTAGGTGTGCATGACATTTGGAGGTTTCAGTATTTATTATGTGGCTAATGAATTTTGTATGTTCAAGAGCAGGTTCGGAATGTGTGTTGGCTGGTGTTGGTGCCTTACTAGTTGAAGTTTTGGTCAATGTGACTTGTTTGTGAAATATTCCCATAACATGTGTCCATAAGTCCCGACAATGTATGGAGTGTATCTCTTATTAGAGGTAGGTGGGATATATCACTAACAAGGATGATTGAGTGCCCCATACAACTTGCACTTGTAGGTGGGGAATGTTTCTTAGGTGAGTGTTGATATGGCTTAGCAAAGTGGGTCATGAAGCTCATTTTGTCAATCAAAGTTTATTCCATGTGTTATGTCATGTTGAAAAGTAGCTAGACTCGACCTCAAACATGGGTGACTTCTAATATTGGAATATGTAGGGATGTATGTATTATGGTTCCGCTAATGTGGAATGTTGCAAGACCTATTGGGGTTAGTAGTAATAAAAATTTAGTGTGTGGGTCGGTGAGCGGTTTGAGGGTGGTGGTAATTTGGCATATGAAATGTGATTTCCTAATACCTATTGTTCCTTGGATTATCATGTAGAGTGGGGCACATGTCACTATAGTTGCATGGGTTACAATTCTTTGGAGTGCTTTACTTTTTCCGTTGATAAGTTCACATGTGTATCTATCGTAGAGTAGAGCATGGGTGTTTAATTTGTGGTGGTCACATGTGTAAATGTCTATATAGGTCACCACCTGTTTCATGTAGATGTTTTCTAGGTGTTTCTTGTGGCCAATCTTGGATGTAGTCAAAGTATCATTTTCCAAGTAGATCTAAATCATTGATGTTTAAATCCCTATAGGATATAGGTGCCGAATGTCTCCCATTTTTCGTACATGTGCTACTTCTACTTGGGTATGTCTTTGTTGGAGTTAATAGGTTATGAGTCTTCTATGGTGCTTACACATTCATGTTGAACATGCCATGGATGGGATGTGGGTGAGAAGGAAACAAAATAGGGGGTTGAGTGTTTTTGGGTAGATGCCATATATGTGCCAATGTTGCGAAAGGGCTTATAGAGTAAGAGCTCAAGGTGAAGAAAATTTTAATGGTAGAGTAAGGGCTTGCAGAGGTGTTGAATGGTTGTAGGTGTGGTATCTTATATATTTTGTTTAGAAAAATAAATTATATGGCTTGTTTCCTATGACACATCACTAGGTTCAGTAAAAAGTAACGTAAGTGGGGATGGTTGCCAAAGTGGTTTTCATGGTAGTGCATTAGGTGGAGAACATATTCACGCATTTGGATTTTAGTGGGGCATGGTTTCCAAACATAGAAATGCCCATCGGGAAAAGTGTTGGGAAAGCCAAAGAAAATAATCCCTTGATTGAATATTCATTGACATGGTCTATACTTATGTGGGGCCAATCAACTATAGATTGGGTGACATGCAGTATACCTTGTGTGTACAACCTAATTTGGTCAAGCTTTGTGTGAGTGGTTAGAAGTCATGCAAAAATGATGATGAAAATGTTTGGACAATGACTGTAGGGTCTAAGGGATGCGATTCAGAGGAAAACATACTTAAAGTAGGTGTTTATTTAATTATGCAGGGTAAGTTATGAAAAATATTTGTTACAGTTATGGGTAAGATTATAAGGCCAACCTTGTCTATAATTACATCACTGTAGTAAGGGTCATGTTGGATTTTGTAGACAAGTGCATTTTAGACGTGGTCTCTACTTACTATGCACTTGTATGATTTTCCTTCTACTCCAAGCCTCTTAAGTATTAGGATATCTAGGTTTTCTGGGTGGTGGGGCAAGAAGCGTAGTATGGATGTAATGTCTTGAGGGAAGCTTATGGTATGCCCAATATACATGTATTCCCTCCAAGAGCATGGGTGACATGCAATGTGGGGGAAAATCTAGTGATTACATTTCTGTAACAGGTTAAAATAGCCAAGACCTCAAGTTGTGGCCCAGGGTCTATATTGTCCCAAGTTGAGAAGCGTGGTGCTTTTTTTCTTTCACTATCACACTTGTAACAAATATGGCCACTAGGAATAAGTGTGGTTTGCATTCCTAGACATGATTCATTACATATGGAGCAAATTATAGTAGCAAAGCGGGGGATTCTAGGTGGGCACGGAAATAACAATGCACATTACAAAAATTAGGGGGTGGATTACTTTGTGGTGGGGAAATAGCTAGTGAGAGGGGAATGACACTTGGCCCTTACCTAGTGGTATGAGCTTTGTTGAGGTTGTCTTTGTGTTGCATAAAGTTGACTCCACTTTACTTTTAATGCACCTTTGATCTGGTTGTATTCTAACCGGTGTTGCACATTTATCATTATTGTTCCACTTTTGTTGTAAATCTAACATCAATTACATAGGTTTCATAACATGAAGTTAAAGCACTAAATGTATTTTACTAGGAACATAAGTGATGTATAGAATCATCTATTGTAATATAAAAGAGCATCCACCAAAGACAAAAATTATGTACACTTATTTCCCTGGATAACACATATGTACGTTATAATGGGAAAGTTGTAATGTTTCTATATTGGTTTTCATTGATGTCATTGGGTACAATATAAAGCCATGAGATACAGTGTATGCATGTATAGAATAACATGGGAAAAGTAGGTTAAACAAGAATCTAAGTAACAAGAAATACAAGATTAAGATTTGATTTCAAATATATGGCCAATGCAAATATGAATGTAGTTTTCATTGAGTTTGTGGTTCCTAAATTGAGGAACATTAAAAAAATTAAAAGTGAATAATAGTTTTTTTTTTTTTTTAACTAGACCAAATGATAATTAATCATAACTAACAATTATTTGTAAACAAATATAAATAATAAATATGGAATAATTTTTTTAAAATTTTTGTATTCATAGGTCCAAAAATGGAAGACAAAGTTAGCCTAGAAAATATTGATGACTGGGATGAACCCAATTACTCTATATATAATCCTATGATCACAGTTGATGTAATGACTTATGTTAGCAACAATGGTGATTATCATCACACATAATTGTTTGTTCACTTTTATAAACTAGGAGGGACGATAAGTTTTTTTAACTTTGTTGATCTAATGTAATAATATCTAATTACTACTCTATATTTGAACTTCGACTTTGCATGTTGTCTTGGTTAGGTTATTGAGTTATGTTATTTTACAAATATTCTCAAACCAAAATATATTATAATTTATTTAATTCTACTATACATAAATTTAAAATCACAAATTACCATATATTATCATTCATATTGTATATATAGAGTAGTTGATGTTGTCTTCCCGAACCCTAAGCGAAAAAAATAAGGAAAGAAAATAAAAGATAGTAGTCACTCTTTTTCTCATCTTTTCCCACTCAAGTTGTTGGTATTCAGATTTGTAATGCTAGAAGCAACAAAATATTAAAGATGGCTGAGGTGATGGGTTTTTGTTTTTAATTGTATTTAGCATGAAGAAATTTGGTATAAAACATTTGAAAGAGGGAGTAATGACTAAGTGCCATATGTGGCACATTATCATTGGATTTTAAAAAGTATTAATTAAAACATGAAAAGTGTCATTAATTAAAAATGAACAATTGATTTGTTTTCTCTACCAACCTATTACATGTTTTGGTGCATTCACAACTATGAGGTCCTTTCCTCTTGCAATATGAATTGTTAGGAAGAGAATAACAAATGAAACATTATGAGACTAAATGATAAAATATAACTTTGGTTATATTGTGAGGTTTCACATGAAGAATTAATAAATTCAATTTGTAAGTTTAAATTTAAAAACAATTATGTAGAAAAATAGAGGGTGATAATTCTTTGCAAAGTTTTTCAGGTTGAAAAAAATTCTTTCTATATATCAATTGCAACAAGAAGAAGACATTAAAAACACACAACAATCTTCATGGAAAAAAACTAATAAGAATGAATCCTTCTTGTAGACAAAAATATGTGTTAGTATGCAAATATAAGATGGTTATTAAACCAAATCAATCCTAAACTAACACAACCTATTATCTACCTCAGATTAAACTGATGGAAGGGGATACTTGAGCTTTATACTTGTACTTAACTACTAGCTTAAATGATTTTCCCTTGTTGCTTTGGATTTTTCAACATGTTTGTTGTAATGCTTTATATTTTTAGGATGAATTGGTAATCACCTCCCCTTGATGATTGATGATTTTTCTTGATAGAAGATCAATTGGATGGTTGATAGATGGATTGAAGGAATGGATTGATTGAGTGATTGAAGAAGATAAAATGGATGATGCTATGGATTTACTAGGTCCTCCAAGATAGCACTCATGGAGGAAGAGAGCCCAATTTATAGTTTTTAGGTGGAGGATTCAATGGCTAGGATGAAGCCAAGTTAGATTTGGATCAATGGTGAAGAGTACATGAGAAGAATGGAGAATTCTAGAAAGGATATTACTATAATTTGAGAGAATATTCAATGGAAAATGGAGGGTTTATTTGAATTTTTAAATATGAAAGATGGAAATTTAGAGAGGCTTCTAGAAAGAGAAGCCTTTAGATTTAGAGGTGAGGATATGACTATGATTAGAATTAGATTAGGTTGATAAAACATGATTAGGAGTGAGGTTACATGAAGAGTCTAGGTGTAGGGATGTGTAGAGTAGATAGGTAGGTAGATTTAGGAATATTAAATTCTTAGAAAATTTTAATTAAATATTAAAATTGGATAATAGGATATATTAAGGAAATTAAAGTGATTAATGATGAAATGGGATAAAACAATGCATTTAAAGGATTAATGAAATGATAAGATAAATGATAAATGATAAAGGGTAAATAAGATAAAATGGATTAATAATAATAATTAATCTTGCGATGAAACAATCATTTCATGAAGAAATTAATTTTTCCATTAGGATAGCAATATCCTTGAACCATTAGAGGGGGAGATGCAGCACAAGAGGAGTGAAAAATGTGACCTTCGTGAAAAGTGTGAAAATAGGTGTAAAGGGGTCGAGGGTTTTGGGCCTGAAAATTTTCTCACCAAGGCTCAAACCACTCGAGTCCATGGAATCTTACTTCATTGAATTCATATTTTGCAGATTTGAGAGACCTTGTTGATTTCTATACAATCTATCCATCATGGTCTCTAGCATATCAATTCTACGGACCAAGTTTTCTTCCTCCTTATTTCCCAAATTCTTTGCTTCCATTTCTTTGTAGAAATGTTTGGATCACAAGGTAAGGCTTCTTCACCTTTAGACCTTGTCACTTTCATACAAATCACAAAACGAATACCACAGTCATGGATACTTGTTAGCTCTGATACCAAAATGATCTGTAAAGTTTTGAATTTTGAATTTCACAAATCAAGAATTAATGTTATTGTTCTAATTTCAATTATAAAATGATATAATTGAGCTAGTGATTGATTCTTGTATGCTTTAGAACTAAAATTACGCAGAGAGAGAAATAAAATTAAGAACACAACACAAAGATTTTTATCATAGAAACCCCCAGTGTGAGGGAAAACTAGTCAGTAAGGGAAACTACTCTTTCTTCCCACTTATGTATTGGCCAATAATTCAAGAATACAGATTACAATAAGTTTGAAAGGAAACAACAATGTAAACCTTCCTCCCAAATACTTTTTTGCTCTTCTCTCAACCCCTTGCTTCTACAAACTCAATTCCAGCACTAAATATCTCTTGCTCACTTACTCCCATGAATCCAAATTTCCTTCAATGGCCAATTCTCTCACTCCTCTATGTATTTATAGACTTTCTCATGTCCTCCCGTGCACTAGAGAATGAGAAAGTTCATGAAAGGGAAGAGACATAGTTTGAATGATTCAAATAAAAGATTGTTCATGCTCCATTTTATTTTTCTGTCAAAATTTACAAGATTACTGCTATTTGTAGACAGATAGTTATAGGACCACCACTGCGCAGCGGGCGGTTAAGAAACCGCCACTCTACACAGGGTGACGGTTCTGTAAAAATACGATCTGCTCCTTATTTTCTTCATTTTCTTCTTCTGGTACTAGATGATCTAATGATGTGGTGTTGTTTTAGATCCCTACAGATCAACCTCCTCCACTATTTTCATGCTTCCAAATTGAGTCGATAACTATGTGCATAGAAGGTTCATAGATATCCATTAGAGAAATATAGGGTCCTTCACCTTAGCAATCATAGTCTTCTACCAAATCTCCATAGCTTCCTTAGCCATGATTCTTGTGCCCTTATCTAGTAAGCATCCCTCATTCATAAGCTACCACATTTTCGGACTATTCACCAACCCAAGGAAGAAATGGTGCACATCATTAATGGAGTACCTGTGAACAATATTATCCTACAATTCATGAATCATATTTTCTCATTGTCACCATTCCCTTGTTGGCCCTAGTATTCTTTTCCAACCTTATCACAAATTTCATGTGCTTCATTTCCCACAAAAAAAAACCATGAGATCTTTGTAATAAAAAAACCAAATCCGAATGACTAGAACAATGGGTGGAAAAGCTTATAAATCCACTCACACATGCTGAAAAACTAATCTCCCAACATGATTAAATATGGAAATAATGAATTTGTGTAGGGAGAGATACATGTAAGTATTCTGTCACAAATGTGTGGATAACTATTTGAGTTATATGCCAATCAATTGATTTGATGTGGCAGGGGCCATCTTGTTTAATTATTTCTCCTACTTTCCTACTTATATCCTTAGGTTTCATGATAATCATGTTTTCATTTTTAGAATTGAGATTGATTCCAAGATTAACCAGATAGTAAGAAACCTTATTAGTGCTTATGTAGATGTGAAATATATTTCAAGAATTATTAAGAGCAATTAAATCTTCCACAATGTGGATCAAATTCCATGATTCATATTCTTCTTTTTACAACATTGATGATGATCTAAGAATCACCTCCAATAATGATATTTTCCCAAGATTTTTCCTTTGCAATTTTGAGGCCACAAAAAGGGCCTTGACTTCTGAGGTTATGGAATAGTGACCAAGAGCTTTAGCAAAGCCAATTATAGGATTTCCCAATGAGTTATGTATCCTTCCCATTTTAAATCTTTAGAAACAAGGGAAAAAAATTTGAATAGCGTTCTTTGTTCTAAATTATCATAATTTAGAACACACATTTCAAGTTTTTAAATAATGTTCTCTATTCTAAATGATCATGATTTAGAACACACATTCCATGCCAATCAATCTCATAACAAATAACCATATGCAGCTATAATGACTCGATGAACTGTCGATCTCTCATTTCATGACTCGGAGTTTCATCGATCTCTCATTTCATGACTTGGTTTCTTACCGATCCTTCATGTTAATTCAATGTATTATATACTAAGTATACTTGGTTATTTTACCCTTTTAGGGTATTGAAGTGTTCCATTTAAGAGGCCTATCTGAATATTTGTTACCAATATTCATATGAAATCCTACTTCTTAAACTACGTGATATAGGACAACACAACCAGCAGCTTACGATACTTTGGCCAAAGATTTGCACATTTTTGCATAATCATATTCCTAGACAACATACTCATTAATGGAATACATCCTTCACACCCACTTCATCTATTATTTAGAATGGTCTTAACTGACTCCTGTCAGTCCTCTTATCCAAGGTTTAACCATAACTCAGGCTAGCAACATAGATTGGTATAGAGGGCCACTCGCAATGACTAAGGGTACATAGACATACTCAATCAACCTAGGTCGATTGCATGTGTCTAGTTACCTTCAATCATCGAGAGTCCTTCCTATACCAAATCATGTCCCTAAACTGACCTAGAGTGTAACCAAGTCAAGTCTGAGTTTATGTAAACCTAGATGATTTGATTCGAAGGGTGTTGCGACATGTTAGCTGCAACATTGTTTCCTCATGAAGACCCGGTCTTCATGATGATACATTATTGTATTGGCATGTACCAAATCCCACATAATCCCCTTGTCAAGAAGTACATATCCAGATAAGAGGTTAAATACCTTCTTATCTTCTTAATTTAAGATTTAGTTTTAGCAACCCTATTGATTTTCTAATATCTTTGATCATTATGGTTACTAGTCATAAATGAATTATGGTTGTCATGTAGATTAATCTGTAACCAATCCTTCTTCTTGAAGGTTTGTATGTCATTCTTTAGTTTCTTAACTTTAAGTTTCAAACTAACATTCCAACCCAGCTTAACAAGTAGTAAGACTAACTTACTTAACTTGACCAAATTTATCCATGGCTGAACTTAGATTCTAATTTCTTTATAATAGAATTCATTAATATGAAGTCTATTTCATGTATATATATTTTCATTTTTAGTTACCTTATTTTAGGATTAAGGTTTACTAAGAAGAGGTATAGATTCCCTCTTTCTGAATATCCCTTGAGTATTATACCCAAAAAGGATAGTAACGAATATTTAATTTCGAAGACTAATTGTCTTTCCCTTAACATATATTCGTTAGGGTCCATTGCAACAATTACTTATACAAAAACCATATGTAATTTACTTATCTATTATTGTCAATGAATAAACCATATTGACCTAGTTGAGTGTTCATCTATGCATGCCAACCTTAAAGTTGCAATTAAGAGTAGGATAGAGTATCAATACTCTTTTTCTCTATTTCATTTGAGTCCAACTGAAATAATCCAAAACATATATGTTTACAAGAGAATAAGAATAAGTTTACAATCCCCTTGTAGTAAGCCCAAAAGATAATGACACATCAAATATCAATAACACTCAATCCTTTCTCATTGATCAAACAAAATACATATTTTAAAGGTCTAAACATTTCAGACATCTTTCATGTCATTCTTCATTGATAAAATCAAGTAAAATTTACAATTTTTCCCTTTTTCAATTACATCTCAATAATAATAATAAATCCTCATTAAAAATGCAGCCTTTAAGTAAACACAGGAAGCATCATAAAGGAACATGTATTCTTTTGTTACTTACAAATCCATCTCGCAAAAAATTACTAGCACGGGTTAGTTTGTTAAACCGAGCATGATAAGAACTAATCATTAAAGAGGTGTGTTTTTTACTAACTATATCATAAAAATAAATCTAATCTTATGAAACATTAAGCAATACAGACATATGCCTAGTAAATAATAAAGTACCACTAAAAAAGAATGCAGAGTGAGTAATCTTTTCACATTAAATAAGTATCAAGATTAAACAACAATCTTCATTCAACAATTTCATAAGAAAATCTACAACAAACAAGTAATATTACATCCCAATTACTTATCCTTTTCCTACTATAGTGTCTTTGAATCATTCCAATTCAAGCCAACTCTAGCCTAACCTTTTTGTTCAACATCAACAGATTTTACAAGGTTTAAATTCCATGTACTTCTCCGAAGATAGTCACACATCGATTCATTATCTTTTTATCCATCAATTGAGAAGGAAATAAAGTGATTCATCCAACTATATACTCTGTAATCCCCTTCACTAACCTAACCAAAATATTCAGCTTCAAGCAAGGTGTAATAATAATGAGAAATAAATAGTCGGGGAGAGATAAAATCAACTACCTTTCGAGAACAAGAGTAACAATAACAAAATTCATAACTCATAAAGAATAGAGAGAACGAGATGGAATTCAATAATCAAGTTGAAGAGAGAGATATTATCATTATTTCTTCCCAATCTGAACCAAATTATATAAGCTATAACATGTAAATCATTTAATTGTAATGTACTTCCTCAATGCAAAACAAGGATAATTTCAAGTAGCTTACTAGCTACCACTAAAGGAAATATTCAAAGAATTCATTCTACAACTATACCAGAAATATCAAGAAACAAATGATCTTCTAAATTCATCCATGTTGATATCTTTGCACACTACAAACAAATATTATGAATCCCAAATAGAAAGTGATTAAGATATTACAAACTCAAGTAAAAACATGTTTCCTATTCCACAGGAAGGAAAGAAGTGATTTTCGATACAATGAAAAGAAGTCCAACCAGAATCAAATAAAATTTGGAACAAAAAAAGGATTTCAATCCCCTAGTACATTTGCTCATCATTGATCCTAAAAGGAGAAGGAGAAACTTTAGGATCCAACTGAGTTTTGACTAAGATGAAAGCAATCAAAGGAAATGAAACCCCAAATTGGTTCCCAAAATCGAACAAAGGGAGAAGAGTAAGACCGAACGTTCCAACTCTTTCCCCTTAGATAAATGAAATCAAACTAATCCCAATATCCACTAAATATTCGACATTCACAACAACATCTACATAAGTAAATCAAAATGTTTTCCATAAACCATTTAATACATGCAGTGAGAGAAGTAGCAATATCCTCACACAGTCCCTGGAAAGGAGTTAAACCGAAAATTGCTAGATTTCAAAAAAGGTAAAACCAAATGAAATCCCTTCTAACAATCCCACAAAAATTCATGGGTTTAAACGCATTAAACTCAAAGGGAGAAAATGTTTCATCATTGTCCTTTTAACAAGTCTAAATTCACAATAAATTGAATCCAAATAGCTGCTCCAACTTATCTCAACTTATAGATTCTGATTTGTTTTTCAAAGAAGATGAAGCACTTCATAGCTTCCCATTAAAATAAAACCCAATTAAAATCTTTACATAATGATTTCCCTTAATCCATTATGCACAAAAAACCAAAAACCCACATGACTTAAGCATCATTCCAGTTTAAAATATGATAATATGCTTTACTCAAACATGCATTCAAAAAATACCCATATTGCATCCTTTAAAAACAAAAACTCAAATAGAAGATCACAACCAAAATACACCAAAACATTTCCACAAAGTTATTCATTTCAAAGAGCATAGTTGTTCTAATAAAGATGCTTAATAAAAAGAAAAAATGTTTAATAAGAAGAGCCTATCATGCTTGATGAAATTTCTTGTTGATTTGTAGAAGATCTCCAGCCGAGATTCTCAAGAATATCTTCTTTTCAAATAATGTCAAAAACCAAATCTCCCAACTGCCTCCATGTTTCCACGGTTCAGAAATAGATTGGGGATGCTCAAGATCACAATGGATTGAAAAATAGACATGTTGGTTCGAAGAACCAAAACCACATGCAGAGCAAAAACCAAAAAGACCAGAATGCCAAACAACTTCCACAAAACACCCTTCTCCTCTTTCCTAGGTGGTCTCTTCACCGAAATCAATTCCATTGAATGCAAATTCCCTCTCTTTTCTTGTGCCACCACCACTTCAAATTTGGCAAAGTGGATTTCAAAATTTAACATGCATTTTAAATTTAGCAATGATGTCAGCTAGGCATCCTACCTACCTTCCTTGCCTCCAAAACTTGGAAATTTAAGATGTAAGGATTGAGATTTAATTCTCATTAATACCTTAGAAACCACCACCACCCAACCTTCCATTTTCCATGTAACCCATAGGTCCTCTTTAGGCTTAGTGATAGTTTAGGTTACATTAGCATCAGTTAGGTTTCCATCTTAGTTCTTAGGTCTTTAGAATTTATCTTAGGTTAGTTCAAAAATCATAACCATATAATATACCTTCTTAGGTTAGGTCATAACCCCCTTAGGTTAGAATCCATATAGGGTAGGGAATTGCAACATAGTTTTAGGCGTCAACTCAAAATAGTTCAGTAATAGATCTTAGGTAAGTATTATCACCTTAGGTCAAAAATACAATAGGGTAAACATTACAATTTGCAGCATGGTGCCGAGTAAGGACACCTGAACCCATTTCCTTCACAATTTATGCAAAAACACTACTCGGTTCCATAACATGTTTCATTCAACATGTCAATTAACAAGATGATAACAAAGAAGAACAAAAACATACCTTGGATCAATGGAATTGATTCAAGGTGTGTTGTTATCATATAGAAATGTGAAAACAATAGTACAAATTTATGACTTATTATTCACAAAATAGAATGGCCTTTCTTCCAAGTAAACAAAATTACAACAAGCACAAATTCCAAGCAGTAATAACTCATCCATTGCAAACATGATTTTCAATGTCAAAAGAATACACCTTCCTAAGACAAATCACATGTCAATGTTTGCAATGTCAAAGGTGGAAGTCATCATAGTAATAGTCGTAACCAAGACGTTACATACCTTCCTCCTTAAAAGGATCATCGTCCCGATGATTAACTTAATAAAACCATTATAGTTTAGGACAAAACTTAATTATAGTCCTTCCATTCATATGTTCATAATAGAACTAAATTTGAAAATTCAAGTTTTCAAAACAATATTAAAATACTTGTCAAATAGTTTAGTAACTACCCAAGTTTGGTAGATTTAACATCAAAACATGAATAAATTTTTCATATTTTATCAATTTTCAAAATCAATTCTGATCAAACAAGTATGGAAAAGTAGATCTCATATCTTCAAGATTTTCCTAGGTTACACTTTCTTCATTAAAATGGTCCCACTGGACCTTACATTGACTTATTTCACAATTTATTAAGTGCAACTGGTGATTTTCTAACACTCGAATGGGTTTAACCATGATTATTCCTAGGTCTTGGACCTGCAAGGAATTCCAATTCAACACGTGATAAATCCAAAATGTATTTCTTAAGAAAATAAATATGGAAAACATCATGCATTCATGATAAAGCAAGAGGTGGAGTTAAACGATAAGATATAGGATTGATTACTTCAACAATTTTAAAGGGTCCCACTTAACAAGGTGATAACTTTGTGACCTTGCCAAAAGTTATAGAACTCATTTTCAGCTTAACCCGAAGAAATATTTTCTCACTAAGTTAAAATTTCCTATCCACCTACTTTAAGTTTGCATAACTTTTATAACTATCTACAACTTCCTTCAATTGTTAACAAATCATTTTAGATTTTTGTTCCATTTCTATAAGGATTTCAGGCCCTATCACCTCTTTATCTTCAATGTTGTCCCAACTAACAGGGGTTCTGCATTTCCTTCCATATAGTGCTTCGAAAGGTGCCATTTTTAGAGAGGCATGATGAGTATTATTATAAGAAAACTCAACTAATGGAAGGTACTCCTCTAATTTATAATTCTGATCCATATAACACATTCTTAACATATCCTCTAAAATTTCATTAACTCTTTTAGTCTGTCCATCCATTTCTGGGTGATACATAGAAATGAAATTCATTTTAGTTCCTAGAGCTACTATAAGTGTCTGCCAAAATCTTGATGTCATTCTCGGATCTCTATCTGATATGATTAATTTAGGTATTCCATGTAACCTAAAAATCTCATGCAAAAATCTTCTTGCTAACACAGGTGAATCATCCTTTAGATTACCAACAATAAAGTGTGCTACTTTTGTTAGTTTATCAACAACAACCAAAATAACATCATGTTTATTCTTTGACATTGGAAACCCTTGAACAAAATCCATGGTTATCACTTTCCATTTTTACTGCGAATGTTGTGAGGGTATAGTAAATCGGCTGGATGCATATGTTCCACTTTAACTCGTTGACATTCTAAATAGTGCATCACGATTTCCATCACATCCTTTTTCATCCCTCTCAAGAAATATTATTATTTTATATCAGCCAACATCTTTGTAATGCCAGGGTGTCTAGAAAAAGGTGAGTTGTGAAATTCAACTAATAATTTCTTTCTTAAATCAATTGCCAAAGGTATGTATACCCAGTTTTCAAACCACAAAATTCCTTCATTTTCAAATGAAAACCCTTATATCTCACATCATTTGGATTTGCAGCAAGTGTTGTCCTTACTTGCTGAAAATAAGAATTAGATTCCATGACACTTTTCACCTTGTCTTTAAACTGAGTTCTTAATGTTATAAGAGCATAAATGTGCTTCCTATGACTTAGAGCATCAGCTACTCTATTTTCCTTACCTTTAATATAGCTTATATCAAAATCATACTGAGATAGAAATTCCAACCATCTTCGCTATCTTACATTCAGGTTTGGCTGAGTGAAAATATACTTCAACCCAAGATGGTCAGTTTTTAGTTCAAAAGGCCTACCGAGAAGATAATGCCTCCATATTTGAAGGGCATGAACAATGGAAGCAAGCTCTAGGTCATGTGGAGCATAATTCCGTTCATGTAACTTGAGTTTTCTACTTTCATAAGCTATGACATGGTCATCTTGCAACATAATACCTCTGAGGCCCTCTCCAGATGCATCTATTACAACAATAAAGTCCCCATTTGGATCAGGTATAGTCATAATAGGTGTTGTAGTTAATTGATCCTTTAGAATCTTAAAAGTAGATTCATATTTTTCATTCCAAAAAATATTCTTGTCTTTCTTTCGTAATGAGTTTATTGGTGCAAAATATTAGAAAAATATTTTAAAAACTTTCTATAGTAACCTGAGAAAGACCCATGACTAACTCATGCACATTCTTGGGTACAGTCACTCGATTATAGATATGATCTTCAAAGGATCTACATCTATTCCATTTTTACTTATTACATGTCCCAAATAGTGTAATTCCATGTCATAGAAGGAACATTTAGACAACTTATCATATAAATTTCTCTTTCTTAAGATTTCCAAAACTATCTTCAAATGCTCATGATGTTATTCAATGCTTTTAGAGTATATGAGAATATCATCCAAGAATACAAGCACAAACTTTTCCAAGTATTCTTGAAAAATATTATTCATCAAATTAATAAAAGCAAAGAGGTGTATTTGTCAACCCAAAAGGTAAAAATGTGAATTCGTAATGCTCATACCTTGTTCTAAAATCTGTTTTATGTATGTCTTCATACTTTATTCTTAGTTGATGATATCCTGATCGAAGATCTATTTTAGAATACACCGATGCTCCACGCATCTAATCAAATGGATCATCAATTCTAGGAAGCAGATATCAGTTCTTAATATTTGCCTTGTTCAACATTCTGTAATCAATACACAATCTAAGTGTGTCATCCTTCTTTTTCACAAAGATTACCAGTGCTCCCCAAGGTGAGACACTCGGTCTTATCAATCCTTTTGACAAAAGTTCCTGTAACTGAGCCTTAAGCTCTACCAATTCAATGGTAGTCATTCTATAAAGTGCCTTGGCTATAGGCTTAGTTCCTATTTTGATCTCTATTGTGAAGTCAAACTCTCATTTAGGTGGAAGACCCAGTAACTCTTTTGAAAATACATCTTTGAAATTTTGTAACAAAGGATATTTTTCCATAAAATATTTACCTTCTTCTACAGTCTCGGAAATATTTACTGCATACAAGGTATAACCTTTGTTTTGGCCTTTTTAAGTTGCATTGCTGACAACTTCCTAACTAAAATCTCGTGTTTTACACCCTGAATGACCACTAATTTTTGTAGATCATCTAAACAACTAATATGTTTTTCAAAACAATCAACCTTTGCTTTATGGTTAGCTAGCTAGTTAACACCTATGATTACGTCATAAGACCCCAAAGGAGCAACATAAAGGTCAACTTCTATGGAAAAACTAGGCAAGTCGAGGACTGCTCCAAAAAGACACATACTAACCGTATGAGTAGCATTATTTCCATAATGTACAGTCCATAATTTTTCCATTTTCTTAGCTTCTATTTTTAATTTTGAAGCTAACTTACTATAAATAAAACATTCAGTAACTCCAGTATCAAAAATTATAGTCACATGTATATTGAATAACTTACCCAGAACTTCTATGGGTGTGACTTGCTTTTCGGCTTGCTTGTTAGCTACCGCAGTGTATCCTATGTTGTTGATTGCGGTCATCCTTCTTCAAAGGAAAGTGAATCACGTAATGGTCCTTGCCATAGTTAAAACAACCTCCAATAGGCCCCTTCCTAGGCTCAAATTTATTTCCATCCTTGAAGTTATCATTTTGGCTTTTGTAGGACTTCTTCCCATTGTTATTATTCTTGAAAAAGATGTTCCGCATACTAACAACATGTTTTTTATTACTTTTCTCTTATTATTATCAGTGGTAAATTTATTTTTCATGCCAAACCTCTTCTAGGGTCCCTTTTTAGGTGCAAGAGATGAAGAAGAGTTTGGAACCTTCTTTCTAATTTCCTCTCTATGAGTAGAGATTGCTCTTAATTTATATTCTTGCCTTATGGATTTTTCAACAACCCCTTCCATAGTGGTTGGACCGTGAACATCCACCTCACCACCTATAATGGGATTTAATCCCATAATAAATTTTTGTATCTTGAACTTCTCGTCAGTTTGATACTAAGGCACGTACTTAAGGAGTTTAGTAAACCTTTCCCAATACTCTATCACAGTTAACTTTCCTTGAGATAAGTTTTGAAATTCAGTCATTTTCTGATCACAAAAAGTTGAGGCAACCAACCATTACCTAAATAACTTTTAAATTGATCCCAAGTTATGTCTGCTTGACCATATTCAACTCATCCTTTTGGTTGTCCCACCACAAAGATTCCTCATGAGAAAGCTGATATGCTCCCCATATTGTTTTTGTTTCCTCAAAAGTTTCTTATAGAAAAGTACTTCTCCATTTCACCGAGCCGAGTTGCTCAACCCCATCCCCAAGTTTAGTTCCATCAAACTTAGGATGACTTATTATTTTATATCATTGGTGAGTTTCACTACTAATCTTACCTTTTTATTTTCAAGGTGATTAGGTATGTTTACATTACTATTATCAACACCTGAATTTCCCCATTGGTGTTGTCCACAGGAGGTGGCTAATCATCATTATCAACATCTTCTTCCTCCTCCTCATTTCCCATTACTTGTTATTCTAATATAGCTAGGTGATCTCTCATGTCCAACAGGGAAGCAAGGATCTCATCAAGTTTTTGGGTAGTAGCTACTTCTCCACCCGGTGGTGGGTTGTTTGCAGCATTTCCTCTTGTTCTAACCATTTTCTGTTTATAAGAAAATTTAAGTTTTTATTAGATTATGGACACAATAGGTCTAAGAGTTGCAACCTTCAGCTCTGATACCAAGATGTAACATTCCCATTTTAAAGCTTTAGAAACAAGGGAATTATTTTTTTGAATAACGTTCTCTATTCTAAATTATCATAATTTAGAACACACGTTTCAAGTTTTTAAATAATGTTCTCTGTTCTAAATGATCATGATTTAGAACACACATTCCATGCCAATCAATATCATAACAGATAACCCTATGCACCACTGTAATGACTCGATGAACTGCCAATCTCTCATTTCATGACTCAGAGTTTCATCGATCTCTCATTTCATGACTTGGTTTCTTACCGATCCTTCATGTTAATTCAATGTATTGTATACTAAGTATACTTGGTTCTTTTACCCTTTTTGGGGTATTGAAGTGTTCTGTTTAAGAGGCCTATCTGAATATTTTTTACCAATATTCATCTAAAATCCTACTTCTTAAACTAGGTGATATAGGACAATGTAACCAGTAGCTTGCGATACTTTGGCCAAATATTTTCACATGCTTTGCATGATCATATTCCTAGATGGAATACTTGTCAATGGAATAATTCCTTCACCCTCACTTTATCTATTATCTAGAATGGTCTTCATTAAATCCTCTCAATCCTCTTGTCTAAGGTTTAACCATAACTCAGGTTAGCAACATAGATTAGTATAGAGGGCCACTCATGGTGACCAAGGGTACATAGACATATTCAATCTACCTTAGTCAATTGCATGTGTCTAGTTACCTTCAGTCATTAGAGTCCTTCCCTATACCAAATCATGTCCCTAAATTGACCTAGAGTGTAACCAAGTCAAGTCTAAGTTTATGTAAACCTATATGATCTGATTCGGAAGGGTGTTGTGATATGTCAGCTATAAAACTATGTCTTCATGAAGACGCGGTCTTCATGATAACACATTATTGTTGTTGGTGTGTACCAAAATCCCACGTAATCCCCTCATCTAGAGGTACATCTAGATAAGAGGTTAAATACCTTCTTATCTTCTTAATTTAAGATTCATTTTTAGCAACCTTGTTGATTTTATAATCTCTTCGATCATTATGATTGCTAGTCATAAATGACTTATGGTTGTCATGTAGATTAATCTACAACCAATCCTTATTCTTGAAGGTTTGTATGTTTTTCTTTAGTTTCTTAACTTTAAGTTTCAAACTAACATTCCAAACCAGCTTAACAGTAGCAAGACTAACTTACTTAACTTGACCAAATTGATTCATGGCTGAACTTAGATTATGATTTCTTTATAATAGAATTCATTAATATGAATTCTATTTCATGTATATATATTTTCATTTTTAGTTACCTTATTTTAGGATTATGGTTTACTAAGAAGATGTATAGATTCCCTCTTTTGAATATCCCTTGAGTATTATACCCAAAAAGGATAGTAACGAATATTTAATTTCAAAGACTAATTGTCTTTCCCTTAACATATATTCGTTAGGGTCCATTGCAAAATTACTTATTAAAAAACCATATGTAATTTACTTATATATTATTATCAATGAATAAACCATATTGACCTAGTTGTGTGTTCATTTATGCATGCCAACCTTAAAGTTGCAATTAAGAGTAAGATAGAGTATCAATACTATTTTTCTCTATTTCATTTGAGTCCAACTGAAATAATCCAAAACATATATGTTTACAAGAGAATAAGAATAATTTTAAAATCCCCTTGTAGTAAGCCCAAAAGATAATGAGACATCAAATATCAATAACACTCAATCCCTTCTCATTGATCAAACAAAATAAATATTTTACAGGTCTAAATATTTCAAACATTTTTCATGTCATTCTTTATTGATAAAATCAAGTAAAATTTACAAATTTTTCCTTTTTTAATTACATCTCAAAAATAATAATAAATCCTCATTAAAAATGCAGCCTTTAAGTAAACATAGGAAGCATCATAAAGGAACTTGTCTTCTTTTGTCACTTACGGAATCCATCTGCAAAAATTGCTAGCATGGGTTAGTTCGTTGAACTAAGCATGATAAGAACTAATCATTAAAGCCGTAGTGTGCTTTTGAATAAGCTGTCTCATAAAAATAAATTACTCTTATGAAAAATTAAGCAATATAGACATGCCTAGAAAAGAATTAAGTACCACTAAAAATAACAGAGTGAGCAACCTTGTCACATTAAATAAGTATCAAGATTAAACAATAATTTTCGCTTCAACAATTTCATAAGAAAATCTACAACAAACAAGTAATATTACATCCCAATTACTTATCATTTTCCTACTATAGTGTCTTTGAATCATTCCAATTCAAGCCAACTCTAGCCTAGCCTTTTTGTTCAACATCAATAGATTTTACAAGGTTTAAATTCCATGTACTTCTCCTAAAGATAGTCACACATCGATTCATTAGCTTCTTAACCATCAATTGAGAAGGAAAGAAAGTGATTCATCCAAATATCTACTCTGAATCCCCTTCACTAACCTAACCAAAATGGTTAATTTCAAGAAGGTGTACTAATAATAATGAGAAATAAATAGTCGGGGAGAGATAACAATCAACTACCTTTTGAGCACAAGAGTAACAAAGATATAAAATCCACAACTCAAAAAGGAGAGAGAGAATGAGATGGAAGTCAATAATCAAGATGAGAGAGAGATTCTCATTATTTCTTCCCATTATCAACCAAATTATATAAACTGTAACATGCAAATCAGTTAACATAAATGCACTTCCCTCAACACAAAACATGGATGCTTTTTAGTAGCTTACTAGCTACCACTAAAGGAAATATTCAAAGAATTCATTCTACAACTATACCAGAAGTATTAAGAAAAAATTGATCTTCTAAATTCATCCACATTGATAGCTTTGTACACTACAAACAAATATTATGCATCCCAAATAGAAAATGATTAAGAGATTACAGTCAAGTAAAAACATGTTTCCTATTCCACAGGAAGGAAAGAAGTCATTTTTAGATACAATGAAAATAATTCCACCCAAATTCAAATACAATTGGGAACATCAAAAGGATTGCAATCCCCCAATACATGTGTTCATCATCGAGCCTAAAAGGAGAAGGAGAAAATTTAGGCTCCAACTGAGTTTTGACTAAGATGAAAGCAATCAAAGGAAATGAAACCCCAAATTGGTTCCCAAAATCGAACAAAACGAAGAAGAGTAAGACCGAATGTTCAAACTCTTTCCCCTTAGACAACCAAAATCAAACTAATCCCAAGATCCACTAAAATAGTCAAATTTCACAACAACATCTACATAATTAAATCAAAATGTTTTCCACAAACCATTTAATACATGCGAGTGGGAGAAACAACAATATCCTCACACAATCCGTGGAAAGGAGTTAAACTGAAAAATTACCAGATTTTGAACAAGGAAGGTCAAAACCAAACAAAATCCCTTCTAACAATCCCACAAAATTCATGGTTTTAAACGCATTAAACATTTTAAACGCATTAAACGCATTAAATTCACAATACATCGAATCCAAATAGTTGTTCCAACTTATCTCAAATAGAAACAACCATATTTAAGGTGATTCATTTTTCAGAGAAGAGAAGCACTTCATACTTCCCACAATTAAAATAAAAACAAACCCAATTAAAATATTTACCACATAATGCTTTCCCTTAATCCCTTGTGCGCAAAAAACTAGAAACCCGCACGAATTAAGCATCATTCTAGTTTCAAATATGATAACACGATTTACTCAAGCATGCATTCAGAAAATACCCATATTGCATCCTTTCAAAACAAAAAAATCAAATAGAAGTTCAAAACCAAAATACACCAAAACATTTCCACAAAGCCATTCATTTCAAAGAGCATAGTTATTCTAATGAAGATGCTTAATAAAAAGAAAAATTGTTTAATAAGAAGAGCCTATCATGCCTGATGAAATTTCTTGTTGATTTGCAGAAGATCTCTAGCCGAGATTCTTAAGAATCTCTTCTTTTCAAACAAGGTCAACAACCAAATCTCCCAAATGCCTCTATGTTTCCATAGGTTCAAAATAGTTTGGGGATGCTCAAGATCACAATGGATTGAAAAACAAACTTGCTGGTTCGAAGAACCAAAACCACATGCAGAGCAAAAACTAGAAAGACCGTAATGACTAATAACTTCCACAAAACACCCTTCTCCTCTTTCTTAGGTGGTCTTTGTTAGCGCATTAGTTAATACTTCTTAATACATTGTTAGTTTCATTTGTTTGTGAATAGTTATTTAACTATTCCTCTCTTCCTCTCTCTATACCGCAGCCTATATATGGCTCTTCATTTTTGTTGTCTATGCATTGAATAAATCAATTCCTTATCTCCCGCTATCATTGGTATCGAGAGCTTTCTCCATTCCTCTACTGTGTGGAGAATAAAGCGACTGTAGTAGAAGTTATGTTTAGGTGTTAAATAGTATCTTATCTCTACTATGTGGAAGATTAGAGTGCAGGTGTTGCTCATGGTTGAAGTGTATCTTTGGCATGGAATTGAGAGGAGCGACATGTTTTTCTATTGGGAGGACCGACACCTGTTTGTCTTTTGTTACAGTTTGTAAGTAGTAAAATGATCCGTCTTTTTCCTCTCCTCCGTTCTATTCGTGTCAACTAACTTGTTATTGTGATTTCACATGAAAACACCAAAGCCAGTTGCTATTATAGAAAATCAATGGCTAGGAACTAGAAGGTGATAGTGAAATGAAATGGTTTGTTTTTACCTTGTAAATTGGGGTGACTTGTGTGCGAGTTTAAAACCTGAGAAAACGTGGCTGGAGATTGGTGTGCAGACCTAACGCTGAAGGAGGTGAGCCAATTGGAAGGTAGCTGCTATGGAAGGAGGCCAATCCTACACCAAGGAGACAAGCCACCACCCCATAAGCTGCCACCGTTGCTGAAGAAAGCCCCAAAGGAGAGGAGTTGTGACTGCATGTGGAATGTATAGGTCACACATTTCCTATGCCGAGAGTGTTACGAGAAACCCTTCTACTAGGTCACCTTTGAGAACCCAAGAGGACACCACCGACATCTATTTTTCCTTGCTCAATGAATTGTTGAATACCGGTAAAACATATTATTTGACAAATTGGTGTGTCAAGGATTGTTCGACTATTTTTGGTTTGACGTGTGTTGTCAAGCATGCTGAATCCATGAAGAATTGGAGCGCGGATATGATGCAGATGATGAACGTGAAGTAGAATGCCCACAGGAGCATCCACATCTCACTACACGAGCTTATAGAGCCCATCTTTGTGATAGGTTCCTTCAGTAAGCATTTGTAACGTTTTTGAACAATCAATAAATAAAATACAATTTTGAGTTTTTGGAAATGTCTGCACCTCACATTTTGTTGTCGAATGCCCAGTTGCTAAAAGGGCCAAATTTTTCCGCATGGAAAACCAAGATGTGGACAATTCTTCAGTTTGAAGATCTTTGGGGGATCATTTCTAGCACGGATGCCCCTCCCACAGACGTTGATCTATTGGCTAAGTATGAAAAGGCTGATGCAAAATCATTAATGCTTATCACTCTGAGCCTTTCTGATGAGGTTCAACCTCACATTCGGGAAGCAACCACTTCCTCTACAGCATGGGCTGCATTGTGTACCATCTATGAAGCCAAGAATCTGATGACGATGTTGCATCTTTAGACAAAGCTTCACACAATGAGTATGCATGATGGTGAATCAGTTAAAGCCTTCTTGCAGCGTGTGGCTGAGTTACATGTAGAACTTTCTGCTCTCGGTGAACCGGTGGATGACAAGTTGCTAGTCCCACTCACCTTGCGAGCTCTTCCTTCCCGATTTCGACACTAATCACCACGTTGACCATCACTCAACAGGAGGTGAGTTTTTCCAAACTAGTGAATTATCTCCAGTAGGAAGAAGCCATTCAGAATGTTCAAGAATCCTTCCAAGACAAGGCTCTCATTATAAGGAAAATCATAACAACAAGCCTCGAAAAGTGCAGTCACCCCCTAGAATCGAATTAACATCCACAAGTAAGCCAACCTTCTTAGCAGCCACCATAAGAACCACCCCGAAACAACAAGACAACAAGGTGGATCAATGGTGCCACATTTTCTCCATGAATATGCACACAACTGCGAACTATTATTACAACGGTCGCAAGCATGGAAACTCTAGTGAAGAGAGCACTTCTAGCCAAGGATATTCTAAGAAATCCCAATGGCGTGCTTGTAATCAGAGGCAGAAGGGTCATATTGCTTCTTAGTAGGATGCCTCCTCCGATGAAGAGGTTCTAGACACAACTCATCCAGACATTTTCCTAGTCTTGCAAACTTCATAGCCATTAGAAAGTGTCTAGTTGATTGATTCGGGTGCCAACAAACACATGACTGGAAATAAGAAGTTGTTCCATACCCTGAGTGACCAGCCCACTAGAGATCGGATCACCATTGCAGATAATCAGGAGTATATTGTGGTGGGGATTGGTGATGTCATCATTCCTCTTGGGACACAAAGATGTACACTCACAAAGGTGCTATATGTTCTAGGTTTGACCTCAAATCTCTTGTCTGTGAGTCATCTTCTTAATCATCGAATGTAGGTTGAATTATTTGTTCGAGAAAGGGTCAAGTCCTACATCATTTCCCAGGGAGACTCAGTTATTTCTCAAGCATTTATGAAGGGCCGTCTATTTGCACTGGATGCAGTCATTTCATCTTACATTGCTCTCTCTGCTTCAACGGTGGAGTCCACTACACTATGGCACTTTTTATATGGTCATCTTTCTACGTAGGGTTCTCGCATCGGCTCGGTGCCAAGGAAATGGTAAGAGGTCTTCTTCCACTCTCCCATTCCTTACCTATTTTCTTAGGATGTCTTGCAGGAAAACAACACATAGGTCTGTTTAAACATAGCTCTTATCATTCTACGGAGCATCTTCAGGTTGTACACACCGATCTATGCGGACCCCTGCCTACTACTAGCTTCCAAGGTTTTGAATACTTCCAGCTCATCATTGATGATTACTCATGGAAAATGTGGGTATATTTTCTCTGGAAGAAGAGTGAGGCATTTTCCAATTTCCAAACCTTTTACCAGCAAGCCACCAGGTAGTTTGGGAAGCCTCTCCTTCTCCTCTGCTCAGATCGAGGGGGAATTTGTATCAAAGAAGTTCTTAGCATACCTAAAGTAGCATGGCATTCAACAACATCTGACTACACCCTACACGCCCCAACAAAATGGGATTTCTAAGTGACACAACAAGACTATCATGGAGATGGCTTGTTGTATGCTCTCCACCACCAAGTTGGAGGATCATTTTTGGGTAGAAGTAGTCCAGATAGTAGTGTATCTACTCAACCAGGAACCCACAAAGATCTTGCGAACAGGACACCGAGAAGAGGTATGGACTAGTCGTAAACCTTCTATCTATCATTTGAGTTTTTTGTTGTACTACATATATGCATGTTCCAGATAAGAAAAGGAAGAAGATTGATCCAAAGACACTGCCATGTCTTTTCTTGGGGTATAGTACTACCTCAAAGGCATATCATCTCATGGATCCTGAGATGAAGAAAATCTATGAGAGTTGAGATGTGGTGTGTGATGAGTCATCCTTTGACTCCCTGCCACACAATGGAGATCCAATACCGACCTCGTCACATAGATTGCTCACACATCCAGATGATGGGCAAGATGATTCTTCTTAGAGAGAAGAAGAGCTAAGTGGAGACTTATTTGTTGATCTAGGCACACTGGAAAACACATCTTCACATCAGCAAGTAGCACCACCAATGTCTGAAATGGGTCCAAAATACTATTGGGGATGCACACCTAAACTCACTTCCAAGTACTTCTACGGGAGTCAGAACATGAATTCAAGCTAGACATGAGGTAAATTTTACACTCATGAGTTCATTTGTTGATAGCACCGAACCTAACACTGTTCATGAGGCATTAGACCAACCACAATGGAAACAGGCTATGAATGCTTGAATATGATTCCCTACTTTAGAATCGGATGTGGGAACTTGTCGATCTACCTCCAGGTAAGAAATCCATTGGCTACAAATGGATTTTCAAAACAAAATATAAGGCAGATGGTTCAATCAAAAAACACAAAGCATGACTTGTTGTAAAGGGTTATGCTCAACAAGAAGGAATTGAATATGATGAGACCTTGCACCCACTGCAAAGATCAAAACCATTAGAGTTGTTTGTGCACTGGCAGCACAAAATGGATGGAAACTTCAGCAGATGGATGTCAAGAGTGCTTTTCTAAATGGTGATCTCAAAGAAGAAGTATACATGGCCCAACCTAAAGGGTTTGTAGACAAGCATCAACCACACAAGGTATATCATCTGATAAAGTCACTTTATGGACTCAAACAAGCACCTAGGGCATGGTATATAAAAATTGATGATCACCTATTGTAGCATGGATTCACTTGTAGCCCCTCGATATAAAATTGTATATCAAGAAGGTAGGAACAGAGATTGTTATTCTGGTTTTGTACGTAGATGATCTTGTGATCATAGGAAGTTATGACAATCTTGTGGATGATGTAAAGAATGATATGAAGAAATCCTTCAACATGACTGATTTGGGGCTACTTCACTACTATCTTGGCTTAGAGATATGGCAGAAAAAGAATCATATCTTCATCTCCCATATGAAATATGCCAAGAAACTCTTGGAAAAGTATGGAATGTCAAATTGTAAACCAATGTCCACACCTATGGAAAAAGGTTTGCAATTATCTAGATTCCAAGATTCACCACAGGTAGATGGCCCTCACTACGGGTGAAGCTTGTGGGAGTCTCATTTACTTGACTTATACCAAGCTAGATCTTTGCTTTGGAGTGAGCTATCTCACCAGATTTATGTAGGAGCTGAAGAAATGTCATTGGATAGCAGAAAATCATGTGTTGAGATATGTACAAGGTACATTGACTTTGGTCTGGAGTATCAAAAGAACACTCAGTTCTTCTTACGGGGATATACAGACTCAGACTATGCAGGATCCATTGATGAAAGGAAATCTACATCAAGGTATGTTTTTCATCTCGAATCTAGACCTATCTCATGGATTAGCAAGAAGCAAATTATTTTGCTCTCTCATCCACTGAGGATGAATACCGCACCACACGAGGAGCTATGTGTGAAGTGATTTGGTTACGTCACATTCTTGCAGATATAGGGATTCCTGAAGAGAAACCTCCCATCATTCATTGTGACAATCAGGGTGTGTTGAAGCTTGTGAAGAATCCTATTTTCCATGAGCGTACCAAGCATATTGAGGTCGAATGTCACTTCATCCATGAACAAGTCTTGCACCACCACATCCAGCTCCAGTACTGCCCTACCGATTCTCAGGTTGCTGATATTCTCACCAAATCTCTTGGTAAGGTGAAGTTTGATTTGTTTAGGGGTACATTTGTAAGAGCAATGTATTAAGGGGGAATGTTAGCACATTAGTTAATGTTGCTTAATACATTGTTAGTTTCATTTGTTTGTGAACAATTATTTAATTGTTCCTCTCTTCCTCTCTCTCTACCGCACCTATATATGGCTCTTTTGTTTTGTTGTCTATGCATTGAATAAATCAATTCCTTATCTCCTGCTATCGAGTCTCTTCACCGAAATCAATGCCATTGAATGAATTGAATGCAAATTCCCTCTCTTTTCTTGTACCACCACCACTTCAAATTTGGTGAAGTGGATTTCAAAATTTAACATGCATTTTAAATTTAGCAATGATGCCAGCTAGGCATCCTACCTACCTTCCTTTCCTCTACCAAACTTGGAAATTTAAGATGTAAGGACTGATATTTAATTCTCATTAATACCTTAGAAACCACTTTACCCAACCTTCCATTTTCCACGTAACCCGTAAGTCCTCTTTAGGCTAAGTGATAGTTTAGGTTACATTAGCATCGATTAGGTTTCCATCTTAGTTATTAAGTCTTTAGAATTTATCTTAGGTTAGTTCAAAAATAGTAACCATATAATATACCTTATTATATTAGGTCATAACCCTCTTAGGTTAGAATCCATATAGGGTAGAGGGCACTGCTGAAATTTTTAGGTGTCAACCCAAAATAGTTCAGTAATAGATCCTAGGTAAGTATTATCACCTTAGGTCAAAAATCCAATAGGGTAAACATTATAGTTTGTAGCATGGTGCCGAGTAAGGACACCTGAACCTAGTTCCTTCACAATTTATGCCAAAACACTGCTCGGTTCCATAACATGTTTCATTCAGCATGTCAATTAACAAGATGACAACAAAGAAGAACAAAAGCATACCTTGGATCAATGGAATTGATTCAAGGTGTGTTATTATCATATAGAAATGTGAAAACAACAGTACATATTTATGACTTATTATTCACAAAATAGAATGGCCTTGCTTCCAAGTAAACAGAATTACAACAAGCACAAATTCCAAGTAGTAATAACTCATCCATTACAAACATGATTTTCAACGTAAAAAGGGATACACATTCCTAATAAAAATCACATGTTGACGTTTGCATATGTCAAAGGTGGAAGTCATCATAGTAATGTGATTCGACACTGCACACATTAATTAACTTGGAAATGTTAAAATTTAGTATGTTGTATCATAAATGAATTTAAATTGACAAAGAAAACTTAAGAAAACAATTTTAACATTGCAAAATCGAATTCAATTCCTCTAACAGTCGTTTTTCTGTCACTTGTTGGAAAAAATTCAAACTTGAAGAAAATGAAAAATTTACTTCCCTAAAACATTCTAAATCCTTCCTAGAGAAATCCTCCATGTCTGTTTAACATGTTGAGTGAAGGAGGAGATCCAATTTAATCAAATTTAGAAGTTGGAAATTACCATTTGGTTTTTTAAAAGCCTTGCAGATAATTTTTGTAAAATTGAACCCCTAAAATTTATCGAAAAGTTAAATTTATGATTTTTATGCAAAGAGGGAATTGAGATATTTCCAAAAATTCCTCATTTTCCCAAAGCGAGCTTTCCAACTCAAGTTATGGCACTTTGAAGTTTTTTGCTATTGTGGGGAAATTTTAGGGAAAATTTTCACTGGCAAGTTGGCCGTGGCCATTCCCAACAGAAAATCCTTAGAAAATTTTTAAAATTTTGGCTATACAAATTTTTCATCTTTTCCTCTACTTTTCAACATGGCATCCAATTAGAGGCACCACGTGGCCTCATGGGCTAACATTGGAGGTGTAGCATTTTCTTTTCCCCTTAGACCTTTTAAAAATTTTGAAATATTTTCCATTTCACCCCGCCAGCCCGTGACCTATCACAGGCTACCACGTGGCAGCTTTGGGTGCTTGTGGAGGGGAAGAACCCTCACGACCCCTTTCCCTTTTGAAATTTTTACTCGAGATTTTTTTGTTTCCTCCAACGGCCTTGCACTCCCACCCTCACCTTGGGAGATCCCTTCCGTGAGGCACACGGACTGCCCGTCCAACTCTTCCCTTTTCTCCCTTTGGTGAAATTCATCAAATAACTCCGCCACCCACCTCTCCCTCTCCCTTCTCCCCATAGCGAATCATAGAGTGCCACGTGCCCCTAGCAGACCCATGGGCGTGTGGGCATTGTTTTATTTTCTTCCCCTTTGGGAAAAATTCCCCAAACTCTCTTGTTCACCCTACCCTTCCTTTCCTTATTTCCGACGATGACTCAAAGGCTGCCATGTGTCCTTGGAGGACCCACATAGGTGCGGGCGCTTGAATCGGGAAATTTCTCCCACGTAAGGAAAAATCCTAAATGCCGCCCCGCGACCCACCAACCCAAAATTTTCCTTTCACCCTTGCTTGACACATGTCCCCTTGGGGAAAATTTGATCCCTAAACTCCTTCATCCATAACTTGATTTCCTAAAGGAGTTAGGAGGACTTTTTTATATCACTGGAAATGTGAGAAAATTTCCTATCAAATGGGAATATTTAGGGAAATTTTTAATACGTTAAGTATGAGTAAAATCAATTTGAAACTCTGAGCTTGACTTAGGGAGTGGGCATGGGGTAAATTTCTCCTTGAACCTAATTGAGACTTCTAACCCTAAAATTTGAACCATGTGAACTTCATATTTTTTAATGAAGGAAAAATATGATCTAGTAATTTTAGAATTTTTCGAAACCTAATAGGGTCAACTATTGTCTTATTTCTCACCAAACCTCTCGGCAAAGTGAAGTTTGATTTGTTTATGGGGTATATTTGTAAGAGCAATGTATTAAGGGGGGGGATGTTAGCATTAGTTTAGTTTCTAATACATTTGCATAGTTATAACTGTCACCTTCCTCTCCTTCTTCCGCAACCTTTATATTTGGGGCTCTGCTCTTTTGTTTGACACATTGAATACATTGAATATATAATTCTTTGTCTTCTGCTATCACCGAGAAAGATCGGGCCATTTCTGAGAGAGATCAGGCCTTTGCAGATGGGAATCAAATTTTAATCAGTGAGATCAAGGCTAGGATATAGTGATGATGTGATAGCAGAGATAGCCTGCAACTACAAACAAAGTGATATCTAGCTATAACAAAGCAAGGCCTAACGAGTGATAATAGATATCCTAAAGCTACAGAAGAGTGAGATATGGCTATAAACCTAACGAGAGTGAGACTAAGTGAATCGATAGCCTATAGTTATAGGAAGAATGAGATTTGGCTATAGCAGAGCAAGATTGAGTGATAGTAGAGAGAGATCATACTATAGTAGATCGGTCACAACTACAGGAAGAATGATATTGGGCTATATCGGAGCGAGATTAGGCTATAGCACATCGATCACAACTGTGGATAGATCTAGCTAGTATTAGAGGGGAGCATGATGATACATTATAGCGTGATAGACACGTCTTCAAGGATGTAGTTCATGATTGGGCACAATGTTACTATAGTAGGTGAGGCCACCTATTATAGGATGTAGTACTACATTTTGTTCCAAGCTAAGCAAAGAGTTCTTGAGTATAGTCATATAATAGGAAGCAAGTCACCATCTAGATCTAATGAGCCATCATGATCAAAATCCATAGAGGGTCCTTCATGACAAGAGTCTTTAGGAGCAACATGGTTTAGTTCAACCTAATGCAGTCGAGCATGATGCAACACCCTACTCATGCAACACCTCGGCTTCCCTCGTCTAGCCATATAATGGGACCAGAAGCCCCGACGTGGGTGAGAGTCATGGTTGACTCTCTTATTGATTTACCAGATGCACTAATTTATTTTTGGCGTACCTCATGATGAAGGAATTTTTTTCAGTATAGATTCCCATGATGACTTGTTATATCATATGTATATGGACATTTATATTTTTGATGATATATGATGATAGATGGATTACTGATGTATCACATGTTGTATATGAGATATCATGATTAATATGTTTCTTTATGTTTATATCACATGCTAGATTATGAGATAACCTTAGTGATATCATACTTGTATGTTGGATGAGATACTTTGAGTAAAACATGTTTATATTTTTGATATTGGTGTGGGGATAGATTTTTGATCATGCGCAACCCCTCTTGCCCCATTATCGATACAATATTTGATGATTAAATTTTACTATACATGCATGATGTAGACTTAGCATTTTTTGATATATGATGTATAGATGTGATGGATATATGTGATATGATGGTGAAATGACAACACAAGTTTAAAGAAATCTAATCCTATGAAACACATTTATTTACAAGCATGGAACATAATATGAACTCAAAGTAATGATATATAGATTAAAGTAACATATAATCTAAGTAAACAAGTGAATTTAATTTAAATAATTCAACCTTGAAAAATAGATGCAACTAAAAACCCTACAAACCAACAACTAAAAGTAAGCAAACCACTACTTCATTTTTTTGTGACAATTTTGGGATGTTTTTCGCTATTTTTAGTATTTATTTCTAAGACAATTTTCTATTGATATTGATTAGTCCAAATTTCACAAAATATAAATTCAAAAATCCAAATTTATCTTACCATTGTGTAGTTTGTGTCTATACCTTTGCAACGCAAAAATGGAGACGTTTCGAGGTTAGGAGTAAAAGTTATGGCCTCTCAGTAATATAAGTAGTGCATTCAAGGTGTGCATAGGCACCCATAATGCAGTCAAAAAATTCAAAAATGAGCTAAACATTGCCAACACAGGCACCTATGCACTCTTGTATCTTGCATATATGCCCAAGCACCCTTGGGTTTCTCCTTTCCTCTCACGTGATTGCCTTTTCTAACACGTGAGCAGAGACTAAATCTATCCTCTTCGGGGTAAAGAATGTAATAAAGTGTGGTTGCTTTTGTCTCCTTATAGAAGGGGACTCATAGATCATAATTCATGCTATCAAAATGGTAAATCCTCCCACCAGTCTTTGGACCATTTTATTGCAAATACTCTCTTTTAAGTTAGAAAAGGTGGACTCTTAGAGGATTACTCATGTTTATAGAGAAGAAAATACAATTGGATTACCTCACCAACTTTGGGGTATTACAAAAAGAGGAGGCCATACTTGATAATGATTTAGAAAAATGGCCCAATATTGCCATCATTACGTAGGGTGAGGATATCGATGTTCCATTTTATTAGTAAGATTTAGCTCATGTGAATTTTTCCTATATAAAAGCACTACTTTTCCCTCTTCTTTGGCATTTCATTTTAGTTTCTTCCTTTCAGAGGTAGGGTTCCCTATTTCTAGTTGTATTGTCATGGTGGTTCATCTATTTCTTGGAATTTATCTTAGGGGGACTATAGGGAGATTGGCCTTCCACAATCCTATTTCCTCTACCAGATTATGCAAAGTTTTCAAAATTGGCTCTGGCTTGGTGGAGAATGTTGTCGAGTAGATTCTTGGTGAGGACTATGTCTTGGGAAGTGGCAGAGCCTGTGTAAACATAGATATAACCTCTATCTTTGTTACCCACCTCTTATTTCTTGGGGCAATAAGAAGGAAACCCTGTTGATTTCCCAACACTCAATTTTTCCTCGACATTCAATGGGTCTAGTGGAAGATGTGGATAATTTGTGTCTACCTACGCCATACTTGTTGACCTCTTCTACGGGTGATGAAGATTTGGTGGCTCGTGCTTATGTCTCAGAATTTGAAAAGAGGAACAATCTCCTATGGAATTTTTACATCACCGTCCACCAAAAATGTCAAATGAAAGATGAAGGACTAGCCTACATTTATCCTCTTGGTCTAGAAGTACTTTCATCTCCTATTGGCCCTATTCCAAACCGTATTGCCAAGCTTAAGGTTAAGGGGAGGGCCTCCTACATCTTCCTGTGGAAGGAAACAAATGTCCAAGATCAAGGTCATCGCTCCAATTCTCATATGATGGTTCATGCTCCCGGTTGCCTCGGTGGCATAGGTATAAGAAGAAGCCATTGAAATATCAAAATAATCTTTCTCTAAATATATCTAGCTATATAGTAAAATAGTTAATATGGTTTTTTTATTTTTGTTTTGTCAAGGAAACTAAGCTTAGTTTTACTTCCTTTTGGTTCATGGGCTACCCTTCCCCATCAATATTATTTATATAATATTATGTAATGGAGGGGACCAAGAACCCTTCGGTTCAAACCTTTGGTCAAAAGCGTTTACTCATAAAAAATAAAATAATTAATCTTGCGGTTAATTATTATATGGATGATGTTTAACATGTCGACATTTTAGATGTCTACATTTTTCATCTCTTTGAAGTGTTATTGTGGAGCAATGACAATTGAAAGAAAATAAATGATGTTATGATGGTAGTATCATCCTAACATGCCTTGTCATCTTCCACACAACCAAGCATCATGCCCCAATGGAATTCTAAACAAACATTTGATGGTGCAAAGTACATTTGTTTCCCAAGAAACACCCGTAGAGGAAAATTAACAGTAGCTAGTCACTCAAGAAACACCTCCAAGTTACACTTCACTTGTAAATTGGCAAGCATAAGACTTATGTGGAATGAATCATAATCTTCCTCAAGGTGTGGTGTAAACACTAGATCTAAGAAGAGACCTATTGAAGAAGGAAAGTCTGAAAATTTAGGACCTTCTCAACCTTCTTTGACACTCCAAGGGGTTAGCAATTCGAACATAGTTCCAAATGCCCAAATCCAGCCTAAAAGACCTTTTGTATAAACTCAAGTGCAAGTAAATGTTGTTACAAGAAAAGTGAGAAAAAATATCATTAAAATCCTTTCAACATCCTTGGGAGATGAAGAAAACCAATGTGAGCATATCTATGTGGGATTCATTAGGCAATTCTAGGACAAAGGGATATTTTGCAAGTTGTTATGGCCAACTTCCCTATTCCAAATGAGTCACCCAAGGAAAAAAAAAGGGTTCTTACCAATGCAATGCAACAAAAAGAGGGTCGAGCAAGAAAAAAGATGAATCCTCCACCTTTATATGTATCTTTGATCATAGGAGATAACTTGGTACACAATTGTATGATTTACTCTTGAGAAATTAGTTCAATGATGCCAAAACAAATTACGAGATCACTGGGGCCTCAAGTATGAGTGTCTTTCAAAAGGTGTAGTGCAATTGGATGGGAAAATAGTAGGAACTATTGGATTTATTAGAGGTATAAGCCTCACAATACATGCATGTTCAAATGTATCATTTTCTCAAGACATATCCGTAATTGATCTACCTCCACTTTTTTTCTCTATGTCTATCTAGGGATTTCACTACCAAAATTCGAGGGTACTTATCAGATTGGTCTCACATGGTATGGAACCAAGGATACCATCAAGTCTAAACAAATTTATACATATCACATAGAACCTTATGTTCCTAACCCTATCAATGCCAATTGCACAATTTTTGATCAAGAATATTGCCCAAATACCCAGGAAGTTGATACCAATATTGAAGACATTCCTGACTTGTTGCTTGATAAGTGGGCACATAAACATTATAACTATGATCCATATAAGGAGATCAAAGAAGTTGTCCTAGGTATTCACTGTCTACATGATGAAAATTCACCCCTTCCTAAGGTCACTCAGATAAATGATAAAGAAGATGAGGTCATCTGAAAAATCTTCTTTGATAAATCAAGAAGTAGACAAGGTGCAAGAGGAGGTGTAGTACTTGTATCTCCTAAAGGTATCAAGTATTACTCATCTTTCAGGTTCTAATTTAGATACTCCAACAACACAACATGTTATGTCCCTTATCTATGGATTACAATGGGATAGGAATAAAAATATCAGGAAATTACGTAGACATTTGGGGATAGTGAGTTGATTGTGAACCAAGTGAGAGGAACAAATGTAGCCAAAAATGATCTACGTAAGGCCTATAAGCATAGGATATGGGATATTTTAGAATATTTTAAAGCTTTTAACATCCATGCCATTCCAAGAAAAGAAAATGAAGTTTTGATAGGTTGGCTGCAGTTGGGGAAAAGTTTGATGTTGTTGAGAATGTCAAGAGAGACAAAGTTCAGCCTCATATCAAGGTGATAGTGAGGCCTACTATACCAGATAATGACATAAGTTGGAAAGCTTTGAAAATGATCGGAAGATCATTAATTTCCTAAAATAAAAGGCTGAGTTTTCTTCAAGGAATCATGACAAGTTAAAGAGGCAATATGGAGACCAAGTGGTTCAACTCAAATGAATAAGCTTCCCAAGGGCCTGGTCACTTTGGAATCCATTTTCAACTCAATTACCAATTTAGAAAAGAAAAAGTGAACATAAAAATCAAGGGGGAGGATTTAGAGCCCATCTCATTTGGTGAGGTCAAATTCCTCAATGTTGGAAAGGTGAGCAATGCAAAGGAGAAGCATGATTTTGTAAGACTTTTCCAAGAATTTTCTGATCCTTTTACATGGAGCTATTAGTACCTTAGGGATTTTGATCCTAGTTTACCTCAACATACCATTGATTTGGATCCAACTGTCATACCATTTAGATAGAAATCAATGTATGTCAATCCTAAAACCAATAATGAATAAAGAGCTGAAAAAAATTAATAGAGGCAAGTATCATCTTTCCCATCAAGCACTCATCATGGGTGGCTAATCTAGTTCCAGTGCGAGAAGAAGAATGGAGAGATCAGGTTGTGTGTTGAATTTAGAGACTTGAACAAGGATTCCTTGAAAGACCATTACCCACTTCCCTCCATGGAATAAATTTTATAAATGGTAGCAGGTTCTGAAGATTTTATCTTCTAGATGGATACTCAGGATATAATTAGATTCATGGTAAAGGAGGAAGATCAATTCAATACTTCCTTTACTACAAAATGGGGAACCTATGCTTATAGGAAGATGTCATTTGGCCTATCAAATTCTAGGGAAACATTCCAAAGAGCCATGGACATGGCATTTAGAGGACTGATTAACAATATTTTTCTTATGTATCTTGATGATATCACGGTGTTATCTAAGAATGCAATTGATCATCTTCTTCATCTCAGGAAGGTTTTTTGAAAGGTGTAGGGAGTTTGGAGTTTCTCTTAATCCTAAGAAATGTATCTTCCTAGCTCATGAAGGTAAACTCCTTGGTCAAATTGTCTCTAAATAAGGATTAACCATTGATCCAAAAGATTTGATGCTATCCTCGCATTTCCATTTCCAAGCCACAAGAAAGAACTCCAAATCTTCTTGGGGAGAATCAAATTTGTTAGAAGGTTTGTTCCAAATTTTGTTAACCTTGTCAAGCCATTGAAATTGATGCTAAAAAGAGCATGGATTTCAAGTGGAATATTGAAGGAAAAGAAATCTTTGAAGCCATAAAGTAGGCTATTACATAGGCCCCAACTCTCATAAATCTAGATTTCTTAAAGGATTTTACTTTATATGCCTTTAGAGGTGTAGAAAAATATTAGACATACTTGGTGTTGTTGAATGGAGATGATTTGGAGCAACCCATTGAATTTTTCAGCTAGAATCTTTAAGATTATGAGGTAAGATACTCATTTATTGAAAATTATGTCCTTGCTGTTGTAAGAAGTTGAAGAATTTTAGAAATTTTATGTCCAACAACAAGATTCACCTGTTAGTTTTACATGCTGGTATAAAATATTTCCTCTTGAACAAGAATCTAAATGAAAAGAGAGATGGTTGGATAACCAAAGTGATGGAATATGACATTGATATTAAGGTGACCAAGCTAGTTCAAGGATAAAGTTTTTGTGAGAAACTGGTTTCAGACCAACATGTTGATGAAGAAACCATCCTTGTGCTTCAAGATGACCAAGATAATATAGCTGATGCCATGCCTAACCCTTGTTGGACTCGGGATATAGTACACTTCCTCTAGACAGGTCAATGCTCATAGATTGAGAAAAGCTAAGAGAATGTGCTTCAAGCTTCAATCTATTCTATATGTGCTTGTTGATGGAATTTTACTTAAGAAAGATGTAAATGGTGTTCTCCTGAGATGTATCAAAGAAGATCAGATCGAGAAGGTACTAATAGCTTTCATGATGGAGAATCAAGAGGTCACTTTGCTCGAGAGTCACAACTCTCAGGATCATGAAGGCTGGGTATTATTGGCCTAATCTCTTCAATGACTACTATTCACTAGTTAAGAAATGCAACAAGTATGTTTTCTTTACATGTAAAGAAAGAATAACAAATCTTCCACTCCACCCCATCTCTGTATATCAACCTTTCATGTAATGGGTATTGTACTTCAATAGAGTAATCAACCCAAATTTAAGCATGGGCCACAAGTGGATTCTAATAGCCACAAACTATTTCACCAAGTAGACAGAGGTCATTTGCACTTAAGGAAGTAAATGATGCCAATATTCTAGACTTTTATGAAGGTATTGTGGCTATATTTGGTGTTCCTTCCAAAATCATCTCTGATAATGCTCTGGATTTTTTTGGAATAAAGATATTTAATTGGGTTATTAGAAATGAAAACTACTTAAGAACCTCTTCAAACTATTACCCCCAGGGTAATGGTCAAGCTAATTCCAAAAACAAAAATCTCTTAAGGATTATAAGGAAGAGTTTGGATGAAAACTAGAGGACTTGACATACTAGATTGAAATCAACCTTGTGGGCTGATAGGATTACTCCTAAGAAATAAACTGGTAGCTCTCCTTACAAGTTGGCTTATGGAAGAGAAAGAAGGTTGCCAATATTTCTTGAATTTCCAACATTGGAAATTATCAAGCAAATGGAGTTATTTGAGTTTGACGCCATGGAGGTCAAATATGCAGAATTCATGGAGCTAGAGGAGCTGAGAAGCCAGGCTATGTAAACAATGGAGAAAGACCAAGCTCAAATTAAGATGAGATTTGATAGGAAATCCAAAAATAGAAGCTTCCAAGAAGGATACTTAGTCCTAAAATGGGATGCAAACATAAGAAAACTAGGTAGACACTCAAAATTTGATGTAGTATGGAGTGGTCCCTACATCAGTTTAGGCTATAAGTCAAATAATGCTTTCCAGTTGTCCAAATTGGATGGAGATGAGTTGTAGATTCAAGTTAATGGAATCTACCTAAAGCATTATTAATGAAGTAAAATTATTCCCTTGTACATAAGTAGATTAGTTTTTAAATTCCTCTAAGTGCTTTCAAAATGTTTTCTTGTTGGTAGAGTAATTTTAGCTTCCCTAAGTGCCTTGCACATTTTTATTGCTTTTGCATGGCATAGTTTCATTACTTATGCTTCATGAGGATATTCAAAGTAGGTATGATTCAAAAGGTTGAGATTAGAAGAGTCCTAAGGTGTCAAGAGATCGTTAGAGTAATTCAAAAGTCTAAATGCAAAGAAACTAAAATAAAAATTGGGACAATTCTAGATTTTCTATTCATTGGCTCCAACAGATTAGTACAAGTCGGGATTTTATGGTGTGAATGGTCATTTTGAGCTTCAATAGAAGACCAAGGAAGCTCCAATTTCAATTTGAGAAACGTAATGGTGGAATCAAATAAATGGAGTAGTCCTACAGATAATTTAGAGCTTCAAAATCATGCTAAGTTCATTTCAAACTTCATACGGATAAGGGTTAATAAAATTTAATGTTTTAGATCTGTTTTTCAAGTTTTAGGCTCGACTCCATGCCCAATGGAATGCATAAAGGCCACCAATTTAATCTAGCAGGAATATTACCCTGAGAGGATGCCAAATTGTTATCCAAAATTACACCCATATTATTTTGGCTTTAACAAAGTTTAAAAATGGACTTATCCATTCTTATAGGTCTGTAATGGTTAAAAGTCACCAAATTCTCTTTCCCAAATGCATTGGATGTTGGTATTAAAAAACCCATGGGAGTATAGTTTAAAATAGTAATAGATTGTTTATAAAATCCACTTGACATTTGAATTCCCTTCATTTTCATCATCATAAGGAGCACGGGGTGGTAGATCAATGATTGGAGGTGGGCTACGTGTCAACATTCTGACATTTCCTAAGGTGATAGGATCTTCTAGACTTCAAATCCATGGAATAAGCCAGAATTCATATTTCTTCGGGTCCGGTTAAGTCATACAAGTTCAAAGGGATAGGTGGCAACCAAATTCAAGGCTAAAAGTTTCTAAGTCCCTTAAGATTCAAAATTGTGTTGCGAAGCCACATGGAGCCATTTCATTAGCTCTCCTTTCACATATCTGAAAATTGTGATGGATAAAGGCAAGTTTGAAAATTTTGAAAAATGTAAAGTTATATGGGACTTTCCCATTGGAAAATGCTTCACAAATGTTCGAGGGAGCTATCAAAAGATTTCCATTATGAAGTGCGTGAAGCCTTCTCATTGGCTTACACTTTGCAATTGTCGATGAGACTTTCAAAATTATGACAACGCATAAAAGAAAAAACCTTCCTCATTGGTTAATCTATCATAAATGTCAGAGGAGCTAGAGAAAAGATGGAAAAATTCAAAGGGTGTGGAATAATCCCAATCACAGATGGTTCACAGATGTCGAGGCTGAAATAAATAGGATTGAAAACTAAAAAGTGCACGAAGCCTTCTCATTGGCTCCTACTTTGTAATGGACACTCAAAGGGATTTTAAAAGGAAAAATGTGAAGTAACGTGGAACATCCTCATTAGTTGGTATTTCATAGTATGACAGGGTCTTCTATATAGATGTGAATGGAAGAAGGCACCGTGACATTATTTTATTGGCTCATAATTCTAAGGAGACTAACAAGGTCTAAGGATGGTTTGTCAGTGTAGACACAAAATCATGCACTTTGGGTATTATTTAGTCTTGGTCTCATACTACTATTCACATGGTTTTTAAGTGAAGAAAGTACTAATTAACCCATGTCCTTTAGCCATTTTACTTTGATTTTTATCGTCACTTCTAACCTTCTACATGTACTTTCCCGATCAGTTTTACATTTTTCATTCATCCCGCTTATAATTGGGTTCCCAACCAGGACTAGGGTGCCCCAAGTGCCCTTATACCATTTGGGGTGCCCCAATCCTCTTTGCACTTTACTCTTTTGGGAATTTTCTAGTTGTTTGAGCTTTCCATATTTTAGTGGTTGGCATTTTCAAAATTAATTAAGAAATTATAACAAGAGAACCATATAAATATAAATTTATGAGACCATAATGAGGGACCAAAAACTAAACACTTACTATCAGCGCCTACGATTACATCCATCCAAAGTATCTAGAGCTCCATTTACATCCATTTAGCTCCATCACAAGGGAAAAGGGTGGTTCATCTACATCACGTTGTATAGGAGGGGAGTTTATTCTATTCTATCCACCATCTATTTACATTTCTACATCTAGTTATTTCTCGTTACTTTACAAAGTTTGATTGACACAAGAGCACCTAGGGCATGATTTTCACACACACACACACACACACACACACACACACACACACACACACACACACACACACACACACCTAGAGCTACATTTGGGTCTAAAATGTAGTGAAACACTCGAGTTAGTAAGTCACCCATTATAGCCACCGAGGATAGTCTAAACCCTTCATATGATTCTTTATTTTTTAGGTTTTTCTGTTTGGCTTGGGGTTTTACATACCTCCTTCATTTTTTATTTGCGGTGAAATCCATTGAAGTTAAGTGATATCAACGTGATAGGAAGTGAATACGGAAATAAATTAGAGATACCTTGAGGAGGTTCCTGGTCATTTCTAAGGATGAGGGCACCCAAATCTCGAGAATAGGGCACCCTGTGTGCCCCCATCCATTTCTAGGTGTCCTAGTCTACTCGTAAAACTCAAATCTGAATTTTGTGAAGCTTCGTGTGGCCATTTCTACATTTTGTTCATCCATACATCACCGTGACATAATCGCGATAATTCTACGAACCAACTAAGACCTTCCTAACCCACTTTTCTCATAAGGTTTTCACATTTCTACTTACTTAGTTGCTTGGGTCATTTATTTTATTTATTTAGCTATTATTTATTACTTTGCTTATCATTAGATTAAATTAAATTAGGACCTCATTTTCCATTTTAGTTTAATCATTTTGTGAACCCATACTTGATATTCATGCTTAGGATCCTAATTTTCCCTATATCATGGATCCTAAAGTTGCTCAAATTTCTTTATCTGATTTACTTAAGATGCATCCCAATTTTCGTGCTACTCTACAAAAATCCTTAGACACCACATATCTTCATAAAGATAATCCACCACACAAAATAAGTCTTATGTTTTATCATCTATCTAACAACCCTATTCCTCGTGATCCTCCATCTAATCAATATGTGTTGGAATCAATTCAAGATTTACATTATTTATTTCAAGACACGTTTAAGGATATGGAATCGATGATTACATCTCTCAAATTTGAAATCTAACAACTTAATAATACTTCTCAAGTGCATGTTTTTTCTCCTTCTAAATATCACCTTCATTCTATATCTTCTACATGTGTGATTATATGAGGGTCAAATGAAAAGACAGAAAATACCTTGACATCCTGGCAGATATAACAGAAATAATCAAATAATATTCATTGATCTTCTTCTCTATGCAGTCACAACGAATGGGGATAAATACAAAGTAGAGGCGGTTGTAAATAGTTACCAAAACCGACAATGGAATAACAAATTATGCTAACATTCCCCCTTATTACATTGTTCGAACAAAATACATTTCTTGATAATAGATGTCCCCCCCTTAATGAGAACACCGCAAAGAGGGTCTTCACACGAGCATGTGCCTACATGGTCTCGATACACATGGTTTTTCTAAGGTTGACCATAAACCTAGAGGGACATGAGCACTTTCCAACTTACCATGAACCATTGATACCTCGGTGGTTTTACAGTGTCTACCATGAACCCAAGAGGGCGATACCTCGGTGGTTTTACAGGATTACCATTAACCCAACTTTGAGTACCATGTAATGCTATCAGTGATTTTCTGCTCCCCATGATGCTCTTCATTTAGAAGGTCCCAAACAGAAACTATGCACCATCTGCACTTTATTGAACAACCAAACAACATAGGAAAAACAACAAACAATATTGACAAATATTCCACATTCACTTCTAAGAATCATAGAAATCATGTTCTTAGTTATAGCCACTGATGTCGATTTTCATTTAGCCAATCTTCAACAGCAAAGGAAACAAATCACTACCACTGAATGTTGCCCTTGACTAAGTCATTTTCACCCATAATGTGAAATGTGAATACTGAGAAAGAGACTGCATCAAGAAACATACTATTTATTGGATCTCGCCACTTAGACCTTGTTGCACATGGTTCATGTTGCAAGTGAACGTATTCACAAGAAAACCATCTTCTTTTGAATCATGACACTCAGAGGATCAATTCAAAACGAAGAACCATTGGCAAACAACTATGCTCCAGAGTAATCCATTTTCAACATCCAATCACAAAACAATAGAACATGGAACAAAACAGAAACTAAAATAAACATAAACCAAAAATTGAGGAATTTGTCCTCAATACCTTATTCACCACAATATCTATCGGTGGCCTCGTCGCTTGCAGCTTGCAAGAGGTCGCTAGATTTCCTCCAGCCTCCATTTTCCTCCGTCCTCCTATGTTTATGTTCTGCTACTTACTTCACTATGGTTATCGTGATAACCTCTTCTCCCTCATCATACATAGTTTTTACAAGATCCATTATTCCTGCTATTGAGTCTCTTTTGTAAACATCTTTCCAAGTACCATTCTCAACCTCAGTTGCATTAAGGCTTTTAACAATCTCGATTGAATGTGCATGTGCTAAATTAGAACAGTTTGATGCCGACTTAAAAAATGCATTTTCTTGATGAATGAGAATTTTTAGAGGGTTTAGTTCTGAGACCTCCCTAGACATCATACAAGCAATTTTCCTCACAAATCCTCCAATGGAAACCATCTTGATTCTGCCATGGGAATGATAAGTTCTTCTCCGTTGCTTTTGTTCTTGGTTCATATAGTGCATCAACATCAAGTCCATTAACCTCTGCATTGCTTTCTTCCAATTTAAATCCATCTACTATTCTTCATAAAATTTGATTCATTCCAATCACATAAAATCCTTCAACACATATTCACTGTGCAACAAAGGCATATAAATAAATGAAAATAGTTATGAGTAACTGGTGCGTGAAACGGTTATGCAAATACCTTCCTCTTGCTGCGTGTCAGCCTTGTCCACTTCGTTTGTATTTATATCATTCCTTTTGCATTTAGAAAATGTTATTCTTCCTCTGCGAGTTTGATCCTTCAACCTGCGTTAAGGTCCTCTATCTGAGAATGACTCTTTCAACAATTCTCCATGCTACATCACCTTCAATGTCAAGCCTCATCAAGAAATTTCAACCACCTCAAGAACCTTTATGCTCCTCCTTACATGGATCTGCCTCCCCACTTTGATACCAATGATGGTATGAGGGTCAGATGGAACAAGAAAAAAATACCTTTACATCCTAGTAGATATAACAGAAATAATCAAATAATATTCATTGATCTTCTACATTATGTAGTCACAGCGAATGGGGATAAATACAAAGCAGAGACGGTTGTAAACAGTTACCACAACCGAAAATGGAATAAAAAATTATGCTAACAATGTGCTCATGATAGTGAACCTCAAATATTGCCGCTCCCCACACCTCTCAAGTTTGAAATCAATACTCATCAACAAGATATTCTTCTAAAACTTATAACTCATCAATTAATTAGCTTGCCATCTACTCATTATTATCATTCTTATCAACTAGAAAAATATAAATGTCATCCATATTGAAATTATCATTAAATAAATGGACATAATGAAAATGATTGCTATGATTTACAATGAAGAATCAAACATCTTGAGCGTCAAGGTTTTATCTCATTCACCACACAACATTCTGTTACATGGTCCTCTCCACTTGTTACATCTCAATGGGTTCTTAAATTTTATTCATCTAATAAGGAAAGTCAAGAGCCACCTAAGCAACCACCTACGACATCACCAAGTCAACATAAACAACCTCCTTTAACAATCAGTTCAACACCTCTTTCTCTCAAGTCATCCACAACATTACCAAGTAAAATTATGCAAACTCCTCTTAAGGTTGAGCTCACTCCTCCTCCATTAAAGGTATATGTGACATCACCAAGTCATTCTCAATAACCACCTCCTATAGTTAAACTTGTAATTCCACCATCTGCTATAGACCATACCTATGTCGATGACTAGGACCCGGATGAAGCTTACTATGATGATGAACCATTTAATGGTCACACTCCTCTATCACCTTAATGTCCCATCACTTTTGTTAAGGCAACTACTCCTTACATTGATTCACTTAGTGTATAAAAATATACAATAAACTAAAAATATTTAAAATACAATAATCAATTAATCTTTAAATATATAATTAAAAATAAATATTTTAAAAATTTATATATAGTAATTATAAAAACTAAATATTTTATCAAAATTAATATTAAAACATAACACACAAATATATTATATATCTATATAAAACATCCTAAGGCTAAAATTATATAAAAAATTGATATATATATATATATATATATATATATATATATAATTATAAAACTAGCACAAAATTTAATACATAATTAATATTAAAATGTATGATTTTAAAAATTTATATATAATAAATTAAAAATTAAATATGCTCCATCAAAAATACATATTATTAATATTTTATAAAGTATAACTCTTTTTAACTATATAAAAGAACCTTAAGGCTAAAACTTATATATAATAATATATATATATATATATAACCTATATATATATATATATATATATATATATATATATATATAACTAAAACCTAAGATATAAAATTTAAATAGGAGGTCAAACATATTCATAATCCTTACAGGGATGGCACTTTAATTATTCCCTAACTACTTCTACATTCTTTTCTTACCGAGTAATGATTCATGATCTTGCAAACCAAGTAATAATGGTTGTTGTGTGATATGCCAAAATTAGTAGGAACTTAAAATGGTCATAACTTGTGCTCTGGGTGTCCATTTTAGTCTCATTTTTTTAAACCACATGTTTTGATGATATGAATGCACTAGTTTGAGAAATTTTAGGAGCAATTTTTGGGCACATTTTCAAGCCCTAAATTTGTAATCTTGAGGCCAAAAATTAGGATTTAAGTTGTAGTTAGGTTTTTTCTATTTTAGGGAATTAGTTAATTTTAGTCTATTAGTTGCATTATGAGTTGGAAATTTGGAAATTCCTCTAATTTAGGCATGTAGAAGATGCGTGGAAATTTATGTTCCCATACGAATAAGCATGTGAACTTACTAAGAATAGCAAGTTCTAGTAAACTACTAAAAATAGTAATTTCCGCCACCTAGAGTAGATTTAGTCAAAGTTAGTTAGAGTTTTCTTGGCAACTCGAGTTGGGAGTTATTTTCCTATTTAGGAAACATTGTAATTCATGATTCAATAATGAATAAAGATATCTATTTTCTTTTGGAGTTCATATTATTTTCTTTTGGAATTATTTTTGAGCATTATAAGAGTTTGTTTAGAATTTGGCTAAATTATCCGGTATCAGAATGGGTTCGAGTCTTAAAACAAATGGCAAGAAGAGGAGGTGTCGTATTTCCCGAGATGAATAGAAATATGCAAGATCTGCAAAGGTAATTTATTGTGCTTGCTGCAATGATAACCTAGAGAGGAAATCAAGGTGGAGATGACACAAATGAAGAATAAGTTTGTGAAGAGGAGGAAATGCAAGTGCCACCATGAGATTTTGAAGAAAGGATGCTTCGATCATTAGAAGGAAAGAATGATGGGATAAGAGTTGATGTTTCAGAGTATTGAGGAAGTCTAAAACTAGAGGCAATGATAGACTGGTTGAATAGCATGGGGAAATGTTTTGAGTGGAAGGCTGTGTCAGAAGAAAAGAAGGTAAAATTTGTATGCACAAAATTGAAAGGTCACGCTATGTTATGGTGGGATCACCTATAGAAAGAGTGGTCAAGAAAGGGGAAATAAAGAATTAGGATTTTGAGTAATATGGAGAAGAAGATGAAAGATAAATTTCTCCCTATGGATTATGAAAAAACCCCTATAGGAGGTTTCAGAATCTTAGAAATAACTTACAAATTATGTAAGAATACATAGATGAGTTCTACAAGCTATCCATTCATGTAGAGCATGAAGAAACTGAGGAAAAAATGGCTGCAAGGTATGTAAATGGATTAAAATTTTCTATTCAAGATGAGATAAGTATGCACATAATTAAGAGGATGAAGGATGCCTATCAATTAGCATTAAAGGTCGAGGAAAACAAATTTCTCAAAGTTTTAGAAGATCACCTGGAATGAATAAGGGGCCTCATCTTCTTTTTTGGGGACAGCTAGTTTCAGCCAAGGTAGGAGAGAATCTCCTCGTGGATTGGAAAAGCAAGAAGACACAAGGCAATATTTCAAGAATCATCAAAGGGGCAAAGGATTTTCTAGGGGTAGAGGAAATGCATGCGATAGAGGATGAGAGGCTCCAAGAAGACCATTTATTTGTTACATATGTGGTGAAGAGGGGCATCGAGATTTTGAATGCCCGCATTCTTATACACATGAAAAGAGGCATGTAGATACTCCAAGAGTAAATCTTGTTGAAGATGAAAAGTAGAAGATGAACAAGACCTAGTAATTTTACTAGATATTGGAGAAAATATGATGATCAAGAGGATGATGATTTCTCCAAGAAAGGATATCAAGGGGGATGCATGGCTGCATACAAATATTTTCAAAACAAGATGCACTTCAGGAGGAAATGTATGTAATGTTATTATTGATGGTGGTAGTTGTGAGAACATGGTTTTAAATGAGATGGTTGAGAAATTGGGTCTAATTATGAGAAGAATCCTAACCCTTACCATATTGAATGGTTTAATAAGGGTAATGAAGTTACTATTAATAAGAGATGTTTAATAAGTTTTTCTATTGCAAATAATTACAAGGATGAGATTTGGTGTGATGTTATTCCTATGGATGCATGTCATATGATGCTAGAAAACCATGGAAATTTAATAGAAAAGTTATTCATGATGGGGAAAGAATACTTATACTTTCTAGAAGGATGGCATAAAAATAGTTTTGTTACCTCTTAAGGAAGAGGGGAAGGTCAAAAATATTCTTTCCACAAAGGAATTTTTGAGGAGGTGAAGGCAACTAGTTTTTACTATGCACTATTCATAAATAAGGATGAACTGTAAGTGCACAAATACAAGTAGAAACAACATAATTAATCGAAGAATTTTTGATGTTATTCTTGATGATCTACCGCAGATGATTACCACCCAAAAAGATATTCAACACCATATTGATTTGATTTCGGGTATTCACTCCCAAATCAAGTGGCTTATAGGATGATCCCGATATTGCATGTAGAGTTGAATAGGCAAGTGACAAAGCTCATGAGAAAGGGGGCCGTAAAGGAGAGCATGAGTCTGTGTAACCCTAACTTTATTAACACTAAAGAAGGATGGAACATGGAGAATGTGCACAGATAACAGAGCAATCAATAAAATTACAATCAAGTATAGGTTCCCAATACCTCACCTTGATGATATGATGGATGTGTTTTCCGGATCTAGGTATTTCACCAAGATTGATCTTCAAAGTGGTTACCATCAGATTTAGATTAGAGAAGGAGACGAGTGGAAAACAACATTCAAGACAGAAAATGGATTATATGAGTGGTTAGTGATTCCATTCGGGTTATCCAATGCACCTAGTACTTTTATGAGACTGATGAACACCATACTACAGGAGTATAATGGTAAGTTTGTTGTGGTTTATTTTGATGATATATTGATCTTTAGTAAAACTAAAGAAGAAAATATGAGGCATCTTAGGGTTATATTTGAAGTTTAAAGGAAAGAGAAACTATATGCAAATATGAAGAATTGCACGTTTATGCAAGAGAGTTTGGTACTTTTTATTATTTCAATAGATGGGGTATAGATGGACTCGAGAAAGATAAAATCAATTATTGAATGGCCTACTCCACAGAGTATAATAGAGGAAAGAAAATTTCATGGTCTAGCAACATTTAATAGAAAGTTTATTAAAAAATCAGCATTATTATAGCACCTATAATAGATTATACAAAAGGAAGGGGTTTTTGTGGACAAAGGAAGCTAAGGATAGTTTTCAGTTCTTGAAGAAGAAGGTGATAGAGGCACCCATTTTGGCACTACCAGATTTTGATAAATTATTCGAGGTTGATTGTGATGCCTCACATGTGGGTATTGGTGCTATTCTAAGTCAAGGTGGAAAGCCAATAGATTTCTTTAGTGAGAAACTAAATGAGGTAAGAAATAACTACTCTATTTATGATGTGGAATTTTAGGTAATTGTATAAGAATTGAGGAATTGAGGAATTACTTAGTGCCTAAGGAGTTTGTGTTATTTACAAACCACATAGCCCTCAAGTATGTGAATATACAAAAGAAGTTGATATAAGGCATACTTGGGTGGGTATCATTTTTGTAGGGTTATACTTTTTCTCTAAAACATAAATCAGGGAAACAAAATCAAGTTGCGAGATGCATTAAGTAGGTGTGTGACTTTGTTTACCACTATGGAAAATGAGGTGGTGGGTTTTGAAGCAATAAAGGGTTTATATTCTTCTAATTTTGATTTTAATAATATTGTTGAAAGGTTAATTCATCCATTGTACAATGCAATAAATGTGTAGGATGAGTACATTTACAAGATGGCTATCTATTCAAGGACACTAACTATGTTTTCCAATTGGGTCTATGAGAGAGAATATAGTGAAAGAGTTTGCATAATGGAGGATTCACTAGGAATTTTGGTAAATATAAGATGAAATAATTGGTAGCAGAGAAATACTATTAGCCAAATCTAAAAGAGATGTGGTAAGATATGTGGAGAGGTGTCAAATTTTCCAAGTCTCGAAAGGCCATGCATATAATACAGGGTTGTATATGTCATTGCCTATTCCTAAAGGGTCGTGGACAAATCTGAGTATGGATTTTGTTTTGGGATTACCAAAAACACAATGAGGTAATGAATCAATTTTTTTGGTTGTTGATAGGTTTTCTAAGATGGTTCATTTTATTGCCTGTAAGAAAACAAGTGATGCGATAGGCGTAGAGATTTATTTTTTTAGAGAATTTGTTCGTTTGCATGGTGTTCCAAAAACCATTACTTCAGATAGGGACACAAGGTTCTTAAGTCACTTCTAGAGGAATTTATGGAATAATTTGGGAACTCAACTATAGTTCAAAAGTGCCTATCATTCTCAGACCGATGGGCAAACAGAGGTGGTAAATCAAATTTTGGGAAACCTGTTAAGGTGCATAGTTGGGGAAAAACTGAAATAATGGTACTTAGCATGACCACAACTTGAGTTTTCATATAAAATTTCCATAAATAGATCCATAGGAAAGTCTCCATTTTTATTGGTTATGGGAGTAACCCAAATGGGGTGTTAGATTTGGTACAACTACTAGTTGATGGCAGAATCAGTGATGATGCAAAAGCATTTTCCGAATATATATAAGAAATACAGAATAAGAAGATAAGTATAATGAAATAAGAAGTGCATAGAGAAAGGTATTTATATTTGTTGAGTTAGTCATGGTATACTTGTGGAAGGAAAGGTTTCCAAAAGGAACCTATAACAAGCTAAAGTACAAGAAGATTGGTCCTCTAAAATCATGAAAAAAATAAATCATAATGCTTATAGGTAGAATTGCCAGGAATTTTGATATTTCTCAAGTGTTTAATGTTTTAGATTTGTATTATTTTCATGGGGATGATGTAGAAGGGGATGTAATTGATGAAGTAGTATATTGGAGGCGGAGGTTCCGGTGAAGAAGAAAGAAGAAGTGGACCAGATCCTAGATAAGAAAACAATGGAAACATGACATGGAAAATACAACAAATATTTAGTACATTGGAAAGGAATGGAACAAGAGGAAAATACTTGGGTCATAGAGTGGGAGATTAAGAATTTGGATGTAGATAAATGGAAGCAGTTTGAAGAAGACAACTTGTAGGAGCTGCATTTTTTTCAAGCAGGGGAGAATGATGTGCCAAAATTAGCAGGAACTTAAAAAGTCATAACTTGTGCTTCGGGTGTCCGTTTGATTCCTTTTTTTGAAACCACATGTTTTGATGAGAATAATGCACCAGTCAACCTTCCCTACTAGTTTGGAGAAATTTTAGGCACATTTTTAGGCCCTAAATCCGCCATCTTGAGGCCAAAAATTAGGATTTAAGTTGTAGTTCAATTTTTTCCTATTTTAGGGCATTAGTTAATTTTAGTCTATTAGTTGCATTATGAGTTGGAAATTTAAAAATTCCTCTAATTTAGGCATGTAGAATATGCATGGAAATTTCTTTTGCCCATATGAATAAGCATGCAAACTTACTAAGAATAACATGTTCTAGTAAACTATTAAAAATAGTAATTTCCACCACCTAGAGTAGATTTAGTCAAATTTAGTTAGAGTTTTCTTGGCAACTCGAGTTGGGAGTTATTTTCCTATTTAGGAAACATTTTAATTCATGATTCAATAACCAAAAAGGATATCTATTTTCTTTTGAAGTTCATATTATTTTGCAGTATATTGAGTTTGTTTAGAATTTGGTCATTATTATGTATGTTGTAGTGTATAAATACCATTATGTTTCTACAGTGTAAGCATTTATGATTTTTTATACTAATGGTGAGATTTAGGGTTTTCTGAAAATGGCAAGTAGATAATATTCACCAAAGAAGCTTTGGCGAGCAGAGTATCTCTAAACCATTTCCAACATGTTGTGTAATTTTATTCATGAATTTGAATGATTTTTTTTCCCACTTTGAAATTTGGTGATATTAGAGTTTCATGATTTCATTTCTACAAATGCAGTGACTAAATGGCCCATAGTCTCCCATTTCTATTAGACATGTCTAATCAAGCATTCCTAGAGCAAGCAACTTCTTCTTCTTTTGGGTCTATATTTTTTAACAATGAATGAGTTACGAAGTATTTGTATCCATGAAAAAAATGGTTTAACAGAACAGATGTGTGTTTTCTACTACCTAAAAGAATTGAGAAGAAAATGCTTACTTACAAAAATATACAACATTTAACAAAAAATCGGCTGTTAAAGGAGGCTAAATGCAAGTTTTTTAATATGTTTAATTGATTCTCTCCAAACAATTTATTTGAATCTGATTCATGATCAAGTAAATAAAGTTTCCCACTTCCAATGTTCTTGCAGGATTTGTGGATGCACCAAAAATGGTAAGGTGCCAGATGAACTTTAAGAGGTTATCCTTAACTGATATCAATATTGATATCCCTAAGACACAAAAGAAGAAAGTTCTGATTGAGGCTATGGAGGCTGCAGGTATTGAATTTTATCCAAATTGGTTGTCCAAGTTAGCTATTGGATAATGATTGTTTATTTTTATCATCTAACAGAGGTTCAGAAGTGATGGGAGAATAGTTCATGGGGATGGAAATTAATTTTGTAAAAGCGAAGAGCTACATTGAGTGACTTTGATAGGTTTTAAGTTATGCTTTCCAAGATAAAGGTTATTTTTATAATGCTTTTAAAATATTGGCCTGAAAATTTTATACCTAGTACTTTTTCCTTCTATATTTTAATTCTTGTTAGTTATTTTGCTTATATTATGTACAAAAGGAGAATCTAGGTGCATTGAAATTAAGGAATATCTTATTAAACTCCATAATTAGTTCTTATGGTTGGCATTTGTTTATTCAATATATTATTTATCTAGATAGATATATATAGAAGTAGATAAATGGGCATTAATGATTGTTGAATAAAAAAATAATCTATTTGAGAACCATAAAATTTTCTAGAGTTTCAAAATGTATTTAATGCATTTTTAAATCATGCTTGCTTTTTCAAATACTATTGCAAGTTTTATTCATTTCCTTTGTGTTAAGCTTAATTTATGTCGAGGTGGAGTATGTGTATTTGTGGGATTATAATTACCCATGACATCTTTCAAATGTGTTTATAGAGATGGTTAGATAAAATAGGTTAAGGCCCTTTAGAGAAAAATGAATATTTACCATGAACTTTAGTATCTAGTAAGGGAATATTTGATGCGGGTTGGGCTAGAAGATTATATGAAAATCTTGTATTGTAAGTTAGATCCCCATCAATAGTATTATTGTTTTGTGCCATTTTTCTTGGATACTCTAAAGGCTTTACGAACATGTTAGCATAGAAAATCTTGATTTCATAGATGTGATTCAGAATCTAGTTTATAATATATAGTGGACTATAAGCAAATTTCTATACCATAATCCTTATAAAATATTAAAATATTATCAATTATTAATTGGCTCTAAGATTATATGAAAATCTTGCTTTTATCATAAATTGAAATAATTTTCTTGGCACCATGTGGATAAAGAATAAATATTAATTGATGATCAATGATCTTAAATGATCTTGTAGATGGTACTAGTGTAGAGGTGGTCACAGGTAATTTAATGTTGGTGTGAACTTAAATCACATGTTAATTGGTATTGATAATCATCTCCTAATCCCGAAATACTTTTTGCACCAATGTTTTAAAGCCATATTTTCTTTATCAACAAGCCTTCTTTTCCGACATGATAATTCTCAAGGTGGTCATATTTAATTTAATTTTGGTGCCAACCTTAAATCACATGTTGCCTATTGATAATCATTTTCTACTCACATAACTCATCCTCTTGTTTTGGCCATATTGTTTATCAACAAGCGTTCTATTCAGGCATGGTAGTTCTCAAAATGAACTTATTGATGATAGTTGTTCTGCTTACTTTTTGACCACTTGTTGAAGGGACATCCTCATTATGCATATCCTTTAAATATTATCTTTCATTTGAGACAACTAATGCAAAATGTGTTTTATTTTCACTCGAGATATGGTGGTTGTTGATATACCTTGAGATATGTTTATGTTAATGTTTTGTAATCACTAGATTCAAATGTGTAATAACCTTTTTAAATAAATATGTCAATGCTTATTTTTTGGAATGTAACTTAAATTTTTTATCTTCAAATGTACACATTCATTCATGTGAAACGTTTACTCTTAAAACTAGGCTTAGTGAATTGAAAGCAATTTGACATGCTTAGCTTTGCTTTAATTTTCAAACTTTATAATACTCTTTTTATCATTTTACTGAAGTGCTTGCATTGGTGCAAATAAGAGGTTTAACCTATGGTGTGGGTTAATCAAATATATTTTGAATGAATGTCAATGTCTGTAGTCTAGTACATGTTTGTGCCACTTATGTTTGTTGTATTTACAGCTGAAGGTTTTTCATTGGTGTAATCACAGATCATGGTTGTGTTATCATGGGAAATACACATGTTCAATAAGTCTAGGAGTCATACATTACTAAAGGACATTAAAGTGAAAGGCTATAAGATGTAATGATTCCATCTTAGTAGTTGTGTGATCTATGCTGCTATTTTGTTTTATATTGTCTCCACTTTTTGTAATGTCCAATATTTGTGCCATCAATGTCAGCTTCCTTACATACTAATGGTTTATCAACCTTCGAGAGGACAAGTTTGACTTGTACACCTCTTTTCGCTTCTAAATCCTCGATCAAATTGTATTTTTATTCATGTAAAAATACATTTAAGATTTATATCCAATTTTTTAACTAAGGAATGTTATCTTACAAGTATTTTTAAATCTTGGCAATCTCTTAACTAGTTTTTTGGTGATGTGTTAAGATACAATAAATATCATGGAAAAGATTGGACAATTGTAATGATTATAATATTGTGTAGATTAAAACAACTAAGGGCATAATTATTAAGCATTTTGCTATAGATTGTTAGTGCAACCTCATGAAAAACAATTGAAATGTTACACACATTTAGAAACCTTTGGTCATCATTTTATTGAAATTCTAAAAGACTCTATTTGTTATTTGTACTCTCTGTAGACACCAAATTCGTGTCTCACGACCCCTTGTGACCCGCATCCCATTTCGCAACCTAACCTCATTACCTAAACTTTACACAATTATTTATTAATTACCTTGTAATTGATAAATCCACATCACCTTACCCGCCACCTCACTGTGCCACCTCATCATGACCTAGCCCTAACCCTAAAATTAACCTAATTAAGACCCATGACTTAGTCTAGACTCACATCCATAACTAATGCCTCCTTACTCGCACCCAAAGCCGACCTTCTAGCCACTTGACCAAGCCCGCAACCGATCTCTCGGGAGAAAAGCGAGGAAGGTGGGCTATTTTACTAAAAATAGCCTACTTTTTCCTAACCGATGCTGTTCCTACTCGACCGCCATCGGTTCCTCGTAAATGGGCTCCCAAACCAAAACAACGGATCGGAATTTCATTTTGGAGATCGGTCGAAGGATTTTTAACCAAAGGAGAGTCCAAAGCGATCACAGAGTCAGAACTTCACTTGACCAAGCAGAGACGAATAAAGAAACCGAGAGAGTTGGCGTGAAGAGGAGATCAACTTGCTACTTCATCAAAAACCATGAGAGTTATATCTTGCGTGTGTCCTCCATTATAACATTTCTTGTGCTTTTGGAATTGTAATCTTCCCAAATCCGTTCCTGAACCCATTATCTAACGTACCATTGCCTCTAACTATCATTCCTTAGCTTCTAACCATCCCATTTCTCAATACTATCCAAAAACCAGCCATTACAAACACCACAACCAGCCCAGAAGATCCTAGAACCAACCGGTATCGGTTATCAGTGACCGCCATCGGTTATAGGTAACCGGCATCGGTTCCTTTGATCAAAACCAAGAAAAACAGCCTTTTCCCTACCCAGTTCCACGAAACAATTTAATTGGTACTCTACAGTATTTTGTGTTAATTCATATTAGCAGGGGAACTGACCACCTTCGAAAGGAAGTTTCATACTTCCTGGGCCCAAGGCAGTTCCCTCATTTATTATCTAATCAAAATCTTGTGGTCTTGTGTTCTTATTTGCAGGTAGTCCTTCCAAGACAAAAAGGAGTTCTTCGCAGTCAGCCTGATCTTTCTCTACGGTACGCGCACATCATCTCGACATTCTACAGGTATTCCTCCTAACCCTAACCTTATCTGTTTCTATAAGGAACGAAGCATTTCCGAGTGAAACATTTTTGCAATGCCTTAGGTGGGACCCATTTTGGGTTTTCTTTATTTCTTGCTTGCTTTTATTATAGGGAGCATACTTGTTTGTCTTCTTCTTCTAGAGATATTCACAGGTATTTTATTATTCTGGTAAAAGAACTTGCTTTGTTTTTGCATCTTGCATTAGTAAAAGTCATCTCTTTTGCTTCATCGAATATCACTTTCGATTTGGGTTTTAAAACACATGCATTGCATTCCTGCCTGTTGTTTTTCAATTCTAGTGAACATAGATTAAGTAACAGGTCGTACACGTGGGGTGATATCCACGGTATTGACAGGAAATTAACCTTAGTTTCACTGCACAACACATACCGAATCACTTCACAATTAACACAACAGCTCAAACATCCCCCCTTTTTTCCGCGGTATTCCTCCGCCCGATTGAGGTAACCTTATAAGCCAAAACAACTTGACATTTCCCCTAAGTCTCTTGTTTAGGATTCTGACATCATTCTACGTCTAAAGGCATAAGCCCACAATAATTAAAATTAACCCTAAGGTTAATCTCTGCATTTGCGTGTGCATCTTGCTTGTTTGCTGTTCTGTTTTCTCTGTCATACTCTGTCTTTTGTGATCAATAAGTTGATAAAACTACTCAACGTTGCTAAAAATCAAATTAGCAGCCCCTTTGTATCTTCTTATCCTAGATTTTTGACACCGGCATCGGTTAAGGGACCGACGTCGTTTTCCCGTGACCGACACCGGTTAGTAAACCGATATCGGTTACTGTCTCTCTCAGCCCCTGACAAACCAGCAACTTGCCAAATTCACCATTCTGAGGTTGTTTTTGTCCTTGATAGATTGAAACTTTCCCGTGTGTTACAGTCTGGTTGTCATCACTTTCGGAAGCAAGCCGCCATGGTTTCACACGCTTGCTTGCTTTTCTTTGCAAATCACCCCCTTCACATTCTATAGGAAACCCTACGGACACCAGTGAGATCCCCCAAATTCCTGTAGGAGACAAGGACTTTGCCAAATTTCTGGATGCTAATCCCAGCGCTGTACAATACTATTTGTCTCATACCCCTGACCGTACGCCTGATGGTCAGCTCCTTATGGGCATGCCTATTAGTATAGCTGCTCATTTAGCTCCTACTCCTCCTGATAACAATACCTTACTTCCTGCATCGCTAGCCCCGTCTCCCAATCCGACAGCGGCAGAGGTTCATACGACCCCGATTAGCTTTCCTTTTGTTAATCTTGGACCCCACGTATCGCTACCACCAACTGCCCCTATCTCATCTCTCTTTCAGACCACTCCATTCATGACTTACTCTCTGCCACCTATTCAAACGAGCTTTCCTTCTCAAGCTCCGCCTACCTTTTCATTCCCATATACGTATCCAGTGACCTCAACACCTTATATGGGACACCCCTATTCTGTGGCACCATCATCTCATCCAACCACAGATTTCATCAAGCAAATGATGGACAAAATGCAAAACCTGGAGGCTTCCGTTTCAGGAAGTCGTAGCGCCTTGACATACGAGCAAGTTTGTCGGGAGCCCATTCACCCTTCTGTCCCCCTTCATTCTTATCCGCCTCAATGGGAGTTGCCAAAGTTTACTCGTTTTAACAGTAAAGAGGATCCTCAACAACACTTGCGATCATTTAGACATGCTTGTTATTTGATTGCCCATGATGATGCCTTGTTACTCCGCACCTTTCCCATGTCCTTATCAGGGCCTCGCTTGAGTGGTACAAAGCTGCTTTAACCCAAAGACTCAATCTTTTCTTTTAACCAACTAGCCCAATCTTTCTTGGATCATTTCTCCATTAACATTGCCAAGAAAGTATCTATCACTGACCTCTATGCCATCCGACAATTCGAAGACGAATCTATCGCAGATTTCGTTGGACGATGGCGGGGCCTTATCAACCAACTTACGTATGCCTTGCCTCAAACCGAACTTATCGAACTCTTTACGCGGGCCTGCGCTAAGCACATCTCCCCTACCCTCCAAATTCAAACTTTCCGTACATTCGACGAGGCCTTTACTATGGCTCGAAAATTAGAAATTCGAGCCTTAGAGGAAGAGAAATTGCGGTTGCGCAACAAGAACTCCACTTTCCGAACTCCTGATTCTACCAATAAACCAAATACCACCACTCCTCACGCGTCAACCTCTTCTAAATCAAAAGGAGCTGTCCACGCGGTGATGGTCAAATCCCAACCACCGTCCAATACTCCACCAAAAACCACCTATAAATACAAAGCTGAGCCCACCAATTACACTCCCTTGGGAGAAACTTATGGCGTCATCCTAGAGAAATTGCTCAAAGCTGGGGCTATCACCTTGCCCCCTGTTAAACCTCACTCCGGGTTTGACTCCACTCGCGCAATACCTTCCTGGTACAAAGAAAATGACTTTTGTAACTTTCACCGCGTAAAAGGACATAGTCATGAAAACTGCAAGATGTTGAAAAACATAGTGCAGGAAATGGTTGATGCAGGGGATATAACACTCGATAATCCTAACGCCCCTGCTAACCGAAATCTGAAAATTTTCAACAAGCCATTCCCGAATCACTCGTCCAGCAGCAACGTAAACCAAGATATCTTAGCTGAGGAGAGTGTTCATGAGATCCATGCAGTATTCGATACCCAGCCAAAAGCCTCTATCGAGAAAATTTTGAATCAAGCCTCTTCACTAACACAGGAGCCCGAACCTCCTTTACCACCATCAAGCCAAAGCGAAATCATTCCTTTACCCATAGAAGAGTTAGCTGCCCAGGCTTCCCTTCCCATCAATGAGTCTTCTTACACCACATCCCTACAAGACTGTGAGCGGATGCTATCTAATTTATCTATTTCCCAAACGTCCCCTTCTACCACTCTTGCTACACAAGAGGAAGGCTCACCACTCCTTTTGACATCCTTAGACGAGAAATCTCTTACACTAACATCACCACATTCTTTTAACATGACAGATCTCCTCGAACACGCCCTCCTACCTATTAGTCCCTCATCGCCTAAATCTTTTCAACGACCGGTTGACCTCCTAGCATCTACTGATACAGTGCCTCATCCGCCTCCTGTGTCACACCCGCAATGGATTGGAATTACAACTCACTTTTCCTCTGTACCAAAATTACAAATTACACCTGGAGACTGTCATTCCACAGAAGATAGACAGGCCCTATGGGAACGTTTGAGTACTCCTGTTTCTACTCAAATGCAAATGACTGATCCCGATGTCTCCACCATCTACCCGAAGTGCTTACAGAAGCTTAAAATGCCCCTGTTCTCGCCTTCACCCCCTCACCTCTACCAAATTCCCGTCCACTTCTATCAACTTAACCGATCTTCCCCTACGCTTGGGACCTCACCAATGCCCGATCTAACACACCCGCTTTGAAAGCGACTCGATCTTTCCAAATAAATCCGTTCCGCCACCTAGGAGACGAACGCAATCCGGGCCTCTATCACAATTAAAACCCTCATCGTCACACCCACCTTCCATATTGGGACCTCATCCCTCCACATTACACCAATATATCATACCTCCGTTGTTTTCTGCAAAACGACCTACGCCTTTTACACCTATACAGAGATCAAAGGGTATCACAACATCGTTACCCCGCGTATCCGGTCCACCTATCAACCCTAAACCAATCCCATCATCAAAGGATTTATTTTCTGTCACTCCCCTTTCTCCGTGGTTGTTTCCCGCTACCATGCCATCTGTAGCCTCATCATCTAACCAGCTGAACGTAACTTCTGTGTCCAAGAAACCACGTTTAGTGAAAAACATGTGTCAGCACCCCTCGGCTAAACCACCACCCATACGAACTAAACACGCCCAAACATTACCACAACCCACACAATCAATACCCTCATCTTCTTCTGATTTTGACCCACTCAAAGGATCTTACGCCAAAATCCTTGCTATGTTGGTGGAGAATGCGACCATCTCCCTACCCCCACTTAGACCTTATGACCCGTCTAAGCCCCGACCTGTGGATTATGATGAGTCTAAAATCTGCGCCTATCACCGCACACCTGGACATGATGTAGAAGGATGCAAAGCTCTAAAAACCATCCTTCGCCAGTCACCTCTTCCGGATCGAAAGATTAAGAAAGACAACTTACGAAGGGAGAGACCTCTAGCGTCAATTCCCTCTACTATACCATCTGTCCCCGCCTCACCAAGATCGATCATTATTACAACCCCACCTCTTGAAGACCATGAATTATCCCAACCATCTTCTTCATCTCAGGTCTACGAGATTAATATGATTAGTGTCGCTACTCGAGGACAGAAAAACAATGGGAAAGCGAAAGAAAACACACCTACGACATCTCTTTCTCCTTCAACCATCCCGATTACACCACCACCTAAAGTGGTTATTCGCAGACCCGCCTATCCCGTCTCTAATGGAGTTGCCACGAACCATGATCAAACACTTCATCAATCGCCCGTAAAATGACACTATATGATCTCATTCGGACTTCGAATCTCATCGACAAGCTCTCGTTGAGATCCTTCAAGGATAGAGGTTTTACCCAACGAAACCCGCCCGTTGCCTCCATTCTAACACCCAATCACTTTGCCTCTCTCACCAAACAATCCATCTCCCCACCACTTCGTCTCAAAACAACAAGCCGTGCGGTTAGTTTCTCGGAAGATGAAATTATCGACTTTGGTGCAGAAGACCCTGACCCTGCCCTTTTCATTTCCGCTTACGTCCGAGACATTCGAGTACGTCGGGTTATGATTGACGGGGGCGCTAGCCTAAACATCATCTCTTCAAAAGCCTTTCAACAAATGAACATCCCTCTAGTTGCATGTGTGCCAACCCCATCATGTTGCGGTCATTCAATGACGCTATTACTTCTACATTGGGCACCGTGATCCTCAACATTCGCGTAGGACCACGTACTTTACCCGAACTCTTCTATGTCCTCAAGGAGAGTTCCAATATAATATATTGCTAGGTCGTCCTTGGATTCGGGCCATGGGATGCGTTCCCTCAACATTACATCGATGTATAAAATTTGAGTACGAGGGGAAGTCCTACACTGTAAAAGCTGATCCTCCCCCCTTCAAAACTTGCAATATGTTATACCGCCCAAACGATGTGCTTATACCAATTAAGACACCCATACATTCAACTCCAACCATCCTCTTGAAATGTACCTCAACCATCCACCTCAACCGCACCTACGCCTTGGTGATGAAACCACCGTCGCACAAACCACTTCTCTTCCCGCAGCTAACATCCCAACCTCCGGCCCTTAGTAGATGTTTTTCATCGCCTCACGTTGGGGGAGTACACTTTATATAACGTTAGTTCTTTCCCTACCCCCGGGGTATGGACAATTACATGCGCATCCCACCTACGACCGTCGCGTGGGGGAGATAATCTCTTACGGACCACCCCATTGTCGCACTAACCTAACATATGGGGGTGTTGACGCATCCTCCATTACCCCTGAACCTCCTCTTGGTGTGGTTCCCTTCCAATCCGATTTTCAATACTTGACAAATCGTCGTTTCGCCCTCACCTTCTTGACTCGCTGTGCGTGGAAAGGCTTTGGTTTTGGCCTTTACGAACAAGGCCGACATACACTTATTCCCGTGACCACACGCAAACATAATGATCGCAGTGGTCTCGGTTTTTCCGAAACACCTACACAAGAGACACCTCCTGTCAGCTGTATCCTGGAAGAGGAAGGTGTCGCCCTACCGAACCATCATCACCCACTTTGCCATCATCTCCCACAGAATCGATGGACCCTGAATCTATCCCTCCTAACTTTTTTTTTTCATAAATGCTATCTTCATAGGTCCTCTCACTTATCAACGCGATAATGAGGACCCATCTTCTCTTCCCCTTCTGTATCCAGACATGATCGAAGAGGATTCGCCTTTGATTAATGTTGTTGAATGCCAGGATGACGACTCCATCCTCACTTACCTAGGCGCGGATGATTCTTATATTCAACGTGCCTTACCATCTGAAACTCAAACCATGCTGAACGAATCTACTATAGAAATCAACATCCACACGGAGGAAGATCCTCACATAGTGAAGATCGGACAATCACTTGACACATCAGAACAAGCCGCCTTTACCACCTTTCTCCGTGCTCGCAACCAAGCTTTCGCATGGTCTTACGCTGACATGCCAGGAATTGATCCTACCATTGCCGTCCATAACATCACTCTAAACCCCGATTCCAAACCAGTCAAGCGTAAATGAGAAAATGCATCCACGCATTGCTCTCTTGGTGAGGAGCTCCAACGACTCCTTTCTGTTTCCTTCATTCTGCCTATTGACTATCCTCAATGGATTTCTAACATCGTACCTGTCACGAAAGCGACGGGGGGACTTCGGATATGCACGGATTTCCGGGATCTTAACCTCGCTTGCCCTAAGGATGACTTCCCCCCCAAGTATTGATCAACTTGTTGATCTCAACATGGTCATGAAATGCTTTCTCTCATGGATGGCTTTTCGAGTTCTGACCAAATTTTGGTTGCCCCTGCCGATCAACACAAAACTGCCTTCATAACTCCTTGGGGAACTTTCTTTTACCGTGTAATGCCGTTTGGCCTTAAGAATGCTGGTGCGACCTATCAGCGGGCTATGACCTACATTTTCCATGACATTATGCACACTATCCTCGAAGATTACGCTCGATGATCTTCTTGCAAGTCTAAACATCGCAGTGAACATCTCGATGTTTTAACCATTATTTTTGATCACTTTATTACAATATTATGTCTGTCTTCAACCAAAGAAATGTGTCTTTGGTGTCCCTTCGAGGAAACTGGGCTTTATCGTCTCTTTCGTGGCATTGAGGTCGATCCATCTAAAGTAAAAGCTATCCTAGAAATGCCCCCACCCAAAACCTTAAACAATTGCGTAGTTTGCAGTAGGTAAACTTCAATCCATCCGGCTTTCATTTCCCAACTCTCGGATCGATGTCACCCTTTTCATCACCTTCTAAAAAGAACGTTGCCTTTCAATGGGTGAGGAGTGTCACCAAGCCTTCAAGCTCTCAAAACATATCTCTTGCAGCCCACCACCGTGCTTATCCCACCCCGGACGACGACCGTCCTTTCTACCTTTATCTTTCCGCCACGACCATGCTATAGGAGCTATGCTCGCCCATCGAGACCGTCGCACGCCTGAGAGCAGCCGTTCTTACTATATAAGTCGTACCCTCGTGGATTACGAGACTAGGTATACACATGTAGAAAAATTGTGCCTGGCCCTATCATTCGTCGCCACCAAACTCCGACATTACCTCCTGAATCACAAAACTTTCGTCATCACCAACACAGACCCCATTCATTATATGTACGCCAAACCACACCTAAACCAACGCATCGCTCGATGGCTCATGCTCCTCGCCGACCTCGACCTTGAGTTTATACAACAGAAATCAATCAAAGGACAAACTCTTGCAGATCAACTTGCGGAGGCCCCTCTACCTGGGGAACAATTTACCAATTTTACCTTCCCCGACGAACTCATCGCCACTCTTTCGCTCGGAGAAGTGTCGTATCAAATGACCCTCTTCTTCGATGGATCTAAGTGCCAGCGCGGCGGAGGAGCCAGCATTGTTCTCATCCCTCTTGACGCTGAACCTATGCCTCTTTCATTCCGGCTTGATTTCCCCTGCACTAATAATACGGCGGAATACGAGGCCCTTGTTCTAGGTCTCCAAGTTGCATTACACTTAGGTATCAAATCTATCAACATTTTTGGCGACTCTCAATTGGTAGTCAATCAAGTTATGGGCGTCTACCAATGCAAAAACGAGGTACTTCAAAAATACAAACACTATGTGGATTCACTTCTAGCTTTATTTACCCACTATTCTATACAAACCATTCCCGCTCCACTAACAAATTTATGGATACTATGGCTTGCTTAGCCTCGCAAATTCCCGCCGCGCCAACCGACTCGAATTATTCGTGCGTGGTCCAACAACTTTTGCCCCATCCTGTTCAACCCCGGTAGTTTGCATGATAAATCACTCGTGTCTACTAATTCGCAGGATACAGGTACCACCAATTTCACGACTACCTTACGATCTCGGTTCTCCACCTGACCTTACTAATGCGAAAACGTGCTTTTCTTAAAAGTGTTTCACTTTATGTTGTCATGGGAGGACTCCTCTATAAACGTGGCTTTGATGGCATCCTCCTTCGCTGTCTAACCGGCGCAGAAGTCACCTATACCATCCAACAAGTACACGATGGGATTTGTGGTGGACATTTTAGTGGCCTTGCCGTGGCTAAACGAATCCTTCGCCTAGGTTATTATTGGCCTACTCTCAATAACGACTGCTACGAATATGTTAAGCGCTGTGTCATGTGTCAACAACATGCCAATCTTCAACATACTCCTAGCCACCCGCTACAGGTCGCACGAGATCTTTGGCCTTTCTCACAATGGGGTTTAGACCTTATTGGTGAGATTCACCCGACCTCTTCACAACGTCACCGTTGGATAATCACAGCGACCGAATATTACACAAAATGGGTGGAGGCCGTTCACTCATTTCAATCAAAAATAAAAATTGTCGAATTCATTAACCATCACATTATCATGCGTTTTGGTATTCCTCATCGCCTAATAACGAGATAATGGTAAATCTTTCAAAAATAAGTTGTTCTGAGACCTTTGTGACAACTTTGGTATCAAACTTAGCTTCTCATCGCCTTACTTATCCACGAGCCAATGGTGGTGAATCTTCTAATAAAACTCTAACCAAAATCCTCATGAAAGTCGTCAATGAATCTGGAAGAAATTGGCACGATCACATTCCCTTTGCCCTTTGGGCTTATCGTACTAGCATTCGTACCTCCACTAATGCCACACCTTTTTCATTGGTATATGGTACCGAGGCTGTTTTGCCTCTCGAAATACAAATACCCTCCCTTAGAATATCTCTTCAAGATATTCTCACCAACGATGATTTCCGCCAAGAGCGGTTAGCCCAATTAGAGCTTCTTGACGAACGACGTCTTACAGCTCTCGATCACCTCCAAATCTATCAAAAACGCATCAAGCGTGCTTATGATAAGCGACTTCATGAGCGTACCTTTAAGGTTGGTGATCTTGTCCTCAAAGAGAATCGACATGTAGCCAAACTAGAAAAGAGCAAGCGTGGAAAATTTGCTCCCAATTGGATTGGGCCTTATATAATCACTCACACCTATGGATCGGGCACTTATCGTTTAGCTTCGCAATGGTAAACTGAGCTGAACCCATAATGCCTTGCATCTTCGACCATTCTCTTGTTGAATCTAGTGTTATATCACTCCTTATCTACCTACTGCTCGTCCCTTGAGCTCATCTACCGCTACATACACTTTGTTTTCTATATCTCCGAATAAAATCAAAATCACTTCGCACCTCCCCTTGATAATGCCTTCCCCTTTTTTAGTCTAGTCCATGACTTTAAAGTATTAAAATAAGCCACATTCTTAAGGGATTTTCTTGAGTCAAACTTCCTACTAACTAGATGTTTCATGCCAAAAGCACATCTAGTCCTATAAAATTATAGACTGCTCCCTCGAAGGACAGCTATATGCCAAACTATTGTTGCTAATACAAATAGACTGCTCCTCAAGGACAGCATTTATGCACTAAAATCATCTCTGCTACTATAAATAGATCAAGCTCCCAAGAAGGACAGCTATACATGGTCGCCTTTATCGAAGCTTCTCGCATTGATCGCTTCGTGAAGACCTCAAGAATAAAACAATCAATATCCCTTGTAGACTTCCCCGCATCGATCATCTACATCCAATAAAATAAAAGCCTCATTCAAAAGAACTCTTTGGGTCATGGACTTGTCTATTTAGGGTAGGTTCTCTTTCGTTGTAACAAGTTCTTTGTACCTCAGCTATATCATCCACATCACCTCACCATTTGTTCAACTCAAGGGACGTAACGTACACCTGATATATTGTGATCATACAACTCTTTTCAACTATGGACTTCTCGTCTATACACGGCACTTAGGGCTTCAGGCTCGTTCTACGTTGTGTGGTTTGTTTAGCTCTTTTCGCCTACGGAGCACTCTTTCCGCTTTGCCTCGCATCTAGAATTGTGTGTTGATCTTAATCAGGACACTATTCCCTACTACTTGGGTATGCTAACCTTTGCTTTACCTATACCTACACCAACAATATTATCCTACCAGCACCAACAACATTACCCTACCAACATCCAATTTTTTTTACAAACGACAAATTGCCTAAACCATACCAAATTGCCTAAATTCACCCCTCCCTGATCCTAAGGGAGAACTACATCGGTCTGAGGCCCTTCCTTGCTTTGTGCAATGGGCTATGTAGGCAGCACTTCGGAGACATGGGGTCTCCCAAGGTTAGCTCGACCATCCCCTACCATAATCTATCATGTGTGGTATAATAAATATTTCTGTGTATTTCTAGTTAATCACATTCCTCTGTAGCCTTTTTCAAAACACCGAAAATCAAAACACCGACAATCTTATTATTCTCATAACTCAAATCAACATACATATTCAGTTTTATTTAGATGTTAAACAAATACATCTTCTTTATCATCGACACGCAGGTCGGCATCCTTATTTATTCTCATACCTCGCTAACATATACTCAGACCATCACAACTCATCCCGAACTAGGTGATGATCGTGATCGTCGACCCCTCTCGCCGGGCCTCTCTGTCCTCAAAGGTACTGCGGCTATTGGTACCGCCCATCGATATGCCCAATCTCTCCTGTAACATATGAATACGCCCTCTCGCATGGAGAACTCCCGCCTCTAGTCTACGCCGCAGTGACTCATGACCACTAACAATCCTCTTGACTCATTCACTGCGTTTGGAGTTCTTTGAACCAAGCGTTGCAAAGCGATCCCTCTCTGCTTTGTAATCACCGCCAGTATCGTGGCGCTCACGTACACCTCGCGATTCTGCTACCCACCATAATCTATAGGCCTCTGTCATTCCTGCATCCATTACCTGCTGATGTTCTTTATCTCCTCGAGGCCCTACGGAGAGTGTTGGCCGGGTGGTGAGAATGCTACCTCGGCATCGATCCTCATATATGGTCTATAAGCTGTGGTATGTCTGCACAAATCCAAATTGTCGCGCACGCGATCTATAGGAATCCTCTCATATTCACACGGCTTTGTCCCATGATCCACCTCAATCGCTCTACACCTCCTCTCGGCTCCTCATTATGATTTCGGTTACCATATAGTTCCGTAGAGACCTCAATGAGATATCCATGCTGTCGCTCTCTCCCATACCTGCTGTAATACTCAATGTCACTTGCACGGCTTTGAGATCTTGCCTCTTGTTGCTTGGACCCATCGTCGGAATCCCACCTCTGTACTCACGGTCTCTCCTACTGGATGAATCGGCTGTTAGTCGCACACAAACAATGTGCTCATAGGCCCAGCGAGTGTAATAAGTATGAAGCAATCAACGTTGTCTGTGACTTCGCCTACAAGCCCATAAACCCCTGTATAGCTCCGCCAAATATGCAGGTGCCCATGCAAACGTAACGTTCCTTTCTATCATCTCCCGGATAACACACATCAATGCCTTTGGAAATTTTCCCCCTTCCACCATCGGTGTGCATAATACCCTCTGCTTATCATTAATATCACTGTAACCTTGTCTCCTCGGGGTGTCTTTGCATACATTACCCCATATGTAAGCGATAAACCTCGGCCAGTGTCAAATCTCGTATGCGTATGGACCAAATCTTTTTGTTATCGCTCCCCAGGTGCACAGGCTAGGTAGTGCTGATATCTTGGCTCTCTGTAATAGGAGTCTCAAAATCCGAAACACATCTTCGATATTACTTTGTCATCTCACTTGGCGGATAGAAGGTATTTGTCTCGGATTCCATCTCTCAATCAGCGCTGTAACATACCATGGTTACGTGCGATTCGTGAATAATAACGGATTCCACTTAACCCCAAACGATTTATCAATGTCCATTCGCATTGGTGTTACATCCGCTCGGATTAGCGGCATGACAATATAATTTTGCGCACTATCATTCATCCTCAACCTGTCTCTGCTGCATACACCAAAACAACAAACAACCATTCAGCCCGTTAGGGTCTTTTTCAAACATTAAAATTTCTCTAGTAAGAAGGTTTTGATTTATCGTATGTCGATATCGGTTGCATAACCCGATACTAGGTTATCCCTAACCGTCCTTTACATCGATTTTATACACCTTCCTTAAAAACAACCACCTACGACAATAATTTGCTCGTTTCTTCGTTTTTATACATATAAACATACCTGGAACCCCTGATTGCCTACCCTGTACCACTTAGCTCACCTGCAACCCTTGTTATCATGTTTTCTCTCTCATATCTACCCACCTACTCTCCCCCATCTTACTCACGAAACATCTGATAATCAAATCACAAACAAAAACAATACCTCTTGAGTTGCAGCAGCTTGAGGTGGCCCTTGTCTGCCCTCCTGTCCTTGCCTGCTGGATGCTTCTCCTCGTTCGGCCATGATCACCACCCTTTTCAACTTTGTCTTTCTGCCTTCTGAACCTCGGATCACAATTCACTTTCCTTGTCTCTTTCCTTCTTCTCACCCAAATCTCTCATGCAAATCCACGTCTCGGGTAAATCGTCAAAAGCATCGCGTTACGTATTTAACCTCTTGCATGGCTCTAAAATTAAAACTTAAGTTGCCACTAGCTTTTCTATTTTTAGAAAAGCTCATACCTAAATAACATGGTATCGGTTAGTTAACCGATATCGATTACATGACTACTGATATCGGTTCCCTAACTCGATATCGATTTACACACTTCCTTTTTGAAACAGGTTTCTTTTCTTCATTTCTCCTCTAAATTTTTGTCGCGCCCGCCTCTTTGCTGCGCATAAACAACAAAATTTACCACATTTGTTCATCCACCACACATAGCATTATAATTTCATTAAACATCATTTATACCAATACACAACCATCAACTACAAATATCAAAAACTATCAATCTATACATCATTTGGATCGACTCATCGATTACATATATCACCTTTGTCACAAAACCACCAATTTATCACATAACTTTGTCATTCGTATATACGCCTTGCAAAAACATCGACATCATCTATCATCAACATATCAATTAAACTCATCACACATTCTATATATTACCAAACCATTAACAAAATATTTCAACACATTTTAAACACGGCATGTGGGTCAAAAACATCATCTATATATATATATACAAATTTTCAACAATACTGATGTGCCCTACACCCGGGGCCTCTGTGATCGCATAATATACCAAAGCCGGCACGCAGGCACGCAATACCTACCAAAAATCTCGGCTCGGCTCGCATGGCGGTCTCTCATATCAAAAATATACTCGGCTCATGGTAGGTATCAAATGTACAACCCGTACTCGGCTCGCGAGGCAGTATATAATAAATAAATAAATCAAAACAATGAATAAATGTAGGCACGCGAGGCCTCTCAATCTGACAGTTCGCGAGATCGCGTGCAGTGTCCTATCTGAAAACCACGTCGGGATCTATCGGCTCTCCCACGCCCTCGGCACCTCTCCCCGCTGGTCCACCAGCCGGCGCTCTCGCCTCCTGCCATCACGAACACGCCGAGGTGTGGCTGCCCCTCCCCTCACAGAGATCTCTGGGTGCGCGAGGTCTCGCTCTATCTTGTTGCGTATATGCACGATACTCGACTCCAGTCTTACTCGAGAATATCACGATAATACTTGGGCCTCTGCTCTAACCTCCATATAAGCGATCTCGCCATTTGAAGGAATCTGCTGGGGCTGGTCACCGGCACTTTAACACCACTATCCTCAGGCTGTGCAGCCTGCCTTTGTGTTTGTGGGCAAGTAGGCGCTGGTGGAGATCTTTGCTGTGCTCAATACATGCACCTGTGGCCGTGGTGGTATCAGGGCTGTGGGTGTCTTCTTTATTGTGCAGTGCTGTGCACCCATGTACCTTTTTGCACTCGTGGTATTTGTCTTTGCTTTGGTGGTGGTGTTGCTGTGCACATGCCCCCGAGCTTTGGGCTAGCTGCCCCTGTAAAACCCCTATCTGTGCAATGTCGGTGACTTATTTATCCTGTAATAGCTTTGCCCAGGAGCTGATCTCTCTCTGCAGTCACATTGCTGCGAAGTCATTTGTCATGGGAACATCTTGTGCTACTCGCCGCTCTGTCCAGGACCCACCCATGTGTCTTTGTAGTGCAGCGGCATCATCCACGCCCTCACTGCTGGTCTCTCCCCTGGTCTGGATCCCAAGGCTGTGGTGCTGGCAGTGGGGCCTCTACATCATCCCTCTGTCTTGCAGGGAAGGGAGGTGGCTCGTCTATGGCAGCCCGTGCATCTGCTGCGTGCCCTCTCTAAGGGTATCCGCTCGTACTCTCCGGCCTACGTCCTGCTATCCAGAATGTATACTGGATCAGGCGCAGCTGTATGCGGGCTCCTCTGCCAGTGCCGGTGGTGACCTCTGTGGGTCTCCATATAATGTCTCTTTGCGGTAGGCCCTCTAAGCATATGTCTATAGTAGTAGCCACATCCCGACCTGCAATAACGCTGCTCGTGGTGGCCCACAACCCAACCACCTTTGAAAGCCATATCGGTATCGATCATGTGGCCACAGCTTGCCAGGGTAGCCCCTCTTGGCTTTGATCATACGATGTGCTCGTATGTATGCCCACATCTGCAACAAAAGGTCGAACAAATACCAAATCGCCTCCTCGGCGATAGCCCCATAACTCCGGTATAATTGCACGGATATCTTGGTGCCCATGCAAAGCAGTGTGCTCCTCCACCATCTCCGAAGTAGCACCCCCATCAATGCCGGTGGGAAGCGACCTCCCTCACGAATCCAGGAGGCCGGAAGCGGTGACCCTATCGTCATCAACACGGCGAAGCCGTGTCTCATGTCTGTGTAATTGCGGTACATGTCCCCATATCCAATGCTCGTGCTTTATGATATGTAAGAAGCGTGGCTGCATCCCCAAAAACCTGTAGTATGCTATCCATGGCAGGTCTCTGAATCCACCTGGAAAACGGCCTCTCCCTCGATCGGTAGCCGCAGGATGCGATACACATCCTCTAATGTGACGGTCATCTCCCCGGTCGGCAGATGGAACACATTGGCCGCCGGATCCCATCTCTCGATGAGGGCGACCATCAGGTTGTGATCTCTGTCGATCGCTCTGTACCTCTGGACCCAGCCAAGCCCTTTCCTCGCGCATGATGGCCCGAATGTGCCGCAGATATGTGTGGCCTCATCCGACTCAATAGTGGAGGCATCCTATCACGCATCGTGCCAATCTGCTGGCGCGTGCTGCAAAATCAACCCACATTCTTAGACCCACTTGTTATAATAACATCTACTTTACCATCTACCCCCTTTTTTTGCCAACACCCAAAACCTAAGCCCACCCCATACCCCAGGGTCTCTACCTGCACCCAACCCAACTCAACCCAACCTGACACAACCCACCCCACCAGTCACCCTATCCACCTTCCCGACCTATCGACCCAACACCCTAAACTCGGCCCCACCCCAACACGCTATTACCTTACCCACCGAAACCCAACCTAAAAACCCTAACCCCCATCCTAAGCCCATGCCCTTTCGGCCCTCTACCCAACCCAACTCAAGCCCAGACCCCACACCCACCCCCTTTGAGCCACCTACCCACCTTGAGCCTATCAACCCAAAACCCTAAACCCCACCCCATACCCGGGTCTCTACCTGACCAACCCAACTCAACCCACCTGACACAACCCACCCCACCAAGTCACCTATCCACCTTCCAACCTATCAACCCAACACCTAAACCCCACCCATACCCCAGGCTCCTACCTACCCCACCCAACTCGACCCAGCACCCTAAACCCCACCATACCCCGAGGCTCCCTACCTACCCCCACCTGACTCAACCCAAACCCCCAACCCACCTTCAAACCAACACCATGCACCCTAAACCCTAACCCGAATCCCTTCCCCACTCCCAACCCGACCCGACCCCCGACACCATACACCTAAAACCACTCTCGGCCCATCCCTCCCCACCGATCTGGCCCGATCGAGACCGATGCGGTCCCCTTTAAACCTCACCTCTGCTTTTTCGCGGCTAGATCGTCTGGAGTCAACTCTTGACTCGACGCACATCGGTCCAATTTCTTGCCGATCCGAACCATGCGCGCGGCCCCAAAACTCATTTTTACCTATTTCTACCCATCTACCCACCCAAAACCCTAAAATTTTACACACCTAGCCGCCTTAGCATATCTAACCTATCTACCCTCCCCCTTTCTCACATTACCTCCATTTACCCTTTATTTCCTACAAACTACCATTCTACCCAAATCCCAAAAACAACATAACTCGACCAAACCACCAAATAAAGAGTTTAGAACCTCACGCAGAGTAACGTGACACGTTGTCGTGGTGGGATGGGTGGTGTGATCCAGGTGGTCCAGCCCCTCCGGCTCCTCACCTTCCTGCTTGCGTGGCTCCCGATCACGATCTGTTGGGTCCCCCAGGCCCGATCACTGCGCCTCCTCGACTATTCGGGCCCCACTTCATCGACTCTCTCCTTGATCAAATAGCTCCACCTCACTCAATACCCCTCAAATCAACTCTCCCACGTCCCAGACAAGTCAAATTTTGGATTACAAAAACAAAAGTAGCAATGACGGGCCGTATGTTTCTTTTTATAGGTTTTTCGACCTAACCGATGTCGGTTTCCTTTTTGCCCTAGGAAACCGGTATCGGTCCCTTAACCGATATCGGTCATGATGAATCGACGTCGGTTTGATACCCCTTTTACCCCATTCTTTGCCGTTCCTTACTCCTTGCCTCTTTTTCACCCATATCGCTTCTATATCCACCTTGGTGAACACCATTTGTTTACCT